>CM075983.1:37189465-37272487 GCA_038087875.1 Malacoraja senta
ATTAGAAGGTGACATATTTATTAAGACAATTTGCATTATAAATACACCACATCAAAATTTGTAATGAAAAAAGTTGAAAGGAAGTGTGTTCAGATGCAAGATTTCTAATACTTGATATGTATTTTATTGAGTGGTATTCCACTGTCCCCTTTTCCTTTGTAAATTATTTTAAATGTAAATAAATTGTACAATTATGAATTCAGGCAATGGAAAAGGATATAAAATGTTGATATTTTCAGATGGGCAGGAGACTTACAAGGAACTCATAGCCTGTAGTAGCTTTTGGATTGGAATAATAATGTTAAAACTTAATTATTCATGTTTCAAAGTTTATGATAAAAGGTCACAGACCCAAATGTCATTGTAGCCTTGAACCATTAAGCTATGCTGCTTTCCATTTGATAAATTAGATTCTCCTTGCTTGTTACATTAAGCAATTGAACTTTGGCCTTTGTTTTTTTTATTCCTTTCACTGCATCGTATGTTGAAATATTACAGCTATTCACACTTTCTTCACACCAATTGCCGTGCTACCTACAGTTGCAAATGAGGACTTCATTTTCAAAGTACTCCCAAGTAAGAATAATATATATTCCCTCCGCCTCTCCTTGCTCATCTGCAGAGATGGAGGGAAGGATCTAAGGAGGTTGAGTGCTCAAAGATGCAAACAAAAACAGGGGCAATGGGCATGGGTAGACGTGGTGGCATCTGCCTTATGTTAAACTCTTTGCGGTCCTCAGACGAAGCGGGCTAGTGTAACTTCTGCTCCCTGCAACATCCAGGAGTGAAATGCCAAACCTTCCACCCTTCAAGGGAATTCACCTCCATCATCATGACTACAGTCCACACCCCACTCCAGTTAGATGATCGGGTAAGCACTGGAGTAACTGCATGCTATGTTCAATAAACACCAAATGGCATTCCCTGATGCTTTCCCCATCATGGCCAGGAATTTCAACAAAGTTAGTTGGAAGAAATCACTCCCTAATTAACACCAGCACATTTCTTACTTGGAAAATTTGATTACCTGCTCCTTCTTCCTGCATACAGACAACTGAAGAGTGGAGTTCCAGAGGCTAAGATTGCATAAAGCTGGCCAGGGGCGACAGAAGAAAGACTTGGAGTCAGTAGAATGGATGATGTTCATGGATTCAATACTGGACCGGAGCCCATCTGCCACAGTTGTTATAAACTTCATAAGGAAATGTGTGGAGGAGTGCATTCCCACCAAGGCCATCCATGTGTTCACTAACCAGAAATGTTGGATGAACCAGGAATGCGACAATCTATTGAGGTTCACATCTAAGGCATCTAGGTCTGGTGATACAGCGTCATTTATGAATTCCTGGAACAAGCTCAATATGACCATTAGAAAAGCTAAGAGACATTTTCAGTCTACACTGGAAGATAAGACAAATGTTCAGCAGCTGTAGCAGGGCTTGCATGCCATTACTTCCTAAAGGATGATATCAAGTAGTAGCTACAGTGACAGTGAGTCATTACTCCTGGACAAGCTCGATGCTTTCTATGCTTGCTTAGAAAGGGAGAACATCAATGTACCTTCTCGGGCCACATAACCGCAAGGCTATGTGCTCAGTTCCCTGCTCTACTCTTTCTATACCAATGAAAGGGGAAGACAGGCACAGCTCCAATGCCATATTTAAGTTCACAGACGATAGTATCATCATTGGACAAATATGGGCAATAGTAGACCCCCCTCAGTCATGACTGACCATGGGTGATGCATCCTTGTCGGATGCAAGCCTGGGCGATGTCATATGGAGGACAGGCTGTTGCCCATGCAGCACGTCCCCCCTCTCCATGTCGCTGATCGATCCAAAGGAAGAGCAGGACCGTTACAGTTTGGCACCAGCGCTGTCGCAGGAGCTGCCAGAGCGAGGTTGTAGACAACAACGAACTGCCTTAGGGGCTCCGACTCCGGATTTTCTAGAGGTTTACTCCTGGAGCCTTTTCCATGACTGGATATGGCCACATGGCAGCGAGGGTTTAAATCAGAGTTTTCCCTCTCCTAGATGGACTGCCTTCACAGGTCTACGAGCCCCATCTGCCTGAGACTTGTGAGGGCGGGAGCGTCTACCTTCCCGTGCAGGTCTATAGCACATGCCCACTGCCCAATAATGAGTTAGAGCAAAGGAGGGAGATTGATAATGTGATTGAATGGTGTTAGAACAATTATCCTACTCTCAACGTTAGATGATAACTAAAGGAAGAGAAAATCTATAACCTACTAGACTAAGTGGGACCAGTGGGAGGGCTGGTCCCCCAATGCAATATTTGACCTCTCCACCAATTCCAATATTGGTGGCCAGGGGGGGGGGGGGCTTTCTAGAGCACTAGTATGAGTGTTGTGGGCTGAAGGGACTGGTTTCAGTATGGACATTGTGGGCCAAATGGATTCTTGGTGTGGCAGCTCAGCCACTCAAGCCTGATGTGCTGGCAGCTCACTCACGGCTGGTGGGCTGGCAGTTGACCCACGGCTATTCCTTGAAATTCCATTTCAAGCAGGGTGCAAAGCCACCAAATTCAAGTGAAGTTTCATACCACTTCAAGCAGGGTGCAAGGCCACCAAATTCAAGTGCAGTTTCATACCACTTCAAGCAGAGTGCAAGGCCACCAAATTCAAGTGCAGTTTCAGACCACTTCAAGCAGGGTGCAAGGTCATGAAATTCAAGTGCAGCTTCATACCACTTCAAGCAAGGTGCAAGGCCACCAAATTCAAGTGCAGTTTCATACCATTTCAAGCAGGGTGCAAGGCCACCAAATTCAAATGCAGTTTCATTCCATGTCATGCAGGGAGCAAGGCCACCAAATTCAAGTGCACTTTCATACCATTTCATGCAGGGTGCAAGGCCACCCCATTCAAATGCTGGTTCATACCATTTCAAGCAGGGTGAAACCACCATAAAACCACACAAAACACCACATAAACACCACATAAACACCACATAAACACCACACTCACAGTTCAGTAGACATTCATGTGTTCAGTTGATTCACAGCTCAGAGTCGTGACCTCGCCCTCCCCCATCTTGCAGAGACTGAGCCACACCCACAAATATAAACTGCAAATGCTGGGAATACCTGCAGTTTGGGTAACATCCATAAAGAGAGAAACAACATTTTGAACTGAAAAATTATCTCTGTTTCTCCCTCCTTGGCCTCATGCATGTCCTAATTTCATTGTAGAAATTAAGCGAGGTGTAAGAATACTTAAGGGCCTGTCCCACTGCGGGGACCTAATTCGCGAGTTTAGATGAGTTTGCCCTCGACTCATACTCGCAGCATGGTCGACGCGAGGTCCTAGGAGGTCTTTGTAACTCTCCTTCATGCTCGAGAGTAGTCCCAGCTTACTCAAGGCCTCAGTTAGGTCACGGCGTTTTTTTTAGCAAGCTGAAAAATGGCCGCAAGTAAAAAAAGGTCGACATGGAAAAAATCGATATTTTTTTACGGTTAGGTTTAGTCGAGATAGGTCGTATTAGGTCGTAATGCTACCATAGGTAATCGAAGGCAATCAAAGGAAATCAAAAGTAGTCGAAGGTAAAGCTCGTCGAGAAAAATAAGGTAAGTAAACCAACCGGTAATTTTAAATGCATGCTAAACTTTATTAAAAGTTGTCTGGCTTCTTAAGAGTGTCTCCATTCCTTCTCCTCCCCCTCTCCCTCCGTCTTCCCCCTTCTCCCCCTTCTCTCCCCTTCTCTCCCCTTCTCTCCACTTCTCTCCCCTTCTCTCCCATTCTCTCCCCTTCTCTCCCCCCTTCTCTCCCCTCTCCGTGCTCTCTAAAGGACTTACCGTAACTGTGCCTGCCGTCTTTTACCTTCCTGTTCATTGCGGGTGTGAATTTCAGACAGCGCTCCCCCGCTTTCCCTGGCCCCCGCCTATGCGATGTGTTTGTGTGTGTGTGTGTGTGCACATGGTCGATCTGGCTCGCGGTTTCATCACTGACGGTTGATCCAGCTCGAGGTTTTTCAGGCGAGTGCCCTCGAGCTTGAAGGGCGAAGACAGTCGCTGAAAAGACGCATTAGTGGCCCTTTAATTTTCTGTCTTTCAAAGGACATAAAAATTAGTAGATTGCCACTTCATCTGTAATTATGCTCCTAGAGCTAACCTCCCTTAGTCTAGATCAGTAAAACACTGGACCACTAAACTTTATTTTTTTAACGAACAACGAATCCCCTGTACGATACCTAAACCACCGCGGGTTTCGATCGTTGTCTCTGCCTGGCCAAGCCCTTCAGCCTCGTGCAAGCAGACACTTCCAAAAGGTCACGCAGTTCCAAGCGCCCCTCCAGAAGATCGACAACGATCCTAGTGGGGGCTACCTTTTATAGGTCATCGAACCCTGAGGGGCCAAACTTCATAGGGGTGGCGCCCTTTACAAGCCAATCACACATATCGATTACATTAAAGTATTATTGACAGTCCCCCAACCCAATTACAAAGAGTCCCAATACATTGTTTCTACAGAAGCTTCTGGAAAATAGTCAGCTAACTGAATAATGCAACATTTACCCTGGCAATGCAAACAATCCAGCCAGTGCTTCACACTTCAGCCAATCATCAAACAGCAGTATAACTGTCCTGCAACAATATTAACATTATTTACAATCCCTTTGCAGCAATCCAATCAAGACAATGCACCTACAACACCTTAACGTTTCTCTGCAGAATCCTCATACATTTTTATCAATTGGGAGGACATCTGGACCTCACCTTATCTGATGTATTGATCTGGGACCTAGACTTCCTGGCACCAGCTCGCAGCTTGTGGCTTCTTACAGAAAAGGGCACAGAGGCCTTGTAGAGGCATAAATCCTTCACTTCTTTTCAGCTCTGTTTTGGCCAAGATTTACATTCCCCCCTTTTATCATATTATAATCTATCATCAATGATAATTAAAGTACAATAGTGACTGTTTCATTCTCACAAATAATTAACAAAAAGATGCTGATGTATTTTCCCAGAATGTCATCAAGCTTCCCGAGTTTTTTGTGGGCGTAGCTTCATGATTTCCGTCTGATAAGACTTCACCTCACGAGGTTTCATGGGCGCAAATCTCCTCCATCCATATTGATAATTCATCTATGCTTGATCCATAGTAGAGTATGAAGTTTCTAAAAGAACCTGGAATAAAGTAAGTTAGCAGTCTCTACTTCCACTGATACTCCTACAGTGGTGGAGATGTACCCATGCATTCTTCCCTTCTACTTTTAACAGAAGGCCTCTCTCTGTATACTGCTCCTACTCTACAATATAATTCTTCCAACACTAGGATCAAAACTAGAATGTGGTCAATCATCTCTGCAGTCACATGATGAAAGTTGATAATTTCCACCGTACTTTTGATTAGAGTATTCACAAGGGTTTCTCATAAGGATTTTAGCTGGGTTCAGTCCAGATTTCCCTACAGGTGTGATTTTAATTCGAAATAACTATGGGGAATAAATTAATCCAGCCAAATTCAGTCTCCGCCTTTAATTTAGTTAATTTAGTTAATTTAGTCCTACAAATCCAGCAGCTTGTGGTCGATATTTACAATACAATTGCTATTGGATTCCCAGCTGTTAGCATAAACTTTTATTAATTTGTTCTAATATGATGTGGATCATTATTTAAACTAAGTTGATTAGGGATGCCAAAGCCTAGGGACAATTTTCTTTAACTCCTTGATAATAGTAGCCATTTTATTATCAAGGGTCGGATAAACCACCCATCAAATACATCGACTCTGACAACAAGTACCCACTACTCTGGCACCTCCTCTCATTAAATGTAATTCTTCTTTCTAGGGGGTTAGCATCGACCTCTTGGAGGGTACCTTGTTACCTGAACTTTTTCATTCCTCTTATTACTCTTATACTATAGATACATAGAATACATAGATACATAGAAAAAGGTGCAGGAGTAGGCCATTCGGCCCTTCGAGCCTGCACCGCCATTCAATATGATCATGGCTCTGCAAGAGTAGGAATACCACTGTTGGATCTGCAAGAGTAGGAATACCACTGAGGAGCAACCTATATTTCATGTTCCCTGGGTATTCTTTTATATAGACCAGCACCACCATTCCGGACATCTGCTAAGGTCTGTCCTTTCCTTGATAATCGTTAAATAGTCCCGTCCCATCTCCGACTGTCTTTCTGGGGGTGAGACAAGAAAAGATACCAAGTCAATAATCAAATTTTCAACTACTTCTAAAACAGATCCCATTCTATTCTGATAAGCCGTCCTTAAATGCCAGGTTTTAAAGTCATTCCAATAACAGTACCATGGACATGAATCATGTCTTACGATTTAAGGGATCAAATTTACAATTGGTCATAAATTATTAAGCATGGTAGTTAGAATTTAGGTGCAAAGTTGGTGTCCCCGAACCACAGAGTAATATCCATTCCCATGTTTCTTCATTTAATTTGAGATCACCCATCCAGACAAAGTAGTATAATACAATGGTCTCTTTAAGTTGGAGCTTGCATCAATGATCTTAGAGGCTTCTTGTACTTTCCTAATTCCAGGAGACTTAGTTCTTCTTTTTCACTGGTATAAAATGTAGGGTTCTTAAGTTTCCTAAATTCTGATGTTTGCAGGGTTTGGCACTAGTGTATGTGTGGAGCAGTTCTACCGCAGAGTCAATTGTTGTTAGTATATTGGTCTTCTTCTTCTTCTTCTTCTTGATGTTGGATCTGCAAGAGTAGGAATACCACTGTGAGGAGCAACCTTTATTGTATTTTGGTATTTCCCAAATCGTTAATGTTGTTGGTGGCCTACGATCTTCCTGGACATTGGAGGAACAGTGTTACCCTTCTCTGGGGAGTTACTTGGATGGAATTGATGGTTACACATCCAACCTGAGCTGTGTCTTCTGCCCGTTCTTGAGGATTCACATGCTCGTATACCTCACTC
This sequence comes from Malacoraja senta, assembly GCA_038087875.1. Lineage (NCBI taxonomy): Eukaryota > Metazoa > Chordata > Chondrichthyes > Rajiformes > Rajidae > Malacoraja > Malacoraja senta. The sequence goes on from CM075983.1 coordinate 37,196,387, forward strand.
CCCAGATGATGATGTAGGCAGGCAACATTTGTCCTAAAGGCCTAATAAAACTCAACAACAGCTTAATTAAATATGTTTGACATTTGTTTGGGTCTGCCATAATGATTGCTCCTTTTCATTATTACTCCTACATCTTTTGCACTTGCTGATATCTTAGTGTAGTTTATAGCTCTCTTCTCTTCCTTAACTAGTGCCAAATCTGATTCTCATTGAGTTCCTCTTATATTACCACCAGCTACTTTGTCTCCCTCGCTAGTTTCTACATTGCTCCCTTTTTTAGTTCTCTTCTCTGTTCAGTCTGTTGTTAGGCCTTTCTTGTTTTGGTGATCTTAATCAGCTACAATTGAAGCAGATTCCTGGGGCTGCTACCTTCCCTTAGAATTTCCTTCGTGTGGGGCTTTCTGCAACTTTTGATCCTGGGTATTCTTTCCTAGTGTCTTCCCTGTACCATTTCAGTGCTATGAGGGTATACTCCCCTTTCCTGCTCCTGCTCCTACCCTTTAGTACATTTCTGCCCTTCTCTTGAGATATCTAGAGGTGGATAGACTTTAGTATCCTTCAGCTCTATCCCAAGTCTTGAGGTTGCTTTTCTCCAATTTGTCATTCTGATAACTTCTTTATTTGCTCTTCGTGCTGTATAATAGGTTCTCCACAATCCTATCAACTCCTTCGCTACCTCACTGTTTCCACATTGCCAAATAATCTGTTCTATATATCTTATTCCCTTTAATGTCTTAATGCCTCCTTTTGGCCATAATTCACCATAATTCATTATTTAATGCTCCCGAAAAATTTCTCAACCTCTCAGCTTTCCGTGGGAATTCATTGCATATTAATTGCAATGGGCTTTCGAAATACTCCGTCATATCCCGCTCCAGGCTATTCCCCATGTTTCTAGACAATGGAAGCAACTCCTAAGCCACTCACACCTTCCTAACAATTCACACTTCCCTCACAATCTCTGAAGCTATCAAGCTCGCTGCCGAACAATGGCCCAAATCTCAGGAGCGCTCCAGCAGTCTTGCACTTCTCGCACACAATCGCCCAATCAATCCTTTCAATCGGGTACCCAAATTCCTTAACAATTATCTCTGTCTGAAGAAGGGTTTCGGCCCGAAACTTTGCCTGTTTCCTTCGCTCCATAGATGCTGCTGCACCCGCTGAGTTTCTCCAGCATTTTTGTGTACCTCCTTAAGGTGCTACAGTGAGCATTCAAATAGACTTTTCAGAAGCAATTTCTCACACTTAAAATACTTTAATCTAACACAGACAAGTAAACCCAAACCATGTAAGCAAAATTGTACTTAAACAAGAAACTATACCACTTATTATTATTAAACAAAAACATACTTCAATGTAAATTACAAGCATTCGCTTATTATCACATTCATCAGTTACACTATTTCAAAAGCAAATCACAAACATTTTTTACTCCCTCCTCGTGGTGTGTTCAACCAATGGAACAATCCCTCAGATACAGAAGACTTCCCCCTCCGTGTACTAATCAGTGATCTAAGGGATATGAACATCTGGTTGAACAGCCACGATTCGGACTCCAATTATAATAACAGTCTCAATCAAACTATGTTCTTTTACAGTTGATTTAAACCACTATTACAACAGTGGTTGTTACAACATTCAAAATTTAAATCAAAAGCAATAAACAGTAAATGCAATGCAACAACGGCAATCTTAAATACACTTTAAACTACAACTTCGATGTTTTATTATACACAGATTAATCTGGAAGAAAATAGATACACTTTAAATTGACCAGCACCTCAATATGAGATCCTGAATATTGGTCAATTTAAATCGAAGAATTTTCAACTTGTGAGTATTCTCTATCCAATTGTTTTTTAGTACGCAAATTCGAATTCAAAATTTATAAGGAAACGTCTTTAGGGATATGAAATTCTCAGATTGGTAAAAGTATCTTCGGCCAAATTATACTTCGACCACTGAGTTCCCAATACCGTTACGAGACTCCTCCCCCCCGCTTTTACAGGGGTCCAGATACTCTCACACAGGCGGGGACATGAACCCACCTAAGTTCACCCTTGCAAGGGGTTTCTTCCTTCCTACCTGCTAGACACAGGGTGACAGCGCGTAATCCCTTCACGCTGGCAGTCGATGCCGATATTTAGAGCGCCTTTCCAATCTGCGCCCACAGCAACAACGCATTACTTTGCCTCTTGGTACTGTTTAGACCCAGTTTTGTTTTTCAGTATCCAGTCAATCAGATATCCAACTCTGTGCAGGGCCTCAAACCACTAGTTATTCTCGATGTCAGGCCAACTCAATGGTACATAATGGTTGATCTTAGCAGCAGCTGCAGCTGTTGACTAAGTTTAAGTTTTACAGGCCTTGAACCCAAAGGAGTGGGCCTCAAACCCAACCCTAAGAAAGGGGGCCTTGAACCCCAAAAGGCAAGGATGCCCTCAGTGCTTGCTAAACTACTTGTTCTACGATCTCGTTGGGACCCGTACCCACATTCGCGAATGATCAATCTGCTCCGACTAGCGAAGTGGGGAAAGCCGATGCGAAAACCTCACCATGGCGCTGATTTCTCCCCTCGTGATCTGGAACAGCTCAACACCCTCAATCGCAAACTTGTTTTAGGGGGTTCGTTGAAATCACGGATGAGCCCCCAATGTAATTATGCTCCTAGAGCTAACCCCCCTTAGTTTAGTTCAGTAAAACACTGAGTCAAGCACTGGACCACTAAAGTTTATTTTTTTAACGAACAACGAATCCACCGCGGGTTCGATCCTTGTCTCTGCCTGGCCAAGCCCTTCAGCCTCGTGCAAGCAGACACTTCCAAAAGGTCACACAGTCCCAAGCGCCCCTCCAGAAGATCGACAACGATCCTAGTCGGGTTAACTTTTATAGGTCAACAAACCCTGAGGGGCCGAACTACATAGGGCGCCCCTTACAAGCCAATCACACATATGGATTACATTAAAGTATTATTGACAGTTCCGCAACCCAATTACAAAGAGTCCCAATACATTGTTTCTACAGAAGCTTCTGGAAAGTAGTCAGCTAACTGAATAATACAACATTTACCCTGGCAATGCAAACAATCCAGCCAGGGCTTCACACTTCAGCCAATCATCAAACAGCAGCATAACTGTCCTGCAACTATATTAACATTATTTACAATCACTTTGCAGCAATCCAATCAAGACAATGCACATACAACACCTTAGAGTTTCTCTGCAGAATCCTCGTATATTTTATCAATTGGGAGGACATCTGGACCTCATTTTATCTGATGTATTGATCTGGGTCCTAGACTTCCTGGCACCAGCTCGCAGCTTGTGGCTTCTTACAGCAAAAGGCTAACAGGCCTTGTAGATGCATAAATCCTTCACTTTATTTTAGCTCTGTTTTGGCTAGGATTTACACATCTACTTGTAGGACTTGGTCAGCAGTGAGACATTAGTTACCGTTTCAATTATGTTTAAGTAGGCTGTTCTTGGATTTCTCTTGAGATGGCAATGCCCTTTCAATATTTTGATTTCAATCTCTTCATCACCTTCTAAGCACTCATACCTGAAACTCACCTTAGATGTACAGAGTCTCTTGCTCAGTGTATGTGAATCGAGGACCAGAGGACATAGGTTTAAGGTGAAGGGGAAAAGATTTAATAGGAATCTGAGGGGTAACTTTTTCACACAAAGGGTGGTGGGTGAAGTGAACAAACTGCCAGAGGAGGTAGCTGAGGCATTGGCTATCCCAACATTTAAGAAACAGTTAGACATGTACATGGACAGGACAGGTTTGGAGGGATATGGACCAAATGCAGGCAGGTGGGAACAGTGTAGCTGGGACAAGTTGGCAGGTGTGGGCAAGTTGGGCTGAAGGGCCTGTTTCCACACTCTATCATTCTATGACTCTATGAAACAGACCCACTCTGTATGCCAACTCTCTCAACTAAGCCGGCTTACTGCTGATGGGTGTGGCACATCCCAGGGCCTTTGTCATCATGTGGTGAATGAAATGTCGTCTAAGAGACCAAATTTTGGGAGTGCTTTTGACCCTCACTGACACTGAAAAATGTTCAAAAGGTCTTAAAAATTAAGCAAATTATTTTTAAAAGTTTCAAATCTTTAAGAAAGTCGAGAAATAAAGTAAAAAACACAAGAAGACATAAAAACAACCATTAAATTAAAATTAACACATTTCAATTAAGAAAACATAAATTACTTATTTTTTTATTGTCCTTCAGAGTCATTCCTTTCTATTCAAATCTGGCAGCAGGACAGTTGACAAATTGCCACCTTAAGGCCTGGGAATTCTATACAGTAATAGAGTCTTAAGTATGGAAACAGGCCCTTCGGCCCAACTTGCCCACACTGGTCAACATGTCCCATCTACACTAGTTCCACTTGCCTGCATTTGGCCCATATCCCTCTAAAGCAGTCCTATCCATGTACCTGTCTAAATGTTTCACTGTTATGATAGTACCTTCCTCAACCCTCTATAGATGTTCATTTTCTACCACTGGTCCATGAGGGATCTAATGTTGGAATGTTTTGGAAATGCCTGGGTATTGGAAGTGAAGAATCTTTGGGCTTTGCTTGGGGGTCACCAAGGTTGGCACAATAGCAGAAATAGATATCTTCATGGAACAGTCAGCATCTCCCACAGACGTTGTTCTATTTTACGACCAATTTAAAAATGTACATCTTATCACCAATACTGCATTTGGACAACCAGCAGCTCCTTAAGAACTTCTGGTGTCAGAGATTATACCAATAGAGTCTTTGGGTACTGGAATTGGCGAATATTTATTCCATTGTAACATGGAAGTTAACGAAAAAGCAGGATTGGTACATGGCATGCAACTGCTATTGAAATGCAACAACTATATTATTGGTTCTGGTTCTGCATATATCATTACATTTACTAATTATCAACTAGTAAAAATTAAAAGGTCATTTGATGCAATGAAACTTAAATTAATTATATGATTTCAATGTGATTAGATGCAAAGTTATGAACAGAGGAAAGGATAATGAAAACGTGTTTCACAATCAACAGTGGTTGATGAGAGAAAGGGTTTGCAGAAGGTGAGTGATTATGATGTGGAAACATGAGGAAATTGCTTATTTGTTAAGCAGGAATGTATTGAACTTAAAATCAGTCAAATTTACAGGGTATAGATCAAAAGTGAATCTTGTAAATTTGGACATCCTTGGAATGTAAAGTTTCCAAAGTAAAAAAATCTGAAAAAAGGAATAATTGGACGAATTCCAAAATCTGTGAATGGATTATGAGGACATTTTCCCTGGGAAAATGAAATACATTGAATTGAATTGAATTAGACTTTATTAATCCACTTATTCAGGGGAAATTCAGATGTCCTTGCAGCACACTAATAAAATACAACATAGTATTAAAAAGCTGTTCAACACCAAAACATCCCCCCACAGTGGTTCCCACTGTGGGGGAAGGCACAAAGTCCAGTCCCCATCCTCTTGTCCACCCAGAGTCGGGCCCACTGAGGCCTCCACAGTCGCCGCCACGGCGCCCGATGTTCTCGCCGGGTGATGGTGCTCCGGCATCGGGAGAACCCCCAGCGGCTTGATTTGGAATATTTGGAATATAGAATGTCCTAAATAATGCTGAAATATAGAAACAGTAAAAGTAAACAAACCTGTTATCAGAACAATGAACATCAAATAGAACATCAGAATAAAATCTATAAGCCTCAAGCAAGTTTAGAGATTAGTAAAAACTCCTTTTCCCTGCAGGGTAGTAGATTTGCAGTACTGATTCCCTTTAAAGCTAACTAATTTCAGATCAGCCAGCAATATTAAAAGAACTTTGATGATTATGTGTTGTAGAGAAGAATTACAAAGACAATTAACAAATCTATCAGACAGACTGAGAAAGAGGATATAAATCGTTCTTGATGTAAGAAATCAACAGTTTGTGCGTGTGTGGGAGGAAGTCTAAACAAAGTAGACATAAGTTAAAGGTATAATCACATTGGCCATATGTTAGGAAATGATTTACAACATGTATCATATGGAGATTGGAATATACATGCCCATTCTGAGCTAAACGTTTGATGTCCAACTTATTGGAATCCATGCAAAAGAGCAACCAGTGTGTTCACCAGGAGGTGACACTATCACCGTCAGATTGATTTATCCTAATACATCCTTCCTGAATATAATGCTACATCCCCTACCTACTTCACATTATGCTACCAGTAGTAGACCAGTGTCACAATACTCTCTTGACCCACTCTATATTGCTGCAAAATTCTTCTCATGTTTGCCCACATAACTTCTCCGGCTATCTTCAACCATACCTTGCTCACACTTTCCTTGGTCCCATTCCCCTCATTGGCAATCTTCCACAAAACCCCTGTCTTGCACTTGCCCATCTTTCCCAGTCACCCTCTCTCACCGGTTATTTTCTCTGCCAGTCCACAGACCCATGTCCACATTGCCCACCTCATCCAGTCACCTCTCTGCTGATCTGTTGTATCTCATGTCTTTTCATCTTAGTATCAAACACTCCCCCTTATTTCAGAAGCTCTTTACCAAAATGTTATATCCTGCCATATTGCGCCCCTCTCCCCCCCCCTCCCCCCCCTCCCTCCACCAAACATCAATGCATCCATCCTCCACACACTTTAACTCTTAAGGCATTTTGTCTTTGGATTGCCTTCCTCACCCAAATGCACCCTCTATGAAAAGGCTCCTCTTACCCTGGCTGAAATTCAAATACAGCTTGCTGCAAAAAGTCCAGTAAGTCAGGTCTCAACTCCAATATTGATCCCCACTAAAGAATAGCATGACCAGGGACTATGGACAGTATCGTTTTGATGTGCTGCGTATCCTTTTCTCACTATTGATGTCCTAATGCTCTTGTGTAAAGTTACCATAGCATTTAATTGTACTGTAAAGAGGATGTATTCCAACATTTAAAAAATGACAGTGAGAGCACATCATATGCAACATCATTCACATGGTGATTGAAAACTAAAATAAAAAGCTTGCTGATCCTGAAAATCGGAGCAAATGCATTTGGGCAGCAGATTAATTGGCCACTGTAATAGAAAGATTAAACGAGAACTTACCATTTGAAGTTTGATCTTTATTTAATGAGAAGTTGAAGTGAGGGATTACGTCAAGAGCCCGCCAGCCCACGGCAATCTTCAGAGCAACTGTATGAAGCCACAGACCAGTTGTATGGATTTAAACTATAGAAAGATTAACGACCCTAGAGTTACCGGATTATCTTTATGAGAATCAGGGTTCGGAGTGGAGGGCACGTAATCCCTCACTTCAACTTCTCATAAAATAAAGATCAAACTTCAAACGGTAAGTTCTCGTTTAATCTTTCTATTTTATATCGGTCACGTGAGTGACTACGTGAAGCATTCAAAGCTCTATGGTTTCATGCAGTAACCCAATCTGTGTGTGAAACACTTAAACAGATAAACCATAAATGGTAGAAAACATGGGTTATTAATACCATGATGCTAACTTGCATACATGACCATTGCTCTTAATCGGACCACAGTCCCAATTGGCTTTGAGTTAGACAATAACTCATGCAACACTGTTCAGAAATCTATCTGCAAACATCCAGGCATATTCAACCAAATTTTTATAACTTCTGAAACTGCACTATGTAAGCCTCCTGCTGTATGATGAAAAGGAAATATCCATTCTTTTGGCTGCTAATGAGCCATCAGCAATATCTTGAGAGACTATTAAATAACAAAGAAGAAACTATGCTTTATCTCATAGGTACTAGCAAGCTCAGTGTACCTGTTTACATAATAACACCCCCAATCTCTGATCTGGTGGGTATGCTGTCAACTCCATATATACGCAACCGTGCACGTTTTGCTTTATGAGATCATTCCCATAAGCTACCCTCATGTCAGTTATGATTCAGAGACTGAGCCAGAGATTGAGTAAAGACTGTGTTCCTTGTGCTGGAATCAGTTGCTAAAAGCATAATCAACTTAAAAGATACAGCTCCCATTAGGAATACCATAGATGAATATCTGCATAATAATTTACTGATATACATTGCACACTAATATGAGTGTAGGCTTATAGAGCAGTCATATAAAAGGCAGCTTGCATAATGTTAGTGAACAGCGGGTGAACAACCAATCATTTATTGTCCCACTTATGGGACTATAGAGAATGACAAAGCAGCACAAGCAGTGTTAATTTTGCTATCACAAAATCGCTTCTCTAAGGCCAAACTGAAAGCAACTCAAACCTCTGTTACTTCCGTTTAAAAGTAACTCACATGTCTTGTTCACAAACTTCCCATACAATCGTGCAGTGCTAGGCTGCCCGAGAAAAAGCCTGCACCAGCCATCACTCGTGACTTCGAGTAAATAGGAGCTTCTTTCAGCCGCCTTACCATGGACACCCTGAATGAATAGGCAAAATTGGCACTATTAAATTTCATGTTGCCTCATCCTTAATGTCGTAAGAGGCATCTACTGATAAACCCCTAAGTCTTATCAGCTGCAAATTTTGCCTGTCATCTAAAAACTCGATGACCCAATGCCCTTTTGATCTTGAGTAGGGCAGCATTAGCTTCCACCACTGGCTTTGTCATCAAAACACCAGATATATATGTGCCTCTTGTGTATAGACATGGCAAAGTATGCATCCTCAAGATCGATTCTCTGAATCAGCTAAATTGCTGAAAGCCAATCATCCCTCAATTGGGTAACCAAACACATGATCAGATTAGTCAAATCCTAAACTGATTTGGCATGCTCCACGTTTCTGCAATCTTGAGAAATATCAGAAATACCCCTCTTGTTCTTGGGCAGACTACTCATCCTTTGTGAGATGTCACTGATTCTACTTGGAACCATCGTTTCCTCTATTGACCGTACGGACGGAAATTTTTGGCTTCTCTTGCCGCGCAAGATGCATTATCTATTTATTCATTTATTACACTGATAACATATAATCAGAACCTTATGGCTAGAGCTGAAACACAGCATCCACTTGAAGTGGAAATACGAGTTCCCTGTCAACTCTTGACTGTCAGAGTCACCACGAATCCGCAACGTTATTCCTGAAATTAGCATTAACATAATACTGTTGGTTTACAAAGCACTGAATGGTTTAGGGCCAAAATACATTTCTGATCTTCTGCTTAGCTACGAACCACCCAGACCTCTCAGATCGTCTGGGACAGGTCTGCTCTGTCCCCAGAGTCAGAACTAAACATGGAGAGGCAGCATTTAGTTTTTATGCACCACATATCTGGAACAAACTCCCAGAAAACTGCAGGTCTGCTGCAACTCTCAGCTCCTTTAAATCTAGACTGAAGACTTTTCTGTTTGCCGCTGCCTTTCAGTAAACAATACAATTTATTAATTACCTATACTGCACTGTAACTTCTATTCCTGGTTTTATTCTATTTTCAATATTTTATTTGATTGCTTTTAATTTTGTAATTATTATCTGAATAATCTAATAATCATTTTATATCTAAATGTCATTTTATATGTGTTTCTTTCAAATGCTTTAAATGTTTTATGTAAAGCACTTTGAATTACCTTGTGGTTGAAAGGTGCTATACAAATAAACTTGCCTTGCCTTGCCTTGCCTTGCCTTGCCTCTGTGTGAAAATGCTGTCCCTGTTCCTGTTAAATCTTTCTCCTTTCACCTAGTTCTTGAATCCCCCACCTTGGGAAAATGACACTGTGCATGCATCCTATCTATTCCCCCTTATAGTTTTATACATCCCTATAAGATCCACTCAGCCTCCTGCACTCCAACAAAAAAAGTTTAGGTTTATTTTTGTCATGTGTACGAAAAAAGGGACAAAGAAAAGTTTTGTTTTGCATGCTATCGAATCAAATCAGATAATACTATATATGAATGCAATCAAGCCAAACTCAAATATAATGCCTAGAGTAAAGAGAAAGATACAGAGTGCAAAATATATTTCTCAGCATAACTGTTCTAGAGACAAAGTCCAGTTTCCACAATGAGGTAGTTTGGAGAATCGTGACTGTACCCTAGCTAAAAGAAGGACTATTCAGAAGTTTGATAACAAAGAGGAAGAAGCTGTTCCTGAGTCTTGTGGTGCGTGCTTTCAAGCTCCTGTGACTCTGCCAAACAGGACCGGGAGAAGAAGGTGATGATCGGGGGTGGGAAAGGTTTTTGATTCTGTTGGCTGCTTTCCTGAGGTAGTGTGAAGTGTAGATGTAGTCAATGGTGGGGAATCTGGATTGTGTGATAGATTGCCAAGGGGTGTGTACGATGGCTGCATCGCCAACGGTCTGTCTCATCGTTTTCCTTCTTTGTGTTTTTAGTTTGTTGTAAAATGTATGTTTTAGTTTATCTTTATTTTTGTATTTTGTGCGGGGTGTTGGGGGGGGGGGGGGAAATATTTTTAAATCTTTCCTCGACGGAGATGTGAATTTTTCCGTGTCATATCTCCGTCTGCACTGCGGCCTAACATCGTGGAGTTGGCAGCCTCTTGCTGGGACCCCGGAGCTCTAACCGCAGGAGCCTGCGGACTTAACATCATGAGCTGGCGATCCCTTTGCCAGGGATCGACCTCGGAGCTCCAAAGGAATTTTTTTTTTTTTTATAATTAATATTTTTTTTATTGGAGATGCGTACACAACCTAGTTACATCATTACAGTCTTACAGTCTTACATTTTTAAATTGATAATATTGTTAAATATTATTACAATGTCTCCAATACTTTTTGCTTTTTTTTTTAAACTAAATAGAACTAAAGAGAAAGATGAGGTAAAGAAAGAAAAGAAAGAGAAGAGAAAAAAAAAAATAATAATAAAACAAAAAAAAACAAAAAAAACAAAAAAATTGAGAAAAGATAGTTAAAGGAGAATGGAAAAATTTATTAAAATAGAAAACTTCATTCGAGATATATTCGTACATTTCTAGATATAGCATTTCATCCATTCTTTAGCCCGGGTGTTAGTCAGGTTCCTGTGCTGAACTGTTCTGACCCTTTAGGTAATCAATAAAAGGAGACCATGTTCCAATGAATAATTCCTGTTTGTCCAACAGGGAGAGTCTGATTCTTTCCACGTTTAAGGTCTCCGTCATTTCTATAATCCACATTTTGATTGTGGGGGTCGTAGGGCCTTTCCAAAATTTTAGAATTAATTTTTTTCCTGTTATTAAACTATAATCAATAAAGTTTCTTTGTGTTGTTCTAAATGTTTGATTTAATTCTAATATTCCAAGTATTATTAATTTTGGGTCTGGGTCCAATTGTGTGCTGGTTACTTTAGATATTATACTGAAAATATTTACCCAGAATTGTTTAATTTTTATACAGTTTGCAAACATATGAGATAAGGTAGCTTCTAAATGTTGACATTTATCACATATAGGTGAGATATGTTGAAAAATTTTATGTAGTTTTGTTTTAGAATAATGTAACCTATGTATTACTTTAAATTGTATTAGAGAATGTCTGGCGTTTAATGAACATTGATGTATGTGTTGCAAACTTTCTTCCCAAGTATCTTTCGTTATTATTTGATTTAATTCTTTTTCCCATGTTTGTCTGTGTAAGTCCGTCGATGGAATGTCACTGTCTAATAAGATATTATATATATATGATATTAATTTTTCTGTATTAGGATGTTTGTTCCAACATTCATCAAGAATTTCTGAATTTCTAATTCTAAAATTTTGAGTATTTGATTTTACGTAATCTCTAAGTTGAAGATATCTGAAGTAATCATTTCCTCGAAGTCCGTAAGTCTGTTGCAACTCCTGAAATGTCAGAAAAGTGCCTTCCTTGTAAAGTTGTCAGCTCCAAAGGAATTTAACAACGTGGTGCTCGTGGTTCCTGGTTAGAGACCAACTTTGGGAACAACAAACTGCGGGAGCTTTGACCGCCCCGACGCAAGAGTTTTGATCGCCCCGACGCAGGGGCTTTGATGTTGTCATAAAACCTCCATGGTCTACAAATATCCTTTGGTGAATAAAATCTTCCATTCTTATCGGGCTGTATTTATGTAACTCCAGGGGAACAATCTTGCAGTTGATACTACAGCTCTGAAATCGATATTCATCAGTCGCATCAAGTAATTAAAAATAAACAAGACAATCTACAAATTCAGAAAGTGCTGGAGTAACTCAGCAGGTCAATAGCTGTACCTGCAGAGGGAATGGGCAAGCGATTGTAATAGGGCACTGCTTGCCCTGCCAGTGATATCACATTCTGTAAATAAATCAACGAATGACCATAAAATAATTCCTCCAGCAAGCGGGGCTCACTGGACAGGTCATGCCTGTCATTACTGCAAACCTGGTTCAACAAGCTATTCTTGCGAGGCCAGCATTCTTGTGACTCCCGACTGCTCCTCTCCGGAGCTTCAATGGCGCTTCCTGCTCCTTGAATATAGGGTGAAAAACCCGCCGGAATACTGGATCTTTAACCACCTAGAATGGTACTCCACCCCCGCAGCCGTCTAAAATTCCCCCTGCAAGTCTTCAACTTGGTATATAAGTCCTCTTTGAAGAGATACTATGCAGGCTGTACATTACTGGCCCTGTAAAAATGAGCCATTTTGGGAATTATCTCATGCCTTATAGCATTTTACGAAGGCAATAGCCCCAACTGGGTATACAGAGAAGTGATAATGCAATTTCCTGCTAAAGGCCGAAATGACTCCAGAGCGGTTTTATGCTTACTGACATAATTTCGTTGCCTACATATCCTCACTGGGATATCCCAACTGATGAAATTGACGTATGGAAACATCCAAAAGTCTGGTAGTAATCTGGACTGGCATATTCCCTGGATACTTTTAGCCAGATCTTCTATCCCCAAAGAGATAGCAAATATGTGACAAGAGCCGGTAGCTCCTTCATATGATTATAAATGAAGCATATCCTCCATTAGTTCAGGGATTCGATTTCCTTATCGATATCCACATAGTTGGAGTCACATATGTAAGAATCTCCAACACTCCACTCTTCTGAGCGGGAAATATCATAACGCAACCCTGAGCCAGGTATTGCTTCCGTTCTTCTGAGTGGGAAATATTATCACGCAACCCTGAACCACGTGTTGCTGGCACAGGCATCTGACTGACACAGCCTGTAAATGTCTCCTGAGCTAGGAGCACATTTCCTTTCCTTTTTATTTGTTCATGCATTTATTTTATTTTACTTACTAGACAGGTTGCGCCTGCTAGTGACTCCGAGTCCTTGCTCCCTTCTGGAGCCTCAACCGAGTATTTTAGGGGAGGAAAACATTTTGCAACACTGAACCAGGTGTTGCCTCCTCAGGCCTTCGGCCCCCATCTGGCCCATAATCGGAGTCACCTCTGTAATCTCCGATACTCCCCTCATCAGAGTGGGAGGAATACTGCAACCCTGAGCCAGGTGTTGCCACAGGCATTTGGCTGGAGCCGCCTGTTAATGCCTCCGGTGCACGGAGCATATTTCTCGTTGCAAAGCCTGCTCCCACGGAGCCTCTCATAGCTTTCCGCTGGCCGCTGTTATTTTTAGAACATGAGCTCCCGCGGAGCATCCATAGCATTCAGCTATCCCGGCCGTGCCGGTCGCTGCTATCTTTAAAACATGAGCTCCCGCGGAGACTCCATAGCATTCAGCAATCCCGGCCACACCGGTTGCTGCTATTTTTAAACCATGAGCTCCTGCGGAGCTTCCATAACATTCAGCAATCCTGGCCGCTGCTATTTTTATCCCGCCTCCACGGCGGCAGCTGCACAAGCTGTGCCAGCTTCTCCAGGGCCCGCTGCCCCTGTTACCGAGCAGCAGCCCGTTCCTGAAAGAAATGTTTTTCCCCTTACCTCTCGCACCATGCTTCGACGTATTGACGCGCATGCGGGCTGGCGGGCTCTTCACGTAGTCACTCAGGTGACTTCGATATAAAATTGCTCCTGGTGTATAGTGAGCATGAAGATCTGGAGGGAATTGGTGGAATGTGCAGAGTATAAAAAGTAGCGATGTTACAATACTCACCTTCAGCGGCGCTTCAGTTCTGCCACTGGCCGTGTGCGCGACTTTGGCGTCTTTGAGGTGGGGGGCGGGATTAAAATGCCGTTTTCTCCTGCCTGTCGGAGTCGAACTTTCTCAGGCTGTTCAGGTGCAGCAGAAAAATCGTTCCGACTTCCGTTCTCGGAAGTTAAAAAAAAAAATCACGGGATAATTTAATCCCTGGAGTAAAATAAAAAGCTACTTCTAACGCCATCAATGCCTACAATGGGACGGATCTCACGTAGGGTACAAAACATAAGGTAAGTCATTTATTTTACATATAACTTGCTTCTTAGGATGACTTTAATCCAAATTTCATTGGCGAAAATGTGATTTTGGCCCCATACGAACCGGCAGTGTTTTTCCTGCCAATATGGGGGTTCAAATTCACTGCAACTACAACATTCCAACCGATCGCGTTCCACAAAAACCCACTCGCAAGATGATTAAAATGCCCATTAATTTACGGGAATTAAACATTAAATTCCTTCCATTTGGCCTATAAATCCATGAAAATGAGATTTTAAAATCATGTTATATTATGAATTGTTGTGTGAATGTTATTTGGACATTTAGGCTATTTAAAAATGTTAACCTTTTCTTAAGAAATGGATAGATGTTTAGATCTAGTAATTGAATTTTGTAATTAGCTACAATTAGGTAAGCAACTAATTATATGCTATAATTTCAGGTCATCCAAGTAAGATTGTTTCATATTTGTTTCAGAATGCTTCAATCTATAATAACTGAAATTTTTATTCAGTTCTCTTAATTTTTAAGAAAGTTATGGGCTTTTGACTGTCCTCAATCACAGCTTTTGAGTTAAGTCAATGGAAAAGCAATAGGGAACAAGATGCTAATTTCAGAGTATAAAAATGGCCATAACTATATTAATACTGAAGATATGAAAGTGAATTAGGTGTCAAATTAAATTTAATTCTATGCTTTATCTGATGGGATGAATTGCAGCCTTGATTTTTAAAATCTCAACATTTTGTAACATTGCTATAAAAAGGGTTAGTTTAGGATGGGATTATTACAAAAATGCTGCTTGATGGTTGGCGCGGACACAATAGGCCGAAGGGCCTGTTTTTATACTGTTTGATGCTAAACGTCTGGCAGAGTTAGTAATGAAACATGTGAAAAGAAAAGGAGAGTGGGATTAGGCAATAAAGAGAATGAAACGTTTTGGTTCTGTGCAGGGAGCAGGAACACCAATCTTCCATTTTTCCCCCCCATTTCTTTTATTTGTTTATCTCCTTCAGTTTACATTTTCTCTAGGCACATAATTTGTGATTAACAAGCCTTCATCACCCTCTCTCAAATGGAACTCCAGAACTTGTGACATTCAGTCTTGATCCTCACGCAATGCTGACTCCATTTGTTTCATCGGATACGGCCTGACCTGCAGGACCTCAACATTCTCCATATTTATCTCTGAACTATTGGTCTTTATTATGATCGAGTTGTGGGCCTGTTCGGATCTTAAGCAAGTCTCGTGCCTATTTTAAATGAAACAAAGTTTAAATGGATCTCGATAAATATATAATTGTATGTCCACCGGCAATTTTTCGGCAACTGGTGGTCTGGCACCTTGTTTAATCTGGACAAAATTATGAGACCGCACTTGAAATCCACCCCCGGAAGTCCCCCTGAAAATATGGTACCTAGGCCGGGTGAGGCAGTTGAACACGACCGGATCGGGACTTCCACGGTCCATCAGCGGGTCAAACCTGTCTTCCTGCGGCTGGGGCTCTGGATCTCTGGCCTGGCTGGAGCCGGCAGATTTGTTACGATAACCGAAGTCCAAGGCCGACTTTGTGAGTCGGTATCTCGCCCCCCGACAGCCTAGGCGAACCATTCAACTCCTCTCGGAGGACGTGACATCTGTTGGTCTGGCAAAAAAGATAATCCAGAAAGAATCTGGAAGCAAGAGTGCTGAAAAATCAGTGGTGGACCTGTATTCATTTTTACAATGTTAATTTAGTGTAGTTTAGTTTAGAGATACAGCATGGAAACAGGCCCTTCGGCCCACCTTGTCCATGCTGACCAGCTTCCCTGTACACTTTGCAATCTTTACCAAAGCCAATTAACCTACAAATCTTTAAGTCTTTGGAATGTGGGAGGAACCTGGACAACCGGGGGAAAACCCATGTGGTCACGCGGGGAACATACAAACTCCGTACAGACAGCACACATAGCAGGATCAAACCTGGGTCTCTGGCATTGTAAGGCAGCAACTCTACCACTTCGCCACCATGCTGCCACTGTTAGCTTGCAAAGAAAAATTATTTAACATGCATGAAAATACCCTATGTTTGGAAATGTTCCAGAATTGCAAGATTCACCAATACTAAGATTTTTTATTTTTTATAATTTACATTACAAATGGTTGCCAGAAAATTCAAGGTTTCTATATGCAAAAAATGCCTTTACTGGAGTCCCATGTGAAAAGATGTTATGCGAGCTTTAGCAACAAATTTCCAAAGTAAATATTTGAGAAATATTAGCAATGCAGTAAGAGTGATGAGGCAGTGGGAACTGATGAGAAACATGACATCAGACCAAGCAAATCTGAGACGATCTATATTCTAGTTATGTGACTTACAAATTCAATACAAATATATTGATATATTGTGGATACCAACTGGAGGGAGCTGCAAAGAGAGAGTGTTAAAGTCCAAAGCAGTTACCAAGGAATTACGAAACCTCTTAGATAAATTGGCAGCTGAGAAGAATTATAAGAAAGAAAATTCAATTGTTGTAACTATAAAGTAGTGCACATTGATTTTAAAAACCCTGCAGGAGACACTCACTGAATGGCGTCAAACTAGATGTGGTAGAAACCCCAAAAAACAGGGGCTCAATAATACTCAAAATTTCCAATTGCAGAGGCTTACAGAATAGTGGGATGAGCAATTTGTTGAATAATGTTTCCTATTGAAACCGTATATTTAAGTGGAAGAAAAGAAATACTTGAACAGTATTTTATGTTCAACCAGAACTGTAGATAGATGTAAATGATTAAACGAATGTTCAAAATTAAGCTGTCTTCATGCAGTGATTGACTAATGCCTGGAACAGTTTTCAATGGATGTCAAAACGCTCGATAATTGACAAGATGTAGTTAAAAGCTTGATGGGGTCCTGTAAATCTTTGTAGAAAAGTGCGCATGGGGTGAAAATAACTACTTTTACTACATTCACCTTGGTGATGTTTGAGCGGAATTAGTACATGGTATAGGAAGAAGAGAAGTAGATAAAATAAAAATGTAAGCAGCCAAATGTAAGCAACATAGGATTTTTGGTGCTATCTTTGTTCCAAATAATTTCAAAATAATTTCAATTCATTTTATCGGTTCATTATGAATTTGTTCTTTTATCTCTATATATTGAACATTTCATTTTAAAAATTAAATTTTCAGAACGTTAAGTATAAGAAGTAAAGTGGATGAGCTTGAGGCTCAGTTAGAGATTAGTAGATATGACATTGTGGGGATTACAGAGACATGGCTGCAGGAGGATTGGGACGGGAACAGAATGTTCAGGGTTATATGTCCTATAGAAATGACAGGCAGGTGTGCAGAGGAGGTGGGGCAGTTCTGTTGGTGAGGGATGAAATTCCTTGCGAGGGGTGACATAGGGACTGACGATGTAGAGTCGCTGTGGATAGAATTGAGGAATTGTAAAGGTAAGAAGAAACATTAATGGGAGTTATCTACAGGCCCCTATACAGTAGCCTGGATATAGGGTGCAAGTTGCAGCAGGAGTTAAAATTGGCATGTAACAAAGGTAATGCCACTGTGGTTTTGGGAGATTTCAATATGCAGGTAGACTGGGAAAATCAGGTTGGTTCTGGACCCCAAGAAAGGGAGTTTGTAGAATGCCACCGAGATGGATTCTTGGAGCAGCTTGTACTGGAGCCGATCCGAGAGAAGGCAATTCTGGATTTAGTGTTGTCTAATGAATCTGATTTAATAAGGGATTTAATAAGTTAATGTTTTGGGTGGATGGATTGATAATCAATCATGTTGACTGCTTTGGCCTGCATGGGGTTGATCTTCTTGATTAGTGTTGGAGTTGCACACATCAGATATTCCATGTTCCTGATCTATGCCTTGTAGGGGGTGAAAAGGCTTTGGAATGCCAGTGGCTGAGTCACTCATCAGAGGATACCAGGCTTCTGTCCAGCTCGTATATCCAGCACTTCCATGGTTGATGTAATGTAAGTAAGATTGCGGGCCTTCCAGAATGTCAATACGCCATCAGAAAGCCAAAAACATCTCAAGAAGCTGGCCAGGTATATTACAAGTAAATCACAAAAGCTGTCCTTGCCAGTAATATTCATTCTGAAAAAATGAATTTAAAAAGTGAAATATGTTCAATTATTAATGTGTCGAGATAATATAACAATTATGATTATGCCACTGAATTTTAATAAAATGTTGTGAGGCCTTCTCAGTTTGTAGATGATCATTGTTTGAAATTTTTATGCTTGCTTTTGCGAATAATTGAGGGTCAAGAATGAATCCTTGGGGTGGTCCATGAGTTATGTCCCTTTCAATCTGAAAAGCCCCGTGTATTTCAACTCTCATGTGGTTGCCAATTTTCAATCGCTACGCTATAAGCTCTGGTATTGAGCACATGCTTTTTATGCAGCACCTTGGCGAATGCCTTCAGAAAATCTAAATATATTACATCCGCAGCATTCCTTCTATACATTGTTTGTTACATCTATGTTACATCCTTGCAAATTAAAAACAAATTATTAAGCATGATTTATATTTTATAAGACTATTTTGACTAATTTTGAATAGTTTCGGATTCTCTAAATGACTAGTTATTTATTCCTTGATTGTAGCCTCCAGCATCTTGACAACGACAGATTTTAAGCCAACAGGCCTATAGTTACCTTCTTTTTGTAACTTTCATTCTTGAACAATGGAGTAACATTTGCATTTTTCCAATATCTTGGGTATCTTACCAGATCGCAGTATGTTCAATCCATGTCTTCACTATTTCTACGACTGCTTGCTTTATAATCCTTCAAATATTGCCATGGTAGCTTGCTTGTTTTTTTCCCCATTTGTTTCCCATTAGTTTTTTCCCAGTACCTTGTTCCTTTTGATAATGATTGTCACATGTTCTTTGAGGCAAAGAGCTTTTATAGGTTATCTGCCATTTATTTATTTCTGTCTATTTATTTATCTTACCTCTTTCCTTCTTTCTCTTACATCCTGAGAAATGCATGTTATTAACCTGATATTCCTAATTTGCACATATTCTCTGTTCTCCTTCCTTATTAATTCCTTACTGTCTCAATTCTGGTTATTGTTGAATTTCCAGTCCCCTGGTCATCCACTAGCCCCTGCCACCATGTATGCTCTATTCCTTGACCTCCTTTGTCATGGTTCATTTTTTTCTGGGATCCTTCTTTGCAACCAGAATACATTTCTGTGGGTTGTCATGAACCAGCTAACATTTGCATTATATTGCACCTCTAACATTTGCAGGATACTCTCTGCCACCTTTTACAGGAAGAGCAATGGCCATTTTTTAGGACTTACTAAACTGATCTTCCATCTGCTGATTCAAAGTAGGAGC
This sequence comes from Malacoraja senta, assembly GCA_038087875.1. Taxonomy (NCBI): domain Eukaryota; kingdom Metazoa; phylum Chordata; class Chondrichthyes; order Rajiformes; family Rajidae; genus Malacoraja; species Malacoraja senta. Next base: position 37,216,006 of record CM075983.1, read on the forward strand.
ATAGAGTTAGAAGCAGCCTAAATGTGTAGGAAGGAACTGCAGATGCTGGTTTGAACCGAAGGTAAGCACAGTGATGGAGTAACTGCGGGACAGGCAGCATCTCTGGAGAGAAGGAATGGGTGATGTTTCAGGTCGAGACCTGAAAGAAGTCCTTCAGGTTTGAAGAAGGGTCTCAACCTGAAATGTCACCCATTCCTTCTCTCCAGAGGTGCTGCCTGACCTGCTGAGTTACTCCAGCATTTTGTACCTATCTTCAGTGAGAAGCAGCCTGATGTTCCCTGGGCTAGCAGGATCTTCCTAGGATGTAAACTATGGTCTGGAGAAGGTGCAGTGAGAATGCAATGTCCAAGAGCTGAAGAAGGCCACATTTTCCATGAACATGGACATTTGAGTACAAGAAATAAGCTTAGAATCTAGATCCATTTGTGTGTATTTCTTCGGTGCATATTCTGCATGAAAGTGGCTTTATTGGAGTGTATGAGCAATCACTTCTGAGTAAGAAATGGTCCTGGCCACTGCCACACACGATTCATTTAGCACAGGTCACACATCATTTGCTTCATCAATTGACATAAATTTGGAACTTTGGAACATAAATCATAATCTTAGTTGGTTACTCATACAAATTAAGAACACATTACTCATGGCTCAAGGCTGAAATGAGCCTATGTGGCATTAATAACGATTGCACAAACATATTACAATCTCAATTTTCAATGATGGAGCTTAAGGAAACCACATCAGAATCACATCTTATTCAGAAGTGATTGCTCATACACTCCAATAAAGCTACTTTCATGCAGAATTTGCACCCAGGAAATACACACAAATGAATCTAGTTTACCATTCGATTTTGTAGCCTTTTGTAGCCTTTTCACACGTCACTGCTGGGGTTTGGAGTATGGATGAGTAGAGGCCCAGTCATTCAAGACAGGTGTTGTGTTCCATCCTCCCATCCCTCACCGCCACCTCCCTCTACATTTAATCTCACCTCCATGGCTTTTTTTTAATAGCTGTTTTGTGACTGCAGGGTGAGTACATTTCAAGATAAACATGTGGCAGTCAGGAGGCCAATGACAGGTTAATCTTGGCAAATTCGCACAGCTCTTGCCGGAACAGCAAAGATCCCATTTCAGTTAGTGATTCTGCCCATTAAATGTCTTGGGACTGCTTTAAATTTTTATTGCCTAATTTCACAAATCTTTGCATGGTGTCTAAAATAAGCATTTTGCAGTTCACATCGCATGTTTGAGCCCTAAAACAGGGTGCAGACCAATTTCTGCACAATGGCATTGAATTCATATGACTGCACACAAAACAACATTTGGAGCTTTCAAATAACTTGCATCATAGAATTCAGGAAGTTTTATTTCATGGTCTTGTTCCAGAAGCCTGCTGCGACAATGTTGTACAAGAGACACTGTTCACTTGGAGGAAAATTCTAACACATTTCATTTTCTTGATGACAACTTTGTTTGAATTATTTTCACCATTAAAGTCATTTTTTTCTAATGAAGTTACTCATTTAATACCCACCCTCTCATGAGGCAATAATGACTCATTCTCAATATTGGAAAATAATAGTTTTACCCTATTTTAAAAGATATACTCAATTGAATGTTAGATCGTCACCATATACCGTGAATACATAATCCAGTCTCTTAGTTCATTGCTGGATGTCTCAGATAATTTGTTTTAATGGGTCCAGAGCTTTCCTTCAAATTGCAACAAGAAGATGTACAGATTCTCCTGGATTCAAATTACCTCATCATCCAATCACTATGTCTCCACTGGACTATCGAACCACAGCCATACCTGCTCATCCAACACCTTTTTGTCCAAAAACAGGCAGGAAAATGACCGATAACATTTTCAACTGGAATGTTTACTTACCTGTTGCCACACACAACCCTTGCTATAGAAAAATTGGTTGCTTACATCTGCTTGAATAATAGTGACTATTGTTCAAAAATGCTTAATTGGCTGCAAAATGGTTTTGGACAACTTCAAGAACCAAAATACCGTGATTCTAGTTTCAAGACTGTTTAATTAAAGTCAATTCAAGAGTCAAGACTGTTCAAATGCACCGGAATCCAAGCAATGAAAATTCTCACTTGTTAGTTTCATTCCCGGCACATTAAATACAACAACACGACAAATAAATAACAGGCATAGTGGGTAAATCAGACCACAACAGTGCAGCCCAAAGTACACTATGCAACTTCAATAGTTCAAAAGACCATAGTTCAATTCTAAGGGAGGCTTGTGGTTAAGGGCCTGTCCCACTTGGGCGTCATTTGCGTGTCATTTACGTGACAGGCCGGTAGTGACTGTCGCGAAAAAATCGTCTAGCAGTACGACAATCACACGCCAAGTGCTCTTGAGGACCCTGCTCCTTTTGGGAGCCATTTGCGATGTCGTTCGTACTTAGTCCGATCTCCGTGGCAAGGATTTTCGACGTGAAAAAATTTGAAAACTACGCGCGCTTTATACCTGGGTGGTCACGTGGTGCTGCGCTCAAATGCTGTGCAAATGGCGCGCCAACGGCGTACGGGCAGCGCATGGTTACGGATGTTGACGCACAGTGACGCATAATAAATTAGCATAGGCAATGTTCGTGCGTCACCGTGTGTAACCATGCGTCACCACATGCTACACGTACGTACGTCAGCGTATGCCATCAGTACGTCAGCGTGCGGAAGGGATATGTCACGCAGGTGGCGCGCGAGGATTTTGAGCATTCCAAAATCCTGAGGCGCCGCGCATTACCGCGCGTCACTGTACTGCAAACGCCACCACGCCTCACGACGCGCCAACCAATTTTTTGGATGTCGCGTAAATGACGCGCAAATGATGCCCAAGTGGGACAGGCCCTTTAATTGATGTGAATGGTGCCTCAAGCACCTGAAGGTTGATGAGAATAAATTGTAACTTATTTCTGATAGTAGCAGCAAGATGAGAATGTGGCCAGGGTGGTGTATGGCTCTTTGACAAATTAGTTCAGTTCTTGAGGCAACATTTGCAGTAGGTCCCTTCGATAGTTGGTGGGGTGGGGGGGGGGGGAGGAGTTAATAGCTGTGATGGACTGGGCAATGTCCACCATTTTCTGCAGCCTCTTTCATTCTTGAGCATTCAAATTGTCAGTAGGCTCTTCACCGTACCCTTACTGAGGTTCCATAAATGATCGTTCCACAGGGCACATCTTCTCAATCTTCTGGAGAAGTCGAGGTGTTGGTGAGCTTACTTTGTGATATATTAAGTACCATATATATTATGCATGATATAACGGAACATTTGAGTGATTATACAGTGGCCACAAGTTTTCAACCACAGGAACTGAGAACTAAAAACTATTTTTGCTGTACATTTTCTGTTATTTATTAAATGCTGAGCATTGGCCTTTCATAACATCAAAGAAGACGTTGCTTTATTCAAATCTTTCAAGAAAAGATAATAAATAATAGCTACATATCCAGCTCCAACTACTATCAATTAGTTAGTGATTATTTTGAAAGTATTAACGGAAAATAAATCATTTTTTACCAATTTGTAGGGCTACAGTCCCTCAACAGCTATCATTAGCAAGAAAAGTTGGTAATCTAGAAGAAGCAATCTTGGGTGCTGGTAGAATGTAATTCATTCTGTACATCTGAATCAGTTACTTGATTATCTGGCAGAAATTGACAACCACAGGCTGACATGACAGAAGAAACATCTAAAGTCATCTGTCCTTGACTGGCCGTGATGACCTTGGAAATAACATTCTCTCACGCAGAAAACATTGATATGCAAAATATATTCTGGTTATATCAAATCATATTTTATTTATATCCCCATCTGTGCACTAAGGATAATAGACTGGACACTTGTTCCATGCTTTATTTCTGAATAACTTGATCCCATCTTGACTCATTAAACAGAGTATCAGTTTTCACCTCCAACCCCAAGTCCTAAGAGAATGCTTGCCATTTAAGCTTATTTCAAGTTCTGTCCCTATGTACAACTTCCAAAGAGTTCTCACACAGTCCACTTTGATAACCCAACTTCTTCCAACTTTTTAGCTGATGGAATTACTTTAACTATGCTTCAAATGCCTGTTAAAGTATGGAGACACGAGAAACTGGCAATACTGGAATCTGGAGCAAAGTAAACAAACTGCCTGAGAAACCCAAAATGTCGATCATCCCTTTTCCTCCACAGATGCTGCTTGGCCCACTGAGTTCTTGCAGCAATTTTTTATTTTGTGCCTGTTAAAATATATTTTACTTCGGAGTCACGTTAGTGACTACGTGAAGAAGACCCGTCAGGGCGCATGTGCGTCATTACGTCGGTCACATTGGCGCACGGACAGCGGGAGGACAGAGCTCCTCCCGTGGTAAGTACTAGAGTAATTAAAAAAGTTTTAAAGCTCCAGCTAAGTGAGAAACTTAGCTGGAGTAAAACAGTTTCCTTTACTGTAGTGCTGTGCTCTGTGTTTTGTCACAGGCAGCACCATGGTGAAGGCGAGCAGGGGAGGACGGAGCTCCTCCTGTAGTAAGTACTTTTAAAGTATTTTTATAGTTTTAAAGCTCCAGCTAAGTGAGAAACTTAGCTGGAGGGGAAAGTTCCTTTTTTGTGGTGCTCTGGGTTTTTTATTACAGGCAGCACCGTGATGAAGACGACCAGGGGGAGGGCAGCCACAGGTAAAGCATAGGAGAGCCGCGGGAATGCAGTCTGTCAGCGGCTGCCTCGTACCCCTGCACAGTCGCCGACCGGGAGCGGGGAGACTTCACACTCAGTGCTAAAAAGCACCAAAGCCAACGCCAGTCGGGTGTAAGGCACGGGGAAGTCTGGGAGGCCCTACTCTTCAGAGAGGACCTCGCCAAGAGTGTCAAGGACATGGATGATGAGGCAAAGACGGTGGGCTTGATCAAGCCACCGGCAGTCGGCAAGTTTCCAAAAAAGAAAGTACCCCTACAAACGAAGCGGGAACATGGTCAAACATCCACCAGGTACCAAGGCGGTAGGTGGGCCTGGTTCTCAGGTGCACATATCAAATGTGACACAACTTAAATCTGGGGTACATTACATCTGTTTCTGGGATGAATGGAAGCAAATTACCTTAGCTCTGTTTATACAGAGTGTTATTCAAAGGTTTCGAGTGGATTTCAATCCAAATTGTGATTTGCACATTCAGCATGTTCTTGGGAGAACTATTCAGTTTTCATTAACAGAACAGATGAATGTTCAGACTGCGCTTGCAAGCTTATGTGATAAAGGTGTAATGGTAAAGTTGGTTCACCAACCCCATCAATTTGTGTCTAATATTCTCCCAGGCCAAAAAAGGATGGGGGATATAGTATAGACATTGTAAGATGGAATTGTCACTGCCAAGCAACTGGGTCAAGAGGATGCTATATGGTGACTATAGACCTTAAAGATGCGCATTACTCAATGTCTGTTTATTTGCAGGATAAGGATATTTGAAATTCACCTGGATGGATCAACTATGGCAACAAAATTGTTAAAACCTATAATAGGCATGATGAGAGGCCAGGGTCAGGTGCTCATGGCTTATCTCGATGATATCTTGATTACAGGGGTATCCAAGAGAACAGCTGAAGTGACAGGTAATAGTTGTTAAATCCAATTTTCAAAGATTGGACATTATACATCCAGAGGAATCCAAATTAACACCTGACTATTTGGGTCACAATTGATTCAATTAAGTGACTCTGCCCAGGGAAAAAAGGGTAGCGCTAATTGACAGGTGTATCAAGCTAATGGAGGCATTAAGGATACATTCAGATCATTATAATAGACCTATGCAGTTATCAGTGAAGGCTATTTCTGATTTGCAATGGTGGATTCACCATGTGTCCAGAAATTATAACAAGGTAATGCTTGACCAGCCTTCCATGATTTTGCAGATGAATGTCAGTGCACTCGGGTGGGGAGTCACGGATACGAGTTTCAGCTGTGGAGGCAGATGGACTGAGCAAGAGGCATCGCTTCTACAGACATGGGCAATTAACTATTAAGAGGCTTATTGCTCTAACAAATGTAATCTGCATGTTCAGTTTTCAGATTGACAATACTACGCAAGTGGCATATATATTAATCACATCGGTGAAATCAAGTCGGTGTTTTGTGACAGATTGGCTAATCACATTTGGGCCTGGTGCATTGAAAAAGATATTTCAGCTATTTATCTACCAGGTAGATGCTACATAGTTACAGACGCCAAGTCACGAAAGTTCCATGACAACATAGATTGGATGTTGAACCAGGAGGTGTTCTATAATATAGTACTTATATATGAATGCCAGATATCGATTTGTTTTGCATCAAGGTTCAACCATCAGCAGCCTAAATAGGTTTCATGGGAACCAGACCAGGAGGCAGTTGCAATTGATACTTTGATGTTACATTGGGGTGGTATGTTTTATATATTTTCCTACCATTTTGCCTAATAGGTCGGAGTCTGCAAGAAATCAAGCACGATGCCGCTTTGGGAGTGCTTGTAATACCTAATTGGCCGAATCAAGCATGGTTCCCTTTGATGTTACAGTTAGGGAACCAACCTCTTTTTGGTGGTTCCCAAGCGTAGGAATTGACTGGAGCATCCGCTAACACGGGAAAGTTATCTGTTATGCGATAGTATTGACTTGTTAATTTGCAGGTTTTAAGAAGGCCATACCTGGAGCAAGGACTGAACGGTGGATATGCTCACTGTAGCCTGGAGAAAGAGTACTCAAAAGGGGTATATTACTTATGTAAAAAAAAAACAAAAGGAGCAATATTGTGTACAAAATAATATTGACTATAGTACTGCTGGTAGTGTGGATGTTTTAGAGTTCCTGTTGACATTCTACGATGATGACGGGCTCAGTTATAGCACCATTAATACAGCTTTAAGTGCTTTGTCCTCGTATGGTTTTGATGGGGTCAGGAAAGATCCTATTGGGTTTCATCATATCAGAGCTGGATTGATGAAAGGAATTTCAACTCTAAACCTCCTAAACCCAGGTATATGATGATCTGGGATGTAAGTGTGGTCCTCAAGATGCTTCGACAGTAGGTTCCTGTCATGTCTCTGAATTTGCCAAACTAATCATGAATGTGGTTATGCTCATGGCATTGGTTCAGCATAGCAAGTGCAGAGTTTACAAAAGCTTCTGCTAGACAGGATGGAAGTTGCTGAAGAGAATGTTATGTTATATATTTGCGTCCTGCTCAAACAGAGCAGGCCAGGTGTCACAGGTTTGTTAAAATTGTATTTCAGCATAATCTACTGATCCATGTTTATGTGTAATGGCACATTTATTTTCATTATATTGAAGCTATAAAGACCTTAAGAAACGTGGAAACAGCATTGTTTATAAGTTACATGTAGCCACATAGGAGAATGTCAGTGCAGACTATCTCAAGGTGGTTTAAAGCAAATGTTGATTCAGGCAGGTATTAACACTGAAGTGTATATATCCTTTTCCACTAGTGCAGCGACAACGCCGTCGGCTAGGGCGATGGATGTTCACATCGGCCATATTCTTACAGGTGCCGGGTGGTCAAATGAATTGCTTTTAAACATTTTACTGTCGGCTGATTGCTGATCGGCAAATTCAGGATTAAGTCCTGTTTAGTTTCCCCTGGGATAGAGGGGTTACTGGTTGTTTTGATTATTCAAATCAATTGTTACTGCATGATATTCACATTTCATGTTTAACGCATTATTGATTTGTTTCTCATCGAAAGTCAATCAATGCAGTGAGAAGCCGGGATTTGGATCTGTGGCATAAAATCACAGAGCTTTGAACCCTTCACGTAGTCACTAACGTGACTCCGAAGTAAAATAGTAAGATTAAACGAGAACTTACCAAGTTTGAAGTTTGAACTTTATTTTATGAGGAGTTACGTTGGTGATTACGTGCCTGCCACGCCCAACCCTCTCTCATAAAAAAGGTCATATGGTAGTTCTCATGTTGCTCATCTTAATATGTTACTTCAAATATTGTGTTATCTGTGATTTCATACCGCTGCTTTGAAGATTGACGCGCATGCGCCCTGACGGGTCTTCTTCACGTAATCACCAACGTAACTCCTCATAAAATAAAGTTCAAACTTCAAACTTGGTAAGTTCTCGTTTAATCTTACTATTCTTCTCAACAACTGCAACATTCATGGCAAGGAACCAATTTTATACTAAATAATTATTCATTCTTAAACTCTTTATTATGCTATGTTTAGCAATGTAGCTTAGTTGTTGATAGTACATAATTTACAATCAGAACCCTATTTAAATGATGATTAACAAATGAGGATCATCTTTAAGCAAGAGCTTGGGTAAGTCTTTGAACTGGTTATTTAGTTCGTTCAAATTCATATTTATTGTCACATGCACCAATTGGTACAGTGAAATTTGAGTTAATATACAGCCACACGAATAAAAAGAACACACTAGAATTTAACATAAGCATCCACCACAGTGGAATCAACATTTCTCACTGTGATGGAAGGCAATAAAGTTCAGTCATCTTCATGTTCACCCATGGTTGGGGCCTTTGAACCCTCCGCAGTCGCCGCTATGGACAGCCCGATGCACAGGCCCTCTCACCGGGATGATTGAAACTCTGGCATCGGAACGGATCGGAACACACCCTGCGGGTTCGAGTTTCCAAATCGGCCGCTTCTTACTGGAGACCGCGGCTTCCGAGACCACAGGCCCCACTGGATAGAGCTCCAACACTGGCGATCCTCGGCAAGAGATCGCCCCACTGCGCAATGTTAAAGTCAGCAGCGCGCCCACGGCTAGAAGCTCCACAGACCACAGCTCCACGGTGTTAAAGTCAGCAGGCCCAACACTGGTGATCCATGGCAAGGGATCGCCCCGCTCTGCGCCTGCTGCTGAAGCTCTGGGACGGTCTCTGGTAGGAAAGGCCACGCCAATCCAGTTTGTACGTCGCGAGGGGGGGGGGGCGAAGATGCGACATGGAGAAAAGTGAAATCTCTGTCCAGGTAAGTGACTGAAAAAAGGTTTCCCCCTATTCCCCCCCCCTCCCCACCACCCCTGACATAAGACATACTAATAAACATTAAAACATACATTTAGATACACTAAAATAACAAAAAAGGCGAAAGGACCAATGAGGTGCTGGCGAGGCAGCCACTGTGGTATACTTTACGTTTGACAGTGAAACAAAAGTTAAGTACCTGAATCTGTGCCAAATAAATATTCAATTATCCAAGTATCTAGAGCTTTCACATAGTTCAGTCCATTTGTGATGTTATGGATAGAAATCTTTTTTGGGGGCTGAACTGATTTGTGTTCATCATTTTATTCCTGGGGTTTACAATCGTCAATTTTTCAGAAATCTGATCAAACCAAATTTTGAAATTTGGAGAAAGTTTTCTCTCGGAGAAATTAGAGAAATTGGTTTCAACAATTCATTTCTTAAATCAAAATGAGTGAGTTCCATACTATTCAAAACCAGTTACAATGAAAATTATCACAAGTTTTAACACAGTAACAAAGTTCATTAAATCTTAATGAAATTGAAGTAAGAGCTCTGTATGAGAGAAATAATGTTTAACAGTTTGATGCTAACACTGTTTGTGAAATATATCCACCTCTGGCAATACAATGTTTGCAGCTGACAGATTTATAGGCCAATTTACTGCCTGGTTGAATTCACCACTCAATGTATGCTGGCTCTGTACCTCAGGTCCATTTGCCTACGTTGTTTAATAACCATGCTTCATAAAAATTCATAAAGCTCAAAGGATTCTGCTGTTTTCCAATATGGATAGTCTAGATTTTAGAGCCATAGTCATACAGCATGGAAACAGGCCCTTCATCCCAACTCATCAATGCCAACCAAAATGCTCCATCTAAGCTAGACCAATCTGCCCACATTTGGCCCATATTGGAACATAAAAACATAGAAAATAGGTGCAGGAATAGGCCATTCGGCCCTTCAAGCCAGCAGTACTCTGTTCCTGCATCTCCCCATATCCTTTGATTCTGTTAGCTCTAAGAGCTATATCTAATTCTCTCTTGAATACACCCAGTGAATTGGCCTCCACTGCCTTCTGTGGCAGAGAATTCCACAAATTCACAACTCTCTGGGTGAAAATGTTTTTCCTCATCTCAGTCCTAAATGGCATCCCCTTATTCTTAAATTGTGACCCCCTGGTTCTGGACTCCCCCAACATCGTGAACATTTTTCCTGCATCTAGCCATTCCATTCCTTAAGAATTGTATATGTTTCTATAAGATCCCCCTCATCCTTCTACATTCCAATGAATATAAGCCCAGTTGACCCATTCTTTCTATCCCCCTGAACATTCCCTATCCAAATACCCATCAAAGTGCATTGTAATGTTGTTATTTTATCTGCTTCAACTACCTCTGGCAGCTTGCGACATTTACCCACCACTCTGAGTGAAAAGGTTACCCCTCAGGTTCATATTAAATCTTGCCCTTTCACCTTAAACCTATGGGTTTCCACATCTTGCAGGAGGAGCATACCACTGCACTAACTGACATTGTTACTACACTAGAAAATTTAAAATTTCCAAAATAAAGATAAAACGCAGACCGTAACTTAAACCACAGTCGCCAAAGTCTCACAGCACCTACCCACCCAACAGGCCACTCCACCGGTGTCTGCCTTCTACTTTATACGCCCGCTCGGAGCAGTCTCTCCAGGATTCGAACTGCTTCCAGCCACAAAACTGAATGAGCCTCGTTAAGTGGCTGCCGACTTTTAAAAGTCCCGCTCTTCTATGACTGTTGGCACTTACTCACTGAAAAAAACAATTCATCCTTTTAATATTCTGACCCTTGCCCTTTCTGGTGCAAAAAAACCCTGAATGAACCTTATGGCTGCTGACTTTTAAAAGACCCGCTCTTCAACATCCTTCTTCACAAAAGTGTGTTTCCTGACATCAATCCAAAAATTACATCCTCTAACTTTCAAGTTATGTTCTCTTGTCATAGGTTCCACGTTTGGATTCAAATGCCAATTGAGTTCTCATTGTACAATTTGTGCTGGTTCATGGAAGTGTTTTTGAAAGAAGCATTCATACCTGAACTTTACCATTGGTAACTTTTTGTAATGAGTTTTGTGGAATAACTTGGTGGCTGAATTTATCCCTTCCAGTTTGGATGTAAGGTTATTCACTGCATTCACTGCAATTAGCATTTTAAAGATGAAAAGAGTCAAGAAAGAATATGTATTTTCATTCTGCTAGAGACCATCGGACACACTAGTAATCACCTGGGATGTTACTCAGAGGATGATATAATCAAGGCATTAAGGATGCAAAGGATGGAGAAAACTTCCTCTGGAATCAAGAAAAAGGATAATCTTAAAATTAGGGTAAAGCCTTTTAGGAGTTAAATTAGGAAGTGTAAAGAAACATGCTCCTGTCAGACCATGAATCTGAGACTGCTGACCTTTGTGACCTTATAATTGTTGAGGCAAAGTTTACAATAGGTTATAATAGGAGCAGAATTAGGTCAGTCAGTCCATTGAGTCTGTTCAACCGTTCAATCAATCATGGCACATCTATTTTTCCCTTTTAACCCCATTCTCCTGCCTTCTCCCCATAACCTCTGATGCCCTTACTAAGCAAGAACCTATCAATTTCAGCTTTAAAAATACCCAATGTCTTGGCTTCCACTGCCATCTGTGGCAATGACTACCACATATTCACTACCCTCTGGCTAAAGAAATTCTTCCTCATCTCCATTCTGAAAGTACATCCATTTATTCTGAACCCTCTGGTCCAAGACTCACCCACTACTGGAACTATCCTCTCCACATCCACTCTATCTAGGCCTTTCATTATTCATAAGGTCATAAGTGACAGGAGCACAATTAGGCCATTCATCCCATCAAGTCTATTCTGCCATTCAATCATGGCTGATCTATCTCTCCCCTGAACCCCATTCTCCTGCATTCTCCCCATAACCCCTGAAACCCATACTAATCTAGAATCTATCTATCCCTGCCTTAAAGATATCCATTCACTTGGCATCTACAGCTTTCTGTGGCAACGAATTCCACAGATTCACCACCCTTCGACCCAAGAAATTCCTTTTCATCTACTTAAAGGAACGTCCTTCAATTCTGAGGCTATGACCTGTAGTCCTAGAGTCTCCAGCTAGTGGAAACATTCTCTCCACATCCACTCTATCCATGCCTTTCACTAATCAGTATGTTTCAATGAGGGCCCCCATCATTCTTCTAAACACCAGCGAGTACAGGACCAGTGCAGTTAAATGCTCATCATTATGCCCCTGTCCCACTTAGGAAACCTGAACGGAAACATCTGGTGACCATGCCTGCGACCCAAGGTTTCCATGAGGTCGCCGGAGGTTTTGGTCACTCTCCCTAATGGTCGAAAGTGGTTTCCGCGTGGTCTAGGCTTCTTCTAGGTTGCTTTGATTGTTTCAACATAATCAAAACCGGCCTCGACTAAAAATAGGTTGCCATTCGTTCGAAGCCAGTGGAGTGGGGTCGTTATTTACTTACAAGCAGTCGAAGGCCATCTCCTTCGATGACTGCCCATTTTGATTGGCTCATTGGAGTTTCATGACCTAGAAGACCCACCAGTAGGTAAAATGCCTGCTAACTTTATTAAACTTCTTACAACTGTCTCCACTTCTTCTCCCCCTTCTATCCCTTTCTATCCCCCCTTCTATCCCCCCTTCTATCCCCCCTTCTATCCCCCCTTCTATCCCCCCTTCTATCCCCCCTTCTATCCCCCCTTCTATCCCCCCTTCTATCCCCCCTTCTATCCCCCCTTCTATCCCCCCTTCTATCCCCCCTTCTATCCCCCCCCACTTCTATCCCCCCCCACTTCTATCCCCCCACTTCTATCCCCCCCCACTTCTATCCCCCCCCCCCACTTCTATCCCCCCCCCACTTCTATCCCCCCCCCACTTCTATCCCCCCCCACTTCTATCCCCCCCCCCCACTTCTATCCCCCCCCCCACTTCTATCCCCCCCCCCACTTCTATCCCCCCCCACTTCTATCCCCCCCCACTTCTATCCCCCCCCACTTCTATCCCCCCCCCACTTCTATCCCCCCCCCCACTTCTATCCCCCCCCCACTTCTATCCCCCCCCCCACTTCTATCCCCCCCCCTCACTTCTATCCCCCCCCACTTCTATCCCCCCCCCACAACTGCCACCTCTGGAAGCTTGTTCCATACACCCACCACCCTTTGCATGAAAAATATACCCCTCAGATTCCTATTAAATCTTTTCCCCTTCAATTTAAACCCATGTCCTCCGGTCCTCGATTCACCTACTCTGGGCATGAGACTGTGCATCTACCTGATGTATTCCCCTCATGATTTTATACACCTCTATAAGATCACCCCTCATCCTCCTGTGCTCCAGGGAATAGAGTCCAAGCCTACTCAACTGAGTAGGATCTGAGCTACTCCTGTAGCTCAGATCCTTTAGGCCTGGCAACATCCTCGTAAATCCTCTCTGTACCCTTTCCAGCTTGACAACATCTTTCCTATAACGGTGCCCAGAACTGAACACAATACTCTAAGTGTGGTCTCACCAACATCTTATACAACTGCAACATGACCTCCCAACCTTTATACTTTTGCCACTTGCAAAAAACAAGGAGGACATAAGATGGAAAAAAAAACTGCTGGAGGAACTCTACTTGTCTGGCAGCATCTGTGGAGGGGAATGGACAGTTGACATATTGGGTCGTGCCCCTTCATCTGGACTGAAGGATTGGAGGGGAGATTGCTAGTATGTAGAGGTGACTGGGGAGAGCTGGGGCAAGACCTGACAAACATTAGGTCGATGCAGGAGTGGAGGGGTTAATTGGCAGATGGAGCCAAGTGGGGCACGGAAAGGTGGGGAAAATTACAAAGACTGAGGATATATGGAGAAAACAAAGATCCTTTTATAATACTGCATTACAAACTGCAAAATGGTGCTTACATTGCTGAGATAGTCTCAATGAGCCAAAGATCAGAACCACAAGAATATATTCAAACAGTAATTTTGCTGCTTTGAAGTTGCAATTTTGGGAACATTTGACACATTGCTATGACAACTTCTTTTGTGAAGTACAGGTGTATCGATCATTGATAAATACCAAATTTCAGGCAAGAGAACTGGTTTCTATCATTGATATTGTTTCTCTCGTCGATATAGTTGGCTTCTGCTGGCCCTTCTCTGTCTCTTCCTCCTTCTACCCACCATCCTCTTCTCCAGTCGCTCAGTCATGTTCAACGCCAAGAATCAGGCCGACCATGCTGCCTCCAGCTTTAAGTGGAGGGGGTTTGCACAAGCCTTCAAGTCACATTCAAGCTGCTTCAGCACCAACTGTACAGCTGGGAAGAATGGAAAAGATCAGCAAAATGCATTATTCTAACTTTATAAAATACTAGACTAAGTGGGACCTGTTGGGGAGAGGGGGTGTGTGCGGGAGGGGAGATGGTGTGGTGGAGGGGAGATGGTGTGGTGGAGGGGGGGTGGTGTGGGGGAGGGGGAGGTATATATCTACTGGATTTGTACATTAAAATATAATCAGTGATCCAATATCAGTGCACCTCACCTTTTGCCTGGAAGATTGTAATGCCCCTGTCCCACTTAGGAAACCTGAACGGAAACCTCTGGAGACCATGCGCCCCACCCAAGGTTTCCGTGAGGTTCTCGGAGGTTCCCGGAGGTTCCGGTCACTCTCCCTAATGGTGGAAAGTGGTTTCCGCCTAGTCGCGGCTTCTTCTATGTTCCTGCGATTATTTCAACAAAAAAAACAGCCTCGACTAAAAATAGGTTGCCGTTTTGTCAAAGCCAGTGGAGTGGGGTTGCTATTTACTTACAGGCAGTCAAAGGCAATCTCCTTCGCTGACCTGCCATTTTGATTGGCTCATTGGAGTTTTCAGCAAAGATACTGTCGGGTCTTTGGTTTTCAGGGCCTAGAAGAACCGCCAGAAGATAAAATGCCCGCTAACTTTATTAAACTTCTTAAAACTGTCTCCACGCCTTCTCCCCCTCCCCCCCCCCCGTTCTCTCCCCTTCTCCCCCCTCCTCCCCCCTTCTCCCCCCTTCTCTTCCCTTCTCTTCCTTCTCTTCCCCTTCTCTCTCCATTTCTGTCCTTCTCTCCCCTTCTTTCACTTTCTCACCCTCCCTCCGCGCTCTCTAAAGGACTTACCGTGCTCTGTGGCAGCCGTTTACCTTCCTCTTCATTCGCAGACAGCGCTCCTCCGCGGTCCCTGGCCCCCACCTTTGTTTGTGTGTGTGTGTGTGCGGTCGGCAGCAAAGATCCTATAGGATCTTTGATCAGTAGATGCAGCTCATGCTTCGGTCGAGGCTTTCCAGGCAAGTGACCAAAACCTCTGGTGACTCATGGAGAGTGACCAGAACCTCCGGGAACCTCACGGAAACCTTCGGTGGGGCGCAAGGTCTCCAGAGGTTTCTGTTCAGGTTTCCTAA
Organism: Malacoraja senta; assembly: GCA_038087875.1. Classification (NCBI taxonomy): domain Eukaryota; kingdom Metazoa; phylum Chordata; class Chondrichthyes; order Rajiformes; family Rajidae; genus Malacoraja; species Malacoraja senta. The sequence goes on from CM075983.1 coordinate 37,231,463, forward strand.
GTGGGACAGGGGCATTATACTCTCTGGTATTTGAGAAAACTTTTGCAGTATTCCTTAGCGTCTTAGAAAATATTTTTTGGCTGCTACTGAGGTGATTTAATATTATCAATTTTTGCTAACTGGACTGTGACATATCAAATTAAATTGAACATGGGTTGTGTCCAAGATTATAAGGTTATAACTAGAGCCAGGATGTTTAGGCGCTAAAAACAGAAATAGGCAGGCAAAAAGGCATAATAAAATTACAAAAAAGGCACAAAAATGCATTAATTGACCACAAAAGGCATAAATAGGCTTGTATTTCCACCACCAAAATATGGTTAAAAATTATAATATAATGGTATTCTACATTAAATGACCACAGTTGCCTGGTTGCACATAATTACTAGCATTTTTATCAAATTATCTAGTGTTAAAATTATGCTGTCTGTCAGACAGAATATGCTTCAGTTGTGAAAAACGTCTATCTTTCAGCTGAGGTCACTGGTGCATACCCGAAACAAGCTACCAACTATATTCATGTCGATATCTTGTGCATTACAACTACCTTTGAGAACTTTAGCTATGTTTTGTATTTCTTCAAGTTCTTTGTTAGCTAAATTCACTCTCTCACATTTTCCTTGTATGTCTTTACCTACATTGCCAGGAATTTTACAGATATCTTCAGTCACTTTGTTGAAAACCTGCAAGTTATTCACTAATGTTTCGCCACGTTTCTCAAGCGAAGTGATAGCTTGTGGGAAGTTTGCAAAATTGGAAGCAATAAACACAAGATCCCGGTGGAGGGACTTTTTCTACAGGATTTCACTGACGATCCTGACTGCAGCAGATTCTTCTTCTTCAAACAGTTGATGATTTATTTTATCTTTTCAAAATTTGCTGCATAGTAGAGTACAGCAGAGAGCCATGTACCCCACCTAGTCAAAACGGGCTGAGGAGGTAGCGGAATCTCTGGTGCCATTTCCTTGAACAACTGCACACGTGACGGTGCTTTGAGGAAGATTTTCTTGACATTGGAAACTAGGCGATCGACATTTGGAAACAAGCTTATGTGCTTGACAATTCTATGAAGTCCTTGAGCTAAGCATGTCAAATGCAACATTTTGGGGAATAAAACTTTAAGAGCACGAGCAGCTGTTTTCATGTACGGAGCTGTATCAATCACAAACAGAAGAACATTCTCGTGTTATATACCTTCTGGCCAAAGTACAGCAAGTGAAGATGTAAACAACTGAGCAATAGTTGAGCTGTTTGACTTCTCCAATACTTCCGATGTCAACAAATTCTTCTTTGATGGTTGACCTGCCTCCAGTGTACCGATGACCACATTAGCAACATATCTCCCCACCGCAACGGTTGTCTCGTCTACTGAGATCCATATTTTGTTGTATGCTACTTCATCTCTAATTTTCTGCACAACAATGTTGAAGTTGCTGTCAACATAATTTTTTCCATAATGATTGACTCACTTCGTATATGTTCCTCTGTGTATTACTCTAAAAAAACACTGAGAGATTTGTTTTCCAATTTCCACAGTGGAATTCAGGCATCAATGAATGCCTTGCACAGATCGCTCGAAAACTCAGATTTACGTCTGGAGCCAGCAGTAAATGTAGTGAGGAGACAAGCATGGGTATTTGGTTTGGGTAGTCTACACCCAGTATCAACATTGACTTCTCTAATTTCAGATAGCCCTTGTCTTCTCCCTCCTCCCCCTCACCCTTCCCAGCTCTCCTTCTAGTCCTACTGTCTCCACCACTTCCTTCCTGTTTCCCACCCCCCCCACATCAGCCTGAAGAAGGGTCTTGACCTGAAACGTCGCCTATTCCTTCTCTCCATAGATGCTGCCTCATCCGCTGAGTTTCTCCAGCATTTTTTGTCTACCTTCGATTTTTCCAGCATTTGCAGTTCTTTCTTAAATAGATCTTGGAGAAGGCTGAACCAGCGAGTAGTGGCACGAACGAATGAACGACCGACGGTGGCGCCCCCGGTTTTGCACCGGTGGTGGAAATGTTCTTGTAAGTTATACTATGTTAACACTTTAATAATAACATTAATATTAATGTGTTAACATAGAACACGTCATTGTAATCACGGTACAATTAGAGAAAATAGCACGACCTTTTAGCAAAATGGCAAAAAATGGCTGATTTAGGACAAAGGAGTTATCTTGGTGAAATCATCAAAAAAGGCATGAAAAGGCACTTATGGCATTTATGGCAAAATCCTGGCTCTAGTTATAACTAACAATTATATGAAGTATGTGCCTAGGATATGAGCAGACTAGGCATTGTGCTAAATGGTTGGCAAGTTATTGTTTGAACCAACTGCAAACCTAAGTTAATACAAAAAAAAAATTCTATCACATGTATTACATATAGAATTAAGAAATTAAAAATTAAGAATTAAGAAATTACATATAGAATTAAGAAATGTATTTAAAAGGTGAATTATTTGTGCTAACTTACTTAAATTATGTTGGGATAAGTGCAAGTCTTCTTTTTTTACTTCATTGACCATAGATGTAAATTTTATCTTAACACTTTGGGTCACATAGCATAGAGACAGGCCCATCAATCCTTCATGTCCTTGCCAACTATCAAGTACCCATCTACACTATACCCAATTATCGGCATTTGATCTGTAGCCTTCTATACCTTCATGATTCAAGTATTTATCTGGATAATTCCTAAATTTTGGGAAAGTTTCTGCCTCCACCACACACCTTCTGTTCCCCATTGTTTACCACCAACATCCTGTTTGACATTCCATTGATTTCAAAATAGAAAATAAACAGAAGAAGTAGATGGGATAAGCCAGATTGCAATTGGTGACCTATGGTCAGCCTTTCATGAGTTTCACCTGAAAGCTCCAAAATAATGTGATATAATTCATTCAAAAAGCAAATCGGTCTGAAGAAGGGTCTTGACCCGAAATGCCACCCATTCCTTCTATCCAGAGATGCTGCCTGTCCCGCTGAGTTACTCTAGCATTTTGTGTCTATCTTTGGTGTAAACCAGCATGTGCAGTTCCTTAAGGAAATGCACATGCTGGTTTACACCAAAGATAGACACAAAAATGCTAGAGTATATTCAGGCAGGGCCAGGCAGCATCAGTGGAAAGTGAAATAAAGGTAATATTTCAGGTTAATCACATGATCCATTACAGCCACAGCAACCATCGAAACAATCTGCATGAGGCACTGTCCGTAAAAGGTGGCATCTCTCACCAAGGATCCCTAACATCCATGCTGTGCTCTCTTCTCACTGCTGCCATTGGGCAGGAGGTACAGAAGCCTGAAATACCACATCACCACATTCAGGAATTGCTGCTTTCATACAAGCATAGGTTCCTGAATCCACCTGCACAACCTGAATCCTCCCTCAGCTACGGAGCACCACAGACCACATCTAGCACTATCATCGACTTGTTTTATTTTTAAATTGTGTTTTGTACTAATGTCTTTTTTTCTTCGCACATTCTTAGCACATTGAACAGTACTGCACCAGAGCCAGGTCTATGGCCTACAATACCTGCACCGAACATGATGCCAAGACCAAATCTTATCTACTTACACATAATCCATATCCCTCCCTTCCCAGAATATCAACATGTCTATCCAAAAGTCTCTTAAATACCGCTACCATATCTGCCTCAATCCAGAGCACCAAACACCCTCGACCACTGCTACACCACCATCAAGAATGACTATCGCTCTATCCCTCGCCCTCACTTCGGCTTCTTCCTGCCTACAGGCAGCAATTAAAGAGCGCACAGTACAGAGCTGGTCGGAGGGGGGGGGGGGAGGCAGAGGAACAACTACAGGACTGTTTGGAGTCTGCAGACTGGGCAATGTTCAAAGACTCGGCAAAAGACTTGAACCAATACGCCACAGTCGTTACAGACTTCATTAAGAAATGTGTGGAGGACTGCATCCCCACCAAAACCTTGCGAGTGTTTCCCAATCAGAAACCTTGGATGAAGTTTGAGTTCTGCACTCTTCTGAAGACCACACACCGGGCATTCATGTCTGATGATACAGTGGTCTACAAGAAATCCAGATACGACCTTGGTAAGGCCATCAAAAAGGCCAAAAGGGACCTGCTCCAAACTGGAGGATGAGACAGATGTTCGGCAGCTGTGGAGGGGCCTGAATGCAATCACCTCCTACAAGGCGAAACCAGGAGGCAGCTCGCATGTTGGCAAAACATCACTCCCTGATGAGCTCAATGCGTTTTACGCACGCTTTGATAGGGAGAACCGATGTGCCTTCCCGAGCCCCCATTCGCTGTGATGGTATTTCAGTCTCAGTCACAGGGGCCGACGTCAGGAAATCCTTCAGAGGGGTGAACCCTCGAAAAGCGCCTGGACCTGATGGTATACCTGGTCGTGTTCTAAAAACCTGTGCGGACCAACTGGCTGGAGTTTTTACGGACATTTTCAACCTCTCACTTCTGAGGTCCGAGGTTCCCACCTGCTTCAAAAGGGCATCAATTATACCAGTGCCCAAGAAGTGTAAGGTGACGTGCCTCAATGACTATCGACCAGTGGCACTAACGCCTGTGGTGATGAAGTGCTTTGAGAGGTTGATCATGGTGCAAATCAACTCCTACCTCGACAAAAACCTGGACCGACTGCAGTTCGCTTACCGCCACAACAGATCAACAGTGGATGCGATATCGCTGGCCCTCCACTCCGCTCTGGACCACTTAGACAACAAAAACTCATATGTCAGGCTATTATTCATTGATTACAGTTCAGCATTTAACACAATCATCCCCTCCAAGCTGGTTACCAAACTCGCAGAACTGGGTCTCTGCGCATCCCTCTGCAATTGGATCCTCGACTTCCTCATTCACAGACCACAGTCTGTTCGTATTGGTGGAAATGTGTCAGACTCGATAACAATCAGCATGGGAGCACCTCAAGGCTGTGTGCTCAGTCCCCTGCTGTACTCACTCTATACTCATGACTGCGTAGCCAGTCCTAGTGCGAACTCCATCATCAAGTTCGCTGACGACACCACTGTTGTGGGACGTATCACTGATGGGGATGAGTCAGAGTATAGAAGAGAGATCGAGCAACTGTTCATATGGTGACAGCACAATAACCTGGCCCTCAACACCAGCAAAACCAAGGAACTGATTGTGGACTTTGGAAGGAGTAGGATGGGGACCCACAGTCCCATTTATATCAATGGGTTGATGGTTGAAAGGGTCAAGAGCTTCAAATTCCTGGGCGTGCACATCTCTGAAGATCTTTCCTGGTCCGAGAGCACTGATGCAATTATTAAGAAAGCACATCAGCGCCTCTAGTTCCTGAGAAGATTACGGAGAGTCGGTTTGTCAAGGAGGAGTCTCTCTAACTTCTACAGGTGCACAGTAGAGAGCATGCTGATCGGTTGCATCATGGCTTGGTTCGGCAACTTGAGCGCCCTGGAGAGGAAAAGACTACAAAAAGTATTAAACACTGCCCAGTCCATCATCGGCTCTGACCTCCCTTCCATCGAGGGGATCTATCGCAGTCGTTGCCTCAAAAAGGCTGGCAGTATCATCAAGGTCTCACACCATCCTGGCCACTCACTCATCTCGCTGCTACCTTCAGGTAGAAGGTACAGGAGCCTGAAGACTGCAACGACCAGGTTCAGGAATACCTACTTCCCCACAGCCATCAGGCTATTAAACTTGGCTCCTGGCCCCGCAGCATGTTCCAGGCACTCACCACCCTCTGTGTAAAAAATTGCACTGTGCATCTCTTTTGATTTTTGCCCTTTCACCTTAAAATTATGTCCTTTAATATTTGATTTTTCTATCCTGGGGAAAAGGCTCTAACTCTCTACCCTATCTATGTCTCTCAAAATGTTATATATTTCCATCAGGTCTCCCAGAACCTCCAGCATCTCAAAGAAAACAATCTAAGACTGTTTAACTACTCCCTTTAGCTCATATCCTCTATTCCAGGCATCATTCTGGTAAACCTCCCCTGTACCCTTTCCAATGCCTCCACATCCTTCCTGTAATGAGGTGACCAAAATTGCATACAATATTTCAAATGTTGGGTATACTTCATTCTTTGAGAGATTGTATATGTAATTTATATATATGTATAATTTATGTTTTTGCGTGTTATCTGTCTATGTGCCTGGGATGTTGCTGCTGCTCCTCACATACTGTTGTACTCCAGTTCTACAGGTGTCACCCAAAACTTTTGATCATTTTATAAATTCATTGAATCATAATGTTTTAGAATGCAGAATCATACACTTTGGCTCGACTCATCCATGCTGACAAAGATCCCTATCTATGCTAATCCCACATTTCCTCTTCTTCTCTGAGAAATTTTAATGAACTGTGTACATGGGTACAAACATTCCTCTTTCAAATTCTGCTGTTTCTACATCCTCACAATTTATAAAGTGCTCTGTTCATTTCTTTCAAGTCTAAAGTGCGTGACTTCCCATTTGCCTCCAGTAAAATTTACACGTTGCAGTTTTATTAATAAATTAACATATCTATATAATTTAACTAGATGACCCGTGGACCCGTTGGGTTCCCGTTGTGACACCAGAGATAGAAACATAGATAATAGGTGCAGGAGTAGGCCATTCGGCCCTTCGAGCCTGCACCGCCATTCAATATGATCATGGCTGATCATCCAACTCAGTATCCTGTACCTGCCTTCTCTCCATATCCCCTGATCCCTTTAGCCACAAGGGCCACATCTAACTCCCTCTTAAATATAGTCAATGAACAGGCCTCAACTACCTTCTGTGGCAGAGAATTCCACAGATTCACCACTCTCTGTGTGAAAAATGATTTTCTCATCTCGGTCCTAAAAGACTTCTCCCTTATCATTAAACTGTGACCCCTTGTTCTGGACTTCCCCAACATCGGGAACAATCTTCCAGCATCTAGCCTGTCCAACCCCTTAAGAATCTTATAAGTTTCTATAAGATCCCCCCTCAATTTTCTAAATTCTAGCGAGTACAAGCCGAGTCTATCCAATCTTTCTTCATATGAAAGTCCTGCCATCCTAGGAATCAGTCTGGTGAACTTTCTCTGTACTCCCTCTATGGCAAGAATGTCTTTCCTCAGATTTGGTGACCAAATCTGTATGCAATACTCCAGGTGTGGCCTCACCAAGACCCTGTACAACTGCAGTAGAAAATCCCTGCTCTTATACTCAAACCCTTTTGCTATGAATGCTAACATACCATTCGCTTTCTTCACTGCTTGCTGCACCTGCATGCCTACTTTCAATGACTGGTGTACCATGACACCCAGATCTCGTTGCATCTCCCCTTTTCCTAATCGGCCACCATTCAGATATAATAGTCTACTTTCCTGTTTTTGCCACCAAAGTGGATAACCTCACATTTATCCACATTATACTGCATCTGCCATGCATTTGCCCACTCAACCAACCTATCCAAGTCACCTTGCAGCCTCCTAGCATCCTCCTCACTGCTAACACTGCCCCCCAGCTTCGTGTCATCCGCAAACTTGGGGATGTTGTATTCAATTCCCTCATCCAGCTCATTAATATATATTGTAAATAGCTGGGGTCCCAGCACTGAGCCTTGCGGTACCCCACTAGTCACTGCCTGCCATTCTGAAAAGGACTCGTTTACTCCTACTCTTTTCTTCCTGTCTGCCAGCCAGTTCTCTATCCACGTCAATACTGAACCCCCAATACCGTGTGCTTTAAGTTTGCATACTAATCTCTTATGTGGGACCTTGTCGAAAGCCTTCTGAAAGTCCAGATATAACACATCCACTGGTTCTCCCTTATTCACTCTACTAGTTACATCCTCGAAAAATTCTTTAAGATTCGTCAGACATGATTTACCTTTTATAAATCCATGCTGACTTTGTCCAATGATTTCACCACTTTCCAAATGTGCTGCTATCCCATCTTTAATAACTGACTCTAGCATTTTCCCCACTACCGATGTTAAACTAACTGGTCAGTAATTCCCCATTTTCTCTCTCCCTCCCTTTTTAAAAAGTGGGGTTACATTAGCTACCCTCCAATCCTCAGGAACTACTCCAGAATCTAAAGAGTTCTGAAAATTTATCACTAATGCATCCACTATTTCTGGGGCTACTTCCTTAAGTACTCTGGGATGCAGCCTGTCTGGCCCTGGGGATTTATCGGCCTTTAATCCATTCAATTTACCTAACACCACTTCCCGGCTAACCGGGATTTCACTCAGTTCCTCCATCTCATTTGACCCCCGGTCCCCTGCTATTTCCGGCAGATTATTTATGTCTTCCTTAGTGAAGACAGAACCAAAGTAGTTATTTAATTGGTCTGCCATATCCTTGTTCCCCATGATCAATTCACCAGTTTCTGACTGCAAGGGACCTACATTTGTTTTAACTAATCTTTTTCTCTTCTCTTCCCTGCCAGGTTTTTTTTCATAATCTATTTTCCCTTTCCTAATTAAGCCCTTTGTCCTCCTCTGCTGGACTCTGAATTTCTCCCAGTCCTCTGGTAGGCTGCTTTTTCTGGCTAATTTGTATGCTTCATCTTTTGTTTTGATACTATTCCTGATTTCCCTTGTTATCCACGGATGCGCTACCTTCCCTGATTTATTCTTTTGCCAAACTGGGATGAACAATTGTTGTAGTTCATCCATGCAGTCTTTAAATGCCTTCCATTGCATATCCACCGTCAACCCTTTAAGAATCACTTGCCAGTCTATCTTGGCCAATTCACGTCTCATACACTCAAAGTTACCCTTCTTTAAGTTCAGAACCCTTGTTTCTGAATTAACAATGTCACTCTCCATCCTAATGAATAACTCAACCATATTATGGTCACTCTTTCCCAAGGGGCCACGCACAACAAGACTGCTAACCAACCCTTCCTCATTACTCAATACCCAGTCAAGAATAGCCTGTTCTCTCGTTGGTTCCTCTACATGTTGGTTTAGAAAACTATCCCGCATACTTTGCAAGAAATCCTCTTCCTCAGCACCCCTGCCAATTTGATTCACCCAATCAATATGTAGATTGAAGTCACCCATTATAACTGTTTTACCTTTGTTGCACGCATTTCTAATTTCCTGTTTGATGCCATCCCCAACTCCACTACTACTGTTAGGTGGCCTGTACACAACTCCCACTAGCGTTTTCTGCCCCTTAGTTTTTTGCAGCTCTACCCATGTCGATTCCACATCCTCCAAGCTAATGTCCTTCATTTCTATTGTGTTAATCTCCTCTCTAACCAGCAACACTACGCCACCTCCTTTCCCTTTCTGTCTATCCTGAATATTGAATATCCCTGGATGTTCAACTCCCAGCCTTGGTCACCCTGGAGCCATGTCTCCGTGATCCCAACTATATCAATAACTGTCTGCACATTCAACTCATCCACCTTATTACGAATGCTCCTTGCATTGAGACACAAAGCCTTCAGGCTTGTTTTTACAACACTCTTACCCCTTATACAATTATGTTGAAAAGTGGCCCTTTTTGATTTTTGCCCTGGGTTTTTCTGCCTGCCACTTTTACTTTTCACCTTGCTACCTGTTGCTTCTACCCTCATTTTACACCCCTCTGTCTCTCTACTCATGCTCCCATTCCCCTGCCACATTAGTTTAAATCCTCCCCGACAGCACTAGCAAACACTCCCCCAAGGACATTGGTTCCATTTCAGCCCAGGTGCAGACCATCCTGTTTGTACTGGTCCCACCTCCCCCAGAACTGGTTCCAATGCCCTAGAAATTTGAATCCCTCCCCCTTGCACCATTTTTCAAGCCACGTATTCATCTGCAATATCCTCCTATTTCTACTCTGACTAGCACGTGGCACTGGCAATAATCCAGAGATTATTACCTTTGAGGTCCTACTTTTAAGTTTATCTCCTAGCTCCCTAAATTTGCCTTGTAGGACCTCATCCCGTTTTTTACCTATATCGTTGGTGCCAATGTGCACCACGACAGCTGGCTGTTCACCCTCCCCCTCCAGAATATTCTGCAGCCGTTCAGTGACATCCCTGACCCTTGCACCAGGGAGGCAACATACCATCCTGGAGTCTCGTTTGTGGCCGCAGAAACGCCTATCTATTCCCCTTACAATTGAATCCCCTATTACTATGGCCCTTCCACTCTTTTTCCTCCCCTCCTGTGCCGCAGAGCCACCCATGGTGCCATGAACCTCGAGATGTTCAGTTATTTCAAATTCCATCTCTTCATTCCTTCTGGGCACGCTGTCGCCGGGCCCGGGAACCTTCCCCCAACTGCGTACGTGCGGATACCGGACCCGGCAACCCTCCCCCAACTGACGGGCCCGGCAAGTGTGAGTGCACTGCGCAGGTGTGACTGCCACATTGAAACTTGTCCCATTCACAGTATAAAGTTCATTAAAGTTTATAAAGCGAATTACTTTTTAAAATATAACAAAACTTGATACTGCACACCGCAGGCGAATGGTGAGTAAGGCGCCCCTAAAATTGTCGTGCTATCGTGTACCATTTTGGCTGTATTTCGGGAACATACATACATACATACAAACAAGATGAGACTTTTAGTTAGTTGGTTCAATCCACACTACTATATATGAAGTACACAGGGACTAATAAAAAAAGAAAGGGACCTCAGTTAAGGAGGAAGCTCCAAAAGATACTTGGCAGAATGCAGTTTGATATGTGTTCAACACAGTGCAATCGTTTTTAGTATTATTGATATGATAATACAGGAAATATATTCCGTGTTTTATGATACAAATTATCACATTGGCAATTGAGTGAGGAAGTACTCAGAGAACCTTTGAAATAGATTAACAATGACAAAGCAATAAATAGGCACAATTTAGTTCTGTATTTTTGATAAATTCATTTTCCAACTGCATTTCTGCACATTATGAATGACAATTTTGAACTAATTTACAACTTACAAATTCCATGTCTGGAACATTATTTGGGTGCTATGGACATCAAATTATTTTCAATGTAGCATCTGAAATGTACGCAAATTTGTGTGACACATACTGGCCACCATGCAGTTCCTTTTCTAGTCTCCAGCAGGAGGATATTGAATTCAATCAATGGGCCATGCAGATTTGACAACTGAAGTTCAACCAGCACATTGCATTGACCCTGTCTCATGGATGGACAGACCTTTGACAGCAAATAGGATATCCTAATGCCGTATTAAAGGGATTGTAAAATGCTTGTAGATAATCACTGATTAGATTACTAATCACTGACAATCCAATTCTACAAGGGTTTAGTTCATTCCGGAGTGCCTCAATGTTGCTACGATTAGCTGGGAGAGGCATGTGAGATGCTGAACAGATGTGATTCTGTTCAGATTTCTGCACAAACTCATTTACTCCCACGCAAGGACATACAGTAAATTGGCAGACATTCCCTTTGCATTACTGTTGTATTATGCAGAGGGAAAACAGAGGAGTACAGGCTACAAGAAAAAGGAGGAGGAAAGGAAGAAGAATGATCTCAAGAGGGTATATCTGTCCAGGATTGTTAGAGAATAAAACTCCTATTTGCAAGTGACAGTATCTGAGGAGTTTAAATAAGAATGCCCTCGCTAAATTCTGGCACATGTTAGCAAGCACCACCTCAGAATGTGAGCAGTGTGAAGAACGTTGTAATCATAAGGTCATAAGGTCATAAGTGAAAGGAACAGAATTAGGCCATTTGGCCCATCAATACTCTCCATTCAATCATGGCTGATCTATCGCTCCCTCTTAACCCCATTCTCCTGCCTTCCCATAACCCCTGACACCCATACTAATCAAGAATCTATCTATCTCTGCCTTAAAATTATCCATTGACATGGCCTCCACAGCCTTCTCTGGCAAAGAATTCCACAGATTCGCCACCCTCTGACTAAATAAATTCCTCCTTATCTCCTTCCTAAAGGAACATCCTTTAATTCTGAGGCTATGACCTCTAGTCCAAGACACTCCCACTAGTGGAAACATCTTTTCCACATCCACTCTATCCAAGCCTTTCACTATTCGGTGAGTTTCAATGAGGTGTCCCCTCATCCTTCTAAACTCCTGCGAGTAAAGTCCCAGTGCCAATAAACTCTCATCATATATTAACCCACTCATTCCTTGGATCATTCTTGTAATCCCCCTCTGGACCCTCTCCAGAGCCAGCACACCCTTCCTCAGATATGGTGCCCAAAATCACTCATAGTACTCCAAATGAGGCCTGACCAGTGCCTTTTGGAGCCTCAGCATTACATCCCGTGATGCCATGAATTGGGATCATTCCAGGGTGAAATTTATTGAAGCTCATTGGGAACTCAGTTCAGATAGATCCGTGGTTTTCAAACTTCTTTTCAGGTGATCCACATTACACAAATAGTTCACCTACTTAATCCAACAACATGTTCTCTTGTCTGTGGACAGCACTTGTTTAAAGGAGCAGTGAGAGGGATCCATTTGTTAACATCCCAACACCCAAGAGTCATGACCCAAAATATGAAAACGAGTGAAAGAGAGCATTCCATTTTCACTCGCCAGGCCATGGCAGCCTCCACCTCTTATTCCCTAGATCATCATAGTTTTGTTTGGCCATACAGCAATAGCAAACTCAAACATGACAGCAGCATTATCAATTTAGAAATTAAAGTATGCTGATATCACAACAAAACATTCTTTGCATTCTTTTGCAGCCTTTCTTCCATGAGTCTTTCCCCTCGCCTTGTGCTTCATGTTCAGTGGTACCAAATGGCATAGAATGTTTAGTTTAGTTTAGTTTAGAGATACAGCGCGGAAACAGGCCCTTCGGCCCACCAAGGCCACACCGACCAAGATTAGTATTTAAAAAGGGCAGTTAAACTTAACTACTTCATTTGGGCTAGAGTCACAAATAAATCAGACCACAGAGTGTAGAAAACTTTCCTTCTTGAAGCATAATGGTGAAACAAGCAAGTTTTTGTAATAGTTTGGTATTTTTTATGGTCACCATTACTGATTCGAAATGGCTTTAATTCCATATGTACAGGGCCGGGCCGGGGGTTGGAGCAACGTATACAAACCTCGGCCTCAGCTCACACCCGGCCGCCCAGACCCCGGCATCCGCTCCCGCCACCGGCCCTCTCCCTCCCTTCTCCTCTTCCCTTCCCTCCCTCCCTTCCCTTCTTCCCTCCCTACCTTCTCTCCTTCCCTCCCGCCCTGTTTTCCTTCCCTCCCTCCTCTCTCTCTTTTCCCTTCTCTCCTTCCCTCCCTCCCTTCTTTCTCTCCTTCCTCTTTCTCATTTCCCTTATCTCCTTCCTCCCCTCCCTTCTATCCCTCCCTCCCTCTCTCCCTTCTCTCCTTCCCTACCACACCCGCACACCCCACACCCCACACCCCCGCCACACCCACATCCCCCACACCCCCCCACCCCCACACCCCCCCACACCGCCACACCCGCACACACCCCCCACTCCCCCCCATACCCCACACCCCCCCATACCCTCCACCACACACCCTCCACCACCCCCCCCCACACACACCCCCCACACACACCCCACACCCACCCCTCCCACACCACACCCACACCCCCCCCCACCCCCCCCCACCACACACCCCCCCCACACACACCCCCCCACACACACACCCCCACCACACACCCCCACACACACACCCCACACACATTAAATAAGGAATTCTCTTTTACATGTCTGAAATTTAGGTGCATTTGTATGAAAAATTGAATGAAGCCAAACGTTAGATCAGGATGTGACTACATTGCACTTGACAAAGAATGGAATTACCTTATATTGATAAAAGGGACATATTATTACATTGGATTGATAAACAGCTCGGTGTTATTACATGCTGTCCAAGTGACAGGACTCTGGACACTTTAATAGCAAGTATAGTAGACATAAGGAAATAAAAGGATTGTTTCATCATCTAAAGCATAGAAACCACATAAAATAACTAATATCAAACAAATTATGCTGAGAATAGATGGGATTGTAGAACCGCTTGGGGGCTCAATATGTGGCTCTGAAATACATAATGAATTTTAGTAAAATATCCAACATGAATTTGATAAAGAAAGGCAACATCAGATTAAAGACCTCCCTCTAAATACCCCCCCCCTCCTCCAGCCCTCAGGCTCCTCCTCTGCCTTTTTCCTTTTTTCCTTTCTTCTCCCCACCCCCTATCAGTCTGAAGAAGGGTTTCGGCCCGAAACGTTGCCTATTTCCTTCGCTCCATAGATGCTGCTGCACCCGCTGAGTTTCTCCAGCATTTTTGTGTACCATCAGATTAAAGACTGTTGGAGAAGATAACAAGGAGGAATAATAAAGTTGGCCTGATAGACGTTGTCTACAAGGGTTTTTACAGCTTTGAGGGTCCCATGTAGCACATTGGTCAATAAACCAATGTTTATTCTGGCATTAACATTCTGGTTGTCATATTGCAACAATAAAATAATGCTATTGGAGAGGAGACACTGAAGAAATGTTCTCACAAGCTCTGTAGGTTTAGTGGGTCTTTTTAACTTTTGAACCGAAGGAGCAGAGAGTAGATTTAATAAAATAATTTGGAGGGATCGTCTCCATAGAGTGGTTTGAAGAATGACCTAATTCAGTTAACAGAGGTAAATAACTAAATTTAACAGGTGGAAGGTTTAGAGGAGAGCTGAGAAAGGTTTTATTTTTCCCAAGTGTAGTGAGGGTTTAGATCTCACTAAAGGAATGTGTATAGAGACAGAAACTCTCAATGCATTTATACAGTACATGCACCTGAAGTGCTGGCACCAGCAAGTTCATGTTACAAATTGTGATTAAAATGAAGAGTATATTTTAATAATAATAATAATAATAATAATAGATTTTATTTATATAGCGCTTTTCAGGACTCAAAGTCGCTTGACTTGCATCAGTCCAATGCGATACTGTCCATTACATTCTGACGATTCTAGACTTCATTAGCTCAGCAATGTCAAAAATCGGTTAAATAAACAATTTCTTCTGCACTAATGGTCAACATGACACTGACCCTTAAATCACAACAGTTATCCATTATCGGATTAAAACTGCCTTTACCGGGCCTTAGCTAACACCTGAGCTGAGTGCAGATGGCCAAGTAAAATACCACAACTGGAATCAGCAAGCAGCAGATCAATCAAAGGCATCATTGTGCTGCTCTTCTGCTGATTGGCCTCAGGATTCTACCTCAGATAAGTCTGTCAATCACATATATTGCTTTTTTATAAATCCCCAGAATGACAATCATTTGGGATGTTTGAACTGAATGGCATGACCCTTCTCTGGGAAATCTATTGAGCTGAAGCAGACACACCATTCAGCCAGCGATTGCAAGACATTTTCACTTGAGGAAACAGCGATCATGGATTCTGTTGAACACAGAGAATTGTAAAGAAATTACAGCACAGTGATAGCTCAATCATCCAAATGTTATTATTCTAGAATGTATGCCATGCGCAGATTTCTTCCCAAATAAACTATTGGCAAATTCTTCTAATTTCTCATATTTAATACATGAATATACATTCTATCTATTGACAGAATTTAATGGGTATCATTAATTATCCTCAAGATAGGAGTGTTGAGCTCAGTCAGTGTTCTTCAGTCTGAAGAAGGGTCTCGACTCAAAACGTCACCTATTCCTTTCTCCAGAGATGCTGTCTGACTCATTGAGTTACTCCAGCTTTTTATGTCTATTCTCGGTTTGAACCAGCATCTACAATTCCTTCTGACACATCCCTTCTTGAATTCCCACAGTTCTTTTAGTCAAGGATCTCCCACGCTTTTGGTGGCAGACACTGATCAAAAAGTTTGATAAGAAGAACCGGGGGGGGGGTCTTACTTTCCCTGCCCTCACGGTCAGCTGTGGGAAGCATCCTCCAGGGAGCAAGGGGTGAAGAGGGATGTGCAAGGAGAGGGAAGATGGTTGCCCGGGATGACTAGAATGGAGGCAATGGCTGCAACGAGCCTTTGTGGCCAGCTGCCGCAGGGACTTTAAAATGGCACAAAAATAGCACCTCTTGCATATAGACCATTCTGTTCTGTACATTCTGTACTAACGGGGAATTGTGCTTATGTATGGTGATGGTCTTGCTGATCCATATACAAAATTGTATTTCACTGTACTTTGGTACAGGTGATAATAAAGAACATATAAGAATGCAGATTTCCTGCTCTGAAGAAAATTCATGAACAGATGAAATCTGATAATTTCACCCTGATGATTACTATATATTATTGTAAATTTCTTCAATTCATTGAAATTTCCCAGCTG
This sequence comes from Malacoraja senta, assembly GCA_038087875.1. Classification (NCBI taxonomy): domain Eukaryota; kingdom Metazoa; phylum Chordata; class Chondrichthyes; order Rajiformes; family Rajidae; genus Malacoraja; species Malacoraja senta. The sequence continues at coordinate 37,247,701 of CM075983.1, forward strand.
CCTTGTTGGGGTTTGGAAATTTTGAAATTTGTGATTTGTCATGAAAATGACTAATCACAAATTTTGGAAACAATTATTATGTTACTTTTCTACGATAACATCCTTAAATATCTCAAAGGTATTCATCCAATCGACTCCATGTGATAGCAAACTTCATTTCCCCCCAATTATTTGCTGATATTCCTTTATTTCTCTCCCAATTTAGACCCTTTTATTCAGCATTCAGGAATTTGTTTGCATATCTAAATATTCCTTGTTCCACAGCTGCAAATGCACATTAATATTTTTGCCACCCTAAATTTTACTTCGGAGTCACGTGAGTGACTACGTGAAGAACCCCGCCAGTGCGCCTGCGCGTCATTACGTCAGACGCCTTGACGCAAACGGACGTGTGGAGCAGAGCTCCTCCAGTGGTTTGTAGTTTTTCAACTACAAGGTAAGTAAAAACTTTTTTCATGTTTTCCAGGTCCGTTTACTGTGGGTCTATGGGGATTTTTTCCACAGACGCCATGGGAAAAAAACGGACAGGGGGAAGAGGCGAACGACACAGCCAACAGAAAGTCGGGAAAGTCGGGAGTCTCTACCGCCTCTAAACCCCGGTACAGTCGCCAGCGGTGAGCATAGCGACTGTGGACCTGGGGCGGGTGAAAACACAGTCAGCGCCTGTCGGGCAAAAGACGAAGTTTAAATCCCAATGGCCCACGGAGGGAGTCCCAGGCAATGGAAGTAGCTCCAGGGCTAGATACTGCTTTTGAGCGTATTGCCCAAATAGAAAGCCTTTTACATAGGCTGTTGGAGCAAAGTTCACTCAGGGAGGAGTGTACTGAAAGCCAAGCTGCTGGAAGCAGCTCAAACAGCTCCTGGTACAGGGCTAGATACTGCTTTCGAGTGTATTGCCCAAATAGAAAGCCTTTTACATAGGCTGTTGGAGCAAAGTTCACTCAGGAAGGAGTGTACTGAAATCCAAGCTGCTGGAAGCAGCTTAACAGCACCTCGCTCAGGGCTGATGGAATGCACCCTCAGGGATGAGGAGCGTGCTACGGGTCATGAGATTTCAGACCCTGACTCTGACGGTGAGGCTATACAAGGCGATGAATGGCAGTTGCCAGATGTTCCACCCCTGGCAGTAGGATTCGCTGCCCCGTCAGGGTCAGGAGAGCCATTAGGAGAAGAACTGGCCTCCTTAATAAATTACTTGGTTTACCATCAGCTGGAACAGCAGGAGATGGATGAGACTGCAAGAAAGCAGGAGACCCCAAGTAACTGTGGGTTGCTGAAAGCAGAAGCAGTGAACCAAATTATCTGGAATCAGTTGCAGAGAATATTAAAGCTGCTGGGTTCTGGAATAACTGCTTTTACCAGAATAGCAGATAACAGCCAAGAGATGACAAAGTTGCATCAGGAAGCACTGGGGTTGCTATTCAGCACCCACTTCGAGATCAATTATCTGAGGAAGGTGCTATACGGCCTACTATGAATCCGAAATTCACAGCACTCTGCAAACCAAGTAATATACAATTACCCAACTTACTCTTTGGAGAGGATCTCGGGAGATGTATTAAAGAGTTGGAAGATGAAGCGAAAACAGGATTGATAAAAACATCAATGGTTACAAAGTCTGTAAAGAGGAAGTATCCCTTCAGACGTCATACGGATCCTAAACCAGGACCAAGTCGCTCATCAACGCAGGGACGTAGCTGGTGGCCTGCAGCGGGAGTAAGAACCAGTGATGGTGCTTCCGGGAGAATCCAGGGATCTCAGAATACTCAAATGACTCAAGAGGTAGGTGGACCTGGTTCTCATGGGAACATACTAACTGGATTAAGTCCAAAAGTTGGAGGCAGATTACGTCTCTTCTATAAACATTGGAAGAAGATTACTTCAGATGTGGTAATTCTGAATAATATACAAGGATTTCGAATTGAATTCAATCCAAATTATGATTTGCCTGTCCAGCATGTTCCTAGCAGAACTCTCCACTTTGCGAAGTAATGGAGGTTCAAGCTGCGCTTCAAAACCCTATATATAAAAGGTGTTTTTGAAGAATCAGTCTACCAAATTCACCAATTTGGGTCAAATATATTCCCTCGATCAAAAAAGGATGGAGGATGTAGGATGATTATAGACTTGACAAGTCTGAATCCTTTTGTTCAGTGTCTGTTCACTTGCAAGATATGAAGTATCTTAAAATTTAAATGGATGAACCAATTAGGGCAGTTCAAAGCTCTGCCTAATGGGTTAACGTTCGCTCCCAGAATATTCATCAAATTGTTTAAATCAATTCTGGGGTTGCTGAGAGCCAGGGGCATGTACTAATGGCATACCTGGATGGTGTCCTGATTATAGGAAGGACAAAACAGTCAACAGAAGCATCAGTTGCAGTTATGAAATCAAACTTTTGAAAGTTTGGGGGTTTCTAAATTCATCCAAAGAAATCAAGGTTAAAAACATGTACCTCAATTGATTATTTGGGGTTCACAATTGATTCAGCCCAAATGCAAATTACTTTGCCCAGTGAAAAAAGGGTGGAGTTGATTAAAGATTGCAGTAATCTGTTAAACGAGCAAAAACCTCTAATCAGACAAGTGGCTCGAGTACTGGGAAAATTAATAGATTCCCAGCAGTCCAGTATGGACTATTACATTATCAACAGCTGCAGAGAAGAACAGGCACTGAGAATAAATGCTGCTCATTTTGATAGAACCTTGCAAGTAACAACAAATGCTGTTTCTAATCTGCAGTGGTGGATTCTACATGTCTCAAGCAGTTCAGGCAAAGTGCTGATTGAACAACCTTCCATGATATTACAAACTGATGCCAGTGCACTAGGATGGGGTGCAACTGACTTAACATCTAGCTGCGGAGGCAGATGGAATCAGGAAGAGTTATTGTTACTGCAGACATGGGGAATTATCTATTTGGAGCTTTTAGGAGGTTTCTATGGACTCCAAGCTTGTGGTTCTAACACAACTAAAAGGAAGGTTCAAGTTAAAATTAATAAACACAACAGCAGTTGCCTATATTAATGATATAGGTGGAATTAAGTCGGTGTCATGTGAGAAAATAGTTAAATCAACTTTGGTCTTGGTGTATTGAACAGAACATTTGGATTTCAGCTATCTATCTACCAGGTAGAATGAACACGATAGCAGACACCAGGTCACGAAAGTTCCATGATAATAAAGAATGGATGTTGAATCAAGAGGTATTCAATGATATAGTAATCAGATTTGGAATGCCCGACATCGACTTGAATCATCAGCTATCGAGATATGTCTCATGGAAACCAGATCCAGGAGCAGTGGCGATTGATGCTTTCTCGCTACATTGGGGTGGTATATTTTCATATATATTTCCACCTTTCTTCCTCATAAGCCAATGTTTGCTTAAAATCAGGCAAGATGCTGCTTCAAGGGTATTGGTAGTACCAGATTGGCCTACACAGCCATGGTATCCGTTGATATTAGAATTAACAACACAAATGTTGATGAAAGTCCCAAAAAGGAGTAATTTATTGCTGCACCCTGTAACAGGGTAACAACATCCATTATATGATTGTTTGGATTTGTTGATTTGCAGGTTTTAAGAATGCCTTTTCTGGGACGAGGACTGTCTGAGCGTACTGTGGACATGCTTACGGCAGCCTGGAGGAAGAGCACTCAAAAACAGTACGTGTCTTATATTAAGAAATGGGAAGAGTTCTGTGTACAAAAGAATGTGCAATAAAGTACTGCAGATATTTCAAATGTTTAGAATTTTTGTTAAAATGTTATTATGATGAAGGTCTTTGTTGTAATGCAATTAATTCAGCCAGAAGTGCATTGTCCTCATATTTGGTTCTGGAGTCAGAAAGAAACCCAATTGGGTCACACCCAATTGTTTCCAGACTAATGAAAGGAATCTTTAATTCCAAACCACCGAAACCTAGGTACATGACAATCTGGGATGTAAGTGTGGTACTGAAACTACTTCGTGAATGGTCATCAAGTGTGTCTTTACCTTTGGCCAAGCTCAGTATGAAAGTATTCATGCTTATGGCATGAGTGACAGCACAACGAGTGTAAACACTTGGAAAATTACAAATAGACAGTATGGAAGTAACTGAAGATAAGGTTACATTCTATATCTATGACCTACTAAAGCAAATTAGGCCAGGTGTGACAGGATTTAAAATTATACTAGCAGTATATCCAAATGATCCTTGTCTCTGTATTAAGACATATTTGTTACAATACATTGGGGTCACAAAGAATTTGAGAAATACGGAAACTGGGTTGTTGATCACACACAAGAAACCACACAAGAGAGTTTCAATACAGACTATTTCCAGATGGATAAAAGAAGTCTTAACAGCTGCTGGTATTAACACTTATGTTTTTACGTCTCACTCGCCTAGGGCAGCAGAAACGTCGGCGGACAGGGCAAAAGACGTCCCCGTCGACCATATCCTCGCAGCCGCCGGGTGGTCCAATGAGTTGATGTTTCAACATTTTTACCATCGGCCTATAGTTAATGCGGGATTTTTTGCAGAAACTATTTTAAGTTCTGTGTAAATTCCTCTGGTTTAAAGGGGATCTGATTAATTTCATTATTGAAATGAATTACTGCATTTGTGGTACAAATGTTATTATGAATGCATGATTGATTATTTCTCGTTCCGAGTCAATCAATGCATTGAGAAGCCGGGATTGATCCACGGCATGAGATCACAAAGCTTTAAAATCTTCACGTAGTCACTCACGTGACTCCGAAGTAAAATAGTAAGATTAAACGAGAACTTACCTAAGTTTGAAGTTTGATCTTTATTTTATGAGGAGTTACGTAAGTGATTACGTGTCCGCCACGACCCTATCCTCTATCATAAAGGTCAGATGGAAGTTCTTGTATTACTCGTTTTATTATGAGACTATATTACTTCGGTTGTTGTTTTTTGTGATTTCACACCGCTGCTTTGAAGATTGACGCGCAGGCGCACTGGCGGGGTTCTTCACGTAATCACCTACGTAACTCCTCATAAAATAAAGATCAAACTTCAAACTTAGGTAAGTTCTCGTTTAATCTTACTATTATATTTCATATTTCATTTAACTTGGAGATCACCGAGCTGTAAACAACCAGCCTGTTGTGTGACCATCAAGAAAGGATAATAACCCAATGTATTTATAAATAAGTTACCAGTAATAAGCAAAAATGCAACTTACAAATTGCAGTTAACTTTCGGGCAGTGACAATAGTGATATATCTAATGATTAATATTGCAAATTTAGTAGAAAAAACTACAGGAGAGCAAGATGCAATGAGCAGAAATGGGTTTGCAGGGATGGCAAGTTAGGCAGCATGGAATAAAGTGTAGACAATTAATCATTCAGAAAAATTCTTTATTAACCACAAAAATGATTTATATGTTCAAAACATGCACCATAATAGAGTTGTGCTAACTCAGTGGTCAAGCAATCTGTGACATTTATTTGAAATCTCCAGAATGATTAAGTTGTAAAAATGATTATGGCATTATCGAGTATTTTATTCTCATCGCTTAAAAAAATAACGTTAAACCTAGTTATCATTGTTTGTCTAGAAATGACACTTTTTTGTACAGATTGCACATAAAAATCATTTTGCACACAATCAATGGGGCAAGTGATCATTTTAAAGTTGATTAATGACCAATATGAAATTGAGCTGGGCACTGCCAGGCACAATTCACCATAGTCCCTAGCAGGAGCTATGCAATTAATGACATTATCCAGAGCACAGTGCCCACTTCTGCAATTACCAGTCAAAAGGGAATGTTGAAAGATGAAGGAAAGCCTTGCAGCCGATCAACAAAGATGCAGGAATTGAAGAGTCCCCACTGATCCACTGAAATATTGCTCTCTGCGAATGTTACCTTGGATTTTTTTTGCAAAGCATATTTCAAGTAGTGTGGCAGGGTGTCCCATTGCAGCCTTTTGACATAATGCACAGCAGAGATGTAGATTGTGATTTCTGCCATGGTAATGAGCTCATGCCTCAGAGTGGTGAGGGGCTGGGTGGAGCAAGGGACACAGTTTAGTTCATTTTAATTTAGCTTATTATTGTCATGTGTACCAAGGTACAGTGAATCCAGTCAAAGAAAAGACTATACATGGTTATAATCAAGCTGTCCACAGTGTACTGATAAACAATAAAGGATATGACATTTGATGCAAGATTAAGTCTGATAAAAATATAGTTCAAAGGTCTCCAATGAAATAGCTGGGATGTCAGGTCTGCACTCGAGCTGATGAGAGGACCATTCAGTTGCCTGATAACAGCTAGGAAGAAACTATCCCTGAATCTAGAGGTATGTGTTTTCAATCTTCTGCACCACTTGCCTGATGGGAGAGAGTAGAAGAAGGAGTGACCACGATGAGACTGGTCTCTGATTATGCTGATGGCCTTGCCGAGGCAGCGTAAATTGTAACTGCAGTCAATGGAGGGGAGGTTAGGGCTACATCCACAACTCTCTGCAATTTCTTGTGGTCTTAGATGGAGGTGTTCCCAAACCATGCTGTGGTGCATCCCGAAGTTGGTGAGGTTTGGTGGGGACATGTCAAACTTCCTAAGCTTTCAAAGAAAATAGAGGCATTGGTGTGCTGTCTTAGCCTTAGCTTCAATGTAGCTGGTCTAGGACAAATCATTGGTGATATTTATTCCTAGGAACTTCAAGCTTTCGACCATCTCTACCTTGGCATCATGAATGTATGTGTGGGTACTGCTTTGCTTCCTGAAGTCAATCACAATCTCCTTTGTCTTGCTGACATTGAGGGAAAGGTTGTTGGCTTGGCACCAGGTTACGAGGTCCACATTCTCCTTTCTGTACTCCATCTCGTGATTATTTGATATCCAGCCCACTATGGCGGTATGATCTGCAATCTTGTAAATTGAGTTGGATTGGTCTCCGAACTGCAGTAGACGGACTGCAGTGGATCAAGGCTGCTTGGTAGGCTGGATTTAATGTGCGCCGTAACCAGCCTGTCGAAGCATTTCATGATGGTGGATGTCAAGGCCAGACATAATGAAAATGTACATACCTCTCCCACGTGCTGTCCACAGCCATTACTGCAGCTGTTACTCTGTGGCTGCCATGGGCAGAGTTCTTAGTAATACCATCATCGCAGTTATTTTCCCTGTGTTGGAAATGGCACAAGTAAAGCTTGTATCCACGAATCAGGGTGAAAACCACCTTCAAAATTATTTTACTATGTTTTCTCCTATTTTCTAGTGTTTTGCTCGTCAACCAATTGCAGCATGAGTCTGAAGAAGGTCCCTGACCCCAAACTTCACCTGTCCATTTCCCTCCACAGATGCTGCCTGACCTGTTGAGTTTCTCGTTTAAGAAGGAACTGTAGATGCTGGAAAATCGAAGGTTTTCGACCCGAAACTTTGCCTATTTCCTTCGCTCCATAGATGCTGCCTCACCCGCTGAGTTTCTCCAACATATTTGTCTACCTGTTGAGTTTCTCCATCACTTTGTGTTTTGGTCAAGGTTCCTTCATCTGCAGTTCCTTGTATCTCTAATTGCAGCATTTGTTTAACACACTAAAGTAGGATGAATAATTTCTAAGTATCAGTGTCCAAGGGAATGCACCAACAAATGTGATGGTTAATTTACAAGGCATAACACATGAACTATTTACATTTTGGGACAATAAGAGGTTGGGGTAAACTGAATGCTTGTGAAGCTGCTGCCTTTTAAAAAAAAAAAAAATAACAGGTATACCAGTTGATTCTCCTGCCCCCCAAAACTGCAATATCAACACACACATAGTTACAAAGTGAACACATGTTCCGTATTTAAAGTTACACTACTGGTAAGAACTAGGTCCTCAGGTCAGCGAAGGTAAGGACAGATTAGAAGGTAGAACTTAAGACTCAGTTAGTCTCGACAGAAGGCCAGACAGGGAGTGATAATGAACACAGAGAAACTGATGACTTGAAGTGTGTATACTTAAATGCACAGAGTATCATGGGTAAAATGGATTAATTGAGAGCCTGGATAGTATTTGGAACTGTGATATTGTGGCCATTTCTGAAATGATAGAGAGGGAGATAAAAGAGATGGTAGAGTTGCTTTACCAACCAGGGAAAATATCATGGCGGCACTCGGATAGGAAATACATGCAGGGTTCATTTGCCAAGGCAATAAATAAAAATAAGTAAGGTGCAAACACTCTAATGGGACTATGCATCAGACATTCATGGAGGCAGAGGTAGATGATCAGAAATGCAGACAGATTATGAAAAGATGAAAAAGCAACAGAATTATCGTAATGAGTGAGTTTAACTTCCCCAATATTGACCGTGACTGTCTGAAGAAGGGTTTCGGCCCGAAACGTTGCCTATTTCCTTCGCTCCATAGATGCTGCTGCACCCGCTGAGTTTCTCCAGCATTTCTGTGTACCTTTGACCGTGACAAGTGTGAGGTGTTGAATTTTGAAAAGTCAACCCAGGGGAGAACCTTCACAATGAATGGCAGGGCCCTGTGGAGTGTTGTAGAGCCTTAAGGGCCTGTCCCACTTACGTGTCCTTGGACCGCATATTACGCGACCTTGTGGTCGCGTTGAGGTGCACGGGCATTGTATGGCCGCGCGGGGCCGGTCCCACTGAGAAGCGCGGAGGGGTATGGAGTTGTGCGTGACATCGCACGGGGCTCCGAAATTTTTGTAGCGAACGAAATCTTCGCGCGCCAACGGCCTGTCGCGGAACTGATGGCCAAAGTGGGACAGGCCCAAGACCCTGGCGCGACGCAACGTCTCACCTCCAACACCAGCAGAAGCAGGCAAACGATCCCCGAGCTCGGCCTGGGGCTCACGGCCGTTGCGGTCCGGATCCGCCCTTATTTCTACTCCCAGAGCGGGGCCAAGAAAATTGAAGATAGACACAAAATGCTGGAGTAACTCAGCGGGACCGGCAGCATCTCTGGAGAGAAGCAATGGGTTACGTTTTGGGGGTTGAGACCCTTCTTTCAGACTGAAGAAGAGCCTCGACCCGAAACATCATCCATTCCTTCTCTCCAGAGAAGCTGCCGGTCCCGCTGAGTTACTCCTGCATTTTGCGTCCATCTTCAAATGACGTCACGCGCTCCAGATGGCTGTGCGGTCGAATGAAGTCGCGCCCGACCATCGCAGGACCGTCGCATCTCAACGCAACCAGGAGGTCGCGTAATTAGCATGCCAAGGACACGTTAGTGGGACAGGCTCTTTATGCATTGTGTTTCACTTGAGTCAGGAGGCAATTAGCTTTGCACAGAACAAAATGAAAAATTGGCTAAACTCTCCGAATGCTACATATTTAATTACGAAAAATGTTGTACCATTGTAATTTGCCCTAGAAATTGCTTTCTATATCTTTTTGATGTGGCTAATTCAGTCATCTAAGTCTGGTTGCTCTGCTTTGAGAGGAGAATCTGCTGCATGGTCACATATTTCACAGACATGCTACTGTAGGAAATGTACAAGTTAGTCCAGAGAAATAAATCCCACATAACAGGACAAAGTGGTCTTGAGTCCCACTTTCCATTAAATGACAAAAATACCGATATCAGAATTGCCTTGGAGACTACAAAATAAAATCAAGCAATGTTTTCAGGACCTTCCTGTAATTGATCAATACCTTTCAACAGAAGCCACTAAACTGTAATTCGCAGTTACCTTGGAGAAAACAATGCATACTGGTGGAAATATTCAGGAACAAATTGTGCAAGGGCATCTTTAATATCCAATATAGTATAAGACCCTGGGTATCTGCCTTAATTAAAGGTAATGGTTACATTCCATGCCAGGAGAGCAGTATTGCATTTTGATCCCCAAGGGATGTGGGGGGAAACTTTTATTTCAATCTCTTACCTCAACGGAGATGTGAATTTTTTCCATATCGTATCTCTGTCCCCACTGCGGCCTAACATCGTGGAGTTGGCGGTCTTTCCTGGAGACCGATGGGCGCTCCAAGCCACAGGAGTCTGCGGGACTTTAACATCGCGGAGCTTGCGATCCCTTTGCTGGGGATCAAAGCTCCAATCCTGGAGCCTGTGGACTTTAACACCGTCAGGCCCATGGTCTCTGGTAAGAAGAGGCCGACTCGGGTGCTCCATGCCTTGGAGAGAGTTTCAACCGCCCCGACGTGGGAGTTTTGATCACCCTGACGGGGGCTTCGATCATCGGCTGCAGGGGCTTTGATCGTCCCGAATGTGGATGGTTTGACTGCCCCGACTGCGGGAAAACAAAGAGGAAGAAAATTGAACTTTATTGCCTTCCATCATAGTGAGGAATGCGGAATCCACTGTGATAGATGTTGATGTTAACTTTTATATGGTTGTGTCTTGTTGCTTTTAATTTGGTATGGCTGTATGGTAACTCAAATTTCACTGTACCTTAAATGGTACATGTGACAATAAACTGACCTTGAAACCTTGAAACAATTTGACTTTTCTGTTCATGTGCACTTGCTTTCACTTGCTTTGTGCCCAAGAGTGTTGGCAGTACAGATGGGATGTCCCGTCTTTCAAATCGTCATTACTCATGGTGCAATTTCTGAATTATGGTTAACTGCTCTAACACTAGGCTAGTTACCAGAAACGATAGAGCTGTGTCCTCACTATTATTGCAAGTCACCCTGGCGTCTTCCTCAGCCAGAATGCAAATTATGCACTTAAGTGGCAGGTGGTACATCAGAATCACATACTCGCCCTTGTAGTAAGGATACATCTATTGAAGGTGTTCCGCAACATAAATCCACTGGAGAGATAAAGTATAATTTCTCCTCAATCTTAATGCAGAGCATCTTAATACATTTCCGAAGAGAATATTGGACTAGCCTAAATAAATTAGCTGTTTAAGAAAGAACTGCAGATGCTGGAAAAATCGAAGGTAGACAAAAATGCTGGAGAAACTCAGCGGGTGAGGCAGCATATGAGGAGCGAAGGAATAGGCGTCGTTTTGGGTCGAGACCCATCTTCAGTCTGAAAAAAGGTCTCGACCCGAAACTTCGCCTATTCCTTTGCTCCTTAAATGCTGCCTCACCCGCTGAGTTTCTCCAGCATTTTTGTCTACCATAAATAAATTAGCTGCTCTCTTTTCTTGCACTTCAGTTGCAAATACTATCATAACTTTTTGTTGTAATCTATTGATATGTCAGCCCAGTGTAAAAGATGGTGATTCCGCTCAGCATCAATTAAAGCAATTAACTAGCTCAAACAAAGTGCATATTGAAAGTAGAAGCATAATCTACTGTGTTATTAGAGTCAGATCATATGCCTTCTGTTTTCAGTTTTTGTGGTTTTCTACAATTCTTGTCTTCACTTAATAATTAAGGATCACATTAGCTATTAATGTAATGAATTTTGCAATTAATTAGAATCATAGTATGCAGTAGGTGGTCATAATGTCCATTAAAACCAGGCTGGTTCCATGGAAAGGAATAGGCCAAAGGCTCTAAAATTACGGGGCATGAACTCAATGAGTCCAACTACTTCCTTCATTGCTATAATAACTCTATGATACTATGAGTCTAAATGTGTTAATTAATTAAACTGGTAACTTATGATTCTTCAATTGCATTTCAGATAGTATATGAGCCAATTAATTCTACATGAGTATAATTACCGATGTGGGTGTGGCAGGGTGAGAGGTGATTTCAATAAATGTTTATCAGAGTTTATTTATATTAAGTCTGAATAATTGACGATTATTGAGTCTGAAGAATGGTCTCAACCCAAAACGCCACCCATTCCTTCTCTCCAGAGATGCTGCCTGAGTTACTCCAGCTTTTTTGTGTCTATCTTCTTTCATTTATATTAAACTGGATATGTTAGCCATTAGCAACGCAAAACACATTTTACACCTTTTTAAGGGTGTCTAGGAGGAAGGACTAGAGTTGTACAGATTACAGATAAATACAAAAGTATAATTATTGACACTTAAATGTTGAAGTAGAAAATAAAAAATGAGTAGATATTTGTGGGCAGTTGACAAATCTACAAGGAGGTCTCCTGTCAACAAAATGACTCAACAGCTGGATTTGACACATGACAAGACAGATTGCATTACAGATTAGGGACCACAGTTCAACATTGATTCCACTATTATATTGGCACACAACACACAACAAACATTTCCATTCAGGTTACTACTTTATTATAGTAAGATATCCAAATAATCTGAAATCCAATAATATCAGACATAAATTGATGATGACAAAAAGAAATTTCAGATCAGGTGACCAAAAGATAATTAAGCATTCCATAGACATGGGCTTTCTCTAATATAAGTTCTCACTATGTGTCATTTACAACATCGACAGCTAACGATCATAAATGTAATCAATTTTAACAACCTGTCTCACAGTGGTGCAGCGGGAGAGTTTCTGTCTTACAGCACTTACAGTGTCGGAAACTCGGGTTCGATCCCAACTACGAGTGCTGTCTATACGGAATTTGTACTTTCTCCCCGTGACCGCATGGGTTTTCTCCGAGATCTTTGGTTTTCTCCTACACGCCGAAGACCTACAGGTATGTAGGTTAACAGGTATGTAGGTTAATTAGATTGGTATCATTGTAAATTGTCCCTCGTGTGTTAATGTGCGGGGATCGCTGGTCGGCCTGGACACGATGCACCGAAGAGCCTGTTTCCGTGCTGTATCTCTACATTAAACTAAACTAAAAAAATGTCCCCTCACATTCCAAGTCAGAACGTCCATCATAATAAGATAACTTTTAAAGAGCAACTTGAAAAGCAAGCAATAGAGATAGAATTCCAGATCATAAGATCTCAGTAACAAGAGCATGACCAGCAGTTGGTGGCACGGTGGCGCAGATGTAGAGTTGCTGCCTTACCCTGCCAGAGACACGATTGTTTTCTGGATCGCAGCTCTGCTCGCTCTGTGGCCTAACATCGTGGAGCTGGAGGCCTCCTCGGATTGACATTGAGCCCCACCGCGGGGTGTGGACAACATCAGAGCTGATCCCTTGCCTGGGCCTGCTCCAACCACGGCTTGCAGACTTTACATCGAGAGCTCGCAGTCTCGGGAGAGGCCGAGTCGGGAGCTCCAATGACGCAGAGGTTCGACGCCCCGACCCGGTGTCCGATCGCCCGCCGCAGGGGAGCTGACATCCACCCAATGCGGGAGCTGATCGCCCCGACAAGGAGGGCCCAAACGTCGCCGGCTACGGGAGTCAAGATCGTCCCATCAACGGAGGGCTTGAGGCCCCCGACCATGGGAGAACAAAGAGGGAAGAGATTAAAGTTTTTTCTCGCCTTCCATCACATTGCGGAATGTGGAGGAGTCACTGTGGTGTATGTTTATGTTAAAATGTATTTTGTGCGTTCCGTTGCATTTTATTTATATGACTGACTTGGCAAATTAAATTTCTCGTATGTTGCAAAACATACTTGGCTAAAAAAGTATTATTGTATTGTATTGTATTACAGTGAATGCAGCGCTTGAGACACAGGTTCAATCCCGACTATGGGTGCTGTCTGTACAGAGTTTGTACGTTTTCCCCGTGACCTGCGTGGGTTTTCTCTGAGATCTTCGGTTTCCTCACACACTCCAAAGATGTACAGGTATGTAGGTTAATTGGCTTGGTAAATGTAAAAATTGTCCCTAGTGGGTATAGGATAGTGTTAATGTGCAGGGATCGTTGGTCGGCGCGGACCCAGTGGGCCAAAAAGGCCTGTTTCCGCGCTGTATCTCTAAACTAAAAAAAAAGTGGTAAAGTGGGAAGACAATAAGTAGAAGAGTGCAAATATCTTAAAGGTTTTTAGGATGAAGAGGATAATAGACTTCCAGAGGGATGCCAATAGTAGTGAATTAAGATAATATCCATCCATTTTCTATGAGACTTGTAAACTAATTACTCATAGTCACATTCAAAAATAGGTGGACATGAAATTGGGTCACATTTGTAATAAAAATACACTTTGAGTTTTTTAGTAATATTTTATAATCTTAACATCTCATGTCCTCTCCTGATAAGGTTAATACTTTATCAGATATGCTTCCATATTTCCTACTGTTAACTTGCTGTAAAACTGTATATTAGTATTCTATGTGCACTGTGGAAGTAGAAATTATCATCAACAATGTCGTCTCACATTCAACATCATTGCCAACATGACCCATTTCATCCTCTTGAACCCAGAAACTCCCTCTTGAGTTTAAGTATTCATTACTCCACATTAGCATTAACATACACAATTTAAAAGAGCTGAGCTATTGGAGAAGCCTCAGTCAAATCATCAATCTATTATTCATCACATTGTTAAGAAAGCGAGCATGTATCAGACATGAGAAGATGCTACAAGAAGTGAAATTGCTTCCCAATTCCTGACATTCAATGTCATAATCTGCATTCTCTATCAATCCATTGCAAGGAGATGTCACTAGATCTGCAGAAAGGAACATGCAAATGGAAGTTGCCTGTCCTGCCATACAGTACATAGCTGTGATAATCACTGATAAATCTGAAGAAGGGTCCCAACCCGAAACATCACCCATCCTATTTCTCCACAGATGCTGCCTGACCCGTTGAGTTACTCTAGCACTTTTTGTCTATCTGTTATTTAATACTTTGGCTGTTCCTTACCACAAGATAATTAATCTGCTTTGGATCTATAACAATTAATATTTTTTGCCTACAAACAATGTTTTAATCTTGTGTTGCAATTTTCAATTGACCTGATGTCATCAGCTTTTTAAGGGAGGATGTATTTTTAGGCAATGCCCTTGAATGATCCAACTTGAACATTAAAGTCTTGCCCCTTTGTTCAGACCTTTCACACCAGAGGAAAGAGTTTATCTTTATCTACCTATCAGTTTCTGAATCAATTTCTTAAGACCTTACATCAAATACCCATTAACCTTCCACGCTCAAAAGGGGTAATGTTCAATGTCCTCATAATTTAGCCCTTTTTCCCTTGAGAAGGAGCTGGCAGTCGAGGAGAAGAACTGTGAGCATCCTATTGTGAGAAACCTGAAAGAAAAGTGATGGCATAGAAAAATATATATCACCTGGGACAGAACTGGCCTACAAACTTAGTTACAACCTATCAGAAATCTGACAAAAGTAAGCAGTCCCATGAAATAATCGTATAATATGCAGCAACTAGCTGATGATATCAAATACAAAAACTGATGCATTGGACCAAGCAATTAGAAGGACATGCTGTAAAATAAAATGAAAAATGTGTTAAAGTCGCCAGTAAAGCCACACTGCAATTCTAATAGCTTTGTTAAAGGTTCAGGTATCTGTTATGCTATCACGGGGATTCTTATTCCTTAATGGTGTACTAAATATAGAGGAATTTGTATAATTTTGCAACTAGTTCTGTCAAAATGATTAAATTTATCCAAAGGAACTGCAATAGCCATGCTGTGAAATATCCTATTTGATGTAAATAATTGCTAACTTATATATCACTAATAATAACATTGTGCCAATTTTACAATTCTCCTTACACAAAGAGTGATGGCATTCAATTTTTATCCAATTTCATAGTTTAAAAAATGTCACACTTTTATTAATAAGTGTACTGTGAAACACCCCTCCCCCACCTGTCATTATTTGAAATGACTTTTACCACACACAAAAAAAAGAATCATGCTTTACTGAGGCACTTGCTATTTATTATAGCTATCAGTATTATCATATTTCTGATGACCATTAACAGAAAATATAAATAATAGTAAGGTTATTGTGAATTTTACAAATAATCATTCAATGATGTATCACAGTGTTGCCTATCCAATTAGGAGATTATTGTCTTTTGTAACATTGCAATTCTGCTTCATTGCATATATTGCATTTAAGATGTTTTATTAAGTAATACAGAAGATCCTTGTACACAAATTGCTGAATGTTAACATACAGGTAGAACAAACAATTAGGAAGGAAAATTGTATGTTGGCCTTTACTGAAAGAGGATTTGAGTAAAAGAACAGAAGCGTCTTGATCCAATTATATAGTCTTGATGAGACTACTTCAGGGACATTGTGTATGGGCTTGCCTTCCTGCCCAAGGGTGTACTTAGATGGAGGAAGTGCAATGAAAGTTCACTTTATTGATTCATGTGATGATGGATTTGTTATATCAGGAGAGAATAAGCATAAATGGTCTGTTCTCTACTCAGTTTTGCAGAATGAGAGATCTCAGTGAAACATACAACATTTTGGGTTAAATAAGTTAGATGTCCAATTGATGTTTCCCTTGGCAAGTATATCCAGAGGCAAGGGCCAAGTCAGAAAAAAATGGGCCAGCCATTCAGATTTGGGGCATTTCTTCAACCAGATATTAGGATATCCTTTGAATTCTCTGCTGAAGAGTGTTACAGAAACAAATTACTGAATATATTCAAAACAAGATCAACAGGTTTTAGATATTGACCTGATTTGAATTGATCTAAACAAAAATGAATTGAGTTGAAAGACACAGCATGGAAACAGGTTATTTGGACAACTGAGTCCCTGCTAACTAGCAATCATCCATTCACACTTGTTCTACGTTATCCCACTTTTGCATCCACTCCCTAGAAAAGGGGCAACTTACAGAGGCCAATGAACCTGAAAGCCATAAGGTCACAAGATCATAAGAGATTGGAGCAGAATTAGGCCATTCTGCCCATTTAGTCTACCCTGCCATGGCTGATCTATCTCTCCCTCCCAACCTATTCTCCTGCCTTCTCCCCATAACCCCTGACACCCATACTAATCAAGAATCTATCTATCCCCACCTTAAAAATATCCATTGACTTGGCCTCCACAGCCTTCTGTGGCAATGAATTCCACAGATTCACCAACCTAAACAAATTCCTAAATGAATGACGAAATAAATTCCTCCTCATCTCCTTCCTAAGGGAATGTCCTTAAATTCTGAGGCTATGACCTCTAGTCCTAGACTCTCCCACTAGCGGAACCATGTCTGAAAAGTGTGGGAGGAACTGATTAATGGAATTAGTACATGAAAATGGCATTGACATAAACAATCTTATTCAAAAACAGAGCAGTACAGAGTTTGAATGGCCTAATTCGGCATCTTTTTCTTGTGTTTTTATCTAAAAAGTTAATATTGTCTTTATTTAAAGATATTATTATTTCTTTATTAATTGGCTTGCCCATATGGTTTCTGGACTGGTGCCTTACTTTTACAATTACATGCAAGTTTCAGTTAATGGAAACCAAATTTGTTCAAAAAGATGAATGAAATTTGGCAACAAAGGATTTTCCAGAAAAATATACATTTCGGGATCTTTAATGCAAATAAATCCAAATAATAAATTTAATTTAAGTTATTTATTAGCTAATGCAATCCGGTTGCATGAATCAGTAACCTTCGTTGTAAAATAGAACCTTTTAATTTCCTAGCATCAGAAATTAAATGCTGAACATTATTAGTCGATACCTCAAGTGAGCTGCACATCCTAGCAAAGAGTGATAGGCTTCTGGAGTGGTGCCAGTGTCTATAAAGGTTACAGACATCCAACATTGGGTTGGATTGTATCTGTAAGATAATGAAATAAGTGTAGTACAAGGATAGTTGCCAAAAAGATAACTTTAAATAAACCATTAAGCTTAGAATAGGGATATCATCCAATCCATTCGATCAAATCAGTGTCCGGTTGTTATACTTAATAGTGGCATAGATTCTTACCAGATATAGAATTTGAATTATAATAATTTGTTATATTTTACACCAGATTAAAAAACTTAGTTAGGTCATTAAATTGTCTTTCCTTTTGTGTATAAATGTATTTCTCAATTACTGCTACCACTGTTGAGCACTTTATTCCATTCTGCCTTGAACATGGGCCAGGTTGAATAATTGAGTTATTTCCTATTGCCATCAATGTTGCTTTGCGGTTAGCTCTAGAGGTTTAGAGGTATCTAAATTTTGGTTTGTTCCTTCATCGATTGCAAAAGAGAAGGAGCAAGAGAATTCTTCCTTTACTGCTTGCAAAGGAATTGATAACATTTATCAAAGGAATTGGATTCAAATTTATAAACGTCCCACTTTCAGCCCTGCTGACTTGCAAATTGGATTATCATTTTATTTTAATGTGAGAATTTGTGAAAAGGTAGCAGGCAAAAGAGTTACAAATATTCCACTATATTTGGTAAATTCTGATTACTGCAGTGTAACATGTCACATTTTTTTCAATTACAATAGTAATCTATTATTTGAATATTCCATGAGTTTAATTAAATGAGTTTTGTTTAATACACCTTTTCAAATACTATTTTGTTAATGTTTCACTTCCGAGCACCCGAGATAAACACACAATCTGACTTTGGATCATTTAGAGGCATTTGCTAAACTACAATGATACTATCAATTATGTCACTCCCACACATCTAGACAATGTTAATTTTCTAACTGATCAATGTGTTTAATATATCTAATACTCAGTGCAAAGTGGTCGAAATATTTATTTCAAATAAATGGTTTAAATTAACTGAGCAGTTTGAGCATTTAATTTGGGGCAAATTTGCAAATTGTATATGATATTCAGAAACACCAATTCAGCCAATGTGTAGACATGATTCAGGCTTTTCCCAGTCCTTCCAGTTGAAAGGTCGCCAATGTGAAAATGTAACTCCTATCTCCCTACAAAGGTGCTACCTAAAATATTGAATAGGTCAAGGCAGTCCGCTTTTGTTTCACAGTTCTATCTTCCTTGGGATTTTACTATTGCCTACCCGATCTTTATATACTGTATGTTCACAAAAGCAATGAGTTTACATAGGAATCATATGTAATTCCTGTAATCATCTATCTACAGTACCCTAAGTGCATCATAAGTAAAATTAGGCTGCCCATATGTTACTCTTTACGCTCTCACTGAGATATTTTGCACCTAACGTCATTGAGATTGCTTATCATGCAGTCCGCATCTCTTCATTAAACAGTGTAATGCTGAAATGCTATTTCATTCAGGCTAAAATAATAAGTCAAATTTATTACAATTATTAAATATGTACAGCAAGAAAATGAACATATCAAAGTTCATAACAGAACAGGTATTAATACCAAACTTTATTTTGTCCTGCTTCCAAAATAACAATGTGTTTTAATGATGTTGAGGCTATTTTCAGATACTTTGAATTAGATCTAAATTCTCATGGAAGGCATGATATAACTTTCAAGGAAATTAATCTCACAGCAGTGATTTGGAAACAAATTGAGGAAATGATTGCTTCTCAGACTAGAAGAGCTTTCCTAAATACATCATAAGGAGTAATTTTATGTGTTTCCATTTACAGCATAGAAGGTCCATTGTGTTGAAATTATGGCAATGATATCTTGACATTTATTTTCCAATGGGTGTGTTGCCTCATTCATTTGAAGCAAATCAACTTCTTTTTCAATAAACCCAGAGCTGTAACATGTGACAATTGTTGGTCTCCCAGGGATTATCCAAGGCAATGTTCATTATCTTTCATGGACTGTCTCCCAATACACTCCCAATGAACATTTCATGCAAATCCTTGCTCAAACAAAGAACTGGCCAAAAGTTAATATACCAGAAGACATTGGGAATACAAAATGCTTCGAACCACATACAGTACAGAGGCCGAGAAACAGACTGTCAGCATTGACTGAGGGGTTCTGGACAGAGTGGATAATGGGAGGGGTAGAAGATTAGAGGTCTTTAAGGTGAAGTGAGTTGATAGTGACATGAGGAAAAATGTTTTAACAAGGGCGACACGGTGGCAGATCAGTAGAGTTGCTGCCTTCCAGCACTTAGTGCCAGAGACCCGGGTTCGATCCTTAACTATGGGTGCATGTCAGTATGGAGTTTGTACGTTCTCCCCGTGACCATGTGGGTTTTCTCCGAGATCTTTGGTTTCCTCCCACACTACAAAGACGTACAGGTCAGTAGGTTATTTAGCTGTTTAAATTGTCCCTCGTGTGTGTAGGATAGTGTTAATCTGCGGGGATCGCTGGTTCATGCGAACTCAGTGGGCTGAAGGGCCTTTTTCCGCGCTGTATCTCTAAATTAAACTAAACTAAAAATAGCGTGAGCTTGGAATCTGGAATGCACTCCCTGCAGATGTGTCAGAAGTAGGATCCAATGTGGCCTTCAAATGGGAATTAGATACATATATAGAGAGGGAATGGTGGGATGAATAAAATAGAGAGTCACGGAGAGGGAGATCCCTATGGAAGGCAGAATGGGATTGGGAAGGGAAGATGTGCCTAATGGTAGGATCAAGTTGCAGTGGGGCATAAATGAAGAAGGATAATGCAGGGATTAGGGACGTGAAATGTGACAACAAGGGGAACTGTTTCCCTGTTCTGTCTGGGGTGGGGTGGGGTGAGAGTACAAATCCAAGGAATAGTCATAGAGTCATAGTGATACAGTGTGGAAACAGGCCCTTCGGCCCAACTTGCCCACACCGGCCAAAATTTCCCAGCTACACTCATCCCACCTGCCTGCGCTTGTCCAATATACCTACGGACCTGTCCTATCGATGTACCTGTCTAACTGTTTCTTAAATGATGGGATAGTCCCAGCCTCAACTACCTCCTCTGGCAGCTTGTTCCATACACCCACCACCCTTTATGTGAAAAAGTTACCCTTCAGATTCCTATTAAATCATTTCCCCTTCACCTTGAACCTATGTCCTCTGGTCCTCGATTCCACTACTCTGGGCAAGAGATTCTGTGCATCTACCCGATCTATTCCTCTCATGATTTTATACACCTCTATAAGATCACCTCTAATCCTCCTGCATTCCAAGGAATAGAGAACCAGCCTACTCAAACTCTCCCTATAGCTCAGACCCTCTACTCCTGGCAACATCCCCATAAATTTTCTCTGAAACCTTTCAAACTTAATAATATCTTTCCTGTAACATGGTGCCCAACTGAACACAATATTCTAAATGCGGTCTCACCAACGACTTATACAACTGCAACATGACCTCCCAACTTCTATACTCAATACTCTGACTGATGAAGGCCATGTGCCAAAAGCCTTTTTGACCACCTTATCTACCTGCGACTCGACCTCCAAGGAACCATGCACCTGCACTCCTAGATCCCTCCGCTCCACAAGACTCCCCGGAGGCATACCATTTACTGTGTCTGGTCCTGCCCTTGTTAAAGATCCCAAAATGCAACACCTCACATTTCTCTGTATGGAGGAAATATAGAGAGGGCCCCATCAATCACAGTAGAAGAAAAGATATGTTTCCCGAAAATGGAATGGAAAGTCTCAACTTGAGAGCAGATGCAGCATAAACAAAGAAGCTGAGAGAAAGGAATGCCATCCTTACAAAGAGTGTTTGAAAAGAGTGTTGAAGATCAATGCTTAAAACTGGGAAAAAATAAACCTTATGGTACACTGAATACTGTTGACCATTGATGGCTGTATGTTCCTGAGACTTAACCTAGACCACTTACAATAGGAACTATAAACTACTGGTAAGATAACAACAGTAACGTCTGTACAACATTGTCTAAATATATTGGCAGGAAAAGCTAACCAATTTGTCTCCCAGGCCATTAAACTAAATGGATCTAGAGCAACGATGACACCACCATTGTTGAACGAATTACAGATGATGATGAGTCAGAGTATAGATCGACCGATTGAACAAATTGTGCCAGCACATCAACCCGACTCTCAATATCAGTAAGACCAATGAACTGGATTTTTGAAGAGGAAGGATGAGGACCCACAATCCTGTTTATATCAACAGAACGATGGTTGAGACAGTCAAATACTTCAAATTCCTGGGCGTGCATATTTCCGAAGAACTTTCCTGGACCTAGCACACTGATGCAATTATAAAGAAAGCATATTGATGCCTCTAGTTCCTGAGAAGATTACAGAGATTTGGTATGTCAAAGAGGATTATCTTGAACTTCTACAGGTGTACGGTAGTGAGCATATTGACTGGTTGCATCACGGCCTGGTTCGGCAACTTGAATGCCCAGGAGCGAAGAGACCGCAAAAAGTTGTGAAGGCTGCCCAGTCCATCATCGGCTCTGACCTCCACACTATCGAAGGGATTTACCGGAATTGCTTCCTCAAAAAGGCAGCTAACATAATCCGAGCCCCACACCACCCTGGCCACACACTCAATTCACCCCTGCCATCGGGAACAAGGTACAGGAGCCTGAAAACTGTAATGTCCAGGTTCAGGAACAGCTTCTTCTCTAAAGCCAGTCAGCTATTAAGCACTACAACCTCATATGTTCTGAATTACATAGATTGTTATTGCACTATTATTGTTCGGGTTTTTGTGTGTACCCTATGCGTGTGTGTATTACACACACACACACACACACACACACACACATATATATATATATATATATATATATATATATATATATATATATATATATACTAGACTAAGTGGGACCCTTTGGTCCCATGTTCACACGGGAGGGCTGGTCGCCCAACGCAATATTCCACCTCTCCACCAATTCCAATATTGGTGGCCAGTGGGGGGGGGGGGCTTTCTGGAGCGCTAGTATGGGTGTTATGTTCCAAAGGGACTGGTTTCCAGAGGGCTACTATGGACATTGTGGGCAAATGGATTCTTGGGCTGGCAGCTCAGTCACTCAGGCCTGGTGGACTGGCAGCTCAGAAACTGCCAGAAATTCTGCCCAAAACAGGTGAGAAACTCTGTGAGAGAGAAGGGGGAGAGGGTGGAGAATCAATATTTGAAACTTTTCATCTTTTTCTGCAGATCACAGCAATGAAGGAGAAAAGTCTATCCTGGCCTGGATCTCACAGGGAGCCAATGAAGGGAGGGAGAAAAATACTTGGGTGAGGTTTAATACATGCAGGGGGGAATACTTACTGATGGGCTGAAGAGACTCCTCCTGGGCTAAAAAAAAAAATTGAGGTCAGGTAAGGGGGGATGATAGTTTAAGAGTTGGTATGTCCCATTTACGTAATGCTCATAAAAATATTTGTTTCTCTCTTTTTCCTCTTTCTCTCTCTCTTTCTTTCCTAGGGTCTATTTCTTAACTCTTTTTCTTTTGTTTTTAATTTAGCTCTTATAGGGTCTTCGTCCTTTTTTGTTGTCACATTTCCTACACTTTCACTTTTTCCTTCACTTTCTTCTTTCTTTCAATCTTTTCCTTTTCTAGTGTAAAAAATAAATGGAGTACATTAATTGTAAGAAGATATAAATGACGAGTACTAATGTATGTGGTTGTAATGTAATGTACTTCTAATAAATAAAAATTTAAAAAAAAAAAATACATGCAGGGGGAATACTTACTGATGGGCTGAAGAGACTCCTCCTGGGCTAGTACAGGCCTGATGGGTCGAAGGGACTTTTTAAAAAAATCTGCGTTAAATCTCAGTGAAAGGCACTTTTTGTGGACTTGCCTGGGGCTTTTGGGCCAAAATGCTCTTCCTGGGCTAATACGGGCATTTTGGAAAAAGGGACTGGTTTCTCAGCTAATAGGGGCCTTGTGGGCCGAAATTAGTGGTTTCAGGCAGGCCAAACAACTCATTTCATTTCCATTTCCATTTTGCATTGCCGTTTCAAGCACAGGACAGGTGAAACAACTCATGGCATTGTCATTTCATTTCAATTTGGCATTACAGTCTCAAGCACAGGGCAGGCCAAACAACTCATGGCATTGTCATTTAATTTCCATTTTGCATTGCAGTCTCAAGCACAGGGCAGGCCAAACAACTCATGGTATTGTCATTTCATTTCCATTTTGCATTGCAGTCTCAAACACAGGGCAGGCCAAACAACTCATGGCATTGTCATTCCATTTCCATTTTGCATTGCAGTCTCAAGCACAGGGCAGGCCAAACAACTCATGGTATTGTCATTTCATTTCCATTTTGCATTGCAGTCTCAAGCACAGGTCAGGCCAAACAACTCATAGCATTGTCATTTTCATTTCAATTCTGTATAGCAGTCTCAAGCACAGGGCAGGCCAAACAACTCATGGCATTGTTATTTAATTTTCATTTTGCATTGCAGTCTCAAGCACAGGGCAGGCCAAACAACTCATGGTATTGTCATTTCATTTCCATTTTGCATTGCAGTCTCAAACACAGGGCAGGCCAAACAACTCATGGCATTGTCATTCCATTTCCATTTTGCATTGCAGTCTCAAGCACAGGGCAGGCCAAACAACTCATTGCATTGTCATTAAGGACTAACAAATCATTTATTGCAAGTACATTGCAGACTCACAGTTCAGTTGATTAACAGCTTAGAATTACAGTTGTGACCTCTCCCTTGCGATCTTCCAGAGTGACTGACTCACGTCCACGCATCCGGGGTTTTATAGTCCTTGCCCCCCCCCCCCCGGAAGGGGCGTTACCTTCATCATGGTGATTGACAGGACCAATCAGCTGATCTCAAGATTTTTTAAACACTCATAAATGTTTATATTTTTCATTGATCGGAAAAATCTTCGGGGCTGCCTCAGTGGAGGAGTACTGTGAGTAAGATGGGCAAAACTCATAGCGATATAGGGTAGCATTTTTTCTAAAATCAATATACAGCACAGACAGGAAGTGGTCAAGATGAGACTTTTAGTTATATAGATGTATTTGTGAGTATGTGTGTATATATACACACACACACTGAACTCTTTTCTCTCTCTTTATTATATTGTTTACAGTGTATTATCTTTACATACTGTATTCTGTTGTGCTGCTGCAAGTAAGAATTTATTTTTCTACAGTATCTGGGACATATGACAATAAAACACTCTTGGCTCTTGACTCTTGAGTCAAGAATCATACAGAGGGAGCTGTCCATTCAGCCCAACTCATCC
>CM075983.1:37272687-37323889 GCA_038087875.1 Malacoraja senta
GTTAAAAATTATAATATAATGGTATTCTACATTAAATGACCACAGTTGCCTGGTTGCACATAATTACTAGCATTTTTATCAAATTATTTAGTGTTAAATTATGCTGTCTGTCAGACAGAATATGCTTCAGTTGTGAAAAATGTCTATCTTTCAGCTGAGGTCACTGGTGCATACCCGAAACAAGCTACCAACTATATTCATGTCGATATCTTGTGCATTACAACTACCTTTGAGAACTTTAGCTATGTTTTGTATTTCTTCAAGATCTTTGTAAGCTAAATTCACTCTGTCACATTTTCCTTGTATGTCTTTACCTACATCGCCAGGAATTTTTCGGATATCTTCAGTCACTTTGTTGAAAACCTGCAAGTTATTCACTAATGTTTCGCCACGTTTCTCAAGCGAAGTGATAGCTTGTGGGAAGTTTGCAAAATTGGAAGCAATAAACACAAGATCCCGGTGGAGGGACTTTTTCTACAGGATTTCACTGACGATCCTGACTGCAGCAGATTCTTTTTCTTCAAAACAGTTGATGATTTATTTTATCTTTTCAAAATTTGCTGCAAAGTAGAGTACAGCGGAGAGCCATGTACCCCGCCTAGTCAAAACGGGCTGAGGAGGTAGCGTAATCTCTGGTGCCATTTCCTTGAACAACTGCACACGTGACGGTGCTTTGAGGAAGATTTTCTTGACATTGGAAACTAGGCGATCGACATTTGGAAACAAGCTACTTGTGTGCTTGACAATTCTATGAAGTCCTTGAGCTAAGCATGTCAAATGCAACATTTTGGGGAATAAAACTTTAAGAGCAGCTGTCTTCATGTATGGAGCTGCATCAGTCACAAACAGAAGAACATTCTCGTGTTATATACCTTCTGGCCAAAGTACAGCAAGTGAAGATGTAAACAACTGAGCAATAGTTGAGCTGTTTGATACACCTTTGATGGTTGACCTGCCTCCAGTGTACCGATGACCACATTAGCAACATATCTCCCCACCGCAACGGTTGTCTTGTCTACTGAGATCCATATTTTGTTGTATGCTACTTCATCTCTAATTTTCTGCACAACAATGTTGAAGTTGCTGTCAACATCATTTTCCCATAATGATGACTCACTTTGTATATGTTCCTCTGTGTATTACTCTAAAAAACCACTGAGAGATTTGTTTTCATATTTCCACAGTGGAATTCAGGCATCAATGAATGCCTTGCACAGATCGCTCGAAAACTCAGATTTACGTCTGGAGCCAGCAGTAAATGTAGTGAGGAGACAAGCATGGGTATTTGGTTTGGGTAGTCTACACCCCAGTATCAACATTGACTTCTCTAATTTCAGATAGCCCTTGTATTCTCCCTCCTCCCCCTCACCCTTCCCAGCTCTCCTTCTAGTCCTACTGTCTCCACCACTTCCTTCCTGTTTCCCACCCCCCCACATCAGCCTGAAGAAGGGTCTTGACCCAAAACGTCGCCTATTCCTTCTCTCCATAGATGCTGCCTCATCCGCTGAGTTTCTCCAGCAATTTTTGTCTACCTTCGATTTTTCCAGCATTTGCAGTTCTTTCTTAAATAGATCTTGGAGAAGGCTGAACCAGCGAGTAGTGGCACGAACGAATGAACGACCGACGGTGGCGCCCCCGGTTTTGCACCGGTGGTGGAAATTTTCTTGTAAGTTATACTATGTTAACACTTTAATAATAACATTAATATTAATGTGTTAACATAGAACACGTCATTGTAATCACGGTACAATTAGAGAAAATAGCACGACCTTTTAGCAAAATGGCAAAAAATGGCTGATTTAGGCACTCGATTATGACAAAGGCGTTATCTTGGTGAAATCATCAAAAAAGGCATGAAAAGGCACATGGCATTATGGCAAAATCCTGGCTCTAGTTATAACTAACAATTATATGAAGTATGTGCCTAGGATATGAGCAGACTAGGCATTGTGCTAAATGGTTGGGAATTTATTGTTTGAACCAACTGCAAACCTAAGTTAATACTAAAAAAAAATTATATCACATGTATTACATATATAATTAAGAAATTAAAAATTAAGAATTAAGAAATTACATATAGAATTAAGAAATGTATTTAAAAGGTGAATTATTTGTGCTAACTTACTTAAATTATGTTGGGATAAGTGCAAGTCTTCTTTTTTTACTTCATTGACCATAGATGTAAATTTTATCTTAACACTTTGGGTCACATAGCATAGAGACAGGCCCATCAATCCATCATGTCCTTGCCAACTATCAAGTACCCATCTACACTATACCCAATTATTGGCATTTGATCTGTAGCCTTCTATATCTTCATGATTCAAGTATTTATCTGGATAATTCCTAAATGTTGGGAAAGTTTCTGCCTCCACCACACACCTTCTGTTCCCCATTGCTTACCACCAACATCCTGCTTGACATTCCATTGATTTCAAAATAGAAAATAAACAGAAGAAGTAGATGGGATAAGCCAGATTGCAATTGGTGACCTATGGTCAGCCATTCATGAGTTTCACCTGAAAGCTCCAAAATAATGTGACATAATTCATTCAAAAAGCAAATCGGTTTGAAGAAGGGTCTTGACCCGAAATGCCACCCATTCCTTCTATCCAGAGATGCTGCCTGTTCCGCTGAGTTACTCTAGATAGATAGATAGATAGATAAACATTTATTGTCACATACACCAATTGGTGCAGTGAAATTTGACTTGCCATGCAGCACACAAATAAAGATTACATCCAAGAATTTAACAACATAAAAACATCTAGCATTTTGTGTCTATCTTTGGTGTAAACCTGCATGTGCAGTTCCTTTTTACACAAATCATTTCCCATGCTGGATACCCACAATAAAAATGAACATGCTGAGTATATTCAGCAGGCCAAGCAGCATCAGTGGAAAGTGAAATAAAGGTAATATTTCAGGTTAATAACATGATCCATTACAGCCACAGCAACCATCGAAACAATCTGCATGAGGCACTGTCCGTAAAAGGTGGCATCTCTCACCAAGGATCCCTAACATCCATGCTGTGCTCTCTTCTCACTGCTGCCATTGGGCAGGAGGTACAGAAGCCTGAAATACCACATCACCACATTCAGGAATTGCTGCTTTCATACAAGCATAGGTTCCTGAATCCACCTGCACAACCTGAATTCCCCCTCAGCTACGGAGCACCACAGACCACATCTAGCACTATCATTGACTTGTTTTATTTTAAAATTGTGTTTTGTACTAATGTCTTTTTTTCTTCGCACATTCTTAGAACATTGAACAGTACTGCACCAGAGCCAGGTCTATGTCCTACAATACCTGCACCGAACATGATGCCAAGACCAAATCTTATCTACTTACACATAATCCATATCCCTCCCTTCCCAGAATATCAACATGTCTATCCAAAAGGCTCTTAAATACCACTACCATATCTGCCTCAATCCAGAGGACCAAACACCCTCGACCACTGCTACACCACCATCAAGGATGCCTATCGCTCTATCCCTCGCCCTCACTTCGGTAAATCCGACCATATCGCGGTGCTGCTTCTTCCTGCCTACAGGCAGCAATTAAAGAGCGCACCCCCAGAGGTGAGGACAGTAGAGAGCTGGTCGGGGGGGGAGGGTGGGGGCAGAGGAACAACTACAGGACTGTTTGGAGTCTGTAGACTGGGCAATGTTCAAAGACTCGGCAACGGACTTGAACCAATACGCCACAGTCGTTACAGACTTCATTAAGAAATGTGTGGAGGACTGCATCCCCACCAAAACCTTCCGAGTGTTTCCCAATCAGAAACCTTGGATGAAGTTTGAGATCCGCACTCTTCTGAAGACCAGACACTGGGCATTCACGTCTGATGATACAGTGGTCTACAAGAAATCCAGATACGACCTTGGTAAGGCCATCAAAAAGGCCAAAAGGGACTTCTGCTCCAAACTGGAGGATGAGACAGATGTTCGGCAGCTGTGGCGGGGCCTGGATGCAATCACCTCCTACAAGGCGAAACCAGGAGGCAGCTCGAATGTCGGCGAAACATCACTCCCTGATACGGAGAACACCGATGTGCCTTCCCGAGCCCCCATTCACTGTGATGGTATTTCAGTCTCAGTCACAGAGGCCGACGTCAGGAAATCCTTCAGAGGGGTGAACCCTCGAAAAGTGCCTGGACCTGATGGTATACCTGGTCGTGTTCTAAAAACCTGCGTGGACCAACTGGCTGGAGTTTTTACGGACATTTTCAACCTCTCACGTCTGAGGTCCGAGGTTCCCACCTGCTTCAAAAGGGCATCAATTATACCAGTGCCCAAGAAGAGTAAGGTGACGTGCCTCAATGACTATCGACCAGTGGCACTAACGCCTGTGGTGATGAAGTGCTTTGAGAGGTTGATCATGGTGCAAATCAACTCCTACCTCGACAAAAACCTGGACCGACTGCAGTTCGCTTACCGCCACAACAGATCAACAGTGGATGCGATCTCCCTGGCCCTCCACTCCGCTCTGGACCACTTGGACAACAAAAACTCATATGTCAGGCTATTATTCATTGATTACAGTTCGGCATTTAATACAATCATCCCCTCCAGGCTGTTTACCAAACTCGCAGAACTGGGTCTCTGCGCATCCCTCTGCAATTGGATCCTCGACTTCCTCAATCACAGACCACAGTCTGTTCGTATTGGTGGAAATGTGTCAGCCTCGATAACAATCAGCACGGGAGCACCTCAAGGCTCCTGCTGTACTCACTCTATACTCATGAATGCGTAGCCAGTCATAGTGCGAACTCCATCATCAAGTTCGCTGACGACACCACTGTTGTGGGACGTATCACTGATGGGGATGAGTCAGAGTATAGAAGAGAGATCGAGCGACTGTTCATATGGTGACAGCACAATAACCTGGCCCCTCAACACCAGCAAAACCAAGGAACTGATTGTGGACTTTGGAAGGAGTAGGATGGGGACCCACAGTTCCATTTATATCAATGGGTTGATGGTTGAAAGGGTCAAGAGCTTCAAATTCCTGGGCGTGCACATCTCTGAAGATCTTTCCTGGTCCGAGAGCACTGATGCAATTATTAAGAAAGCACATCAGCGCCTCTAGTTCCTGAGAAGATTACGGAGAGTCGGTTTGTCAAGGAGGAGTCTCCCTAACTTCTACAGGTGCACAGTAGAGAGCATGCTGACCGGTTGCATCATGGCTTGGTTCGGCAACTTGAGCGCCCTGGAGAGGAAAAGACTACAAAAAGTATTAAACACTGCCCAGTCCATCATCGGCTCTGACCTCCCTTCCATCGAGGGGATCTATCGCAGTCGTTGCCTCAAAAAGGCTGGCAGTATCATCAAGGTCTCACACCATCCTGGCCACACACTCATCTCGCTGCTACCTTCAGGTAGAAGGTACAGGAGGCTGAAGACTGCAACAACCAGGTTCAGGAATAGCTACTTCCCCACAGCCATCAGGCGATTAAACTTGGCTCCGGGCCCAGCAGCATGTTCCAGGCACTCACCACCCTCTGTGTAAAAAATTGCACTGTGCATCTCATTTGATTTTTGCCCTTTCACCTTAAAATGATACCCTTTAATATTTGATTTTTCTATCCTGGGGAAAAGGCTCTAACTCTCTACCCTATCTATGTCTCTCAAAATGTTATAATTTCCATCAGGTCTCCCAGAACCTCCAGCATCTCAAAGAAAACAATCTAAGACTGTTTAACTACTCCCTTTAGCTCAAATCCTCTATTCCAGGCATCATTCTGGTAAACCTCCCCTGTACCCTTTCCAATGCCTCCACATCCTTCCTGTAATGAGGTGACCAGAATTGCATACAATATTTCAAATGTTGGGTATACTTCATTCTTTGAGAGATTGTATATGTAATTTATATATATGTATAATTTATGTTTTTGCGTGTTATCTGTCTATGTGCCTGGGATGTTGCTGCTGATCCTCACATACTGTTGTACTCCAGTTCCTCAGGTGTCACCCAAAACTTTTGATCATTTTATAAATTCATTGAATCATAATGTTTTAGAATGCAGAATCATACACTTTGGCTCGACTCATCCATGCTGACAAAGATCCCTATCTATGCTAATCCCACATTTCCTCTTCTTCTCTGAGAAATTTTAATGAACTGTGTACATGGGTACAAACATTCCTCTTTCAAATTCTGCTGTTTCTACATCCTCACAATTTATAAAGTGCTCTGTTCATTTCTTTCAAGTCTAAAGTGCGTGACTTCCCATTTGCCTACAGTAAAATTTACACGTTGCAGTTTTATTAATAAATTAACATATCTATATAATTTAACTAGATGACCCGTGGACCCGTTGGGTTCCTGTTGTGACACCAGAGATAGAAACATAGATAATAGGTGCAGGAGTAGGCCATTCGGCCCTTCGAGCCTGCACTGCCATTCAATATGATCATGGCTGATCATCCAACTCAGTATCCTGTACCTGCCTTCTCTCCATATCCCCTGATCCCTTTAGCCACAAGGGCCACATCTAACTCCCTCTTAAATATAGTCAATGAACAGGCCTCAACTACCTTCTGTGGCAGAGAATTCCACAGATTCACCACTCTCTGTGTGAAAAATGATTTTCTCATCTCGGTCCTAAAAGACTTCCCCCTTATCATTAAACTGTGAACCCTTGTTCTGGACTTCCCCAACATCGGGAACAATCTTCCAGCATCTAGCCTGTCCAACCCCTTAAGAATCTTGTAAGTTTCGATAAGATCCCCCCTCAATTTTCTAAATTCTAGCGAGTACAAGCCGAGTCTATCCAATCTTTCTTCATATGAAAGTCCTGCCATCCTAGGAATCAGTCTGGTGAACCTTCTCTGTACTCCCTCTATGGCAAGAATGTCTTTCCTCAAACCCTTTTGCTATGAATGCTAACATACCATTCGCTTTCTTCACTGCCTGCTGCATCTGCATGCCTACTTTCAATGACTGGTGTACCATGACACCCAGATCTCGTTGCATCTCCCCTTTTCCTAATCGGCCACCATTCAGATATTTTTTTTTTTTTTTTTTTTTTTTTTTTAATTTTTATTTATTAGAAGTACATTACATTACAACCACATACATTAATACTCGTCATTTATATCTTCTTACAATTAATGTACTCCCTTTATTTATTTTTTTACACTAGAAAAGAAAAAGATTGAAAGAAAGAAGAAAGTGAAGGAAAAAGTGAAAGTGTAGAAAAGTGTAGAAAATGTAACAACAAAAAAGGACGAAGACCCTATAAGAGCGAAATTAAAAACAAAAGAAAAAGAGTTAAGAAATAGGCCCTAGGAAAAAAAAGAGAAAGAGAGAGAGGAAAAAAAAAAAAAAGAAAAACAAATGTTTATTTTTTGAGCATCACGTAAATAGGACATACCAACTCTTCAACTATCACCCCCCCTTACCTGACCTCAATTTTTTATTTTTTTTTGAAGTACTTTTGCACCCTATGTTTGTAATAATTCTATAAATGCAGACCACGTCAGGTGGAAGTGATCTGGTTTACCTGCTAGGAGGAGTCTTATCTCTTCTAGGTGTAATGTTTCAAACATATTTGAAATCCACATATTTATAGTTGGTATTGGAGCCTTCTTCCAAAATTTTAGAATTAGCTTTTTTCCAGTTATTAACCCATAGTCCATTAATTTCTTTTGAAACACATTTAGTTCTGGATCATCTTCCGTTATTCCGAAGATAATCCATTCTGCTTTGGGTATCAGTCTTGTTTTAAATAACTTTGTAAAGATTTCAAAAATTTCATTCCAACATTTTTGAATTTTTGTACAGAAGACGAATGAGTGCGCTATAGTAGCTTCTTGGGATTGACATTTATCACAAATAGATGATACATTTGGGAACATTTTATGAATTTTAGTTTTCGAATAATATAATCTATGTAAAATTTTAAATTGTATTAAAGTGTGTCTTACATTAATCGAGCATTTATGCACGTTTAATAAGTATTCATTCCAACTTTCCTTTGAAATTTTAATAGCTAACTCTTGTTCCCAGTCTCTTCTGATACCCTCCGTAGGTGGTATTTGTACATTTAAAATAATATTATACAAATATGATATTAAGTTTGCTGATTCCGCTTTTATCTGCATTGCCTCGTCCAATACATCTACTGGGTTATTATAATGATCTTTTGTATATTTTTTCAAATAGTCGCATATTTGAAAATATTTAAAATATTGATTATTTCTGAGTTTATATTTTATTTGTAATTGTTGAAATGAAAGTAATTTTCCAGTTTCATACAAGTCACCAAGTGTTTTAATTCCTAGTCTATCCCATTGTGTATAAGCTTTATCTATAATAGAAGGACTAAACAAAGGATTATTGACTATAGGTAATAAAAGTGATAAATTTCTTAATTTTAAATTTTGTTTTATTTGTTTCCAAATACGGATTGTGCTATGAATAATTGGGTTCTAATTATAATTTATGTTATTCAGTTTCATTGGAGAGAGGAGGATCGCTCCAATGTTTCTAGAGGAGCAATCCTCTTTCTCCATTACAATCCAGTCTACTTGCTGGGCGGAGTTATCCATCAGTTGAATCATGTTTTTAATATTTACTGACCAATAATAATACATAAAATTAGGTAGTGCTAAACCCCCCAATACTTTAGGTTTATTCAGATGAGTTTTTTGTATTCTATGTGATTTATAGTCCCATATAAAATTAGTGATATCTGAGTCGAGTTTTTTTAAAAACTTCTTAGGTAAATATATAGGAATTGATTGAAATAGGTATAAAATTTGTGGTAAAAAGATCATTTTTATTGCGTTTATTCGGCCTATTAAAGACATCGGGAGCGTTTTCCAGAATTTAATTAGTGTATTTAATTTATTAAGTAGGGGGTCAAAATTTGCCCCGAACATACCTTGATATGTTCTGGTAATTTCGATTCCAAATATTTAAATTTTTCTGTAGCTATTTTAAAAGGGAATTTTAAAAGATGTGTTGAATCTTTCGGTTTTATTGACATAATTTCACTTTTATTCCAATTTATTCTATATCCAGAAAAAGATCCAAAGTCTTCAATTAAATTTAATATATTTGGTATAGTGATTTGAGGTTTTGTAATATACAGTAATATATCATCCGCGTATAAAGATATTTTATTATATGAGTCTTTAGTATTATATCCATGAATATCAGGGTGTATTCTAATTTTTTCTGCTAGCGGTTCAATAATGAGAGCAAACAGCTGTGGTGATAATGAGCATCCTTGTCTATTTCCCCTTGATAGTTGAAATTTCGAGGATAATATGTTATTAGTTAGTATTCTAGCTGTAGGTTTGTTATATAGTAACTTAATCCATAAAATAAAATTCTCTCCCAGTTGAAATTTTTGTAATACTTTGTCCATATAATTCCATTCTACTTGATCAAATGCTTTTTCAGCATCCAGCGAAATAATTGATAATTCTTGATCTTCAGATTTGTGTGAGTGCATTATGTTGAGTAGACGTCTCATATTATTAGAAGAGTATCTCTTAGGGATAAACCCTGTCTGATCTGGGTTTATTAATTTACTAATGTATTTACTTAATCTTCTAGCTAATGTTTTCGCTAATATTTTTTGATCTGTGTTTAACAATGCTATAGCTCTATATGAACCAGGTTCTTCTAAATCTTTATTTTTCTTAGGTATTAATGTAATCGTTGATTCCGCTAATGTATCAGGTAGTATTCGTTTTTTAAAAGCGTATTGGTACATTTTTTGTAATCTTGGTATTATTTTATCATAAAAGCTTTTATAAAATTCATTAGTAAATCCATCAGGGCCTGGTGTTTTTCCATTCTTTAGTGAGTTTATTGTATCTTCTAATTCCTTAATTGAGATTTGTGCACCCAGTTCCTCTTGTTCCTTCAGCTCTAACTTTGGAAGATTACAGGTATCCAAGAACTTTGTGATATTATTGGAATCAATTATCGTTTTAGATGTATACAAATTCTCGTAAAATTGCGCAAATCTTTTATTAATATCCTTCGGTGTTGTTAATAATTCCCCTTTATCTGATTTGATCTTTGGTATAGTATGTTCCTTTTCTCGTTTTTTTAGCTGGCGAGCCAAAAGTTTATGCGGTTTATCCCCAAATTCAAAGTGCTCTTGTTTTGTAATTTGAAAAAGTCTTATAAGTTTGGCAGATAATAATTTATTTAATTTAAATTTTAAAATTATTATTTTATTATGTTTATCTATTGATGGATCTTTAGCATTATCTATATCGGCCACCATTCAGATATAATAGTCTACTTTCCTGTTTTTGCCACCAAAGTGGATAACCTCACATTTATCCACATTATACTGCATCTGCCATGCATTTGCCCACTCAACCAACCTATCCAAGTCACCTTGCAGCCTCCTAGCATCCTCCTCACGGCTAACACTGGGGATGTTGTATTCAATTCCCTCATCCAGCTCATTAATATATATTGTAAATAGCTGGGGTCCCAGCACTGAGCCTTGCGGTACCCCACTAGTCACTGCCTGCCATTCTGAAAAGGACTCGTTTACTCCTACTCTTTGCTTCCTGTCTGCCAGCCAGTTCTCTATCCACGTCAATACTGAACCCCCAATACCGTGTGCTTTAAGTTTGCATACTAATCTCTTATGTGGGACCTTGTCGAAAGCCTTCTGAAAGTCCAGATATAACACATCCACTGGTTCTCCCTTATCCACTCTACTAGTTACATCCTCGAAAAATTCTATAAGATTCGTCAGACATGATTTACCTTTTATAAATCCATGCTGACTTTGTTCAATGATTTCACCACTTTCCAAATGTGCTGTTATCCCATCTTTAATAACTGACTCTAGCATTTTCCCCACTACTGATGTTAAACTAACTGGTCTGTAATTCCCCATTTTCTCTCTCCCTCCCTTTTTAAAAAGTGGGGTTACATTAGCTACCCTCCAATCCTCAGGAACTACTCCAGAATCTAAAGAGTTCTGAAAATTTATCACTAATGCATCCACTATTTCTGGGGCTACTTCCTTAAGTACTCTGGGATGCAGCCTGTCTGGCACTGGGGATTTATCGGCCTTCAATCCATTCGATTTACCTAACACCACTTCCCGGCTAACCGGGATTTCACTCAGTACCTCCATCTCATTTGACCCCCGGTCCCATGCTATTTCCGGCAGATTATTTATGTCTTCCTTAGTGAAGACAGAACCAAAGTAGTTATTCAATTGGTCTGCCGTATCCTTGTTCCCCATGATCAATTCACCAGTTTCTGACTGCAAGGGACCTACATTTGTTTTAACTAATCTTTTTCTCTTCACATATCTATAAAAACATTTGCAGTCAGTTTTTATGTTCCCTGCCAGGTTTTTTTTCATAATCTATTTTCCCTTTCCTAATTAAGCCCTTTGTCCTCCTCTGCTGGACTCTGAATTTCTCCCAGTCCTCTGGTAGGCTGCTTTTTCTGGCTAATTTGTATGCTTCATCTTTTGTTTTGATACTATTCCTGATTTCCCTTGTTATCCACGGATGCGCTACCTTCCCTGATTTATTCTTTTGCCAAACTGGGATGAACAATTGTTGTAGTTCATCCATGCAGTCTTTAAATGCCTTCCATTGCATATCCACCGTCAACCCTTTAAGAATCACTTGCCAGTCTATCTTGGCCAATTCACGTCTCATACACTCAAAGTTACCCTTCTTTAACTTCAGAACCCTTGTTTCTGAATTAACAATGTCCCTCTCCATCCTAATGAATAACTCAACCATATTATGGTCACTCTTTCCCAAGGGGCCACGCACAACAAGACTGCTAACCAACCCTTCCTCATTACTCAATACCCAGTCTAGAATAGCCTGTTCTCTCGTTGGTTCCTCTACATGTTGGTTTAGAAAACTATCCCGCATACTTTTCAAGAAATCCTCTTCCTCAGCACCCCTGCCAATTTGATTCACCCAATCAATATGTAGATTGAAGTCACCCATTATAACTGTTTTACCTTTGTTGCACGCATTTCTAATTTCCTGTTTGATGCCATCCCCAACTCCACTACTACTGTTAGGTGGCCTGTACACAACTCCCACTAGCGTTTTCTGCCCCTTAGTGTTTTGCAGCTCTACCCATGTCGATTCCACATCCTCCAAGCTAATGTCCTTCATTTCTATTGCGTTAATCTCCTCTCTAACCAGCAACACTACGCCACCTCCTTTTCTTTCTGTCTATCCTCCTGAATATTGAATATCCCTGGATGTTCAGCTCCAGCCTTGGTCACCCTGGAGCCATGTCTCCGTGATCCCAACTATATCAATAACTGTCTGCACATTCAACTCATCCACCTTATTACAAATGCTCCTTGCATTGAGACACAAAGCCTTCAGGCTTGTTTTTACAACACTCTTACCCCTTATACAATTATGTTGAAAAGTGGCCCTTTTTGATTTTTGCCATGGATTTGTCTGCCTGCCACTTTTACTTTCACCTTGCTACCTGTTGCTTCTACCCTCATTTTACACCCCTCTGTCTCTCTACTCATGCTCCCATCCCCCTGCCACATTAGTTTAAATCCTCCCCGACAGCACTAGCAAACACTCCCCCAAGGACATTGGTTCCATTCCAGCCCAGGTGCAGACCGTCCTGTTTGTACTGGTCCCACCTCCCCCAGAACTGATTCCAATGCCCTAGAAATTTGAATCCTCCCCCTTGCACCATTTTTCAAGCCACGTATTCATCTGCAATATCCTCCTATTTCTACTCTGACTAGCACGTGGCACTGGCAATAATCCAGAGATTATTACCTTGAGGTCCTACTTTTAAGTTTATCTCCTAGCTCCCTAAATTTGCCTTGTAGGACCTCATCCCGTTTTTTACCTATATCGTTGGTGCCAATGTGCACCACGACAGCTGCTGTTCACCCTCCCCATCCAGAATGTTCTGCAGCCGTTCAGTGACATCCCTGACCCTTGCACCAGGGAGGCAACATACCATCCTGGAGTCTCGTTTGCGGCCGCAGAAACACCTATCTATTCCCTTACAATTGAATCCCCTATTACTATGGCCCTCCACTCTTTTTCCTCCCCTCCTGTGCCGCAGAGCCACCCATGGTGCCATGAACTCGAGATGTTCAGTTATTTCAAATTCCATCTCTTCATTCCTTCTGGGCACGCTGTCGCCGGGCCCAGGAACCTTCCCCCAACTGCGTACGTGCGGATACCGGACCCGGCAACCCTCCCCCAACTGCGCAGGCACGGCGACGGGCCCGGCAAGGTGTGAGTGCACTGCGCAGGTGCGACTGCCACATTGAAACTTGTCCATTCACAGTATAAAGTTCATTAAAGTTTATAAGCGAATTACTTTTTGAAATATAACAAACTTGATACTGCACACCGCGAATGGTGAGTAAGGCGCCCCTAAAATTGTCGCGCTATCGTGTACCGTTTTGGCTGTATTATACATACATACATACAAACAAGTTGACTTTTATTTAGTTGGTTCAATCCACACTACTATATATGAAGTACACAGGGAGTAATAAAAAGAAAGGGACCTCAGTTAAGGAGGAAGCTCCAAATGATACTTGGCAGAATGCAGTTGATATGTGTTCAACACAGTGCAATCGTTTTTAGTATTATTGATATGATAATACAGGAAATATATTCCGTGTTTTATGATACAAATTATCACATTGGCAATTGAGTGAGGAAGTACTCAGAGAACCTTTGAAATAGATTAACAATGACAAAGCAATAAATAGGGCACAATTTAGTTCTGTATTTTTGATAAATTCATTTTCAACTGCATTTCTGCACATTATGAATGACAATTTTGAACTAATTAACAACATACAAATTCCATGTCTGGAACATTATTTGGGTGCTATGGACATCAAATTATTTTCAATGTAGCATCTGAAATGTCGCAAATTTGTGTGACACATACTTGGCCACCATGCAGTTCCTTTTCTAGTCTCCAGCAGGAGGATATTGAATTCAATCAATGGGCCATGCAGATTTGACAACTGAAGTTCAACCAGCACATTGCATTGACCCTGTCTCATGGATGGACAGACTTTTGACAGCAAATAGGATATCCAATGCTGTATTAAAGGGATTGTAAAATGCTTGTAGATAATCACTGATTAGATTACTAATCACTGACAATCCAATTCTACAAGGGTTTAGTTCATTCCGGAGTGCCTCAATGTTGCTACGATTAGCTGGGAGAGGCATGTGAGATGCTGAACAGATGTGATTCTGTTCATATTTCTGGACAAACTCATTTACTCCCACGCAAGGACATACAGTAAATTGGCAGACATTCCCTTTGCATTACTGTTTTATTATGCAGAGGAAAACAGAGGAGTACAGGCTACAAGAAAAAGGAGGAGAAAGGAAGAAGAATGATCTCAAGAGGGTATATCTGTCCAGGATTGTTAGAGAATAAAACTCCTATTTGCAAGTGACAGTATCTGAGGAGTTTAAATAAGAATGCCCTCGCTAAATTCTGGCACATGTTAGCAAGCACCACCTCAGAATGTGAGCAGTGTGAAGAAGGTTGTAATCATAAGGTCATAAGGTCATAAGTGAAAGGAACAGAATTAGGCCATTTGGCCCATCAATACTCTCCATTCAATCATGGCTGATCTATTGCTCCCTCTTATCCCCATTCTCCTGCCAACCCATAACCCCTGACACCATACTAATCAAGAATCTATCTATCTATGCCTTAAAATTATCCATTGACATGGCCTCCACAGCCTTCTGTGGCAAAGAATTCCACAGATTCGCCACCCTCTGACTAATAAATTCCTCCTTATCTCCTTCCTAAAGGAACATCCTTTAATTCTGAGGCTATGACCTCTAGTCCAAGACACTCCCACTAGTGGAAACATCTTCTCCACATCCACTCTATCCAAGCCTTTCACTATCGGTGAGTTTCAATGAGGTGTCCCCTCATCCTTCTAAACTCCTGCGAGTAAAGTCCCAGTGCCAATAAACTCTCATCATATATTAACCCACTCATTCCTGGGATCATTCTTGTAAACCTCCTCTGGACCCTCTCCAGAGCGAGCACATCCTTCCTCAGATATGGTGCCCAAAATCACTCATAGTACTCCAAATGAGGCCTGACCAGTGCCTTTTGGAGCCTCAGCATTACATCCCGTGATGCCATGAATTGGGATCATTCCAGGGTGAAATTTATTGAAGCTCATTGGGAACTCAGTTCAGATAGATCCGTGGTTTTCAAACTTCTTTTCAGGTGATCCACATTACACAAATAGTTCACCTACTTAATCCAACAACATGTTCTCTTGTCTGTGGACAGCACTTGTTTAAAGGAGCAGTGAGAGGGATCCATTTGTTAACATCCCAACACCCAAGAGTCATGACCCAAAATATGAAAACGAGTCAAAGAGAGCATTCCATTTTCACTCGCCAGGCCATGGCAGCCTCCACCTCTTATTCCCTAGATCATCATAGTTTTGTTTGGCCATACAGCAATAGCAAACTCAAACATGACAGCAGCATTATCAATTTAGAAATTAAAGTATGCTGATATCACAACAAACATTCTTTGCATTCTTTTGCAGCCTTTCTTCCATGAGTCTTTCCCTCGCCTTGTGCTTCATGTTCAGTGGTACCAAATGGCATAGAATGTTTAGTTTAGTTTAGTTTAGAGATACAGCGTGGAAACAGGCCCTTCGGCCACCAAGGCCACACCGACCAAGATTAGTATTTAAAAAGGGCAGTTAAACTTAACTACTTCATTTGGGCTAGAGTCACAAATAAATCAGACCACAGAGTGTAGAAAACTTTCCTTCTTGAAGCATAATGGTGAAACAAGCAAGTTTTTGTAATAGTTTGGTATTTTTTATGGTCACCATTACTGATTCGAAATGGCTTTAATTCCATATGTACAGGGCCGGGCCGGGGGTTGGAGCAACGTATACAAACCTCGGCCTCAGCTCACACCCGTCCGCCCAGACCCGGCATCCGCTCCCGCCACCGGCCCTCTCCCTCCCTTCTCCTCTTCCCTTCCCTCCCTCCCTTCCCTTCTTCCTCCCTACCTTATCTCCTTCCCTCCCGCCCTGTTTTCTTCTCCCTCCTCTCTCTCTTTTCCCTTCTCTCCTTCCCTCCCTCCTTCTTCTCTCCTTCCTCTTTCTCATTCCCTTATCTCCTTCCTCCCCTCCCTTCTATCCCTCCCTCCCTCCCTCTCCTTCCCTACCACACCCGCACACCCCACACCCCCCCCCCCCCACACCCCACACCCCCCACACCCCCCCACCCCCCACCCCCCCCCACACTGCCACACCCCCACACCCCCACACCCCCCCACACCCCCCATACCCCCCCCCCCCACCCCCCACACCCCCCCCACACCCCCCACACATCCCCCACCACACCCCCCCCCACCACACCCCCCCACCACACCCCCCCCCACCACACCCCCCCCCACACCC
Organism: Malacoraja senta; assembly: GCA_038087875.1. Classification (NCBI taxonomy): domain Eukaryota; kingdom Metazoa; phylum Chordata; class Chondrichthyes; order Rajiformes; family Rajidae; genus Malacoraja; species Malacoraja senta. Next base: position 37,289,135 of record CM075983.1, read on the forward strand.
CACCCCCACACCCCACCCCACACCCCCCCCCACACCCCCCACACATTCCCCACCACACCCCCCCCACCACACACCCCCCCACCACACACCCACCCCCCACACCCACCCCCCACACACCCACCCCCCACACACCCACCCCCACACACCCACCCCCCACACACCCACCCCCACACACCCACCCCCCACACACCCACCCCCCACACACCCACCCCCCACACACCCCCCCCCACACACCCACCCCCCACACACACCCCACACCCTACACACCCCCCACACCACACCCCCCCACACACCCCCACACCTCACCCCCCACACCACACCCACCCACACCACATGCCCCACACCACACCACACACCCCCACACACCCCCACACCACACACACCCACACCCCCCCCACACCCCCACACCACACACCCCCACACCACACACCCCACACACCACACACCCCCACACCACACACCCCCACACCACACACCCCCACACACCACACACCCCCACACACCACACCCCCCCACACACCCACCCCCACACACCCACCCCCACACACCCACCCCCCACACACCCACACCCCCCACACACCCCCCACACACCCCCCCACACCACACCCCCCACACCACACACCCACCCCACCCACCCCCACACACCCCCACACACCCCCACACACCCCCACACCCCCACACACCCCCACACACCCACACCACACCCCCCACACACACCCACCACCACACACACACACACACAACCACACACACACACACACACACACCACACACACACACACACACACACACACCACCACACACCACACACACACACACACACACACCACCACACACACACACACACACACACCACCACACACACACACACACACACACACCACCACACACACACACACACACACACACCACCACACACACACACACACACACACCACACCACACACACACACACACACACCACACACACACACACACACACACACACACCACCACACACACACACACACACACACACACACCACACACACACACACACACACACACACACCACACACACACACACACACACACCACACACACACACACACACCACACACACACACACACACACACACACACACACACACCACACACACACCACACACACACCACACACACACACACACACACACACACACACACACACACACACACACACACACACACACACACACCACACACACACACCACACACACACACACACACACACACCACACACACACACACACACACACACACACACACACACACACCACACCACACACACACACCACACACACACACACACACACACACCACACACACACACACACACACACACACACACACACACACACACACACACACCACCACACACACACACACACACACACACACACACACACACACACACACCACCACCACCACCACCACCACGCACGCACGCACACAACCACCCCCCCCTCCCACCTAAGTTATGATGGGGCAGAAGACCAAAGGGTAGGATGGGGCAGAACCCAAAAGAAATGTAATGCCTGGACTGGTTTTTCGCCTATAGTTATTGGTTTTCCAGGATCTAGTTAATTAAATTACTCTTTTTTTCATTTCACAGTCACTAAAACAAGTTGTATTGTAACTATGTACTTTTCAGAGGTGATCTACACATTTTGTTTGTTACTTGTAGGCTTACATGTATGCAATTTCATATTAAAATGTAGCTTAGATCTGTTTGGTCCATTAACTCGCAGGCACTTTTTGTGCACATTTTGATTACTTTCCATTCTACCATAGAGATATAAAGTCTATAATAGACTTTATTTGTATTTCTATGATTCTACAGACCTTGGCTGGGGCTCACCAAAATTGTTCCCAATTGGGCCCCGCACCTCCTAAGGCCGGCCCTGCATTTGTATTCAATATTTTCTCCCACTTTGCATTTCCTGCACCGTGTGGAGACAATTCTCCTTGGATGTCCCCTATGTTAGAATGCAATCCAGTCTGCCATCCAGCACTTGCTATGACTACCTTGTGACTAACCTTTAAAGATATAGATTAGTTTAAAGTCGTGCTGTTAGCCCTCTTGACATGATTAACATGCTGAGGCAACAAGCCAATGAGCATTGTGTTACTATCAATTGTTTAAAGCGTAGAGTTGTTGCTCTTCCTGCAAAATGGGGTTTCCAACTTAGACCCTATGAGAGCAAGGACCAAACAGGGACGAAAAAATTCATAGAGAAATGGGAAAAATTCAGTTCACTACCTAAATTGTTTAAGTAAAAAAAAAAATTAAATAAGGAATTCTCTTTTACATGTCTGAAATTTAGGTGCATTTGTATGAAAAATTGAATAAAGCCAAACGTTAGATCAGGATGTGACTACATTGCACTTGACAAAGAATGGAATTACCTTATATTGATAAAAGGGACATATTATTACATTGGATTGATAAACAGCTCGGTGTTATTACATGCTGTCCAAGTGACAGGAGTCTGGACACTTTAATAGCAAGTATAGTAGACATAAGGAAATAAAAGGATTGTTTCATCATGTAAAGCATAGAAACCACATAAAATAACTAATATCAAACAAATTATGCTGAGAATAGATGGGATTGTAGAACCGCTTGGGGGCTCAATATGTGGCTCTGAAATACATAATGAATTTTAGTAAAATATCCAACATGAATTTGATAAAGAAAGGCAACATCAGATTAAAGACCTCCCTCTAAATACCCCCCCCCTCCCCCTCCCCCAGCCCTCAGGCTCCTCCTCCGCCTTTTTCCTTTTTTCCTTTCTTCTCCCCACCCCCTATCAGTCTGAAGAAGGGTTTCGGCCCGAAACGTTGCCTATTTCCTTCGCTCCATAGATGCTGCTGCACCGCTGAGTTTCTCCAGCATTTTTGTGTACCATCAGATTAAAGACCGTTGGAGAAGATAACAAGGAGGAATAATAAAGTTGGCCTGATAGACGTTGTCTACAAGGGTTTTTACAGCTTTGAGAGGTCCCATGTAGCACATTGGTCAATAAACCAATGTTTATTCTGGCATTAAAATTCTGGTTGTCATATTGCAACAATAAAATAATGCTATTGGAGAGGAGACACTGAAGAAATGTTCTCACAAGCTCTGTAGGTTTAGAGGGTCTTTTTAACTTTTGAACCGAAGGAGCAGAGAGTAGATTTAATAAAATAATTTGGAGGGATCGTCTCCATAGAGTGGTTTGAAGAATGACCTAATTCAGTTAACACAGAGGTAAATAACTAAATTTAACAGGTGGAAGGTTTAGAGGAGAGCTGAGAAAGGTTTTATTTTTCCCAAGTGTAGTGAGGGTTTAGATCTCACTAAAGGAATGTGTATAGAGACAGAAACTCTCAATGCATTTATACAGTACATGCACCTGAAGTGCTGGCACCAGCAAGTTCATGTTACAAATTGCGATTAAAATGAAGAGTATATTTTAATAATAATAATAATAATAATAAATTTTATTTATATAGCGCTTTTCAGGACGCAAAGTCGCTTGACTTGCATCAGTCCAATGCGATACTGTCCATTACATTCTGACGATTCTAGACTTCATTAGCTCAGCAATGTCAAAAATCGGTTAAATAAACAATTTCTTCTGCACTAATGGTCAACATGACACTGACCCTTAAATCACAACAGTTATCCATTATCGGATTAAAACTGTCTTTACCGGGCCTTAGCTAACACCTGAGCTGAGTGCAGATGGCCAAGTAAAATACCATAACTGGAATCAGCAAGCAGCAGATCAATCAAAGGCATCATTGTGCTGCTCTTCTGCTGATTGGCCTCAGGATTCTACCTCAGATAAGTCTGTCAATCACATATATTGCTTTTTTATAAATCCCCAGAATGACGATCATTTGGGATGTTTGAACTGAATGGCATGACCCTTCTCTGGGAAATCTATTGAGCTGAAGCAGCCACACCATTCAGCCAGCGATTGCAAGACATTTTCACTTGAGGAAACAGCGATCATGGATTCTGTTGAACACAGAGAATTGTAAAGAAATTACAGCACAGAGATAGCTCAATCATCCAAATGTTATTATTCTAGAATGTATGCCATGCGCAGATTTCTTCCCAAATAAACTATTGGCAAATTCTTCTAATTTCTCATATTTAATACATGAATATACATTCTATCTATTGACAGAATTTAATGGGTATCATTAATTATCCTCAAGATAGGAGTGTTGAGCTCAGTCAGTGTTCTTCAGTCTGAAGAAGGGTCTCGACTCAAAATGGCACCTATTCCTTTCTCCAGAGATGCTGTCTGACTCATTGAGTTACTCCAGCTTTTTATGTCTATCTTCGGTTTGAACCAGCATCTACAATTCCTTCTGACACATCCCTTCTTGAATTCCCACAGTTCTTTTAGTCAAGGATCTCCCACGCTTTTGGTGGCGGACACTGGACAAAAAGTTTGATAAGAAGAACCGGGGGGGGGGGGGGGTCTTACCTTCCCTGCCCTCACGGTCAGCTGTGGGAAGCATCCTCCAGGGAGCAAGGGGTGAAGAGGGATGTGCAAGGAGAGGGAAGATGGTTGCCCGGGATGACTAGAATGGAGGCAATGGCTGCAACGAGCCTTTGTGGCCAGCTGCAGCAGGGACTTTAAAATGGCACAAAAATAGCACCTCTTGCACATAGACCATTCTGTTCTGTACATTCTGTACTAACGGGGAATTGTGCTTATGTATGGTGATGGTCTTGCTGATCCATATACAAAATTGTATTTCACTGTACTTTGGTACAGGTGATAATAAAGAACATATAAGAATGCAGATTTCCTGCTCTGAAGAAAATTCATGAACAGATGAAATCTGATAATTTCACCCTGATGATTACTATATATTACTGTAAATTTCTTCAATTCATTGAAATTCCCCAGCTGCCTTGTAGGGGTTTGGAAATTTTGAAATTTGTGATTAGTCATGAAAATGACTAATCACAAATTTTGGAAACAATTATTATTTTACTTTTCTACGATAACATCCTTAAATATCTCAATGGTATTCATCCAATCGACTCCATGTGATAGCAAACTTCATTTCCCCCCAATTATTTGCTGATATTCCTTTATTTCTCTCCCAATTTAGACCCTTTTATTCAGCATTCAGGAATTTGTTTGCATATCTAAATATTCCTTGTTCCACAGCTGCAAATGCACATTAATATTTTTGCCACCCTAAATTTTACTTCGGAGTCACGTGAGTGACTACGTGAAGAACCCCGCCAGTGCGCCTGCGCGTCATTACATCAGACGCCTTGACGCAAACGGACGTGAGGAGCAGAGCTCCTACAGTGGTTTGTAGTTTTTCAACTACAAAGTAAGTAAAAACTTTTTTCATGTTTTCCAGGTCCGTTTACTGTGGGTCTATGGGGATTTTTTCCACAGACGCCATGGGAATAAAACGGACAGGGGGAAGAGGCGAGCGACACAGCCAACAGAAAGTCGGGAAAGTCGGGAGTCCGCGGTTAGAGACCAACCGCATCTAAACCCCGGTACAGTCGCCAGCGGTGAGCATAGCGACTGTGGACCTGGGGCTGGTGAAAACACAGTCAGCGCCTGTCGGGCAAAAGACGAAGTTTAAATCCCAATGGCCCACTGAGGGAGTCCCAGGCAATGGAAGTAGCTCCAGGGCTAGATACTGCTTTCGAGCGTATTGCCCAAATAGAAAGCCTTTTACATAGGCTGTTGGAGCAAAGTTCACTCGGGGAGGAGTGTACTGAAAGCCAAGCTGCTGGAAGCAGCTCAAAAAGCTCCTGGTACGGGGCTAGATACTGATTTCGAGCGTATTGCCCAAATAGAAAGCCTTTTACATAGGCTGTTGGAGCAAAGTTCACTCAGGAAGGAGTGTACTGAAATCCAAGCTGCTGGAAGCAGCTTAACAGCACCTGGCTCAGGGCTGATGGAATGCACCCTCAGGGATGAGGAGCATGCTACGGGTCATGAGATTTCAGACCCCGACTCTGACGGTGAGGCTATACAAGGCGATGAACGGCAGCTGCCAGATGTTCCACCCCTGGCAGTAGGATTCGCTGCCCCGTCAGGGTCAGGAGAGCCATTAGGAGAAGAACTGGCCTCCTTAATAAATTACTTGGTTTACCATCAGCTGGAACAGCAGGAGATGGATGAGACTGCAAGAAAGCAGGAGACCCCAAGTAACTGTGGGTTGCTGAAAGCAGAAGCAGTGAACCAAATTATCTGGAATCAGTTGCAGAGAATATTAAAGCTGCTGGGTTCTGGAATAACTGCTTTTACCAGAATAGCAGATAACTGCCAAGAGATGACGAAGTTGCATCAGGAAGCACTGGGGTTGCTATGCAGCACCCACTTCGAGATCAATTATCTGAGGAAGGTGCTATACGGCCTACTATGAATCCGAAATTCACAGCACTCTGCCAACCAAGTAATATACAATTACCCAACTTACTCTTTGGAGAGGATCTCGGGAGACGTATTAAAGAGTTGGAAGATGAAGCAAAAACAGGATTGATAAAAACATCAATGGTTACAAAGTCTGTAAAGAGGAAATATCCTTTCAGATGTCATACGGATCCTAGACCAGGACCAAGTCGCTCATCAACGCAGGGACGTAGCTGGTGGCCTGCAGCGGGAGAAAGAACCAGTGGTGGTGCTTCCGGGAGAATCCAGGGATCTCAGAATACTCAAATGACTCAAGAGGTAGGTGGACCTGGTTCTCATGGGAACATACTAACTGGATTAAGTCCAAAAGTTGGAGGCAGATTACGTCTCTTCTATAAACATTGGAAGAAGATTACTTCAGATGTGGTAATTCTGAATAATATACAAGGATTTCGAATTGAATTCAATCCAAATTATGATTTGCCTGTCCAGCATGTTCCTAGCAGAACTCTCCACTTTGCGAGTAATGAAGGTTCAAGCTGCGCTTCAAAACCCTATATATAAAAGGTGTTATTGAAGAATCAGTCTACCAAATTCACCAATTTGGGTCAAATATATTCCCTCGATCAAAAAAGGATGGAGGATGTAGGATGATTATAGACTTGACAAGTCTGAATCCTTTTGTTCAGGGTCTGTTCACTTGCAAGATATGAAGTATCTTAAAATTTAAATGGATGAACCAATTAGGGCAGTTCAAAGCTCTGCCTAATGGGTTAACGTTCCCTCCCAGAATATTCATAAAATTGTTAAAATCAATTCTGGGGTTGCTGAGAGCCAGGGGCATGTACTAATGGCATACCTGGATGATGTCCTGATTATAGGAAGGACAAAACAGTCAACAGAAGCATCAGTTGCAGTTATGAAATCAAACTTTTGAAAGTTTGGGGGTTTCTAAATTCATCCAAAGAAATCAAGGTTAAAAACATGTACCTCAATTGATTATTTGGGGTTCACAATTGATTCAGCCCAAATGCAAATTACTTTGCCCAGTGAAAAAAGGGTGGAGTTGATTAAAGATTGCAGTAATCTGTTAAACGAGCAAAAACCTCTAATCAGACAAGTGGCTCGAGTACTGGGAAAATTAGTAGATTCCCAGCAGTCCAGTATGGACCATTACATTATCAACAGCTGCAGAGAAGAACAGGCACTGAGAATAAATGTTGCTCATTTTGATAGAACCTTGCAAGTAACAACAAATGCTGTTTCTAATCTGCAGTGGTGGATTCTACATGTCTCAAGCAGTTCAGGCAAAGTGCTGATTGAACAACCTTCCATGATATTACAAACTGATGCCAGTGCACTAGGATGGGGTGCAACTGACTTAACATCTAGCTGCGGAGGCAGATGGAATCAGGAAGAGTTATTGTTACTGCAGACATGGGGAATTACCTATTTGGAGCTTTTAGGAGGTTTCTATGGACTCCAAGCTTGTGGTTCTAACACAACTAAAAGGAAGGTTCAAGTTAAAATTAATAAACACAACAGCAGTTGCCTATATTAATGATATGGGTGGAATTAAGTCCGTGTCATGTGAGAAAATAGTTAAATCAACTTTGGTCTTGGTGTATTGAACAGAACATTTGGATTTCAGCTATCTATCTACCAGGTAGAATGAACGATAGCAGACACCAGGTCACGAAAGTTCCATGATAATAAAGAATGGATGTTGAATCAAGAGGTATTCAATGATATAGTAATCAGATTTGGAATGCCCGACATCGACTTGAATCATCAGCTATCGAGATATGTCTCATGGAAACCAGATCCAGGAGCAGTGGCGATTGATGCTTACTCGCTACATTGGGGTGGTATGTTTTCATATATATTTCCACCTTTCTTCCTCATAAGCCAATGTTTGCTTAAAATCAGGCAAGATGCTGCTTCAAGGGTCTTGGTAGTACCAGATTGGCCTACACAGCCATGGTATCTGTTGATATTAGAATTAACAACACAAATGTTGATGAAAGTCCCAAAAAGGAGTAATTTATTGCTGCACCCTGTAACAGGGTAACAACATCCATTATATGATTGTTTGGATTTGTTGATTTGCAGGTTTTAAGAATGCCTTTTCTGGGACAAGGACTGTCTGAGCGTACTGTGGACATGCTTACGGCAGCCTGGAGGAGGAGCACTCAAAAACAGCACCTGTCTTATATTAAGAAATGGGAAGAGTTCTGTGTACAAAAGAATGTGCAATAAAGTACTGCAGATATTTCAAATGTTTAGAATTTCTGTTAAAACATTATTATGATGAAGGTCTGAGTTGTAGTGCAATTAATTCAGCCAGAAGTGCATTGTCCTCATATTTGGTTCTGGAGTCAGAAAGAAACCCAATTGGGTCACACCCAATTGTTTCCAGACTAATGAAAGGAATCTTTAATTCCAAACCACCGAAACCTAGGTACATGACCATCTGGGATGTAAGTGTGGTACTGAAACTACTTCGTGAATGGTCATCAAGTGTGTCTTTACCTTTGGCCAAGCTCAGTATGAAAGTATTCATGCTTTTGGCATGAGTGACAGCAAAACGAGTGCAAACACTTGGAAAATTACAAATAGACAGTATGGAAGTAACTGAAGATAAGGTTACATTCTATATCTATGACCTACTAAAGCAAATTAGGCCAGGTGTGACAGGATTTAAAATTATACTAGCAGTATATCCAAATGATCCATGTCTCTGTGTTAAGACATATTTGTTACAATACATTGAGGTCACAAAGAATTTGAGAAATACGGAAACTGGGTTGTTGATCACACACAAGAAACCACACAAGAGAGTTTCAATACAGACTATTTCCAGATGGATAAAAGAAGTCTTAACAGCTGCTGGTATTAACACTTATGTTTTTACGTCTCACTCGCCTAGGGCAGCAGAAACGTCAGCGGACAGGGCAAAAGACGTTCCCGTCGACCATATCCTCGCAGCCGCCGGGTGGTCCAATGAGTTGATGTTTCAACATTTTTACCATCGGCCTATAGTTAATGCGGGATTGTTTGCAGAAACTATTTTAAGTTCTGTGTAAATTCCTCTGGTTTAAAGTGGATCTGATTAATTTAATTATTGAAATGAATTACTGCATTTGTGGTACAAATGTTATTATGAATGCATGATTGATTATTTCTCGTTCCGAGTCAATCAATGCAGTGAGAAGCCGGGATTGATCCACGGCATGAAATCACAAAGCTTTAAAATCTTCACGTAGTCACTCACGTGACTCCGAAGTAAAATAGTAAGATTAAACGAGAATGTACCTAAGTTTGAAGTTTGATCTTTATTTTATGAGGAGTTACGTAGGTGATTACGTGCCCGCCACGACCCTATCCTCTATCATAAAGGTCAGATGGAAGTTCTTGTATTACTCGTTTTATTATGAGACTATATTACTTCGGTTGTTGTTTTTTGTGATTTCACACCGCTGCTTTGAAGATTGACGCGCAGGCGCACTGACGGGGTTCTTCACGTAATCACCTACGTAACTCCTCATAAAATAAAGATCAAACTTCAAACTTAGGTAAGTTCTCGTTTAATCTTACTATTATATTTCATATTTCATTTAACTTGGAGATCACCGAGCTGTAAACAACCAGCCTGTTGTGTGACCATCAAGAAAGGATAATAACCCAATGTATTTATAAATAAGTTACCAGTAATAAGCAAAAATGCAACTTACAAATTGCAGTTAACTTTCGGGCAGTGACAATAGTGATATATCTAATGATTAATATTGCAAATTTAGTAGAAAAAACTACAGGAGAGCAAGATGCAATGAGCAGAAATGGGTTTGCAGGGATGGCAAGTTAGGCAGCATGGAATAAAGTGTAGACAATTAATCATTCAGAAAAATTCTTTATTAACCACAAAAATGATTTATATGTTCAAAACATGCACCATAATAGAGTTGTGCTAACTCAGTGGTCAAGCAATCTGTGACATTCATTTGAAATCTCCAGAATGATTAAGTTGTAAAAATGATTATGGCATTATCGAGTATTTTATTCTCATCGCTTAAAAAAATAACGTTAAACCTAGTTATCATTGTTTGTCTAGAAATGACACTTTTTTTGTACAGATTGCACAGAAAAATCATTTTGCACACAATCAATGGGGCAAGTGATCATTTTAAAGTTGATTAATGACCAATATGAAATTGAGCTGGGCACTGCCAGGCACAATTCACCATAGTCCCTAGCAGGAGCTATGCAATTAATGACATTATCCAGAGCACAGTGCCCACTTCTGCAATTACCAGTCAAAAGGGAATTGTGAAAGATGAAGGAAAGCCTTGCAGCCGATCAACAGAGTCCCCACTGATCCACTGAAATATTGCTCTCTGCGAATGTTACCTTGGATTTTTTTTGCAAAACATATTTCAAGTAGTGTGGCAGGGTGTCCCATTGCAGCCTTTTGACGTAATGCACAGCAGAGATGTAGATTGTGATTTCTGCCATGGTAATGAGCTCATGCCTCAGAGTGGTGAGGGGCTGGGTGGAGCAAGGGACACAGTTTAGTTCAGTTTAATTTAGCTTATTATTGTCATGTGTACCAAGGTACAGTGAATCCAGTCAAAGAAAAGACTATACATGGTTATAATCAAGCTGTCCACAGTGTACAGATAAACAATAAAGGATATGACATTTGATGCAAGATTAAGTCTGATAAAAATATAGTTCAAAGGTCTCCAATGAAATAGCTGGGATGTCAGGTCTGCACTCGAGCTGATGAGAGGACCATTCAGTTGCCTGATAACAGCTAGGAAGAAACTATCCCTGAATCTAGAGGTATGTGTTTTCAATCTTCTGTACCACTTGCCTGATGGGAGAGAGTAGAAGAAGGAGTGACCACGATGAGACTGGTCTCTGATTATGCTGATGGCCTTGCCGAGGCAGCGTAAATTGTAACTGCAGTCAATGGAGGGGAGGTTAGGGCTACGTCCACAACTCTCTGCAATTTCTTGTGGTCTTAGATGGAGGTGTTCCCAAACCATGCTGTGGTGCATCCCGAAGTTGGTGAGGTTTGGTGGGGACATGTCAAACTTCCTAAGCTTTCAAAGGAAATAGAGGCATTGGTGTGCTGTCTTAGCCTTAGCTTCAATGTAGCTGGTCTAGGACAAATCATTGGTGATATTTATTCCTAGGAACTTCAAGCTTTCGACCATCTCTACCTTGGCATCATGAATGTATGTGTGGGTACTGCTTTGCTTCCTGAAGTCAATCACAATCTCCTTTGTCTTGCTGACATTGAGGGAAAGGTTGTTGGCTTGGCACCAGGTTACGAGGTCCACATTCTCCTTTCTGTACTCCATCTCGTGATTATTTGATATCCAGCCCACTATGGCGGTATGATCTGCAATCTTGTAAATTGAGTTGGATTGGTCTCCGAACTGCAGTAGACGGACTGCAATGGATCAAGGCTGCTTGGGAGGCTGGATTTAATGTGCGCCGTAACCAGCCTGTCGAAGCATTTCATGATGGTGGATGTCAAGGCCAGACATAATGAAAATGTACATACCTCTCCCACGTGCTGTCCACAGCCATTACTGCAGCTGTTACTCTGTGGCTGCCATGGGCAGAGTTCTTAGTAATACCATCATCGCAGTTATTTTCCCTGTGTTGGAAATGGCACAAGTAAAGCTTGTATCCACGAATCAGGGTGAAAACCACCTTCAAAATTATTTTACTATGTTTTCTCCTATTTTCTAGTGTTTTGCTCGTCAACCAATTGCAGCATGAGTCTGAAGAAGGTCCCTGACCCCAAACTTCACCTGTCCATTTCCCTCCACAGATGCTGCCTGACCTGTTGAGTTTCTCGTTTAAGAAGGAACTGTAGATGCTGGAAAATCGAAGGTTTTCGACCCGAAACTTTGCCTATTTCCTTCGCTCCATAGATGCTGCCTCACCCGCTGAGTTTCTCCAACATATTTGTCTACCTGTTCCTGTTCTACCAATCCCTGTTCAATGCGTACCAGGGCCCCATCCCCGACCTCTACCTCCGCTACATCGATGATTGTTTTGGTGCCACATCCTGCACCCACACACAACTGACTGACTTCATCCGCTTCACCACCAACTTCCATCCGGCACTCAAATACACCTGGACCATTTCCGACACTTCCCTACCATTCCTTGACCTCACTATCTCCATCGCAGGTGATAGACTCCTTACCGACATCCACTACAAACCTACCGACTCCCATGGCTATCTGGACTACACTTCTTCCCACCCTGCTTCCTGTAAGGACTCCATCCCCCACTCCCAATTCCTCCGTCTACGCCGCATCTGCTCCCAGGATGAGGCGTTCCACACCAGGGCATCTGAAATGTCCTCATTCTTCAGGGAACGGGGGTTCCCCTCCTCCACCATAGATGAGGCTCGCACCAGGGTCTCTGCCATACCCCGCAACACTGCTCTCTCTCCCCATCCCCCCACTCACAACAAAGGCAGAGTCCCCCTAGTCCTCACCTTTCACCCCACCAGCCGTCACATACAACAAGTGATCCTCCGTCAGTTCCGCCACCTCCAACATGACCCCACCACTCGCCACATCTTCCCATCTCCCCCTATGTCTGCCTTCCGCAAAGACCGCTCCCTCCGTAACTCCCTTGTCAATTCTTCCCTTCCCTCCCATACCACCCCCTCCCCTGGTACTTTCCCTTGCAACCGCAAGAGATGCAACACTTGTCCCTTCACTTCCCCCCTCCACTCCATTCCAGGACCCAAGCAGTCGTTCCAGGTGCGACAGAGGTTCACCTGCATCTCCTCCAACCTCATCTATTGCATTCGCTGCTCTAGATGCCAGCTGATCTACATCGGTGAGACCAAGCGGAGGCTTGGCGATCGTTTCGCCGAACACCTCCGGTCGGTCCGCAATAACCAACCTGAACTCCCGGTGGCTCAGCACTTCAACTCCCCCTCCCATTCCGTATCTGACCTCTCTGTCCTGGGTCTCCTCCATGGCCACAGCGAGCAACACCGTAAATTGGAGGAAATGCACCTCATATTCCGCTTGGGCAGTCTACATCCTGGTGGCCTGAACGTTGAATTCTCACAATTCTGCTAGCCCTGGCTGTCCCCTCCCCTTCATCAGCCATCTGGTTGTCTCCGCCCCTCCCCCAGCCCTCGGGCTCCTCCTCCTCCTTTTCCTTTTTTCCTTTCTTCTCCCCACCCCCTATCAGTCTGAAGAAGTGTTTCGGCCCGAAACGTTACCTATTTCCTTCGCTCCATAGATGCTGCTGCACCCGCTGAGTTTCTCCAGCATTTTTGTGTACCTTAACATATTTGTCTACCTGTTGAGTTTCTCCATCACTTTGTGTTTTGGTCAAGGTTCCTTCATCTGCAGTTCCTTGTATCTCTAATTGCAGCATTTGTTTAACACACTAAAGTAGGATGAATAATTTCTAAGTATCAGTGTCCAAGGGAATGCACCAACAAATGTGATGGTTAATTTACAAGGCATAACACATGAACTATTTACATTTTGGGACAATAAGAGGTTGGGGTAAACTGAATGCTTGTGAAGCTGCTGCCTTTTAAAAAAAAAAAAATAACAGGTATACCAGTTGATTCTCCTGCCCCCCAAAACTGCAATATCAACACACACATAGTTACAAAGAGAACACATGTTCCGTATTTAAAGTTACACTACTGGTAAGAACTAGGTCCTCAGGTCAGCGAAGGTAAGGACAGATTAGAAGGTAGAACTTAAGACTCAGTTAGTCTCGACAGAAGGCCAGACAGGGAGTGATAATGAACACAGAGAAACTGATGACTTGAAGTGTGTATACTTAAATGCACAGAGTATCATGGGTAAAATGGATTAATTGAGAGCCTGGATAGTATTTGGAACTGTGATATTGTGGCCATTTCTGAAATGATAGAGAGGGAGATAAAAGAGATGGTAGAGTTGCTTTACCAACCAGGGAAAATATCATGGCGGCACTCGGATAGGAAATACATGCAGGGTTCATTTGCCAAGGCAATAAATAAAAATAAGTAAGGTGCAAACACTCTAATGGGACTATGCATCAGACATTCATGGAGGCAGAGGTAGATGATCAGAAATGCAGACAGATTATGAAAAGATGAAAAAGCAACAGAATTATCGTAATGAGTGAGTTTAACTTCCCCAATATTGACCGTGACTGTCTGAAGAAGGGTTTCGGCCTGAAACGTTGCCTATTTCCTTCGCTCCATAGATGCTGCTGCACCCGCTGAGTTTCTCCAGCATTTCTGTGTACCTTTGACCGTGACAAGTGTGAGGTGTTGAATTTTGAAAAGTCAACCCAGGGGAGAACCTTCACAATGAATGGCAGGGCCCTGTGGAGTGTTGTAGAGCCTTAAGGGCCTGTCCCACTTACGTGTCCTTGGACCGCATATTACGCGACCTTGTGGTCGCGTTGAGGTGCACGGGCATTGTATGGCCGCGCGGGGCCGGTCCCACTGAGAAGCGCGGAGGGGTATGGAGTTGTGCGTGACATCGCACGGGGCTCCGAAATTTTTGTAGCGAACGAAATCTTCGCGCGCCAACGGCCTGTCGCGGAACTGATGGCCAAAGTGGGACAGGCCCAAGACCCTGGCGCGACGCAACGTCTCACCTCCAACACCAGCAGAAGCAGGCAAACGATCCCCGAGCTCGGCCTGGGGCTCACGGCCGTTGCGGTCCGGATCCGCCCTTATTTCTACTCCCAGAGCGGGGCCAAGAAAATTGAAGATAGACACAAAATGCTGGAGTAACTCAGCGGGACCGGCAGCATCTCTGGAGAGAAGCAATGGGTTATGTTTTGGGGGTTGAGACCCTTCTTTCAGACTGAAGAAGAGCCTCGACCCGAAACATCATCCATTCCTTCTCTCCAGAGAAGCTGCCGGTCCCGCTGAGTTACTCCTGCATTTTGCGTCCATCTTCAAATGACGTCACGCGCTCCAGATGGCTGTGCGGTCGAATGAAGTCGCGCCCGACCATCGCAGGACCGTCGCATCTCAACGCAACCAGGAGGTCGCGTAATTAGCATGCCAAGGACACGTTAGTGGGACAGGCTCTTTATGCATTGTGTTTCACTTGAGTCGGGAGGCAATTAGCTTTGCACAGAACAAAATGAAAAATTGGCTAAACTCTCCGAATGCTACATATTTAATTACGAAAAATGTTGTACCATTGTAATTTGCCCTAGAAATTGCTTTCTATATCTTTTTGATGTGGCTAATTCAGTCATCTGGTTGCTCTGCTTTGAGAGGAGAATCTGCTGCATGGTCACATATTTCACAGACATGCTACTGTAGGAAATGTACAAGTTAGTCCAGAGAAATAAATCCCACATAACAGGACAAAGTGGTCTTGAGTCCCACTTTCCATTAAATGACAAAAATACCGATATCAGAATTGCCTTGGAGACTACAAAATAAAATCAAGCAATGTTTTCAGGACCTTCCTGTAATTGATCAATACCTTTCAACAGAAGCCACTAAACTGTAATTCGCAGTTACCTTGGAGAAAACAATGCATACTGGTGGAAATATTCAGGAACAAATTGTGCAAGGGCATCTTTAATATCCAATATAGTATAAGACCCTGGGTATCTGCCTTAATTAAAGGTAATGGTTACATTCCATGCCAGGAGAGCAGTATTGCATTTTGATCCCCAAGGGATGTGGGGGGAAACTTTTATTTCAATCTCTTACCTCAACGGAGATGTGAATTTTTTCCATATCGTATCTCTGTCCCCACTGCGGCCTAACATCGTGGAGTTGGCGGTCTTTCCTGGAGACCGATGGGCGCTCCAAGCCACAGGAGTCTGCGGGACTTTAACATCGCGGAGCTTGCGATCCCTTTGCTGGGGATCAAAGCTCCAATCCTGGAGCCTGTGGACTTTAACACCGTCAGGCCCATGGTCTCTGGTAAGAAGAGGCCGACTCGGGTGCTCCATGCCTTGGAGAGAGTTTCAACCGCCCCGACGTGGGAGTTTTGATCACCCTGACGGGGGCTTCGATCATCGGCTGCAGGGGCTTTGATCGTCCCGAATGTGGATGGTTTGACTGCCCCGACTGCGGGAAAACAAAGAGGAAGAAAATTGAACTTTATTGCCTTCCATCATAGTGAGGAATGCGGAATCCACTGTGATAGATGTTGATGTTAACTTTTATATGGTTGTGTCTTGTTGCTTTTAATTTGGTATGGCTGTATGGTAACTCAAATTTCACTGTACCTTAAATGGTACATGTGACAATAAACTGACCTTGAAACCTTGAAACAATTTGACTTTTCTGTTCATGTGCACTTGCTTTCACTTGCTTTGTGCCCAAGAGTGTTGGCAGTACAGATGGGATGTCCCGTCTTTCAAATCGTCATTACTCATGGTGCAATTTCTGAATTATGGTTAACTGCTCTAACACTAGGCTAGTTACCAGAAACGATAGAGCTGTGTCCTCACTATTATTGCAAGTCACCCTGGCGTCTTCCTCAGCCAGAATGCAAATTATGCACTTAAGTGGCAGGTGGTACATCAGAATCACATACTCGCCCTTGTAGTAAGGATACATCTATTGAAGGTGTTCCGCAACATAAATCCACTGGAGAGATAAAGTATAATTTCTCCTCAATCTTAATGCAGAGCATCTTAATACATTTCCGAAGAGAATATTGGACTAGCCTAAATAAATTAGCTGTTTAAGAAAGAACTGCAGATGCTGGAAAAATCGAAGGTAGACAAAAATGCTGGAGAAACTCAGTGGGTGAGGCAGCATATGAGGAGCGAAGGAATAGGCGTCGTTTTGGGTCGAGACCCATCTTCAGTCTGAAAAAGGGTCTCGACCCGAAACTTCGCCTATTCCTTTGCTCCTTAGATGCTGCCTCACCCGCTGAGTTTCTCCAGCATTTTTGTCTACCATAAATAAATTAGCTGCTCTCTTTTCTTGCACTTCAGTTGCAAATACTATCATAACTTTTTGTTGTAATCTATTGATATGTCAGCCCAGTGTAAAAGATGGTGATTCCGCTCAGCATCAATTAAAGCAATTAACTAGCTCAAACAAAGTGCATATTGAAAGTAGAAGCATAATCTACTGTGTTATTAGAGTCAGATCATATGCCTTCTGTTTTCAGTTTTTGTGGTTTTCTACAATTCTTGTCTTCACTTAATAATTAAGGATCACATTAGCTATTAATGTAATGAATTTTGCAATTAATTAGAATCATAGTATGCAGTAGGTGGTCATAATGTCCATTAAAACCAGGCTGGTTCCATGGAAAGGAATAGGCCAAAGGCTCTAAAATTACGGGGCATGAACTCAATGAGTCCAACTACTTCCTTCATTGCTATAATAACTCTATGATACTATGAGTCTAAATGTGTTAATTAATTAAACTGGTAACTTATGATTCTTCAATTGCATTTCAGATAGTATATGAGCCAATTAATTCTACATGAGTATAATTACCGATGTGGGTGTGGCAGGGTGAGAGGTGATTTCAATAAATGTTTATCAGAGTTTATTTATATTAAGTCTGAATAATTGACGATTATTGAGTCTGAAGAATGGTCTCAACACAAAACGCCACCCATTCCTTCTCTCCAGAGATGCTGCCTGAGTTACTCCAGCTTTTTTGTGTCTATCTTCTTTCATTTATATTAAACTGGATATGTTAGCCATTAGCAACGCAAAACACATTTTACACCTTTTTAAGGGTGTCTAGGAGGAAGGACTAGAGTTGTACAGATTACAGATAAATACAAAAGTATAATTATTGACACTTAAATGTTGAAGTAGAAAATAAAAAATGAGTAGATATTTGTGGGCAGTTGACAAATCTACAAGGAGGTCTCCTGTCAACAAAATGACTCAACAGCTGGATTTGACACATGACAAGACAGATTGCATTACAGATTAGGGACCACAGTTCAACATTGATTCCACTATTATATTGGCACACAACACACAACAAACATTTCCATTCAGGTTACTACTTTATTATAGTAAGATATCCAAATAATCTGAAATCCAATAATATCAGACATAAATTGATGATGACAAAAAGAAATTTCAGATCAGGTGACCAAAAGATAATTAAGCATTCCATAGACATGGGCTTTCTCTAATATAAGTTCTCACTATGTGTCATTTACAACATCGACAGCTAACGATCATAAATGTAATCAATTTTAACAACCTGTCTCACAGTGGTGCAGCGGGAGAGTTTCTGTCTTACAGCACTTACAGTGTCGGAAACTCGGGTTCGATCCCAACTACGAGTGCTGTCTATACGGAATTTGTACTTTCTCCCCGTGACCGCATGGGTTTTCTCCGAGATCTTTGGTTTTCTCCTACACGCCGAAGACCTACAGGTATGTAGGTTAACAGGTATGTAGGTTAATTAGATTGGTATCATTGTAAATTGTCCCTCGTGTGTTAATGTGCGGGGATCGCTGGTCGGCCTGGACACGATGCACCGAAGAGCCTGTTTCCGTGCTGTATCTCTACATTAAACTAAACTAAAAAAATGTCCCCTCACATTCCAAGTCAGAACGTCCATCATAATAAGATAACTTTTAAAGAGCAACTTGAAAAGCAAGCAATAGAGATAGAATTCCAGATCATAAGATCTCAGTAACAAGAGCATGACCAGCAGTTGGTGGCACGGTGGCGCAGATGTAGAGTTGCTGCCTTACCCTGCCAGAGACACGATTGTTTTCTGGATCGCAGCTCCGCTCGCTCTGTGGCCTAACATCGTGGAGCTGGAGGCCTCCTCGGATTGACATTGAGCCCCACCGCGGGGTGTGGACAACATCAGAGCTGATCCCTTGCCTGGGCCTGCTCCAACCA
Source organism: Malacoraja senta (assembly GCA_038087875.1). Taxonomy (NCBI): domain Eukaryota; kingdom Metazoa; phylum Chordata; class Chondrichthyes; order Rajiformes; family Rajidae; genus Malacoraja; species Malacoraja senta. Next base: position 37,308,423 of record CM075983.1, read on the forward strand.
CGGCTTGCAGACTTTACATCGAGAGCTCGCAGTCTCGGGAGAGGCCGAGTCGGGAGCTCCAACGACGCAGAGGTTCGACGCCCCGACCCGGTGTCCGATCGCCCGCCGCAGGGGAGCTGACATCCACCCAATGCGGGAGCTGATCGCCCCGACAAGGAGGGCCCAAACGTCGCCGGCTACGGGAGTCAAGATCGTCCCATCAACGGACGGCTTGAGGCCCCCGACCATGGGAGAACAAAGAGGGAAGAGATTAAAGTTTTTTCTCGCCTTCCATCACATTGCGGAATGTGGAGGAGTCACTGTGGTGTATGTTTATGTTAAAATGTATTTTGTGCGTTCCGTTGCATTTTATTTATATGACTGACTTGGCAAATTAAATTTCTCGTATGTTGCAAAACATACTTGGCTAAAAAAGTATTATTGTATTGTATTGTATTACAGTGAATGCAGCGCTTGAGACACAGGTTCAATCCCGACTATGGGTGCTGTCTGTACAGAGTTTGTACGTTTTCCCCGTGACCTGCGTGGGTTTTCTCTGAGATCTTCGGTTTCCTCACACACTCCAAAGATGTACAGGTATGTAGGTTAATTGGCTTGGTAAATGTAAAAATTGTCCCTAGTGGGTATAGGATAGTGTTAATGTGCAGGGATCGTTGGTCGGCGCGGACCCAGTGGGCCAAAAAGGCCTGTTTCCACGCTGTATCTCTAAACTAAAAAAAAAGTGGTAAAGTGGGAAGACAATAAGTAGAAGAGTGCAAATATCTTAAAGGTTTTTAGGATGAAGAGGATAATAGACTTCCAGAGGGATGCCAATAGTAGTGAATTAAGATAATATCCATCCATTTTCTATGAGACTTGTAAACTAATTACTCATAGTCACATTCAAAAATAGGTGGACATGAAATTGGGTCACATTTGTAATAAAAATACACTTTGAGTTTTTTAGTAATATTTTATAATCTTAACATCTCATGTCCTCTCCTGATAAGGTTAATACTTTATCAGATATGCTTCCATATTTCCTACTGTTAACTTGCTGTAAAACTGTATATTAGTATTCTATGTGCACTGTGGAAGTAGAAATTATCATCAACAATGTCGTCTCACATTCAACATCATTGCCAACATGACCCATTTCATCCTCTTGAACCCAGAAACTCCCTCTTGAGTTTAAGTATTCATTACTCCACATTAGCATTAACATACACAATTTAAAAGAGCTGAGCTATTGGAGAAGCCTCAGTCAAATCATCAATCTATTATTCATCACATTGTTAAGAAAGCGAGCATGTATCAGACATGAGAAGATGCTACAAGAAGTGAAATTGCTTCCCAATTCCTGACATTCAATGTCATAATCTGCATTCTCTATCAATCCATTGCAAGGAGATGTCACTAGATCTGCAGAAAGGAACATGCAAATGGAAGTTGCCTGTCCTGCCATACAGTACATAGCTGTGATAATCACTGATAAATCTGAAGAAGGGTCCCAACCCGAAACATCACCCATCCTATTTCTCCACAGATGCTGCCTGACCCGTTGAGTTACTCTAGCACTTTTTGTCTATCTGTTATTTAATACTTTGGCTGTTCCTTACCACAAGATAATTAATCTGCTTTGGATCTATAACAATTAATATTTTTTGCCTACAAACAATGTTTTAATCTTGTGTTGCAATTTTCAATTGACCTGATGTCATCAGCTTTTTAAGGGAGGATGTATTTTTAGGCAATGCCCTTGAATGATCCAACTTGAACATTAAAGTCTTGCCCCTTTGTTCAGACCTTTCACACCAGAGGAAAGAGTTTATCTTTATCTACCTATCAGTTTCTGAATCAATTTCTTAAGACCTTACATCAAATACCCATTAACCTTCCACGCTCAAAAGGGGTAATGTTCAATGTCCTCATAATTTAGCCCTTTTTCCCTTGAGAAGGAGCTGGCAGTCGAGGAGAAGAACTGTGAGCATCCTATTGTGAGAAACCTGAGAGAAAAGTGATGGCATAGAAAAATATATATCACCTGGGACAGAACTGGCCTACAAACTTAGTTACAACCTATCAGAAATCTGACAAAAGTAAGCAGTCCCATGAAATAATCGTATAATATGCAGCAACTAGCTGATGATATCAAATACAAAAACTGATGCATTGGACCAAGCAATTAGAAGGACATGCTGTAAAATAAAATGAAAAATGTGTTAAAGTCGCCAGTAAAGCCACACTGCAATTCTAATAGCTTTGTTAAAGGTTCAGGTATCTGTTATGCTATCACGGGGATTCTTATTCCTTAATGGTGTACTAAATATAGAGGAATTTGTATAATTTTGCAACTAGTTCTGTCAAAATGATTAAATTTATCCAAAGGAACTGCAATAGCCATGCTGTGAAATATCCTATTTGATGTAAATAATTGCTAACTTATATATCACTAATAATAACATTGTGCCAATTTTACAATTCTCCTTACACAAAGAGTGATGGCATTCAATTTTTATCCAATTTCATAGTTTAAAAAATGTCACACTTTTATTAATAAGTGTACTGTGAAACACCCCTCCCCCACCTGTCATTATTTGAAATGACTTTTACCACACACAAAAAAAAGAATCATGCTTTACTGAGGCACTTGCTATTTATTATAGCTATCAGTATTATCATATTTCTGATGACCATTAACAGAAAATATAAATAATAGTAAGGTTATTGTGAATTTTACAAATAATCATTCAATGATGTATCACAGTGTTGCCTATCCAATTAGGAGATTATTGTCTTTTGTAACATTGCAATTCTGCTTCATTGCATATATTGCATTTAAGATGTTTTATTAAGTAATACAGAAGATCCTTGTACACAAATTGCTGAATGTTAACATACAGGTAGAACAAACAATTAGGAAGGAAAATTGTATGTTGGCCTTTACTGAAAGAGGATTTGAGTAAAAGAACAGAAGCGTCTTGATCCAATTATATAGTCTTGATGAGACTACTTCAGGGACATTGTGTATGGGCTTGCCTTCCTGCCCAAGGGTGTACTTAGATGGAGGAAGTGCAATGAAAGTTCACTTTATTGATTCAGGTGATGATGGATTTGTTATATCAGGAGAGAATAAGCATAAATGGTCTGTTCTCTACTCAGTTTTGCAGAATGAGAGATCTCAGTGAAACATACAACATTTTGGGTTAAATAAGTTAGATGTCCAATTGATGTTTCCCTTGGCAAGTATATCCAGAGGCAAGGGCCAAGTCAGAAAAAAATGGGCCAGCCATTCAGATTTGGGGCATTTCTTCAACCAGATATTAGGATATCCTTTGAATTCTCTGCTGAAGAGTGTTACAGAAACAAATTACTGAATATATTCAAAACAAGATCAACAGGTTTTAGATATTGACCTGATTTGAATTGATCTAAACAAAAATGAATTGAGTTGAAAGACACAGCATGGAAACAGGTTATTTGGACAACTGAGTCCCTGCTAACTAGCAATCATCCATTCACACTTGTTCTACGTTATCCCACTTTTGCATCCACTCCCTAGAAAAGGGGCAACTTACAGAGGCCAATGAACCTGAAAGCCATAAGGTCACAAGATCATAAGAGATTGGAGCAGAATTAGGCCATTCTGCCCATTTAGTCTACCCTGCCATGGCTGATCTATCTCTCCCTCCCAACCTATTCTCCTGCCTTCTCCCCATAACCCCTGACACCCATACTAATCAAGAATCTATCTATCCCCACCTTAAAAATATCCATTGACTTGGCCTCCACAGCCTTCTGTGGCAATGAATTCCACAGATTCACCAACCTAAACAAATTCCTAAATGAATGACGAAATAAATTCCTCCTCATCTCCTTCCGAAGGGAATGTCCTTAAATTCTGAGGCTATGACCTCTAGTCCTAGACTCTCCCACTAGCGGAACCATGTCTGAAAAGTGTGGGAGGAACTGATTAATGGAATTAGTACATGAAAATGGCATTGACATAAACAATCTTATTCAAAAACAGAGCAGTACAGAGTTTGAATGGCCTAATTCGGCATCTTTTTCTTGTGTTTTTATCTAAAAAGTTAATATTGTCTTTATTTAAAGATATTATTATTTCTTTATTAATTGGCTTGCCCATATGGTTTCTGGACTGGTGCCTTACTTTTACAATTACATGCAAGTTTCAGTTAATGGAAACCAAATTTGTTCAAAAAGATGAATGAAATTTGGCAACAAAGGATTTTCCAGAAAAATATACATTTTGGGATCTTTAATGCAAATAAATCCAAATAATAAATTTAATTTAAGTTATTTATTAGCTAATGCAATCCGGTTGCATGAATCAGTAACCTTCGTTGTAAAATAGAACCTTTTAATTTCCTAGCATCAGAAATTAAATGCTGAACATTATTAGTCGATACCTCAAGTGAGCTGCACATCCTAGCAAAGAGTGATAGGCTTCTGGAGTGGTGCCATTGTCTATAAAGGTTACAGACATCCAACATTGGGTTGGATTGTATCTGTAAGATAATGAAATAAGTGTAGTACAAGGATAGTTGCCAAAAAGATAACTTTAAATAAACCATTAAGCTTAGAATAGGGATATCATCCAATCCATTCGATCAAATCAGTGTCCGGTTGTTATACTTAATAGTGGCATAGATTCTTACCAGATATAGAATTTGAATTATAATAATTTGTTATATTTTACACCAGATTAAAAAACTTAGTTAGGTCATTAAATTGTCTTTCCTTTTGTGTATAAATGTATTTCTCAATTACTGCTACCACTGTTGAGCACTTTATTCCATTCTGCCTTGAACATGGGCCAGGTTGAATAATTGAGTTATTTCCTATTGCCATCAATGTTGCTTTGCGGTTAGCTCTAGAGGTTTAGAGGTATCTAAATTTTGGTTTGTTCCTTCATCGATTGCAAAAGAGAAGGAGCAAGAGAATTCTTCCTTTACTGCTTGCAAAGGAATTGATAACATTTATCAAAGGAATTGGATTCAAATTTATAAACGTCCCACTTTCAGCCCTGCTGACTTGCAAATTGGATTATCATTTTATTTTAATGTGAGAATTTGTGAAAAGGTAGCAGGCAAAAGAGTTACAAATATTCCACTATATTTGGTCAATTCTGATTACTGCAGTGTAACATGTCACATTTTTTTCAATTACAATAGTAATCTATTATTTGAATATTCCATGAGTTTAATTAAATGAGTTTTGTTTAATACACCTTTTCAAATACTATTTTGTTAATGTTTCACTTCAGAGCACCCGAGATAAACACACAATCTGACTTTGGATCATTTAGAGGCATTTGTTAAACTACAATGATACTATCAATTATGTCACTCCCACACATCTAGACAATGTTAATTTTCTAACTGATCAATGTGTTTAATATATCTAATACTCAGTGCAAAGTGGTCGAAATATTTATTTCAAATATATGGTTTAAATTAACTGAGCAGTTTGAGCATTTAATTTGGGGCAAATTTGCAAATTGTATATGATATTCAGAAACACCAATTCAGCCAATGTGTAGACATGATTCAGGCTTTTCCCAGTCCTTCCAGTTGAAAGGTCGCCAATGTGAAAATGTAACTCCTATCTCCCTACAAAGGTGCTACCTAAAATATTGAATAGGTCAAGGCAGTCCGCTTTTGTTTCACAGTTCTATCTTCCTTGGGATTTTACTATTGCCTACCCGATCTTTATATACTGTATGTTCACAAAAGCAATGAGTTTACATAGGAATCATATGTAATTCCTGTGATCATCTATCTACAGTACCCTAAGTGCATCATAAGTAAAATTAGGCTGCCCATATGTTACTCTTTACGCTCTCACTGAGATATTTTGCACCTAACGTCATTGAGATTGCTTATCATGCAGTCCGCATCTCTTCATTAAACAGTGTAATGCTGAAATGCTATTTCATTCAGGCTAAAATAATAAGTCAAATTTATTACAATTATTAAATATGTACAGCAAGAAAATGAACATATCAAAGTTCATAACAGAACAGGTATTAATACCAAACTTTATTTTGTCCTGCTTCCAAAATAACAATGTGTTTTAACGATGTTGAGGCTATTTTCAGATACTTTGAATTAGATCTAAATTCTCATGGAAGGCATGATATAACTTTCAAGGAAATTAATCTCACAGCAGTGATTTGGAAACAAATTGAGGAAATGATTGCTTCTCAGACAAGAAGAGCTTTCCTAAATACATCATAAGGAGTAATTTTATGTGTTTCCATTTACAGCATAGAAGGTCCATTGTGTTGAAATTATGGCAATGATATCTTGACATTTATTTTCCAATGGGTGTGTTGCCTCATTCATTTGAAGCAAATCAACTTCTTTTTCAATAAACCCAGAGCTGTAACATGTGACAATTGTTGGTCTCCCAGGGATTATCCAAGGCAATGTTCATTATCTTTCATGGACTGTCTCCCAATACACTCCCAATGAACATTTCATGCAAATCCTTGCTCAAACAAAGAACTGGCCAAAAGTTAATATACCAGAAGACATTGGGAATACAAAATGCTTCGAACCACATACAGTACAGAGGCCGAGAAACAGACTGTCAGCATTGACTGAGGGGTTCTGGACAGAGTGGATAATGGGAGGGGTAGAAGATTAGAGGTCTTTAAGGTGAAGTGAGTTGATAGTGACATGAGGAAAAATGTTTTAACAAGGGCGACACGGTGGCAGAGCAGTAGAGTTGCTGCCTTCCAGCACTTACAGTGCCAGAGACCCGGGTTCGATCAACTATGGGTGCATGTCAGTATGGAGTTTGTACGTTCTCCCCGTGACCATGTGGGTTTTCTCCGAGATCTTTGGTTTCCTCCCACACTCCAAAGACGTACAGGTCAGTAGGTTATTTAGCTGTTTAAATTGTCCCTCGTGTGTGTGTAGGATAGTGTTAATCTGCGGGGATCGCTGGTTCATGCGAACTCAGTGGGCTGAAGGGCCTTTTTCCGCGCTGTATCTCTAAATTAAACTAAACTAAAAATAGCGTGAGCTTGGAATCTGGAATGCACTCCCTGCAGATGTGTCAGAAGTAGGATCCAATGTGGCCTTCAAATGGGAATTAGATACATATATAGAGAGGGAATGGTGGGATGATTAAAATAGAGAGTCACGGAGAGAGAGATCCCTATGGAAGGCAGAATGGGATTGGGAAGGGAAGATGTGCCTAATGGTAGGATCAAGTTGCAGTGGGGCATAAATGAAGAAGGATAATGCAGGGATTAGGGGCGTGAAATGTGACAACAAGGGGAACTGTTTCCCTGTTCTGTCTGGGGTGGGGTGGGGTGAGAGTACAAATCCAAGGAATAGTCATAGAGTCATAGTGATACAGTGTGGAAACAGGCCCTTCGGCCCAACTTGCCCACACCAGCCAAAATTTCCCAGCTACACTCATCCCACCTGCCTGCGCTTGTCCAATATACCTACGGACCTGTCCTATCGATGTACCTGTCTAACTGTTTCTTAAATGATGGGATAGTCCCAGCCTCAACTACCTCCTCTGGCAGCTTGTTCCATACACCCACCACCCTTTATGTGAAAAAGTTACCCTTCAGATTCCTATTAAATCATTTCCCCTTCACCTTGAACCTATGTCCTCTGGTCCTCGATTCCACTACTCTGGGCAAGAGATTCTGTGCATCTACCCGATCTATTCCTCTCATGATTTTATACACCTCTATAAGATCACCTCTAATCCTCCTGCATTCCAAGGAATAGAGAACCAGCCTACTCAAACTCTCCCTATAGCTCAGACCCTCTACTCCTGGCAACATCACCATAAATTTTCTCTGAAACCTTTCAAACTTAACAATATCTTTCCTGTAACATGGTGCCCAACTGAACACAATATTCTAAATGCGGTCTCACCAACGTCTTATACAACTGCAACATGACCTCCCAACTTCTATACTCAATACTCTGACTGATGAAGGCCAATGTGCCAAAAGCCTTTTTGACCACCTTATCTACCTGCGACTCGACCTCCAAGGAACCATGCACCTGCACTCCTAGATCCCTCCGCTCTACAAGACTCCCCGGAGGCATACCATTTACTGTGTCTGGTCCTGCCCTTGTTAAAGATCCCAAAATGCAACACCTCACATTTCTCTATATGGAGGAAATATAGAGAGGGCCCCATCAATCACAGTAGAAGAAAAGATATGTTTCCCGAAAATGGAATGGAATGTCTCAACTTGAGAGCAGATGCAGCATAAACAAAGAAGCTGAGAGAAAGGAATGCCATCCTTACAAAGAGTGTTTGAAAAGAGTGTTGAAGATCAATGCCTAAAACTGGGAAAAAATAAACCTTATGGTACACTGAATACTGTTGACCATTGATGGCTGTATGTTCCTGAGACTTAACCTAGACCACTTACAATAGGAACTATAAACTACTGGTAAGATAACAACAGTAACGTCTGTACAAAATTGTCTAAATATATTGGCAGGAAAAGCAAACCAATTTGTCTCCCAGGCCATTAAACTAAATGGATCTAGAGCAAAGATGACACCACCATTGTTGAACGAATTACAGATGATGATGAGTCAGAGTATAGATCGACCGATTGAACAAATTGTGCCAGCACATCAATCCGACTCTCAATATCAGTAAGACCAATGAACTGGATTTTGGAAGAGGAAGGATGAGGACCCACAATCCTGTTTATAGCAACAGAACGATGGTTGAGACAGTCAAATACTTCAAATTCCTGGGCGTGCATATTTCCGAAGATCTTTCCCTGGACCCAGCACACTGATGCAATTATAAAGAAAGCATATTGATGCCTCTAGTTCCTGAGAAGATTACAGAGATTTGGTATGTCAAAGAGGATTATCTTGAACTTCTACAGGTGTACAGTAGTGAGCATATTGACTGGTTGCATCACGGCCTGGTTCGGCAACTTGAATGCCCAGGAGCGAAGAGACCGCAAAAAGTTGTGAAGGCTGCCCAGTCCATCATCGGCTCTGACCTCCACACTATCGAAGGGATTTACCGGAATTGCTTCCTCAAAAAGGCAGCCAACATAATCCGAGACCCACACCACCCTGGCCACACACTCAATTCACCCCTGCCATCGGGAACAAGGTACAGGAGCCTGAAAACTGTAATGTCCAGGTTCAGGAACAGCTTCTTCTCTAAAGCCAGTCGGCTATTAAGCACTACAACCTCAAATATGTTCTGAATTACATAGATTGTTATTGCACTATTATTGTTCGGGTTTTTTGTGTGTACCTATGCGTGTGTGTATTACACACACAGACACACACATATATATATATATATATATACCAGACTAAGTGGGACCCTTTGGTCCCATGTTCACACGGGAGGGCTGCTCGCCCAACGCAATATTCCACCTCTCCACCAATTCCAATATTGGTGGCCAGTGGGGGGGGGGGGCTTTCTGGAGTGCTAGTATGGGTGTTATGTTCCAAAGGGACAGGTTTCCAGAGGGCTAGTATGGACATTGTGGGCAAATGGATTCTTGGGCTGGCAGCTCAGTCACTCAGGCCTGGTGGTCTGGCAGCTCAGTCACTCAGGCCTGGTGGACTGGCAGCTCAGAAACTGCCAGAAATTCTGCCCAAAACAGGTGAGAAACTCTGTGAGAGAGAAGGGGGAGAGGGTGGAGAATCAATTTTAGAAACTTTTCATCTTTTTCTGCAGATCACAGCAATGAAGGAGGAAAGTCTATCCTGGCCTGGATCTCACAGGGAGCCAATGAAGGGAGGGAGAAAAATACCTTGGGTGAGGTTTAATACATGCAGGGGGAATACTTACTGATGGGCTGAAGAGAGTCCTCCTGGGCTAGTACAGGCCTGATGGGTCGAAGGGACTTTTAAAAAAATCTGCGTTAAATCTCAGTGAAAGGCACTTTTTGTGGACTTGCCTGGGGATTTTGGGCCAAAATGCTCTTCCTGGGCTAATACAGGCATTTTGGGCAAAAGGGACTGGTTTCTCGGCTAATAGGGGCCTTGTGGGCCGAAATTAGTGGTTTCAGGCAGGCCAAACAACTCATTTCATTTCCATTTCCATTTTGCATTGCTGTTTCAAGCACAGGACAGGTGAAACAACTCATGGCATTATCATTTTCATTTCAATTTGACATTGCAGTCTCAAGCACAGGGCAGGCCAAACAACTCATGGCATTGTCATTTAATTTCCATTTTGCATTGCAGTCTCAAGCACAGGGCAGGCCAAACAACTCATGGTATTGTCATTTCATTTCCATTTTGCATTGCAGTCTCAAACAAAGGGCAGGCCAAACAACTCATGGCATTGTCATTCCATTTCCATTTTGCATTGCAGTCTCAAGCACAGGGCAGGCCAAACAACTCATGGTAGTGTCATTTCATTTCCATTTTGCATTGCAGTCTCAAACACAGTACAGGCCAAACAACTCATAGCATTGTCATTTTCATTTCAATTTTGTATAGCAGTCTCAAGCACAGGGCAGGCCAAACAACTCATGGCATTGTCATTTAATTTTCATTTTGCATTGCAGTCTCAAGCACAGGGCAGGCCAAACAACTCATGGTATTGTCATTTCATTTCCATTTTGCATTGCAGTCTCAAACACAGGGCAGGCCAAACAACTCATGGCATTGTCATTCCATTTCCATTTTGCATTGCAGTCTCAAGCACAGGGCAGGCCAAACAACTCATTGCATTGTCATTAAGGACTAACAAATCATTTATTGCAAGTACATTGCAGACTCACAGTTCAGTTGATTAACAGCTTAGAATCACAGTTGTGACCTCTCCCTTGCGATCTTCCAGAGTGACTGACTCACGTCCAGGCATCCGGGGTTTTATAGTCCTGCCCCCCCCCCCCCCCGGAAGGGGCGTTACCTTCATCATGGTGATTGACAGGACCAATCAGCTGATCTCAAGATTTTTTAAACACTCATAAATTTTATATTTTTCATTGATCGGAAAAATCTTTGGGGCTGCCTCAGTGGAGGAGTACTGTGAGTAAGATGGGCAAAAACTCATAGCGATATAGGGTAGCATTTTTTCTAAAATCAATATACAGCACAGACAGGAAGTGGTCAAGATGAGACTTTTAGTTATATAGATGTATTTGTGAGTATGTGTATATATACACACACACTGAACTCTTTTCTCTCTCTTTATTATATTGTTTACAGTGTATTATCTTTACATACTGTATTCTGTTGTGCTGCTGCAAGTAAGAATTTATTTTGCTACAGTATCTGGGACATATGACAATAAAACACTCTTGGCTCTTGACTCTTGAGTCAAGAATCATACAGAGGGAGCTGTCCATTCAGCCCAACTCATCCACACCAATCAGTAGGCACCTTTTGGAATGGAAATTCTTTGCTTGCATACACAAGGTATGCATATAGCGTCTATCTACGGTGTTGACAAAGTTACAAAGTATGCCAGCTCCTCTTTTGTTCTTCCCCCCTCCCATCCCAAAGCAGTTCCTGCATGCCAGGTCCTCCATTGTCCATTGTTCTCCCCCCTCCCTCACAGCGGTCCCCCACGCCAGCTCCTCCATTGTTCTCCCCCCAGCCCATCAAGGCAGTTCTCCCAAGCTCTCATCGACCACCGACCATGGGTCGACCCGCAAGGCTCCACTACCGCTGTCAAGGCTTCACCGATGTGAGGCTTCACCACCGCCAACGAGGCTCCATCACTGTCCCCGAGGCCCCAATGCCGTTGAGGCTCCGCCGCCGCTGAGGCCTCGTCATATTAACCATTTCATGTTAATTTAGAAATGCTTTCACTCCATCCATCTTTACCCACTTTCCCAGGCACTCAGCACTCTCTGGGTGAAGAAGATTCCACTCATATTACTCCAAATGTTCCTTCCCCTTTCCCAAAATTTATGTCCTCTAGTTTTATAAATCTCATTTATTACTTACATAATTGTACAAATTCAGAGGGTTTAAGGTATACTAGACCAAGGGGGACCCGCTGGGTCCCGTCCCCTCAGCACGTGGGTGCCGGGGTTCGGGGAGGGTGCGGGGAGGGGCGGCCTTCGGCATCTCTCACACGCACGCACACACACACACACACACACACACACACACACACACACTCACACTCACACTCACACTCACACACTAACACACACACACTAACACACACACACTAACACACACACACACACTAACTAACTAACTAACCCCCCCTCCCTTGATATTATATTAATATTATTCATTCGCTCCTTTTACCCCATCCCCCACCCTATCCACTCACGCATAACCCCCAACTGTGCAGGCATGGCTAGAGAGGGGGGTTGGAGAGGGATGGGGGTAGAGAGGGAGAGGGAGGTGGGTAGAGATTGAGGGATGGTGGGGACAGCATCACAGGGGAGGGCTGGTTCCCAAAACCCAATACCCCACCACTCACACATAGGTCCCAATATTTACCACTCGCTAGAGAGTGAGGGGGGCAGAGAGTGAGGGGGGCAGAGAGGGAAGGGGGCAGAGAGGGAGGGAGGGACAGAGAGGAAGGGGGGGCAGAGAGGAAGGGGGGGCAGAGATGGAGGGGTGCAGAGAGGGGGGTGGGCAGAGAGGAAGGGCCCCATCCCCCCCTCTCCTCTCCCCTCTCCCACCCCACTCTCCTCCCCCCTCTCCAACCCCCCTCTCCATCCCCCCTCGCCTCCCCCCATCTCCATCGCCCCCCTCCCCCCCTCCCTCTCCCCCCCTCTCTCTCTTTCTCTGCCCCGGGAGGCGGTGGAGAGGAAGGGGGTGGGGGAGAGGCAGCACGTACCCAGGTCATAGAGCACAAGCCTCTCCATCAGGCGCCGGGCCCAAGCTAGGTTGCGGCCGGCGTGGACCAGAGCGATGGCTGGAGTGATTTGAGGATGGCGAAAAGCAGCGGAGGGCCGGCCGATCGTGGCTTCCGCGAGGGTAAATACACCCACCAGCATGACAGACGATCGGGCGGAGGAGACAGAGAGGAGTTCGTCCCCTGTGATGGCCGCCACAGCCACTTTTCCACTGCACTTGTCCGCGCCCGCGCTGCGATAACGACCACCGCTGCCATGTTGTAGAACTTGAAGGAGCCTAGCAGAGCGCGTAGCACGACTTGATCACGTGTTCAACAGCTTCAATCCAGAGCCGGGGGGGAGGGCGGCTGGGCCACGTAACTCGCAGCTCGTGGCTGTGCGTTGAAAACACTGCCCAGCTTGCCGCAAGGAGCAAAGGCATTGTGACGTCATCCAGCTCGCTTCAGCACGTTAGATTTTAAAGAGATGTCAGATGGGTGAACAATTTTAGTAAAAATCTTGGGAAATAATGAATCAAATTTACAGATCAGTTGATTTTTGAAATCATGAGGTAAATCTCTGCCGGAATATGTAAAAATTTCACCGTTACCGAGTCGGTTTTTCGAGGAGATGCGAATCAAAGAAAAAGTTCAAGCAAGCATCCCCACAAGTAAACATCCAAGATCAGAGTTTTATATTATATATGATATGATTGAAATGTAAGGAGCTATAGAGTTTAGATATGGAGTTGAGGACTCTAGGGAATTGCCATTGATAATTGGCTTTGGTATGGATACAATCATAACATTATAACTTAATGCCATTAACTGCATAATTTCCCCTTACATTTGACTTCCCAAATTGCAACACCACATACTTGCTTGGATTAAATTCACCTGCAATTTCTCCATCTTTACCTGTAACTGATCTATATATTTAGTTTACTTTAAAGATGCAGCATGGTGCAAGGTCCTTCGGCCCATCGAGCCACCGCGGCCGTCGATCACCCGTTCCCACTAGTTTTACATTATCCCACTTTCTCATTGACTCCTTATGCAAAAGAGGCAATTTACAGAGGTCAATTAATCTACAAACCCACACTACTTTGGGATGTATGAGGAAACTATATATATATATATATATATATATATGTCATCGAGGATGATGCCAGGTTGACAATGACTACACTGACACTCAGTAGGGTGAACTCAATGCAATATGGTTTATTTATAGTGACAAGTAAGTCAAGGTCCATGTAGTGTAGCTGTCCCTTGTCATTAGTACGCATGTGAGGAAGCCCTGGTGATATCAAGCTTGTTCCAGCAGATTGTCCTTGCCTCGAGAGGAGGTGCTGGGATCTCAGGCTTGTCCAGCCAGCTCAGCTTTGGGCTTGAAGTTGAGGCTATGGGTGTCTCAGACTTATCCTGGCAGGCTCTGTCTTTGCCTCTGTGTGTGGGCGCAGGCCCTCGTTGTGTGTGGGTAGGAAGAGGCACTGGCGGTAGCAGGCATGCCTCGGCCACTCAGTCTGGGCCTCAGTGGAGATACTGGCTGTCTGGGGCTTGTCCTGGCAGCTCAGTCTTGACCACAAAATGGTGGCACTGGTGGTCTCAGGTTTGTCCCAGTGGCATGGTCTTCCTTCAGACCTGCAACAAGGGGAAAACAGCTAGCAGGGAGGCTCCCCCGTTTTCCATTCCCTCTCCCTTCCCTCTGCCTTTCTCTCCCTTCCTTCCATTCCCTCTCCCTTCCCTCTCCTTCCCTCTCCCCTTCCCACTCCCTTCCCACTCCGTCCCCCCTCCCTTCCTTCCCTCTCCTTTCCCTCTCCTTTCCCTCCCTCCCCTCCCTCCCTCCTCCCTCCTCCCTCTCCCTCTCCCTCTCCCTCTCCCTCTCCCTCTCCCTCTCCCTCTCCCTCTCCCTCTCCCTCTCCCTCTCCCTCCCCTCTCCCTCTCCCTCTCCCTCTCCCTCTCCCTCTCCCTCTCCCTCTCCCTCTCCCTCTCCCTCTCCCTCTCCCTCTCCCTCTCCCTCTCCCTCTCCCTCTCCCTCTCCCTCTCCCTCTCCCTCTCCCTCTCCCTCTCCCTCTCCCTCTCCCTCTCCCTCTCCCTCTCCCTCTCCCTCTCCCTCTCCCTCTCCCTCTCCCTCTCCCTCTCCCTCTCCCTCTCCCTCTCCCTCTCCCTCTCCCTCTCCCTCTCCCTCTCCCTCTCCCTCTCCCTTCCATCTCCCTCTCCCTTTCCCCCTCTGGCTGGAACATCTGGGTTTATAAGGAGTAGGCTGATGAGGTTCAGGTGGGCCAATTCAATATCCTCTCTTGCCTCTCTCAATACCCGGGATCTGGGCTTGCATGTTACAGCAATTGAATAGACTCTGCTGACTTGGTCAGTTAGCCCACGGATCCTATGGGCAACCTTGATCAATCAGACCTGGGTGAATGTGTGTATAATCAAATGAAGGCATGGCTATTGCTACTTATAGGGCGTTTTTACTGTCATGTTGGGTATAATTATTGCCATCTTTGTTAAAATATTGAACATCTTATTGTTATCTTTATTAAGACAGTGTTTAATCGTTGGTAGTTCTTGTTATAAAGCTGAGCATATGTATTACTATTTTTCTTGTCGTTATCACTGTCTTTGTACAATTAACATGTTTTATTCACAGTGAGCAAACTCTTTCTTTGATTGAATTGTTC
>CM075983.1:37324089-37349504 GCA_038087875.1 Malacoraja senta
AATGCTCTCAAGACATATGAGCTGGAGAAATGGCACAGGAGTATATCATCTGCCTCTTGCATTACTCTACTATTCAACAAGATAACAGCTGACCATTTACCTCAGCAGCGATTCCCCTGTTAGCCCGTATCCCTTGATTCATTTAATATATTTAAAAATCCATTAATATCAGACTTGAATATACCCAGAGACAGCCGTTTCGGCAGAACATACCAGAGACTTGTTACGTAATGAATGGAGACATTTTCTACTCATTTCTGTTCTAAATGGACAATGATTTCTTTTGAGACTGTGATCCTTGTTTCCAGATTTCCCAGCATGGGGAAACATCATTCCCACTTTGAGCCTGTCAAGGCCCTACATAAACATTTTATATGTTTCAATGAGATTATATATAATTGTTCTAAACTAGAGCAAGTATAAACCAGGCCTGTTTAATCTGTTTCTGGAGGATAATCCTACCAGCCCTGGATTAAATTCCGAGGATCTTTTTATCATGAATATATTTTCCCTACCTAGAAATACCAACCTAGCCATATTTTAAATGTGTTCTCACCAGGGCAGGACATAATTTCAATAAGACTTTTTTTTATCCATATACGCAAATCCTCATGAAATAAAACTAACACATCATTTGCCTTGCCAATTGCTTGTTGTTCCTGCGTAGTAACTTTTTGTAAATTCAGTAAAATTGCACTGACATCTTTTTATTTTGTGCCATTTAACAAATACTCTACTTCTCTACCAAAATGAATATGATATTATTCCTCATTATGTTCCATTCACCCTGACATTCATTCACTTAGTCCATTGAATTCTTCTACGTCCTATTCACAATTTATATATCCCACTCAGCTAAAATCTGAGGTCTCAAGAAGGGTCTCTAACCGAAACGCCACACATTCCTTCTCTCCAGAGATGCTGCATGTCCCGTTGAGCTACTCCAGCATTTTGTGTCTATCTTCGGTTTAAACCAGCACCTGCAGTTCCTTCCTACACAGCTAAAATCTCTGACAGATTGGATATATGCCCTCTTCCAAATCACTGATATAGATGGCCAACAATGTCCTCTGTAGGAGCCCATTGACCATACCTTTCCACATTAATGTTTAAACATAGTAAATAGGAGCAGGAATAGACCACTTGGCTCTGCTGGCTTGCTCCAACATACCATTAGATTATGGGTGATCACTCATCTGTTCAAAGAGCGCTGTTGATGCAAAACATCACCTATTCATCTAGAGATGCTGCCTGACATTCTGACTCACACCAGCACTTTGTGGCCTGTTTTTTTGCAACACCAGCTCATGCAGTTCCTTGTGTCCACTCACTTTAATACCATGCTCTAACCTTATTCTCATATCCTTAGATCATTTTTGTCCCCAGGAAATGTATTTGCTTCATTCTTGAATATAGTTTAAAGCAATGCCTTCAGTGCCTTCTGTTGTGGAGAATTCAGCAGTATGGCTACCCATTGAAAGGAGAAACATCTTCTGATATGGGTCCACATGGCATTGTGTGGGGGGAAATCCAGCCTCCTAAATGGATTGAGTTTTTGAGGATATACTGCAATTAAAAAGATTGATGAAGATGATGATAGATGTTGGCGACATGAACTTTAGAAAGGTATTTGACAAGGTCACACATGGTAGGTTAGTACAGAAGGTTAACACACATGGGATCCAAGAGGTGCTGGCTCATTGATCAAATATTGGCTTGGTTGTTAAGAGTCAAAGGGTAGTAATGGAAGGATGCTTTATTAATTGAAAGTTTGTTACCAGTAGTGAACTGCAGGGATTATTTTTGTTAGCCGTATTAATACATTTGATGTGAATGTAGGAGGTATGATTAGTAAGTTTGTGGATGATATGAAGTGTGGAGAGTGAGGACGGTTGTCTAAGGCTGCACCAAAATATGGATCATATACAAGATTGAGCAGAGCTTTGATAGATGAAATTTAAACACAGCATGTGTGAGGTGATGCATTTTGTGAAGTCAAGTAGGCCTAAATATATACAGTAAATGGTAGGAGATTAAGGAATATTGATGAACAGAGGAATCTCTGAATTCAAGCCCATAGTTCCCTGAAAGTAACAACGAATGTCAATAGGGTGTAAAGAAGACATGGTAACTTGTTTTCAAAGGTCAAAGTATAGAATATAAAAGTTGGGATATATGTTTCAAAATACTGGTGAGACCGCACTTGGAGTCTTGTGTCCAGTTGGATCATCACATTGTGCCAAGGTTGTAATTTTACTGGAAAGGAGATTCACCAGAATGCTCTGGTATTGTTGATGTTAGTCATGGGGAGATATTGGATAGGATGTTTTCCCTGGAACACTGACGGCTGAGGATCACCCTGAGAAAGGTTTGTAAAATTCTAAGAGTCATAGATGGGGTAGATATTAAGAATCTTTTTCCCTGATAGGCATTTCAAAAACAAGAGAGTATAGGTTTAAGGTGAGAGGAAAGAGTTATAAAGGGGCTTAGAGAACACAAGAACACAGTAGCACAAGAAAATATGAGCAGGAGTAAACTACCAAGCCACTCACACCTGCCCTGCCATTTAACATGTTTATGGCTGGAAAATGTGCTGGAAGAAGTCAAAGGATCAGACAGCATCTTTGGAGGGATTGGACACACGCCATTACGGGTAGTTTTGATTGAAGAAGGATCCCGACCAGAAATATCATCTGACCATTCCCTCCTAGATGCTGCCTAGTCCTCTGAGTTCCTCCAGTACTTTGGGGGTGCACATCTCTGAAGATCTTTTCTGGTCCGAGAACACTAATGCAATTATCAAGAAAGCTCATCAGCGCCTCTACTTCCTGAGAAGATTACGGAGAGTCGGTTTGTCAAGGAGGACTCTCTCTAACTTCTACAGGTGCACAGTAGAGAGCATGCTGACCGGTTGCATCGTGGTTTGGTTCGGCAACTTGAGCGCCCTGGAGAGGAAAAGACCACAAAATGTAGTAAACACTTCCCAGTCCATCATCGGCTCTGACCTTCCTTCCATCGAGGGGATTTATCGCAGTCGCTGCCTCAAAAAGGCTGGCAGTATCATCAAAGACCCACACCATCCTGGCCACACACTCATCTCCCTGCTACCTTCAGGTAGAAGGTACAGGAGCCTGAAGACTGCAACAACCAGGTTCAGGAATAGCTACTTCCCCACAGCCATCAGGCTATTAAACCTGGCTCGGACAAAACTCTGATTATTAATAACCCATTATCTGTTATCTGCACTTTATCAGATTATTTATTCATGTGTGTATATATTTATATTATGGTATATGGACACACTGATCTGTTTTGTAGTAAATGCCTACTATGTTCTGTTGTGCTGAAGCAAAGCAAGAATTTCATTGTCCTATCAGGGACACATGACAATAAACTCACTTGACTTGACTTTGTTCTTTGCTCACGATTTCAGCATTTGCCATTTCATGTGTCTTCATTGACTTCTTTCATTGGATCCTCAACATATTCATCTGGAAAACCATACTCCTTATGTACTCCTTATGTACTCCTTATGTACCGATGGATTCATCTTCCATACCGAGTTGCCCAGTCTATATATAGATTTAAGTCACTCATGATTATTACACTTCTATTTCCATGGATTATACTTTGCCTAACAGCTCCCACTGCTGATTGGTGTCCTATAGACAACTCCGATCAATATTTTCTTCTACTTACTGTTTCTTTGCTCCACTTAAATTCATTTTACATCTTCATTTTCCAACCTAAAACCATGAACTGCCTTCATTTCACCCTTGTTTTCTGGGTTCTCCTTCCTCCATTTCATTTTGCATGTTTCTTCTGGAAGTGAAATAGTCAGGAATATTTAATTACCAACCATGCACATTTGGCCATCATGCCTCTGTTATGGTTATGATATCATCTCCACATCTGTGCTATTCATGTGTCTATCTTGTTATGAAAGCAATATGTGAATCTGAAAAAAATAGCTTTTCTTATTTTGGTGGAATCCAGCTTTAATTTTCACAGTCGATATTCAACCATGCAACTAATCTTCTTTATGCGCAATAGGTTTCTACATGACTGCAATTTCAGGCACATTGGACTGCCTATTTATATCTAACACATATTGCGAAACTGCAAGTAAATCATCTCTGAAGAAGACCTACACCTGTGGTATTTAAAGCGATCAATAATTAATTGCAAGTTTGTCAGGATATGATTTGTAGCAGGTCAAGTGGTTGAACTTTGTAGCTGAATCACAGAGATTTATGTGTGTCATTGAATAGGTTTCCTTTACTTTTGTTGAAAGAAAAATGAATGTTATTGTACTGGGCTTATTGGGTCTCCAGCAAGCACAGAAAGAGGAGAAGAATGCTTTCCTGAAGCAAGGCTCCTATCTTTACATTGCTGAGGGCAACATTTTCAAAACTCATCATGGAGATCTTTCATGTTCTGGAAGCAAAGCTCCCCCTAAGAACCTGTGCCAGACCATTATAGTGAAGGTCACAATGACCTGGAATGCAGCCACGGAATCTTTGAAGGAATCAGTGGCTGAAACATGCTACACATTGTAGTTTATATGCATAATGCAATGGAGGAGTTGGCAGTTCTCATCAAGTTACAGGTAGAAGGCAGTATGGAAATACATACTTGGACATACAAATGGAGATGCTGATTGTAAACATAATTGTGTTTTGTCAAAATAAAGATTTGTTGTGCAAGTGCTTGACTCAGTGATGTTTGACATAAACTAGACTTGGGGAAGCTTAGAACGAGTTATTTACATTGGGGGCTCGTCCGGGATCTCAACGGACCCCCAAACACAAGTTTGCGATCAAGGGTGTTGAGCTGTTTTGATCACGAGTGCAGAAATCGGACCCACTGTGCGTTTTTTCGCATTGATTTTCGGCACTTCGCTAGTCGGAGCAGATCGATCATTCGCAGGCTTGGGAAAGGGTCCCAACGAGATCGTTAGAACAGAGTCTAGCAAGCACGGGGGGGTGGGTAGCACTCCTTTGGGTTAGGGGCCCATAAAACAGGATGAGGAGTGGCCCAAAACTTGGTCGTAGTTGGCAGACTGCAGTTGCTTAATGAGAGCCTGATGCGCTTTGAGGCCGAGGGGTGGCCCATTGTCCAGATTTGGTATCCAAATAGTGGAGTATTGAAACACAGGTCTGGTATACGTATTGATCTATCTTTCCGGGAGCGCTGATTGGAAAGGTGCGTTCTGAAAATCGGCAACGACTGCCAGCGCGAAGAGGCTAGGCGCTGAACCTCAGGTGCCCAGCAGAGAGGGGTGTCTGCGTGAAGATATCTGAGTCCCTCCCTGAAGTAACGGACGAGGCATCTCGTAAAGGCACTGGGCTCGGTGGCTAGAGTATAGATTGGCTGGGAATACTCTAGTCCATTCAAAATTTCATTGGGCAATTTGAATTCGAGAGCCCGCGTATGTGGAGAGATACATGCCAAAACTAGTTGGTCCAAGAACGAGTCTAGATTTGCAGAATCAAATTTCCAAATACAGAATTTCCCATTGAAGTTCTGCCCATACGGTAGAATTCAAATTCTGTGTAGAGAGAACTTTGGAGTTTGTGCATGTTTGAGATTGATTCCGAATAGCAGCTGATCAACAGTGAATAGTAACCCACTGATCGATTGTTGATTAGTCACTGATAGCGAAGAGTAAATGAGAGACGGGAACCTGGTTTACTTGGTGAAAAGTACCCGGATGCGAAAGGTACCCCTAATTCTGTAGAACTTACAGAGGAGGTTATAGAGGTCCCCCTATAGAAGTCCAGTCTTAGCTGCAGGAAAGTAACATTTAGGAGGAAATGTAGTCCATTTAAGATGTAGTATCCCTCAGCAAAGAGTACCCTAGGAAGGGGAAAATCTTCGGTATCAGAGCGAGAGGAATCAATTTTAGATATTTTTCATATTTTTCTACAGATCACAGCAATGAAGGAGGAAAGTCTATCCTGGCCTGGATCTCATAGGGAGCCAATGAAGGGAAGGAGAAAAATACTGGGGTGAGGTTTAATACGCACAGGCGGAATACTTACTGATGGGCCGAAGGGACTCCTCCTGGGCTAGTACATGCCTGATGGGCCGAAAGGACTTAAAAATCAACAATCTGAGTGAAATCCCAGTGAAAGGCACTTTTTGTGGACTTTTCCTGGCCTGGCATGGGCCTTTTGGACCAAAATGCTCCTCCTAGGCGAATACAGGCATTTTGGGCAAAAGGGACTGGTTTCTGGGCTAATAGGGGCCTTGTGGGCCGAAATGAGTGGTTTCAGGTAGGCCAAAGGTGGGCTGGCAGTTCACTCACTCACACACGGCTGGTGGGCTGGCAGTTCACTCACGCACTCACGGCTGGTGGGCTGGAAGTTCACTCACTCATGGCTGGTGTGCTGGCAGTTCACTGACTCATGGCTGGTGGGCTGGTAATTGACTGACTCACGGCTATTGGGCTGGCAGTTGAATGACTCGCGGCTGGTGGGCTGGCAGTTGATTGACTCACGGCTGGTGGCCTGGCATTTGATTGACACGGCTGGTGGGCTGGCAGTTGATTGACTAACAGCTGGTGGGCTGGCAATTCACTCACGGCTATTCCTTGAAATTCCATTTCAAGCAGAGTGCAGGCCACCAAATTCAAATACAATTTCATACCATTTCAAGCACAGTGCAGGCCACTAAATTCAAATGCAATTTCATACCATTTAAAGCAGAGTGCAGGCCACCAAATTCGAATGCAATTTCATACAATTTCAAGCAGTGGAGGCCACCACATTCAAATGCAATTTCATACCATTTCAAGGCAGAGTGCAGGCCACCAAATTCAAATGTAATTTCATACCATTTCAAGCCGAGTGCAAGCCACCACATTCAAATGCAATTTCATTCCATTTGGGCTATATACTTCTGGCCCCCCCGGAAGGGGCGTTACCTTCATCATGGTGATTGACAGGCGAGAGGACCAATCAGCTGATAGCAAGATTTTTAAAACATTCATAACTTTTTTATTTTTCATCGATCGGAAAAATCCTCATGGCTGCCTCAGCGGAGGAGGACTGTGTGTAAGTTGGCCAAAAATCATAGCGATATATGGTAGCATTTTTTCTAAAGTCAATATACAGCGCAGACAGGAAGTGGTCAAGATTAGACTTTTAATTATATAGATTTAAGAACCACAATGCATGTATATCATGCAGATTCCCAGGATTTGTGGGAGACCATACAACAGATAATTACTCCAGCTGAAAATACCAAATTTCTAGTAGCCCTAGGACACCCAACTTATGAAGCCTTGGGAAACGTAGCAGTGGATGACAGTGCAAGAGAAGAGGCTGTTTTAACGGCCCTTGCAAAAACTTTTCAGAAACCAAATGATTTAAAACAAATTCTGGAAATAAAACCAGAAAAGTGTGAAGTAGCAGACGAATATTTAGACCGTTTTTCAAAATTATATATGGACCAATCAGGTGACTTAGACTATCAGAATTGAGCAAGTTCTCCACAGTATTGTGCTATCTTATTGAATTGTCTCCCCACTAAAGTAGAGGACTCAATTAAGACTGATGACAGGGACTAATAATAATAATAATACATTTTATTTATGGGCGCCTTTCAAGAGTCTCAAGGACACCTTACAAAATTTAACAAATAGTGTAAAAACATGTAAGCGGAATGAAATAAATAGTAAAGACATCACCAGTACACAAATTAAAGACAGAATTCAATCCGAAAACAAAAATCAAAAACACAATACGAAAGAGAGAGCAGCGGCTGCTAAAACGCGCCAGCGTCCACTCTCCCTTCTGCCAGCGTCCACTCTCCCTTCCGGCAGGGACTGGTCTGATAACCGAGCCAGTCAAATCTGAAGATCACATAAAAGAAAATTGTAAACAATCTTATGACTGCCCAAGAAAACACCTTAGAGCAAAGAACATTGTAAATCAAGGAGCTTGTCACATCTGTACACAATTAGGTCATTGGAGCAAGGAGTGCCCACCGAGAAGACAGAATATAGCAGAACAGAAGAGAAATCAAGGGGCAATAAAGAAAGTTAGAAAAGGAGCCCAGTAGCTGGTGTCAGAAGGAATGGGAACTGAGGAGAACTGACATGGCATTAGGGAGAGAAGAAACAAACTTATTGTGCAGGAGGTATGGGAGTGGGGAAAGGAGCTAGTGTACTAACTTGTTACTAAGTTTGTGCCTTCAGGACAGTATAATTGACAACATACTATCTGGGGTGTGAGGTAAAGAACATACAGACCCCTTGAGAACGGGCAGAAGACAGCTCAGATAATGTAGCTCCCCAGAAACAGGAATCAACAACAAGGAGGAAATTATACTGTCCTGTCCATTTAAGACAAATCTGGGAAAGCCAACAGATAGAGAAAGCTGCTCCTCGGTATCCCTAATCCTTTGAAACTGACCTCAAGGAAGAAGTAGAAGATATTTACCCTAGTGCCCAACTTTAACATCATTTAGCTTTTGACACCAGTGAAAGAAAGGAAAGTAACACCATCCAATCTTTCCTAAAGAAACAACACAGACAACCTTTGACAACTATTGGGTTGAGCTCTACTTTAAAGAACTGAATTTGAATTTGAAAATAGACATTCCTCTGTGGTTCGGGGCAAAATACTCACTTTGCGCCTAAATTTAGTTATAAATAAATTGATTTGAAGAAGGCTTATGGGATATAGTCTTGAAAATTGTTAGAGAATTGACTGTTGACTTGGCATTCATCTCTTCTCTCACCCATAGGAGGATAATCGAATATGGGGCAGGACTATTTAGTTGCTATCAAGAAAGGGACAGAAGAAACTAATGGACTATGGGTTAATAACTGGAAAAAAGCTAATTCTAAAATTTTGGAAGAAGGCTCCAATACCAACTATAAATATATGGATTTCAAATATGTTTGAAACATTACACCTAGAAGAGATAAGACTCCTCCTAGCAGGTAAACCAGATCACTTCCACCTGACGTGGTCTGCATTTATAGAATTATTACAAATATAGGGTGCAAAAGTACTTAAAAAAAAAAAAATTGAGGTCAGGTAAGGGGGTATGATAGTTGAAGAGTTGGTATGTCCCATTTACGTAATGCTCATAAAAATATTTGATTCTCTCTTTTTCCTCTTTCTCTTTCTCTTTCTTTTCTAGGGTCTATTCCTTAACTCTTTTTCTTTTGTTTTTAATTTTGCTCTTATAGGGTCTTCGTCCTTTTTTGTTGTCACATTTTCTACACTTTCACTTTTTCCTTCACTTTCTTCTTTCTTTCAATCTTTTCCTTTTCTAGTGTAAAAAATAAATGGAGTACATTAATTGTAAGAAGATATAAATGACGAGTACTAATGTATGTGGTTGTAATGTAATGTACTTCTAATAAATAAAAATTAAAAAAAAAAATTAAAAAAATGCCATGAGAACCATTGCTCTTTCCAAAGCAAAAATTAAAAAAAAAAAGAAAGGGACAGACCCTGGAAACGTAAGGTGGTAGAATAAAATGATGAGGTAGACTGAAAATTTATGAGTTCCCCTCAGAAAATCAATACTGACCATCTAGAAATTACTCAGTGGTTAGGAAACTACTGTAAGAGAGAACCCCTATAGACTGAGAGCCAAGCCAACATACTAAGGAAGAAGTACTGGAGGAGAAGTCTATTGAATTAGAAGGAGAAACTTAAATGGGTGTGGAGATATCAGAGTCGATGTATTTGACCGGTGGATCTAAATTGTTTAACCCTTGATAGTAAAGCATCTTCTATTATCAAGGTGGAATGAAATTGTCCTTAGATTTGGCATTCTTAATTGGATTAATGATAAAATTGACAGCATATGGAAATTGATTGATTAAATTTGAACAGCTGTGAATTCCACAGGAACTGGAATGGAATTGTGTTATCAGCCACAATGCTGTGGAATGCGAAGGAGGAGATGGACACTGAAATTTAAAATAGTAAATTGAAGGCTGAGGCTGCATTTGGTTGAATTGAGACATCATCATGGTTTGCTTTAAATAAGTCATGCCCGTAAGGAAATCAGGACTAGACCCAGCTGAAATGTATATGAGAAACCATCATCAGATATACATATTATAACATTGTGTGAATACGGAGAGAGCTGATTAGTGTTGATCCTAGGATAGTAAAGAGTATATTATAGAACAGGATAGTAATAGGAATACAGTGATAGTGCAGAATGTATGGGAAAGCATTGGTGCATGAGTGGTAACTTGCTTTGTCCCATGTTTTTCAGGAATTATAGGTTATAGGTTCAACTATGGAAAGGGATGGAAGAATGGGCAACAACACGGATGGAGGGAATTCGCGCCCACGAAAACTCGGAAGGTGAAGACTCACCAGACGGATATTGTGAAGCTACACCCACGAAAACTGGGGAAGCTTGACAAGATTCTGGGAAAAAAACATCATCGTCTTGTGGTTGTTGATAGATGGAGAATGTAATAGACACACATACAGTGGCTTGCAAACGTTTTCATACCCCTTGAACTTTTCCACATTTTGTCACGTTACAACCACAAACGTAAATGTATTTTATTGGGATTTTATGTGATAGACCAACACAAAGTGGTGCATAATTGTGAAGTGGAAGGAAAATGATACATGGTTTTCAAATTTTTTACAAATAAAAAACTGAAAAGTGTTGCGTGCAAAAGTATTCAGCCCCCCTGAGTCAATACTTTGTAGAACCACCTTTCGCTGCAATTACAGCTGCAAGTCTTTTGGGGTATGTCTCTACCAGCTTTGCACATCTAGAGACTGAAATTTTTGCCCATTCTTCTTTGCAAAACAGCTCAAGCTCAGTCAGATTGGATGGAGAGCGTCTGTGAACAGCAATTTTCAAGTCTTGCCAGAGATTCTCAAATCGGATTTAGGTCTGGACTTTGACTGGGCCATTCTAACACATGAATATGCTTTGATCTAAACCATGCCATTGTAGGTCTGGCTGTATGTTTAGGGTCGTTGTCCTGCTGGAAGGTGAACCTCCGCCCCAGTCTCAAGTCTTTTCCAGACTCTAACAGGTTTTCTTCCAAGATTGCCCTGTATTTGGCTCCATCCATCTTCCCATCAACTCTGACCAGCTTCCCTTTCCCTGCTGAAGAAAAGCATCCCCACAGCATGATGCTGCCACCACCATGTTTCACAGTGGGGATGGTGTGTTCAGGGTGATGTGCAGTGTTAGATTTCCGCCACACATAGCGTTTTGCATTTAGGCCAAAAACTTCAATTTTTGTCTCATCTGACCAGAGCACCTTCCTCCACATGTTTGCTGTGTCCCCTACATGGCTTGTGGCAAACTGCAAACGGGACTTCTTATGGCTTTTTTTCAACAATGGCTTTCTTCTTGCCACTCTTCCATAAAGGCCCGATTTGTGGAGTGCACGACTAATAGTTGTCCTGTGGACAGATTCTCCCACCTGAGCTGTGGATCTCTGCAGCTCCTCCAGAGTTACCATGGGCCTCTTGGCTGCTTCTCTGATCAATGCTCTCTTTGCCCGGCCTGTCAGTTTAGGTGGACGGCCATGTCTTGGTAGGTTTGCAGTTGTGCCATACTCTTTCCATTTTCGGATGATGGATTGAACAGTGCTCCGTGAGATGTTCAAAGCTTGGGATATTTTTTTATAACCTAACCCTGCTTTAAACTTCTCCACAACTTTATCCCTGACCTGTCTGGTGTGTTTCTTGGGCTTCATGATGCTGTTTGTTCACTAATGTTCTCTAACAAACCTCTGAGGCCTTCACAGAACAGCTGTATTTATACTGAGATTAGATTACACACAAGTGGACTCTATTTACTAATTAGGTGACTTCTGAAGGCAATTGGTTGCACTGGATTTTATTTAGGGGTATCAGAGTAAAGGGGGCTGAATACTTTTGCACGTGACACTTTTCAGTTTTTTAATTGGAAAAAAATTTGAAAACCATGTATCATTTTCCTTCCACTTCACAATTATGCCCCACTTTGTGTTGGTCTATCACATAAAATCCCAATAAAATACATTTACGTTTGTGGTTGTAACGTGACAAAATGTGGAAAAGTTCAAGGGGTATGAATACTTTTGCAAGCCACTGTATGTATATCTGGTTATCTGACTACTTGGTTATCATGAATGATGGTTTATCATATATGATAAAAGGAAGGAATGTTAATTCTGGCCAAATTGGAGAGGCCATGGCACTAAAATGGAGTAAAGGCTTCTGGGCTGCTAGGCCATTTTGTCAATTTAAATGTGCCTTCTGCAGAAATCGGACAAGCTGCAGAATGGTGCCAGTTTGTCTAGAGCCTAGATAAGAGCTGCAGGAAGAGAATGGAACATCTGCAGATCCTGACAATTAGGTGCAAATTGCATAGAATGGATTGGATGAATGCAAACCAGACATACACATTGTAAATAATGTTGCAAAGCTTTACTTTGCTAGATGTTGATTGGATTAAGTATTGAACCTTGTCTGGGTTTCTTAAATATCAAGGCACATGTTGCGATGTTTGCTTCCTTTCAGAAGCTCCGTTTGAATACATTGTATTAGTCACTGTATTATTGGGTTGGGGAAATGTCTATCATGTACTGGGTTAATCGATATCTGTTATTGGACTGTAAAGAGACCACCCCCTGAACAATGCTGAACAACATCAAGTGTCTTCAACAATTTTAGAAGGAAATCGCAGGAGACAAAGGTAAAAACAACTGACAGTTTGTTAACTTAATTGATTTTTTGGGAAGGACTATATGATGGTGCAATATTCACCATATTTAATTTCCATTTGTGCACACCATGCTCCTCTGTAGTGTGACGCATAAAAGACTAAATATAAGCTGGCACTGTTGCAATCTCAGCAATGTTTATACCAACATAAGCTAAAATTTCACATTGTAACATTACAGTCCTTTTTATCTACTCTTGTGTTAATGTATTTGGTCCTCTGCCTCACCGAGGTGCTGAGGTAACTGAGCTTCACCTTACAAAATTAAATCAATGCTGTTTTAAAGCACTTGTGCCTTTTGAACCTATTTTTCCTGCTGCACACAGTTTTTTCGTGCCTTGAACCATGATCCATTTGAAAGGCCACACAAGCAACCTGCTCCCAAACCGTTGCCTTTGCAGCTCAGTAATGATATACAAGTGTGACCTATCATCTTCTCTCGCTTGTGAGATGCTCTGCCAGGCTCAGTGACAAAATAACATTAGGACATTGTCTGTCAGGCCTGCTGTTACACACGGCTACATAAAGGGAAGGCAGCTACAGCATCTGTTACAGTTCAGTATTGTCCCTAAGGGCAAATCCAGTGCCTGAGCTGAATTGCTTTAGGCTGCTGAATACATTTAGGGATGGGCTTAAAGGTACCTTCTAATGACACAGAACTGTGGAGAAATTTAGAGAAAGATCTAAAAATGATCCATGAACTACATCTATTTAGACAAAAAGAAATCAAGGCACAAGCCTTGTTGGAAAAGAGTGATTGTAAATACTGTACCAAATATTTATCACTGCAGAAATATGTGACGTGTTGCAGCATAAGGGATGATAGATGGGAGGGAAAAAAATAAAGAAAATAAATGCTCAACCTCTGACAACCCAGAAAAAAAATAATCCAAGTTTCTCCAATCTTTTTTTATAGCTAATATCCACTAATGCAGGCAGCATTTCGGTAAAAAGTGACTGCCGCCTTTACAAAGCCTCCACATCCTTCCTGTAATGGGTGACAAGAAATGCACACAACACCCCAAATGCAGCTTAGACAAAATTTTATGAACCTGCAACATGACTTCCTGACTTTTATACTCAATGCCTGACCGTTGAAAGCAAGCATACCATCTTTACCACGCTATCTACAGTACGTGTTGCCACTTCCAGGGAGCTATGGACTTCGACCCTAACATCTCTCTGTATATCAATGCTGTTAAGGGTCTTGGCATTAAGCATATACTTTCCGGATCTCTGGAGCTGCCAGCAGGAAGTCAGGATTGGGTCCAGGTCAATGGAGTTCCGAGGCAGCAGCTCTATCAGCTGCACCACCTAATATCTTGCATCCCAGTCTTTCTGAGGATACCAAGTAATTAAATGGCTATAAAGTGCTTTGGAAAGTCCTAAAGATGCGATTAGCTGCTTGTTAAATACTACGCACTTATCAATTTGCCTTTTAGAGTTACAGAGTCATAAAGTGTGGAAACAGGCCCTTCCACCCAACTTGCCCACACCGATTATTTAGAAATAAACAATTAATTGCTGTTACACTCTAGTAATTCTCTTGCTTAACATGCAATACTCTGAATTGCACTGAAGTTGCTCACAGTGCTCTGACCCAAGTTTGTTATGTGAATGCAGTTATCTCAGGAATATAAGA
Source organism: Malacoraja senta (assembly GCA_038087875.1). NCBI lineage: Eukaryota > Metazoa > Chordata > Chondrichthyes > Rajiformes > Rajidae > Malacoraja > Malacoraja senta. The sequence continues at coordinate 37,338,452 of CM075983.1, forward strand.
ATGGATGAAAATTGAGAGGCAGAGACAGACAAATCCCATGAAGGGATTTAAAAACATACAAAAACTATAACATCAAAACAGTTTTGAATTGAGATGTCATATGAGTGCATAGCAAGTCCAATGGTAGTGAGTGGGCAGGACTTTGTGAAATTGAGGATGGAGAGGAGATGGCTGGATGAGAATGGTTGCGACAAAGCGGTAACATATTCATGGCTTATTTCAAAGACAATGTTGTAATAGTTCATATACATTTAGTTTACCCATCTGAAATGTCTATGCTTTAGCAAAAAAGTTACCTGATTTATGTTGGTACAATAATCCCTGGATTCAATTTATTGTAATTCAGAACCTAAAACTTACTCCTCAGTGGAGAAAAACCAGGACCCTCACAGTATGACTCTGATACCACGATCCAATCTAACTAATGCTTTTGTAAATGAAATAGAATTTGTTTGGGGAAAAAAATTGCTGAACTGCTTTAATCAGCACATCCCGAGAAATGTATCTTATGCCAACAGCAATGGGAAAATTCTTAGGCAGCACTGAACAAGATTTATTCTGGCAGCAAATTGAATATAATCTAAGTCATCCAAAATTTAATTTTCGTGGTATATTTTTCCCCCAGTTGCTCTCTTAGACAGTGCAACTTCAGTTTTAAATTGTGCTTGCTGCTAAATGTCAGAGGAATATGAGCAACATACCAATCTTAAATGTGTTCACAAACGGATTAAAGAGGTGATAGTGTCACTGAGTGTTCACATCATTGCCATTTTTGTAAAGTTGTTGAGCAGAGGTGACAGAAGAGAAAAAAAGGTACACAATAAAAGAAACAGTTTGATCATGTCATCCCAACAATTGTTTCAACATTGATCATTTCCACACTCTAATTAATAATTGTCTAATGATTAAAATTATCTATGACATTATTGCCATGTTGAATTTTTCCACAAAGTTTATAGTAATTCAGCTTCAGTTCTTGGATTTTGCGACTTTCATTGTGTCCAATGGAAAATCCTGCAATTCACTTAAATTAATGAAATGTTAAAGGAATTGAGAGGACATGGATCTACTCTCAGAATAGAAGTTTTATTTTTATATATGTTTTCAAGATCTGGATTGGGCCAGTATTTATTGCCCCTCCATTATTGCATTTGAGAAGGTGGTAACATATCCCCTTCTTGCATCACTGCCGTCCTTCTGGTGAATGATTTCCATAATGCTATTGGACAGGGCATTCCAGGCTTCAGATCCAATAAATTAAAGAACTAATGATACATTACCATGACAGGATGTTGTGAGACTTGGAGGGGAAATCTGTACCTTACAGTGTTCCTATGTACCTGCTGCCATTGATCTTCTTTGTGGTAAAAGCTGCTGGTCTGAGAGATGCTGTGGGAGAAGCCTGGAGCAAGAACCTGCATTGCAGTTTATGGATGGTACACACTGCAGCCGTGTGCACCAGTGGCGGAGTGAAGGGTGATTGATGAGGTGAAAATCAAACAAGCTAGTTTGTCTGAAGCCTTATTGACCTTCTTGGGAATTGGTGGTGCTGAACTTCACTTGTCTGGACAGATGGAGAGTATTCATCATGCTCCTGATTTGTGCTTGTAGATGGCTGAAAAGCCATGTGATTTCAAGAGGTGAGTCATTCACCCACAATATGCCCAGTCTCTGATAAGCTCTTGCATCCATGATATCTACCTGGCCAGTTGAGCTTCTGGTCAATGGTGACCTCCCCAACCCCTTCCCAAGATATTGTTAACGGGGGACTTGGTGATGGTAATTTCACTGGAAGTAAATGGGAAGATTGTAGCGGCCTGAACGAGGTCAGTAAAAGGCCAGACACCAGACGGGTTCAATTAGCAGACTTTAATGCTTACAACGAGAGCACCCCACACACACACCTCGAGAGCACTAAATCCAAGGTCGACTGGAAACCCCGTGGCAGACCAGTCCCCTGTCCTTCACTCGGCGAGGGGGATGATCCAAGGAGTGGCTTACCCCCCAGGGACCACCACATGACCCCCCCCCCCAAAGTACCCGAGACACGAAATGGACAGGAGGCCGTACACGGTGGCCAGCGCAGGTACACACCATGCCCTGCCCCGGAACAGGCAACTGACCAACAGGTGCATGGGACCGAGTAACCAGAGGAGGTACCCTAGACAGAGGCCGCCCTCGCTTACGAGGCCGCGCTACCAACACCGGCTGATCGATATCAATATGTGCTGGCTTAAACCGAGCAACTGAAACAGTCTCATGCCGACCCCCATGTCCAGGACGAAAGAGGATGAGCCATGTTCCAGTACCCGAAAGGGACCCTCGTACGGCCGCTGGAGAGGTGTCCGATGCGCATCCCTGCGCAGAAAAACGAACTGGCAGTCCACCAGGGCAGGTGGAACATGGGGACAGAAAGACCCATGACGAGCCGTTGGCACTGGTGCCAACTTGCCCACCGTGTGCCGAAGACGTTGCAGAGCGTCCGAAGGCTGCTCCGCTTGACCATGTGGACTGCCAGTTCGTTTTTCTGCGCAGGGATGCGCATCGGACAGCTCTCCAGCGGCCGTACGAGGGTCCCTTTCGGGTACTGGAACATGTCCCCTGTCCTTCACTCGGCGAGGGGGATGATCCAAGGAGTGGCTTACCCCCCAGGGACCGCCACAAGATGTTTATTGGCTGGCATTTTTTTACAGTGCAAATGTTACTCATTACACATTTGTCCATGCCTGAATATTATCTCGGTCTTGTTGCATACAGGCATAGACTGCTTCATTTGCTGAGGAGTTGCAAATAGAATGGAACACTCTGTAATAAATAGTTCCCACTTCTGACCTTGTGCTTGAAGGAAGGTAATTGATGAAATAGCTAAAGTGGTGCATGTCTCAAGGAGACGCAAAAAAATTGACATGGAAGGAGGCAACAATAATATTATTGGGAAAGGGAAAATTGTTGTATCAGAGCAACTAGTATTGTGGTTATTAATTTAATGATTTTTTATTTATTATAGATTATCTGTGTGTATTGTGTTTACAGACCTCTTATGCTGCTATAAAATTTTAATGTTCCGTAGTCAGTACATCTATATTATTATAAAAGTCTGATCTTGGATGTTTATGTCGTCCGTGTGTCGTCCGTATTTATTTGGGTGTTTGATTGTGTTTCACATCTCCTCGAAAACCCGACGCGTTAACGGTGACATTTTTACATATTCAGGTAGTGATTTACCTCATGATGTCGAAAATACACTCATCTGAAAACGTTATTCATTATTTCCTCAGTTATATCTTGAAATTCTTCACAAATCTGACATCTTTTTAAAATCTAACGAGCTGGAAGATGTCACAATGGCTCCTCTCGCTCACAGTCGACCGGCCTGCCATCCGAAGGGCTCAGTCCCGCCCGAGGCCCAGCCGCCCTTCCCTCCCTGGGCTCTGAATTGAAGCCGATGATGAGTTAGGTTAAACACCCCCCCAACTCACAGTCATTTTGTCGCCTCCCAACTCACAGTCGACAAGTACTCAGCCGGCCGGCCGCAGTGCAGTGCCCAGCCCCGCCCAGGGCATTGGATTGAAGCCGCTGAAAATGGAGAATCCTCACGCCTCGGCTCGGGTTTCCCGAGAGAACACGAGTGATACCGAGGAGCACCTGAGTGATGATGTCACAAAGAGCGACACGCAGTACGCTCATGCCTCGACTCGGGTTTCCCGAGAGAACCCGAGAGATGTCCTAGAGTCAGGCCATGTACTAGAGATCTCTCTCTCTCCCTCTCTCCGCTTTTTGCAGCCCGCTCGCTCGCCCGGCTCCCCTCCTCCTCTCCCCCCCTCCACCTCTCCCCCCTCCTCTTCTCCCCACCACCTCCGCGCCCCCCCTCCCCCCTACCCTCTCCTCCCTCCCCCTCTCTACCCCATCCTCTCTACCCCCACCTCTCTCCCCCTCCCTCCCTCCCCCCCTCCTCTGCCCCACCGTCTACCCCCTTCTCTCCCCCTCCTCTCTATCCCTCCCCCTCCAGCCCCTCCCCCTCCCCCTCCCCCTCCTCCACCCCCTCCCCCTCCCCCTCCTCCACCCCCTCCTCCACCCCCATCCCCCTCACCCAACCACCCCCTCCTCCTCTTCCCCCACTCCCCCTCCTCTCTACCCCCCTCCTATCTCTCCCCTCATTTCTCCCCCCTCCTCTCTCCCCTCTCCCCCTCCCTCTCTCCTCCATCCCCCCACTCCCCCTCCTCTCTACCCCCTCCTATCTCCCCCCTCCTCTCTCTGCTCTCCCCCTCCCTCTCCCCCCTCCCCCACCCCCCCTCTCTCTCCTCCTCTTTCTCCCCCCTCTTCCCCCCTCTCTCCCCTCCTCTCTCTCCCCCTCCCCCCTCTCTCCCCCTCCTCTCTCCACCTCCCCCCTCTTCCCCACTCCCTTCCCCCCATCTCCCCTCCCCCCATCTCCCCCACCCCCACTCCACCTCCTCTCTCTCCCCTCCTTCTCTCTCTTCCCCCACTCCCCTCCCCCTCCACCACCTCCCTCCCCTCCTTCCCCACACTCTGCCCCACTCCCCCCTCTCTCCCTCCTCTCTCTCTCTCTTTCTCCCCTCTCTCCCCCCTCCCCACACCTCTGCCCCCCATTCCCCTCCCCTTTTGCATTTAATAGCTATTTTAAGTACTCTTCATATTTCCTTTACAACTTCAATCACATTGAATATTGGAAGTATTGGCTTAGAAATTTGAGTGCAATGATTTTTCTGCTTTAAAACTGTATTTTATGTCTGTAATACGGCTTTAAAAATACCAAGAAAGAACAGCATTTATTTTATATAAACAGCATTGTGTGACTCTCATAAAACACCATTCAAAGTCAGAAAGAGCAAGTACTTATTGAAAAGCTTGTGTTGAATTGCTTGTAGCTGCTAACACTCAGTCACACAATTGAGAGCACAACAGCCAGGCCTGAAAGGCATACACAACACCACTAGCACCTTCCAAGTTACTGGAGTATCTGAGCAGTTCATGGATTAAATCAGCACAAAAGGGATGTTCAACTGGTCACAACGTTCCTCAGGACTATCTGCTGGCAAGAAGTTGCTAAGGAAATTGCCATGAAGTGCAATTCTGCCAGCTTTGGGAAGTGTTGTTTCAAAAGCATCATAATCTCACACGATCAGCTAAAATGTATTCCCCACAATCTCACTGCATTCACTTCATTTTCAAGCCCATAAACCAGCATCTGCAGTTCCTTGTTTCTACTCCCATATATATCAAGTCTATGCTAATCCCATTTTATTTTTCCTGCATTTCTATCAACTCCATTTGGATCCAACCAATTACCTGCTTACTAGAGGTATTTAAAATGGCCAATTAACCTACCAAACTACATGTCCCTTGGAATAAAACGGAAGCACCTGGAGTAAACACCTATGTTCACAATGAGAATGTGCAAACTACATACAGGGAGTTCAAGGTTAGGATTGAACGTGGGCCATAGGTGCTGTGATGCTACACAAGATGCCGCAAAGGTTCAATCATCATCAAGATTAATGTGCAGAAAGAAGTTTAAATCTGGAGTGCTGTATTGCAGGCTAGCTGTGAATAATAGTTGATTGGGATTGGGCTTTGTTCAAAGCAGCATCAGAAAACGTTGAGGCTTCTGTGAAAGAACCATTAATGCATTTTTTTAGATCAACGTGATTAAAAATGTTTTTGATAATGAAATTTGGATGTTGACAACATTTGGGTGAGTTTGAGGTGAGGAAGGGAACTCTAACACACTGAGCAGAAAATGAACATCTGATGTCAGTGAGTGGCACTAACACATGCAGAATGAGTGAAAAAATGCTTCACATCATGTGAATCTGAGCAGCAACTTTATCACTCTGTGGATATATGGAAAGAGCTGCCAAAGGAGGTTGTTGAGCAGGCTCTCAAGGAAACATTCAAAATACATTTGGACAGGTTCATGGATTAGAAAGGTTTATTTGGTCCAAACTTGGGAATATGGGACTAGCTTAAATGGGGTATCTTGGTCAGCATGGACGGGTTGGGCTAAAGGGCCTGTTTCCGCAGTGTATGACTGTCACTCTTTGACTCTACAAATGATAAGTAGCCTGAGACATCAATAGCAACAACCTGGGATCAACCATTGCAAGAAGGAGGGCACTGAGTTTGAAGCTCAGAGATGCCCATCCCACTACAGCAGAGTGAATGTGCCCAATTACTCACATTTGAATCCAAGCCATAGGTTTCGGGTTCTCAATACAGTATTCAAAGTTATAAGCTGCAACAGTACATCAAATGTGAAGTTATTTGAAGTCAGTTTGGGAACCTTGTGGAAATCCTTACCTGGTTAACAGACAGGATTGGTGTAGCCAAGTGATGCCACTGTGATTCACCATTAGGATAGGCATGCAGATAGAAGGTTGTGACATTTGTGGCAGTGGAACGGCCAAGTTGTTTTCCCATGAGTAAATCATTATCTAAAATGTAAGCTTCCTGTGTTTTTGCAGACATCAACCTTGCATGTCCCCTGGTCTCTTTGATATGGCAAAACGTATTCATTTGAGAGTTAGACTTGAACGGCAGTTTTATAGTGACATTGTTATGAGATTTTCAGCCCTTGGCTGCTTACAACTAAAGCCTCTGACCCTTCATGAAAATCCAATGTTCTGCTAGTGATTGAAGAATGAACAGAATATAAAGTGTAGGAAAGAACTGCAGATGCTGGTTTAAATCGAAGGTAGACACAAAATGCTGGAGTAACTAAGTGGGACAGGCAGCATCACTGAAGAGAAGGAATGGGTGACTTTTCTGGTCGAGACCCTTCTTCAGACTGAAGTCAGGGAAGTGGGTGGGGCAGAGATAGAATGTAGTCAGAGACAGGAAGACTGGTGGGAGAACTGGGAAGGGGGATGGAGAGAGAGGGAAAGCAAGGGCTATTTGAAGTTAGAGAATTCAATGTTCATACCGCTGGAGTGTAAGCTTCCCAAGCAAAATATGAGGCGCTGTTCCTCCAATTTGTGCTGGGCCTCACTCTGACAATGGAGGAGGCCCAGGACAGAAAGGTCAGATTGGGAATGGGAGGGGGATTTGAAGTGCTGAGCAACCGGGAGATCAGGTAGGTTAAGGCAGACTGAGCAGAGGTGTTCAGCGAAACGCTTGGTCTCGCCGATGTACAGAAGTTGACACCTGGAACAGTGGATATAGTAGATGAGGTTGGAGGAGGTGAAAGTGAACCTCTGCCTCACCTGAAAAGACTGTTGGGATCCTTGGATGGAATCGAGGGGGGGGGGGGGTAAAGGGACAGGTGTTGCATCTCTTGCGGTTGCAGGGGAAAGTACCTGGGAAGGGGGTGGTTTGGGTGGGAAGGGATGAGTTGACCAGTTGTCCAGAGAGTTGCGGAGGAAATGGTCTCTGCGGAAAGCAGAAAGGGTTGCAGATGGGAAGATTTGGCCAGTAGTGGGATCCCATTGGAGGTGGCGAAAGTGTTGGAGGATTATATGCTGTATGCGAAGGCTGATGGGGTGATGGTGAGGACAAGGGGGACTCTGTCCCTGTTGCGAATGGGGGGGGGGAGGGGGAGCAAGAGCAGAGCTGTGGGATATCGAAGAGAACCTAGTGAGAGCCTCATCTATAATGGAAGAGGGGAACCCCTGTTTCCTAAAGAACAGAATATAAATGTCCTTAATGATAATAGAATGGTTCCTTAAAACAACCATTTTCATGGACTTTTAACAAATACTCCAGATAAAGATGGTGCAATCAAAGGCGGGGGTACGGAGATGGGAGTTGCAAACATGTCATGAAAGACGTGAGGTTACGTGATGCATTTATCCAATGAAATAGGACTCAATTAAAATTCTGGATCTGGTCCACAGCATATCAAATACGGTTAAAATAAATGAGAGACTGTCACATAAACAAGGTAACATATTTCAAATGGAATTCTTGCCTTCTCAAGGGCAGATGGTATGTAGACTTGGGCATCAACACCCAATTTATTTTAAACTGTGGCCAAGACACGACAATATGAACTTTAGCTGAAGGTCAAGTAAATGAGAATGGCAAACACAGAGAGCCAGTGGGAAGAATGGATTATGGCCAACAGAGACACAAACCACAATTTGGGCTTAAAATTGGCCTTTCAACTGCACACCACTGTAGTTGGCAAACAGTGACCTGGTCAGATACCAGAAGAAAATCAAGTAGTACATTAAGTCAAACACCAGTAGTACATCAGTGGATGGTTATGGATTGAACACCAAGATGATCATGAATATATGGGGTTATGCTTGTAATATAGAATTAGGAGGTTTGGGCGGATGTAGTGCCAGCCATTATGATATGTTGTAATCTTTCAACTCAAGTAGAGGCAGATCACTGCCTTAGAATAAGGAATGGTGGTTTATCATTGGTAATTTCATTCCAGGTTGGACTCTCATACAGCCAGTAATTTGTTCAGTTTTTGACTATGATAAATGTAGGCTGCCTAATAGAGATAGTGGCTTTAATAGGGCCTGTCCCACTGTGGGGACCTAATTTGCGAGTTTAGAAGAGTTCAGGAGAGTTTTTAAAAAGTGTCATGGTCTTGTTGTATCGCCGAAGTAGAAAACCTCCTACGAATATGTAGAAGACCTCCTTCGACTATGTAGAAGACCTCCTACGATCTCCTTCGACCTCCTTCGACTATGTTGAAGACTAGCTTCGACTAGTATCGGGAAAATCGGACACCGAATAGTGGAGAGTGAAGACGACCACCTTCGACTACCTTCGACTATACTAACACTATCTATGACTACCTTTGACTATCTTCGATTACCTTTAACTACCTTTGATTACCTTCGATTGCTTATGAATAACATGCCGACCTACTACGACCTATTTTGACTAAACCTACAAGTTAAAAAAATATTGATTTTTTCCATGCCAACCAATTTTTACTCGCGGACAATTTTCAGCATGCTAAAAAATACTCCTCGACCAAACTGAGGCCTCGAGTATTCTCTCATGCATGAAGGAGAGTTACATAGACCTCCTAGGACCATGTGTCAACCATGCTGCAAGTTTGAGTCGAGCGCAAACTCTTCTAAACTCGCAAATTAGGTGGGACAGGCCAAACAAATTAGGACAGTTGTTAATATGAACTGACCAAATGTGATTTGATGGTCCTCCACCTGGCTGAGTTCAAACTCCTGTAAAAGCCTTGTACACTGGGGGGTGTTTAAGTGTGATTCAATTATCTCCTAGTCCAAACTTTGATGTGAAAGCAAACAAGGAAAGTGCAGTGACGAACATAAGCATTTGGCAGAGCAGAAAAGGGCACCAGGACTAAGATAAAAGAAAAACGTTGCATACACGTATTACAGCAAAATAACTTTAAGTAGATGCTAAACGTTAGAATTAGTACAATAGTTATAAGACAAGAAATTGGATTCACCACCATGTTCTCAGTGGCAATTAGGGGCAGGCAATAAATCCTTGCCTTTTCAGCAAAGCTCGGGCCAATGAAAGTAAATACAAATGATTTAATTTAGACTAACAAAATTAATAACTATCCAAAGTGTACAGTATGTTCACACAGCTTTATTAATAAGGAAAATGGTTTGAGGTTTACAACTTTTAGGTAATGATCATAAAAATATTAATGTGTGATTTAGAATATAATTCTTGGCTTGGTTACAAAGTAGAACATTGATCAACACTACTAAATTCCTACGAATTAAATTGTGGATTACAAAAGGTGTACAATGTATCAAAGTACCTTGATGTGATAAGAATAACATTTATCAAATAAAGACTGATGATGCTTCACGCTATACAGAATTAACATTCAGCAAGTGCCAGGGAGTTTTAATGAGCTGCTTTATGCGAATGATAAGATCAATAACGTGTAAAAAGTTTCCAGAAATTTACATTTCATGTGGCCTCAGCAAAACAGGGATTATACAAATGCTAAAACTCAAATAAGTCTGACGTGGGAATACAAGAATACAGAGTAGGAATGACCTGCCATCCAATATTCATCGTGAACTTAGTCACAATGCCTTTGCAATTTGCTTTGGAAAGAGCAATGGTTCTCATGGCATTTTTTTAAATTTTATTTGTTAATTTTTTATTTATTAGAAGTACATTACATTACAACCACATACATTAGTACTCGTCACAAATATCTTCTTACAATTAATGTACTCCGTTTGTTTTTTACACTAATAAAGGGAAAGGATGAGATTGAGAGAAAGAAGAAAGTGAAGGAAAAGGTGAAAGTGTAAAAAACGTGACAACAAGAAAGAACGAAGACCCTATAAGAACGAAATTAAAAACAAAAGAAAAAGAGTTAAGAAATAGACCCTAGAAAAGAAGATGAAAGAGAAAGAGGGAAAAGACAAAAACAAATAGTTTTTGTAAGCATCACGCAAATGGGACATACCAACTCTCCAACTTTCATCCCCCCTTACCTGACCTCAGTTTTTTTTAAGGTACTTTTGCACCCTATATTTGTAATAATTCTATAAATGCAGACCACGTCAGGTGGAAGTGATCTGGTTTACCTGCCAGGAGGAGTCTTATCTCTTCTAGGTGTAATGTTTCGAACATATTTGAAATCCACATGTTTATAGTTGGTATTGGAGCCTTTTTCCAAAATTTTAGGATTAGCTTTTTTCCAGTTATTAACCCATAGTCTATTATTTTCTTTTGGAACACATTTAGTTCTTGACAATTTTCCATTATTCCGAAGATAATGCATTCTGCTTTGGGTATCAGTTTTATTTTAAATAATTTTGTAAAGATTTCAAAAATTTCAATCCAAAAATTTTGAATTTTTATACAGAAAACAAATGAGTGCGCTATAGTAGCTTCTTGAGATTGACATTTATCACAGATGGATGATACATTTGGGAAAATTTTATGGATTTTAGTTTTGGAATAATATAATCTATGTAAAATTTTAAATTGTATTAAAGTGTGTCTTACATTAATCAAACATTTATCCACGTTTAATAAGTGTTCATTCCACCTTTCCTTTGAAATTTTAACAGCTAATTCTTGTTCCCAGTCTCTTCTGATACCTTCCGTAGATGGT
>CM075983.1:37349704-37502204 GCA_038087875.1 Malacoraja senta
CCTGACCCGCTGATTTCCTCCATCTTCTGTTTTGATATAAAAGTGTTTAACAAAACCAATCAGTCTGAAGAATGGTCCAGACCCAAAACATCTCCTATCCCATGTTCTCCAGAGATGCTGCTTGACCAGTTGTGTTACTTTAGCACTTTGTGTCCTTTTGAAGCACGTAGGATTTCCCAGCATGTTATGACAATCTTTCAGGTGAACTTGGTAGTTTAACCTCCAAAGAACATTTCCAAAATTAGGATCAATTTTTAGACCATGAACTGGAAGTTTCCGTAGATATAAGAAAGATAACTACTCATTTCAAAACACTGTTCTCGGAGAGCTCAGGATATTGACAGGTTACAGAAGTGACAAGTGTGTACCTGTACTGTAATGTAATGGATGGTCATTACAAGGTAGTTTATATTGCTATGTTATTCAGTCGACTGTAGCTGAAATGAGCATGATAAATTCATGTCCTATCCATGAGGAATCAAAATTTGAGTATCTTCACAGCCTTGGGAGGTGGAAACTAAAGTGAAATTATAGATTTTTGGTCTGACATTTCCAGACAAGGTAAGCATGTAAACTGTTTAGTTACCAAAGAATAATAAGGACAGATTTTTCAATTAGTTTCTCTGAGGATGCTGAATGCCGATGGATGTATGTGTCATCAACAGATGGGCAGCAAAGGTCTACTACATATTCTGTCCATCCATGTTTTTTTGAGGAGGGTGGTTGAAGATACACAGCCAGCACAGCGACCAAAGAATTGGTTTAGGTTTTAGTTCTATCTTGAAAATCAGAATTCAAATACGGCAATAGCAACAATCAAAAGAGCTTCAATTATCATAAGACAGAATGGTTTCTGATTGAAGAAGGGTTTCGACCAGAAAGGTCACCCATTCCTTCTATCCAGAGATACTGCCTGTCCTGCTGAGTTACTCCAGCATTTTTGTGTCTAGGCAGAAAATGCAAAACTTGAAAGCATGTACCACTAGATACAAGAATGGTTACCATCCTGCATATTATACTACTGAATAGATCTCTCGTATGCTAAGGATGTAGTACCGGTCCCCCAAATTACCTCGTTATGGCACTTGCATATATTTTTACCTGCATTTTCTCTTGCTGTAACACTATATTCTGTGTTCAGTTTTTTTGTGTGTTTTTTTTGTGCACTACCTGGTGCACTTGTGTATAGCTTGATTGTACTCATGTATGGTTTGATTTGTCTGGATAGCACATAAACAACGTTTTTAAATGTATCTCAGTACATTAGACAATAATAAACCAATGCTGATACCTATGCTGTAATATTGTACTTTAATATTGAATAAAATACTGGTCTTGGTTGAGCTCTGCCATCAACAACAGATGAATTGCAAGGAGGAGGCAATGGGATGAATGATATTTCTACTGTTATCTTAAATTAAAATTGACAAAACACCATCTGTGTTGGTGTTATCCAAATGCAAACAACTTCCATGGAATTCATAGACCATATTGTGCAGAGACAATCCATTAAGTGTATGCTGGTGTTCACATCAGTCTGTTCCTTTTCCATTTGACTCACACCACTCTTTCACAGTTCATCTCTCATGATTGCAGTCCTTTTAAAGGACCTAACCATTTGCTCCAACCATATTCCATATTTTAACTCTCTCTCTGGAAAACATATTTTCCTGTTTTCCTATTGGATTTATTTGTACTGATGATAGTTGTGTCATCCCTATATATATTCTCCTACATTATCTCCACATCTAACCTGTTAAACTTATCCAAAATATTAAAAACCTCTGTGATGACTTTACATTGTTCTAAACCTTCCTTTTTCTGTGTAAAATTTCACTCATTCTCAAATGAATGATGCAAAGAGTAGACAACTCATCACTGAGGCAATTTTTTTGGCAACCCCAACATTATCACGCTGAAAGCACGATTAAAAAGTAGTGTATTTTTCTCTGTTTCATAGTAATGAAGATTTCAGCATTCATCAAGTGCTATATCATTCCACATTGTACAACAGAAAAAAATTGTTTCCAATGCTGCAAATATCTATGAACGTCAATTATTATACCAATGTCAAATACCTTTTAATGATGTTTGTCCATTTTCCCAGCTGCCTGAAAGATGGATAAGACAATTTTTGACTGGATAAATGCTATCACTATTGTTCTATTATCTACTGGAGTGGGGCAGTGAACCACATTGTAATTCTTAGTTTTAGTTTTAGAGATACAGTGGAAACAGGCCCTTCAGCCCACTGAGTCCACACCGATCAGCAATCCCCACATATTAACATTATCCTACATACACTAGGGACACATTTACACATACACCAAGCCAATTAACCTACATACCTGTACGTCTTTGGAGTGTGGGAGGAAACCGAACATTTCGGAGAAAACCCACGCAGCCACGGGGAGAACGTGCAAACTCCGTACAGACAACACCCCGTAGTCTGGATCGAACCGGGGTCTGGCGCTGCAAGGCAGCAACTCTACCACTGCGCCACCATGGCCTTAAAAGTCTAATTCTACTGTATTAGACTTGGTATACAATTGCCTCTGGTTCTACTGGTTCTGAGCTACATTCTAGAGTGGTATCAATTGATGTCAGCATGGTATTATAACCCAAACTTTGTTGCATAGTCATAGAGCACCATAGCATGGAAAGAGGCCCTTCAGCCCTTATCATCTATGCCAACTGAGTTGCCTAACTGAGCTCATCGCAACTGCCTGCACCTGACCCATAACGTGTGTGTTGATTTTAATGAACTATAATAAATTAGTAAATAAAGATGCCTTTTTAGAACATCAAGTAGCTGTGCAAAAGTTTAACAAGAGTGAACAGAAAGATTTCCAGTTTGAAATTTATTTTATTCATGTTTATTTGCAATAGAATTCGTACAATGATATGAGGATTGATTGCATCAAATGATTGCCTTCTGATCAGTCCCACTGCCTCAGCACACTTGCCGTGGTCCCTGACAGCCCACCTGTAGTAACTGTGACAGGTATGGTGGAGCAGCTGAACTGATCTTCTGAACTCAGCAGTCATCCCATGAAGTACACGGGACCATGATCTTACACAGGACCTTGGACAATGGATCCCACCTCCAGAATACGTAAAACATTTTGATCCATCAAATGGTTTTTAATTACTTTTATCATTCTGATAAAGACATTTAGAAACCATTCAAGCAGACTTAAACAATATATGTAAAACAATATATGTAAAATTAAACAAAATAAACATTAAATTTAAATTAAGACAGGAAGTCATGATGCAGCTCAATAGGACTTTGGTTCGGACACATTTGTAGTATCACGTGCAGTTCTGATCACCTCATTATAGGAAAGGTATGGTGGCTTTGGAGAGAGTGCAGAGGAGATTTGCAAGAATGCTACATGGATTAGAGGGTTTCAACTACAGGGAGAGGTTGGATTGTCTTGGATTGTTTCCTCTGGAACGTCGGAGGTTGTGGGGAGCATTGATAGAAGTATATAAAATTATTAGAGGCATAAATAGGCTACAGGGTGAGAAGGGGAAAGTTTAACGGAGATGTGGGAGGCAGGTTTTTTCACAGAGAGTGGTGGGGGCCTGGAACGCATTGCCAAGGGTGGTGGCGGCAGCAGATAAAACAGTGGTATTTAAGAGGCTTTTAGATATGTGAGTGCAGGGAATAGAGGGATATGGATCATGTACAAGCAGATGAGATCAGTTTAGTTTGGCATTATGTTCGGCACAAACATTATGGGTCGAAGGGCCTGTTCATGTGCTGTACTGTTCTATGTTCCATGAAAATGGGGACACAAGAAACTGCTTGAATGAAACACAAAGTTCTGTTGTACCTCAATGGGTCAGGCAGCATCTCTGGAGGACATGGATAGGTGACATTTCATGTTGGGATCCTTCGTCAGACTGAGCTATACAATACGAAAACAGCCTGAAGAAGAGTCCTGACTCAAAACATCATCAATCCACCCTCCAGACCGGCTGCCTGGCCCGTTGAATTAGTCCAGTGCTTTGTGTTTTAAGGAAAATAAAATAAATGTTAAATATCTTTTTAGTGCTAAACATTAATTAAGAACAGTAAGACAAAGTCAAATTAAGTAATCAACCATTTATCTTTTCCTTCAGGACTGATGAACCCACGCAAATTAATGTAGCCTCTTACGCCAGACTCCCAGGTATACACCTGAGGTTCTGATGTCAAATGTTCCCAGTCCCTCTGGTCAATATGCATGTATTTCTCTACTGGACTTAGTGCTGAGCCTGGGGGTCAAGGGGAGGTCATGTGAAAGCATGTCACTGGATACAGGCAGAGGTTTATAGAATTACCAGCTAAAGTTCAATATTATCCTGCCCATTGTTACAATATCCTTCCTCAGAAATATCAATAATGGCAACAAGGTTTCACACAATAAATTATCTTCCAAATACTTATGCTTGGAAACAGCTGTTCTCAGCTCATGAGACCCAGTTGAATGGTGTACTCATAAAATTAAATCATTTTCTCTCCATCCCTGCGATTAGGAAAAATTTCTTCTGTGTACTATGTAACCAAATCATAAATCTAGGCCTTATAAACAGATTTATGATTGAATGCATAATAATCAAAGGGATTTAATTTATTCTTTAACAGCAAGTGAATATGTAGTTTTTTTTAAATCTTTTTTTATTGCCTCAGGAATGCAGCAGTATTTGGAGCAAAAGTATACATAATTTAATAATTGTGAAGGTGGTAATTTAACATGAGTAATTTCTGAAAACCTTCCATTAATGATGGTTAATGCATTTGAAAGAGTATATAATAAATGATCAGTGAACTTATCCAGATTTGGCTTTTGTAAATTGGAGCAAAGGCAAAGTAAGGCATTGACTGCCTTTTTCACCAATAAAGTTCAAAGAGCGATACGATATGAAAACAAGTCTTCTGGTCCATACTCACCTTAGATTCTACCACTTTCCTTTACACTGGGGTCATTTACTATTGCTAAGTTACAGGCATCATGTATGCTTTTAGGATGTGGGAGAATACTGGAGAACCCAGAGGGAAATCTATGCGGACACAGGCAAAATCCAGGAAGCAGCAGAGGTCAGGATTGAACCCCAATTGCTGGAGCTAGGAGGCAGCTTCACCTTTATGCCATTTGAATTCTTCATATCATTTTGCTGCAGTTCATACTACAATGCATTATTCGAGCACTGCAAAGTCAGGAAACAGAAACCTGGAAATGTCTTTATGTATCTCTATATTTTTTCAGTACGATGTGTATGACAGCAGTAGGTTGCAATATTGAAATGTAGGTTACAATGAATTCTAAGTCAGTTCACACCACCTCAGAAAGTGGATTTTCCAAAAAAAATACTTCTAGGTTGCAATTAATGATGCCATTTCTAACACAACACCCCAGTGACCCTTGCTCCGAGAACCATGCCTGTTATTGGGCACCAACAATTTAAAGCAGGCTTCTTAAACCATGGGTAGAAATCACTTTTAAAACATGGGGGCACACAAATTTCCTGGCGGGTCAATGACAAGTGTGCATGACAACGAACAATTTTACCTCCTCCCCCCTTGACAACAAGAAGCAAATTTATTGTTTAAACACAGTAATACCGTCTGGTTGCCTGCGTAACGCACACAAGTTCCCACGCACAAAACACCAGATAATCTGTATTTTTTCCGTTTATTGGCAGTTCATTTGTTTTTTTGAACTTTGCACTTTTAAGAATGCCATTTTAGCAGCGGTAACGAGGAAGTCGTACTTTTTTTCCCCCCGCAGAAGATACATTACGCTCAAATCACATACCTTACCTCTATTACCCCTCTACATAAAAACAAAGTGTCAATGCCTCTTCAAGATCTACTAATCCACCCATAGCTTCAGCTGCAGGTAGAGCTGAAGGGATTTGGCGCTCGGAACAATGACCGCATTAGAAGATCTGAGCATCTTGAAATCAATCTCATGAGCACGAGTGAAAGATAGCCAGGCGACACAGTATCGATCAGCCCACATCGCACAGAGTGGAAAAGAATGAAATGGAAAATTGCAAGTTATTCAACTGCAACTTTCCCCCTTCCCCGACACAAAGGCAGCAATAACATATTTGCCACATGTTTAATCTTTTTCCCGATTATACATAAAAGAAGCAGTATATATATAACCTCCCCTTTCTTCTGACCATGACTTATGCAATATTCAACAAGCCAACCTGGACAATTAGTTTGGTGTGACAGTTGTGTAGGAAGGAACTACAGATGCTGGTTTTAACCGAAGATGGACACAAAAAGCTGGAGTAACTCAGCGGAACAGGCAGCATCTCTGAAGAGAAGGAATGGGTGACGTTTCGGGTCGTGAAGACTGAGTCTGAAGGGTCTCAACCCGAAACGTCACCAATTCCTTCTCTCCTGAGATGCTGCCTGTCCCACAGAGTCACTCCAGCATTTTGTGTCTATCTTTGGTGTGACAGTTGTCTCATTTCATCGGCTTCATGCATTGCGCGCATGGAAGAGACGCTAGACGTTCACATGCCACTTGCATCTATCCATCCAAGTGCGCTCTTAATGAAATCTCACATCTTTGCGCGGGAGGGATGGAATGAATGTAACCACCGGCTAAAGCAAAGGCATAGTTAGGACAGGGAAATAAACCCACCACTTAATTAACCATGTTCCCGAATGTAAAAACTATTTATACATGTAACATTTTTGTTTTAAAATCAATGTAACTCTTTTTTGAGTTTTAATGCCAAGCTAAAACCCCGTCCGAAGGGCATGCGGCAGCTGGTTTCATAGTGCCTTCATTGTTGATAGGTGCTGATCTTTCACATGGACCGCTGTCAGTGCCAGTTTACCAACTTCCATAGCTGCTCTGCATTAGTGGAGTCAGACTTGAAAGTATCTCTTGACACTGGCGCTGGAGATTTTCAGCATGGAGGCAGCCGTGCTCATAAACTTAGCAGGTCATAGAGTGATATAGTATGGAAACAGGCCCTTCGACCCAACTTGCCCACACCAGCCAACATGTCCCAGCTACACTAGACCCACCTGCCAACATTTAGGGATGTTATATGATTTTAAAAAATCTTTTTATTTTGTTTTTAATTTTTTAATATTATTTTTATTAGAAGCAACTGTGCAAAGATAAAACATTCGGCATCTAAAATTATACAATTGTTGTACAGCTTCATTTTTAACCTTATAACATGAAAATGAAAAAAAGAAAAGAAAAAGAGAACAAGAAAGGAAAAAAGTGAAAAGTGAAAAGATAGATCGAAACAGAACAAAAGAAAGACCCCTAAACTACCAAAATAGTGTGGCCGAAAGATATAGAAATAAGAAAGAAGATAAAGAAAGGTGGAGATATACCTAACCCCTCGTCCCCGCACCCACCCCCCCCCCCCCCCGCCCACCTCACCCAACCTGGCATCGGATTTAAATTTAAATTTGTGTTGCACCATGCTATTCTTGTAAGAATTCGGTGAAGGGTGTCCATGTCTTGAGAAATTGATCTGGTTTTTCAGCCAAGACAAGCCTAATGTTTTCCAAATGTAGTGCCTCGGACATGTTTGTGATCCACATCTTCACTGTAGGGACTGTTATCTTTTTCCAAAATTTAAGTATTAGATTTTTCGCCGTTATCAGGCCATAGTTAAGGAAACGTCTTTGAAATAACGTTAGCTCAGAACAGGCCTCTGACATTCCTAGTGTGATCAATTTTATGTCGGGATCCAATTTTATTTTAAGTATTTTGGAAAAGATATCAAAGATTCACCTCCAGAAGTTTTGTAATTTTGTACAGGAAGCAAAGGAATGGGTTATGGTTGCTTCTCGGAGGAGAGATTTATCACAAATAGGAGAGACATTTGGGAAGAACTTATTCAATTTAGACTTTGAATAATAAAGTCTATGCTGTATTTTAAATTGTATTAGCGAGTGCCTAACATTAAGAGAACAGTAGTGTATATATAGAAGACTTTCCTCCCAACTATCCTTTGAAATTGTTAAACCCAATTCGTCTTCCCAAGCTCGCCTAATTATTTCTGACGGTGGTATATGTAAATTTTAAAGGGTATTATAGAGGTACGATATTAATTTATTTGAATCCAACTTTCTATTCATGCATTCATCTAGTATATCTGGACCCATAGAGTGACAATCTTGGGTGTGTATTTTCACATAATCTCATATTTGAAGATATCTGAAGTATTGACTACCTTTCAAATGATATTTTGACTGTAATTCTTGAAACGAGAGGAGGGTCCCCATCTCATAAACGTCTCCCAGCTTTTTAATTCCTAAGCTTTCCCATTGTGCAAACACCTTGTCCAAAGTAGACGGTTTAAATGAGGGATTATTGCCGATTGGTAAAATGAGAGATAAATATCTCAATTTAAGGGTTGATTTCAGCTGTTTCCAGATTCGTAAGGTGCTATGGATTATCGGATTTTTCTCATTCGTTGATTTCTTCAGATTTATTGGAGAGAGAAGAATTGCGCCTATATTGAAAGGCAAACTATCTTCCCTCTCCATTTTTAACCAGTTTACTTGTTGGCATGTATCGTCCATCCAATAAATTAAAATTTTAATATTAGTTGCCCAGTAATAGAGAAGAAAATTAGGGAAAGCCAGACGCCGATTTCTTTAGCTTTGCATAAATGTCGTTTGTGAATTCTGTGAGTTTTGTAATCCCAGATAAAGTTTTTAATTGCAGAGTCGAGTTTTTTAAAAAGGTTTTTAGGGAGAAAAATCGGTATTGATTGAAATAATTACAGGACTTGTGGAAGGAAAATCATCTTTATGGAGGGAAATCGGAAGTGTTTTCCAAAATTGAATAAGGGCATCTAAAAAAATCTGATACCTATTTAAATCTTTCAAAAGCTATAACCACAACGTGATAAATAACACTAAATAAAACTGAAGCAAATAAAGGCAAACAGAAGAACTAACCTTGAAGGAGAGAGAGAGAGAGAGAAAACAACACACATAAACTTTTCACGAAACTAACAAAAAATCATACATAAAGAAACTTTTGATAAACTAACAAAAATAAACATACTTAATTGTTTTAAATTCATATAACATCCCTAAATGATGGGTAAAAATTACTGAATAACGTGCATGAATGAGGGACTGTACCTGCACTCCAGGAAGAAGCCCGTGCTCGTGGTCCGGAACACTTAATGAGAGTTTTAAGAAATTCTCCCGTAAATTATATTCAAAGGAAAACTGCGTCAGTAATATTTGAAGGTCAAAACACAATTGTATTTATTGAGGAATGCATATATATGTATTGGTGACACATTGTATAACTACTTCTTAACTACTGGCAGTTACCAAGCGCTAACAGTGGTAGTTAACAAATCATTTTCGTCTCAGAGGAATCAAGTGATAAACAACTCCAATCTTTCTGCAGTACTCATTAAACCTGAGCTTTTTAAAAATGTAAAATTCCAAGGTGATTTTGCTGCAACATGTTTCACAAAACATGGGGGGGGATTGTCCCCCACCTCTCAAAACATGGGGGGACACGCCCCCCCTACCCGTCCCCCCGCAGGATTGCCACCCATGTTCAATACAGCCGTGTTCAATACAGTCATGGGAATTTAACACAGGTAAGTCTAGTGTGATTTATTTATTTCACTCCACTCCTTTGGGCCCAACCCAGTATTCTCATTAAGTACAAATGTCCAGCACCTAAACCCACACTCAACTACCCCCTCGCAATAATGCCATGCTATGATCACCCATATGATCCTCAACACGAACCACTAGATCCAATCAGCAATCTCATATTCTTGAGGGATCCTTCCATTCAACCATTATTTGGTGCTGATCACTGCTACTCTGATCCAGTTCACTCCTTTCTGTCTGCAGTCCAAGTCCCGCATGAGCAAACACCCCTTATTCTGGACCCAGCAAATGGCTTTGGCCACTTTACCAGTCCCACCCTCTGCTCATCCCCCAACCTGGTCCCAGCAGTATTTATTCACTTGCTCTACATAGACCAGTTGAATAGCACACATCATACTGAACAACCGATGGGTCCAAAAACGAAATGATTGTTGATGCACAAAATACTGATAAGTTATTGAACTTCTGCACACACTACATAGTTAAACATCTACAGGGTTAAACATAGTGTCTTTTGGAGCCTGAACATTCACAGAATTTTCTTATTCTGGCTCCCGGCGTAGAACAGCACCGCGAGTCAGCACCGCGAACGCAGCAGCCCCCTCCGGTCAAAAACAATAGCGGCGGTAAACTAAGGCCTGACGACGGCAACTTACTTTCACCGACCTCCCGTATACTTCGGCCACGACAGGGCCCGCGCTGACTGTCGCTGTCCACCGGGCCGCTCCGACCTTGGCCGTTACACAGGGACGACTTGACAACTTTTAACAGCACCAAGGGAGGACGTTTATTATTCCCTCCCGTGTCTTATTTAGTTTTATCATTTATCGCGATTTCCCTTCTTTATATTTTTAAACTAGTAAAGCGGGGTTTTTAATCTTTTAATCTTTTTTAATCTTTTATCGCCAAGGAAATCTCTGTGCTACCAACCGAGACCAATTTTATCGTGACTTTCTTTTTAAACTAGTAAAATAGCATTTTATCCTGTCATCGTGCATTCCGTGCTACCAGCCGAGACCAATTTTGTGATCTTCGCTGGTAACTTACTGCTTTTAACTGTTTTTAACCTTGAAGATTTTCCTGCCACCCAGCCCATTTGCAATATATGCCATAGAATACTGTAACCTCGCTCGTGCCATATTGGATTTCTAAAATCGAAGATTGAATTAGTACCATGCTTGGATCTGGAAGAATACGAAACACATCAACACCAGTGTTGTATTTGGTTCTGTTGATTGCCTTCTCCCAACTTGGATTGAGGATTTTCCATGAATGGGACCATGGTCCATCAAAAATTAGTGTCCAGAAGACGTACGTAAATACGTTTCGTGGAGATGGGTCGAAACACTCAGCTACCCCCTTTCTAGGCTACCCAAGAGGTCACCTACCATTGTTCATTATTGTCAATTTACTGGCTGGGGACATCAACCTCAACCCTGGCTCAAAAGGTCAGCACCGTGGACGTAAACCAAAGTACCCATGTGGTTTGTGCTCATTTGCTGTTAAAGATTCTGGCATTCAGTGCTCGATGTGCACAAGTTGGTTTCACCTGAACTGCTCCAATGTGTCAAACGACACTTTTGGTTTTCACTCCAAAAATCCAAATGCCATCTGGTTATGCCCATTGTGCAATGTCATCAACCTTGCCAGCTCATTTTTTGACTCGTCAAGCGACCTTACAAGTATGCCCAACTTGAGCAATTCATTTGAAAGTCTCACATCTCTGAGTGATGACCCTGATTGTGACGAATGGAATCATGAGAATTTAAGATCATCCAGCCCGGACCTCCGGTGGCACCATGATGGACTGAACAGGTGCAGCATTTAACACCGCTCCCGTAATTAGCGAATTTTCGCGTAAAAAAACGTTTGGGAAGTCGGGACCGATTTGAAAAACTTACCGGATCTGTTTGACGTCGCGCTGATGACGTCATCAGAAATCGCCGTGAAAATAACGGTGGTTTAAGGTACTTTTAAATGAAACAAAGTGATTCCTTGCCAGAGCCCTCAGAGCTGTTTCAAAACGTCTTTTGAAAAATCAGCCAACATCTGAAGAAATTGAAGAATCTGAAGAAGTAACTTCTGAATTAGCCTTGAAATGGCTGCAAGGGCAAAGGCTGAAATGGCTGAAAAGTCTACAAAGGATAAAGAGTTGGAGGATATAAAGAACTTGGTAAGAGACTTAAAAATTGAACTTTTGGCTGGGAATAAAAGTATGATGGAGAGCATGATGGAGAGCATGAACATTGGGAATCAGAAAGTTATTGATTCAATTGGTATTTTAAATAAACAAATTGATGATGTGCAAGGTGAATTATCTGTGAAAATTGATCGGGTGGAAGAAGATTGCACGAAGAAGTTTGATTCTGTTCTCCAAACCGTTACATCATATCGGACTGCTATGAAAGATATGGAAACAGCTATGGTACAAATGTCCGAAGATATGCAGAGAATGAAGAAGGATCAGGACCGTGTCGTGGGACAGTTGGCTAAAATGTCTGATAAATGCCTTGATTTGGAAGCGCGTTCAAGACGGCAGAATTTAAGAATAGTTGGAGTGACAGAGGGAAAGGAGGGGAATGAGCCTCGTGAGTTCGCTGCCAACTTACTTAAACATAACTTACTCGACCTGCCTGTCGAACTGAAAATAGAAGTGGCACATCGGGTGCAAAGGGCAAAATCAAGAGCACAAGCAAAGTCAGGAGCCTCCCCACGACAGATTATTGTGAAATTTCGTGACATTTCAGCTTTGGAAGATGTTATGAAAAAAAATCCAGTACGGAAAGAAGATGATGTTTGGGACTGATACCATCAAACTATTTAGAGATTATCCCTATGAAATCGCCAAACAACGAGAATTGTTTACAAACACACAACAGATCTTGAAAGGACACCAAAAGATCAGGTATGGGATCATGTATCCGGCTAAAATGAGGACTACCTATAATGTTCATCGAACCAGAAGCAGCTTACAAACACGCTCAAGACATTTTAAAAGAGAAAGCTGATTAAGTACATCATCACGTCTCCAAGGCAAGGCTTTTATTCCACAGATATCGGCAGAGGGGAAGCTGATAAAGATGACTTTTTAAAAAGAAAGACTAAGATGGCGGAACTTCTCCATGTGCTGGTGTGTAGACATTTTATCTTTCAAGGACATTCTTTGTTCCAACTCGAGCGAAAGATGGAATAACAAGGGCGTGGCTGAATGGGGAACGTAATACAAACGGACTTGAAAATAAATTTCCAGAATTAAAGTCTTTTAAAATTTTAACCCTCTACTAATCCTATACTAACACAGAAACTACTGAATTAACATAGTAATAGTAATTGAATCTAATGCGAATTAACATATTAACAGTAATAGTAATTGAATTTAATGCGAACTGTTAAAATGGTAAAATGTAATAATCCATTATATTGATTGATCCCCCCGGGGAGGGGAAGGGAGGGCTAAATATAAGGAAATAGATTAATAACAGACTAAAAAAACTAATTTAGATAATATAATAGGCTTCAGTTCAAATTATGCTTGGGAGGAGGTGAGGAGATTCAGAACCTTGGCAAACAGCCAGGAGTCTGATGGTACACAAAAATGCTGGAGAAACTCAGCGGGTGCAGCAGCATCTATGGAGCGAAGGAAATAGGCAACGTTTCGGGCCGAAACCCTTCTTCAGACTTACGTCTGATTCTGGTTAACCCCTTCCAACCAGCAGTTGATTAGTACTGAAGGGGAAGCAAATGTAAATATTGTTAGCATAGGTAAATGGTAGATAAGTTGAAGATTTGATTAGATAAGACTTAATTATATATATATATAATAATTATATATATGGTAATGGTGATATATATAACTCAGCTTTGAATTGGCCCCAGCTCCCTTTGGTAAGATTATTCAAGGGGGCAGAGTTAAATGTAGATTAACAACAACGGAAGTCAATAAATGTGTTACTACCACCATTAGGTGGATAATTGGTTACAGTCGTCATTTTTAGACACTGTAATATCACTTTAAAAAAAAATATTTTGTGTCACAATAATTCACATTTTTTAGTTTTTTTGTTCAAGGACAATTTTAAAAGGGATGTACCAACAGAATTTAAAAGTACAAATGCTCCCCCAGCATCCAGAGACCTGAGGTATTGGTTGCACCATATGACTCAAAGGTATTAAAATAATTTAAAATGCAAGACGATAAACAAAAGAAATTTGGAGGAATCACATTTTGCAGTTGGAACATAAGGGGTGCTAATGAACTTATTAAAAGGGGTAAGATTTTCGCACAATTGAAGTCGCTCAATTCGGACATAATCTTTTTACAAGAAACTCATTTGAAATTGCAAGCTCAGACTAGATTGAAGGCAAATTGGATAGGCCAAACATATCAATCTTCATATATCTCTAAATCTAGACGCACGGCAATTATTATTCACAAAGGTATACCATTTAAATCAAAGAATATCATAATAGATAAGGAAGGGAGATTTCTTATAGTTACCGGAGAGATTCATGCTACTCCAATCACCTTGGTAAATATTTATGCGCCTAATTTTGATAATCCCCAATTCTTTAATAAAATCCTGAATATAATCTCAGAGTTTAATTATCAAAACGTGATAATTGGGGGAGACTTTAACTGCGTTTTAGATCCATACCTGGATAAATCTTCACAACAGAACAGGGGTAACACAAAATCTAAAAGCAGGGAAATCCTAAATACATACATAAAAAATACAAATACAACAGATGTCTGGAGGATCGCTAATCCTGCAGGAAGGGAATACTCGTTTTATTCAATGGTACACAAAACCAATTCACGTATCGACTATTTTCTAGTGGACACAAAATTAATTCCCTATACATTGAACCCAAAATATCACAACAGCACAATTTCTGATCACTTCCCGTTAACTTTTTTTTTTTAACTCGAAGGAATGCCTAAAAATAAATCATTTTGGAGGTTTAATCCTCAAATCATAAATGATTCACAAGGTGGTATATATTTAAAACAACAGATGGAACTCTTTTTCGAGACTAATTATACCCCAGAGACTTCACCAACCTTACTATGAGAATCTTTTAAAGCATTTATCAGAGGATCTATAATCTCATACCAAACTTTTCTAAATAAAAAGAATAAGAATGAACAAAGGCAGTTAGAAGAACGAATTAGACAACTGGATTTAGACTATGCTAAAGAGCCAACTATAGATAAACATAATAAAATAACAATATTGAAATTTAAATTAAATAAAATATTATCAGCAAATGTTATAAGATTATTTCAAATGACAAAACAGGAACATTTTGAATTTGGGGATAAACCGCATCAACTTTTGGCACGTCAATTGAAAAAACGGGGAAAAAATCATACTATTTTAAAGATTAAATCAGATAAAGGGGAATTGTTAACACTACCTAATGATATTAATAAAAGATTTGCTCAATTTTATCAAAATTTATATACATCTAAAGCATTAGCAGATAGTACTAAAGTTATAGAGTTCTTGGATAATTGTAATCTCCCAAAATTTAATTTGATCGAACAAGAGGAATTAGGAGCACAAATCTCAACTAAAGGAATAGAAGAAGCAACAAACTCATTAAAGAATGGAAAAACACCAGGACCAGATGGATTTAGTAATGAATTTTATAAAAGATTCTACGAGATAATTACATCACGGTTACATAAAATGTATACATATGCTTTTAAAGAACAAACACTTCCAGAAACATTAGCGGAATCAACGATTACACTTATACCTAAAAAAGATAAAGATTTAGAAGACCCGGGTTCTTACAGAGCTATTGTGCTGTTAAATACAGATCAAAAAATAGTAGCGAAAACATTAGCTAGAAGATTAAGTAAATATGTTAGTAAATTAATAAATGCGGATCAAACGAGGTTTATACCCAAGAGATACTCATGCAATAATCTGAGACGTCTGTTTAATATAATGCATTCATATAAAACCGAAGAACAAGACTTATCAATTATTTCATTGGACGCAGAAAAAGCACTCAAGTGGAATGGGACTACCTTGTTAAAGTATTGCAAAATTTTCAAATGGGAGAGAATTTTATCTCATGGGTAAAACTATTATATGACAGGCCTACTGCCAGAATATTAACTAATAATATGTTGTCCCCGAAATTTCAATTATCAAAGGGAAATAGATAGGGATGTTCACTATCACATCTGCTATTTGCTCTTGTAATAGAACCTTTAGCGGAAAGCATTAGAATGCATCCGAATATCCATGGTTATAATACAAAATAATAAAATAATAAAATATCATTATATGCAGATGATGTACTACTTTATATCACAAAATCACAAATCAGTATACCAAATATATTAAATCTAATAGAGGAAATTGGATCCTTTTCAGGATATAGAATAAATTGGAATAAAAGTGAAATTATGACGATAAAACCTCAAGACTCAACACACCTGTTAAAATTCCTTTTTAAAATTGCTTCAGAAAAATTTAAATATTTGGGAATTGAAATTACTAGAAAATATAAATCTTTATTTAATGCAAACTATATGCCCCTGCTTAATAAATTAAACGCCCTGATTAAATTTTGGAAAACTCTTCCGATGTCTCTAATAGGCCGAATACATGCTATAAAAATGATCTTTATACCACAAATTTTATATCTATTCCAATCAATATCGATATACTTACCAAAAAAGTTTTTTTTAAACTGGATGCTGGTATCACAAATTTTATATGGGAATATAAATCCCATAGAATTCAAAGAAGACATTTGTGCAAACCTAAAGAATTTGGTGGATTAACACTCCCTAATTTTTTGTATTATTATTGGGCAGCAAATGTCAAAAATATGATTCACCTGTTGGACAACTCGGTCCAGCAGGTGGATTGGATAGTAATGGAGCGAGAGGATTGTTCCCCTTTTAATATAGGAGCGATCCTTCTCTCACCAACAAAATTGAATAATACAATATATAGTAAAAATCCAATTATTCATAGTACAATTAGAATTTGGAAACAAATAAAATTAACTTAAAAATTAAGAAACCTATCGCTTCTCTCACCTATAGTTAATAATCCGTCGTTTAAACCATCTATTATAGATAAATCATTTACATACTGGGGCAGAATAGGAATTAAAATATTTGGAGACATGTATGATAATGGTAATTTTTAATCATTTCACCAACTACAACTTAAATACAATTTGAGAAGTAATCAATATTTTAAATATTTTCAAATCCGTGACTATTTTAAAAAATATACACAAGAATATCAAAATTTATCTCCAGACCTATTAGACGATGTTATGAATATAAAAGGCGGAATCAACTAACTTAATATCATATTTGTATAATATCATCCTAAATATAGAAATACCATCATCTGATAGAATTAGAAGAGATTGGGAACAAGAACTAGCTATAAAAATCTCGAAAGAGAGTTGGGTTAAACACTTGCTATATGTGCACAAATGCTCGATTAATGTAAGACACATTCTAATTCAATTTAAAACTTTACAAAAGCTATACTACTCAAAAATTAAAATAAGTAAATTTTATCCAAATGTCTCTTCCATCTGTGATAAATGTCTAACCCAAGATGCAACTATAGCACATTCTTTTGTTTTTTTGTATAAAAATTCAAAAATTTTGGAATTAAATCTTTGAACTTTTTACGAAATTATTTAAAATAAAACTGAAACCGAATGCAGAACTGATTATTTTCGGAACAATGGAAGCCAGCTTTGAGCAGACTTTGTTTCAAAAGAGCTTCCTTAATTACGGCTTAATAATGGCAAAAAAACATACTGAAATTCTGGAAAAACGCTCCCACACCAACGATAAAAATGTGGATTTCTAATATGTCCGAACTGTTACACCTGGAAGATATGAGATTCCTCTTAGCAGGCAAATCAGACCATTTCCAAAAGATTTGGTCTCCATTTATCGACTTATTACAAGCATAGGGTGCAACAAAACATTGAAAATAAATGGTTTCAGGACCTGGTGAGGGATATGTAAAGGTACGAAGTAGGTGCATCCCTTGTATCTTGTCTTATCTTATCTTACTTTTTTTTTTTTTCTTTCTTTTACTTTTGTTTTCTGTTTAACTCTTTCTTGTGGTTTATGTCCCTATGGGCTTCTCTGGACCACTCTTTCACTCACTCACTATCTTTGCTAATTCTCTCTATCTTTCTTCTTTTTAAAGTTTAAAATAAGAAGTGGTACAAGAAATTTATAATTTTATATTAGCTTGATATCACTGCAATGTACATTACTTCTAATAAAAAAATAAAAAATAAAAAATAAATAAAAAAGATCATCCAGCCCAAATTGTGCTGGCCACTTACTGAAAATAACACTTTAAAAAACTGCTCCTGGGTGGCCTTGTGGAACGACATCCAAAGCAACACCAACATCCAAAGCAGAGAAAAACCCTCTGCTGAAATGTGCGAAGACAAAGGATGGCTGGACCGTTGTTGGGAAAGATGGTAAAAGTAATACCCCTGATGATGACAAAATCTCCATCCTCCCCCTACACCAGCTATCAGACCTGTCAACATGTTAATGGACAAAGAAATGTGTGTAATGGTGATGCTCAAAAGGAGATTCATGGTACCAACAAAGATATTGATCGCAATGATGTCAGCAATGAACATGGGATCAAAATCGCTGTTATAAATTGCCGCAGTATAAGAGGAAAATGTGCTGTGATCAATTCATTTATTGAAACTGAAAATCCTGATATCTGTGATATATATGCAAATGTACCTGTACCTCGTGACTGAGGTCAGGTGACCTTCTAGAAGTTTCCATTGGTTGTTCAGATTAAATCTTACTTACAAGATGGCGGACGTGTATTCATTGTGCTAGTCACAACAGGGCCTTACAGGGAACATTACATGGTGTCAGAAGGGAGAAAAAAAAACTAAAGAAAAGAATGGCAGGACTCAAGCCTCCAGGGCCACTTTCCACGCAAGGGAACTTGGCCAAGAATTATAAGGATTGGATAAGGGCATTCCAGCTGTACGAGACAGCAACAGAACTGACGGGTAAGCCTGAAAATATTTGGTGTGCAACATTTCTCAACGTGGCTGGACCAGCAGCTCAGGAGCTTTATGAGACCTTTCGGTTCACCCCTGAGGAAAGTGACAAAATACAACCGCTGAAGAATAAGTTTCGGACATACTGTGAACCAAAAAAGAACTTAACTGTCACAAAATACTTATTTAATACACGTAATCAGCAGCGAGGGGAGACCTTCTCCAGCTACCTGACTGCAGTGAAGGATTTAGCTAATGATAGCAAGTTTGGCATTATCCATGACTCGTTGCTGCGAGACAGAATCGTCTGCAGCATCACCAGCCAGCCGCTCTGGGAGAAACTTCTACAATGCGATGATTTAACACTGGAAAAATGCAGTGACATGTGTATGATCGCAGAAGCATCAGCCGAGCATGTGAAGCAGATTCCCCCAACCGCCATCGACACCGAAGAGACAGTTGATTACGTGAAACGTGACAGCGCCAGTCGGCCATGGGGCCGAGGCAGGGATTCGCGACCCAGACAGCCACAAACAGAAATCCGTGATTCGGGTAAAGATACCGTCTGCCGGTCATGCAACCGCGGCCATGAGATATTATACCTGCAGAGAGATTGGACATCTTTCCAGATCCCCCGACTGCCCGGTAAATAGAGCGCCCAACAGCCGCCCACGTCCCCGACAACATGACCGGCTAATCAGACAAAAGGCCGGACACTGGAGCCATGACGTCCGCGACGTCGATTTCCAGATGAACACTTCACCGCTGCCTGAGCCAGTGGACGACGACGTTGATGTATTCTACATGGACGCCGTGATTGACGCCGTTATTGAGTCGACGCATGAATGGGGACAGATGTGCAGCATCAACAATGTGAACATTGAGTTCAAACTCGACTCTGGCGCTCAAGTTGACATCCTGCCAGAGCACTTGTTTAGAAAGACTGGTCGTGCCTTAATGAACACGAACGTGACACTGAGGTCATACTCTGGACATACAATGAAGCCTGTGGGGCAGGCAAAGGGGAACGTCAAAGTAGGTAAGAAAGAATATAGGGTGGTCTTTCAAATAGTGGAGGGGAATGTAAAACCCATATTTGGGAAACGAACGTGTGAAAAGTTAGGTCTTCTTGTGCGAAAGGAGGCGGTTGATGGCGTGAGTGCGAGCCCATCGTACACTGCGAGGATCATTGAGGAAAACCGCAAGATTTTCCAAGGGCTGGGAAGGCTAAAAAGACATGAGTGCACCATAGCGCTGCAAGGGAACGTGCAACCTAAGTAATACCCACCCTGCACTATCCCCTATAAGATCAGGATACGGTCAAAGCCGAATTAGAGCGCATGGCAAGCTTGGGAGTCATAAAGCCTGTGAGTGAACTGACAGATTGGGTGAATTCAATGACTGTGGTTAGCAAGCCTAATGGCGAAGTCCGCATATGCCTTGACCCACGTGACCTCAATGCGGCCATTCGTAGGGCCCATTTCCCGATGCCGACGTTCGAGAACATTGCAGCCCGCATGCCGAAGGCAGAATTGTTCTCGAAATTTGACGTTACAAGTGGGTACTGGCAGTTCCCACTGAGCGATGACAGCTCGCGTCTGACCACATTTAATAATCCCTTTGGGAGATACCGATACCTTGTACTTCCATTTGGAATCTCATCCGCAAGTGAACTTTGGCAGCAGGCGATGCAGGAAGAGTTCGGCGATTTAGAAGGGGTGGAGATAGTCGTTGACGACATTCTCGTTTGGGGTGTGAATGCAGCACAACATGACGCAAGGGTGAAAGCCCTACTCGAACGGGTGAAAGAATCAGGCCTAAAGCTCAATCCCAGAAAGTCGGTAATGCGCTCAAATGAGATTGAATATGTGGGACACGTCATCTCGCAAGCAGGCGTGTCACCAAGCCCATCTCGTGTCAGCAGCATGCTACAAATGCCATACCCGACAAACAAGGCTGAAGTGCAAACATTCTTGGGGATGGTGACATACATGGCCAAGTTTATTCCAAACCTTTCGGAGATCCCTGCCCCACTTAGACAGCTAACAGAAAAGGGAGTAGCGTGGCATTTTGAGAAGAAGCAAAGACAGGCAGTAGACCAGCTGAAGTCTCTACTCTCATCGCCACCCGTACTCAAACTGTATGATGTGAACGCGCCCGTTTCAATTGCCACAGATGCTTCCAACAGCGGATTTGGAGCGGTCCTAATGCAAGACGAGAGACTTGTTGCCTACGCTTCACGGCGTGTGAACGCGGCTGAGCGCAACTATGCGACTATAGAGAAGGAGTTGTGCTCCATATTGTACGCATGCAGAAAGTTTCATGACTTCATTGTCGGTCAGCGCACAGTAATCTTTACTGACCACAAACCGTTAGTAGGCTTGCTCGCCAAGCCGCTACACAAACGAAGCCCCAAACACCAGCGCATGCGAATGCACCTGCTACGATATGACCTGGAAATATGGTGGAAGCCGGGACGTGAAATGTTTGTCCCCAATGCCCTGAGCCGGCTGCCCAGTGCAAACACGCGTGCGGAAGAGCACACCGCATTGCCGAACGTGATACATGCTGTAGAAGCCATCCTACACATGTCAGACGCGAGCCTTGCGCAGTTCAAAGCTGAAACAAAAAAAGATCGGACGCTAACATTGTTGTGTGAGTATATAAGAAAGGGTTGGCGTAGTAACAGGCGTGATCTGCCCTCGGACTTGACTCCGTTTCATACATACCATGACGAGCTGGTTGAAATCGATGGATTAGTCTTGAGGGAAAACCGAATTGTAGTCCCCCAAAGCATGCGAAGGCAGATGCTGAACGCGCTACATGAATCACATCTGGGAGTAGTTCAACTTAAACAACGAGCCCGCAATTTATTTATGTGGCCTGGAATGAATGCACAGATTGAGGACACAGTGGGAAATTGCTCGATATGCCAGGCAACCAGGAAAGCACAAGCAAGCGAGCCGCTCCAACCACACTTCATCCCCAGCAGACCTTGGTCTAAGGTCGGAGCAGACATCTTTCTTCTGGAGTTGACCATTTGCTTGTAGTGGACTATTACTCCAAGTACCCAGAAATAGCGCAACTGACGGACATGATGTCACATTCGGTGATACGTGAGATGACGGGCATGTTTGCCCGGAATGGCATTCCTGACTTGGTGATGACAGACAACACGAGACAATTTGACTGTGCTGAGTTTCGTAGGTTCCAGGACGACTGGGAATTTGCCCATGTCACCTCAAGTCCAATATATCTACAGAGCAACGGGCAGATAGAGCGCTGTATGCAAACTATAAAAGGTATCATGAGGAAAGACAAACGCAGTGGCCGTGACCCGATGTACGCCATCCTTGAATACCGCAACACCCCCCTTGACGGGACAGGCGGCTATGCCCCCTCACAGTTACTGAACAGTAGACTGTTAAGAAGCAGATTGCCATCGCCTCTATCGCTCTTACTGCTTCATCATGTCCCTCCCATGGGACCACAACTGGCCGTCCGGCAAGAAAAACAGGCAGCATACTTCAATGAGAAGACAAGCGCCGAGCCGCTGCCACGCCTGGAACAACAGCAGGTGTGGTTTCATGCCAAACCAACCGAGTGGCTACGTGGCCGGATTGCAATAGAAAACCTGTCCCCTCGGAGCTACGTCATCTCTACACCGAGTGGTACTGAGTTCCGCAGAAACAGGAAGGACATACGACCTGCGCACGAAGCAGCTGAGCCATGCCCTGGCAACACGCAGCAGATAAGTGCGAACACTCTCCCACAAAGAGGAACCCCTTTCCCAGAAGGAGCTAGTCTCCAAGACTGAAGAGAACTATCACAGGCCGCATCACCAGGTTCTGTGGTGGGGGAACCGGCTCGAAGTGTGCCAAGCCATACTCACACACAACAGAAATACGACACAGAACGAGGTGGAAATACGACTTGTACGAGAAGTGGGCGATGGTCAAAACCCCCAACTCGACTGGTTATGTAAAATTGATGGACAATTATTTTGTAGTTCTGTAATATGAAGAGCACTGTGTTATCTGTGGTAATTTATCCACAGTAAATTGAGTAAAGGTTCCAGTTATTATTTTGAACCCAGTGGTGGAGGGGGAGATGTGATGTTGTGATGTAATTAAAGTGAAGGGGGAGATGTGATATATATGCAAATGTGCCTGTACCTCATGACTGAGGTCAGGTGACCTTCTAGAAGTTTCCATTGGTTGTTCAGATTAAATCTTACTTACAAGATGGCGGACGTGTATTCATTGTGCTAGTCACAACAGGGCCTTACAGGGAACATTACAATATCCTTATCGGGTCCGAATCTTGGCTGGACCCATCAATCAAATCTGCTGAGGTTTTCCCTCCTCACCTCCAAATTTTTAGAAAGGACAGAAACTCGCATGGAGGCGGTGTCTTCATCGGAGTTAACAATACCATTCCTTGTTTTGAAAGAACAGACTTAGACAGCGACTCTGAGCAAATCTGGTGTCAAGCTACACTCGAGGGTCAGTCGTTACAGATCGGAAGCTTTTACCGACCACATGACATGAAAACGAGCCTCTTTTAGACCTTGGATCAAACATCTCCAAAATTAACGCCTCGTCACGCTCTCCACTTATCATCCTGGGGGGTGATTTCAATGTCCCAGGTGTAGATTGGTCTGACGGCATACAAAATGAACCAAAAGGAGCTCTCCAGGAAGCCTTAGCTGACCTTACTCTGGAAAATCACCTGTCCCAAAAAGTCACTTTCCCTACCAGGCGTGATGAGACAAGTGGCATCAAAAATACTTTAGATTTATTGGTCATTTCTCACCCAGATTTAATTTTGGAAGTTTCATCGTGTGCTGGAATTAGCGATCATTATATTATCCAAGCAAAACTGCACACAAAGCTTAAAGTTCCTTCAAAGCCACCGCGTAAAATTCCCCTCTGGAGAAAAGTGAACAGCGAGGAATTTAAAGTCTTAGCAAAAAAAATGGGAAAAGATTTCTTCAACCTGCAACCAGATAAAAGATCCGTAAAAGACAACTGGGTGTGGCTGAGAAACTCTTTAAATAATATTGTTACAAATCATGTTCCTCAAAAACTCATTAAGGGCCGTATGCGTCCTCCTTGGTTTTCGGCAAAACTGAAACGTCTCTGCAGTAAGAAAGAGAAGTCTTATATCCGTACCAAAAAAGGGGTACAAAACTGGACTGGGAAAGCAAGTCGATTGTGCTATTAGGAGTGCTCATAGACAACATATTTCTTCTATTCTTGGGGGAGAGCAACCCAATGCTTTTTGGAGATATGTGAAATCCAGACGGACAGACGACACTGGTGTCCAGATGCTTAAAGTGAACAACTGTCTGATCACTGAGGACCAGGCGAAAGCAGAAGCTCTTGCAAACCAATTTCAACACGTTTTCACCCGGGAAGATATGGAGCCTTCATCATTTCCAGTTCTACCGCCCAGCCCATATGCTGTTATGCCTGCTATTAAAATTGAGGTTGAAGGTGTCAAGAAGTTATTGCTCAACATCAATACCACAAAAGCAATTGGACCAGATCAGATACAGAATCAAGCCCTCAAGATCGCGGCCAAAGAACTGGCTCCAGTTTTGCAGTTCATTTTCCAACAATCGCTTGTCTCAGGTGAAGTTCCGCTGGATTGGAGGAAGGCTAACATCACTCCTCTCTTTAAGAAGGGTTCAACCACCAACCCAGCGAATTATCATCCTGTTTCATTAACAAGTACTTGCTGCAAATTACTGGAGCATGTAATTGATAGTAATCTGATGCGACACGTGAGCAAACATAATATTCTTGCTGACAACCAACATGCATTTAGGAGGCATAGATCATGTGAGTCTCAGCTTATCCTGATGACAAATGACCTGGCCAAACATCGTGATGGTAACGTCATCACGGATTTAGTAGTGCTGGACTTTTCTAAAGCATTTGATGTCATCCCACACCAGAGACTGCTTCGGAAGCTTGACTTCTATGGTATTCGTTCCAACACAAAACGATGGATTTCCAGTTTCCTGACAAAACATCTTCATCGTGTGTGTGTGAATGGAAAGAGCTCCAATTGGCATCCAGTGTTGAGTGGTACACCTCAGGGCACAGTACTTGGCCCACATCTGTTTTTGCTTTACATAAACGACATCCATGAAAAAGTCGCAAGCATGACCAGACTATTCGCTGATGATTGTTTGTTCTACCGTCCAATTAAGTCAGCTGATGATGAAGATGCTCTCCAAAAGGACCTCGATACAATGGTTCAGTGGTCACAACAATGGGGCATGCAGTTCAACCCTTCCAAATGTGAAACCATGCGTGTCACCAGAAAGAGGAATCCAGGCGAAACATTGTACAATATACTTGGTACCACCCTTGAAGAATCCAAACAAACCAAGTATCTTGGCATCAAATTACAGAATGATCTGCACTGGAATGGTAAGACTCATCATGCAACGGTGAAAGCAACAGGTGTCCTAAATTTTCTGAGGCGCAACTTTCATCATTGTTCAACTTCTGTCAAGGAGAAGCTATACTTCACCCTCGTTAGACCTCATTTGGACTACGCAGTTGCAGCATGGGACCCATACACAAATAAAAACATTTCTTCCATCGAACATGTCCAAAGACAGGCAGCTCGATTTGTTACTAACACCTATGAGAGAGAAGCGAGTGTTACCAAACTTCTGAATTCTCTGGGGTGAAACCCTCTCCAAGACAGATGTGAAACTCACCGTTTGACCTGTTTTTACAAAATGTTAAATGGTCAGCTCGACATAGATTACAAAGCCTACACCAAACCCAAACCAACTAGGAGCAGACGAGGGCATTCGATCCAATTTGTGATTCCAGCTACCAAGACAGATGTGTACAGCAATTCGTTCTTCCCGCACAATTAAAGCATGGAATAATCTCCACCCTACATTAGTTACCCAACCAGATGCAACTAAATTTATGGTTGCTCTTTCTTTCCAAAAACCCTTTCTGGCTTAAGTCCTCCCTCCACCACCTCCAGTTTAAATTCCATTTGGAATATTTTGGAGGACCAAGAAACCAAGAACCAAGAAGAAGAACTAGAGAGAGAGAGTGGGACCTCTCAGGAATCAATGCGGTCACCTCTGTGTGGAGTCACAAGAGATGGGAAAGGTCCTCAATGAGTATTTCTCCTCTGTATAACCAAGGAGAAAGACAGTAGGACAGAGGAACTTGGGGCAGTCAATGGAAACGTCTTGAGAGCAGTCAGCGTTACCGTCGAAGAAGTACTGAAGGTACTGTCGTGTATGAAGGTGGACACATCTCCAGGGCTTGATCAGATATATCCGAGGACATTGGGGGAAACCAGAGTGGAAATTGCGGGGGCCCTGGTTGAAATTTACAAGTCGTCCTTAAATACAGGAGAGGTGCTGGAAGGCTGGAGGGTGGCAAATGTTGGGCCTCTTCTCAAGAAGGGCTGCAGGGAAAATGTTGGGAACTATAGGCCGGTGAGCTTAACATCTGTAGTTGGAGAGTTACTAGAGAATATTCTGAGGGATAGGTTATACAGGCATTGGGACGGGCAAGGGCTGATTAGGGATAGTCAGCATGGTTTTGTATGTGGGACGTCATGTCTCACAAATCTGATTGAGTTTTTTGAAGACGTGACCAAAAAGGTCGATGAGGGCAGATATTGTGTACATGGATTTCAGTAAGGCATGTTAGGCTGCTCTGGAAGGTTAGACCGCATGGCATCCAAGGAGAGATAGCTGAATGGATAGCAAATTGGCTCCATGGAAGCATGGTGGAGGATTGCTTCTTGGCCTGGAGGCCTGTGACTAGTGCTATGCCTCAGGGTTCAGTGCTGGACCCGTTACTGTTTGTCATCTACATCATTGAATTGGATGAGACCTTACAGGGCAAGATTAGCAAGTTTGCTGATGATACAAAAGTGGGTGGTTTTGCAGACAGTGAAGATGGTTGAGAAAGATTGCTGCAGGATCTGGATCGTTTAGCCAGGTGGGCTGAGGAATGTTTGATGGAATTTAGTACAGAGAAGTGTGATGTGTTGCATTGTGGATGTCTAACAAGGGCAGGACCTACAAATGAATGGTAGGCCTCTGGGTAGTGTTGTAAAGCAGAGGGATCAAGGAGTGCAATTGCATGGTTCCTTGAAGGTCGAGTCGGCAGATGGAGAAGGTGGTCAAAAAGGCTTTTGGCACATTGGTCTTCATCAGTCATATAGAGTATAGAAGTTGGGAGGTCATGTTGCAGTTGTACTGTACAATACCTTCTTCTTCCTCTACTTATCGAGTCCAAACATAAGATTAGAAGTTGTTCAGCCAGAGGTGAAGACACTTCTCGGCATCTGCATACAATGGTGTCTGTCTTGTCGCTTCTTGAGCTTCTTGTATGCGGTGGTGGAAAGAATGGCGGAAACAGGGCTGTGACATGAATGCTCTTTCCTTGACGCCTGTACAAGAATTTGATGAGACCGCATTAGGAATATTGTGTTCAGTTCTGGGCACCATGTTATAGGAAAGATAATGTCAAGCTTGAAAAGGTTTAGAGAAGATTTACGAGGATGTTGCCAGCACTTGAGGGTGTAAGCTACCAGGAGAGGTTGAGTAGGTGGGTCTCTATTCCGCAGCGCAGGAGGATGAGGGGTGATCTTATAGAGGTGTACAAGATCATGAGAGGAATAGATCGGGTAGATGCACAGGGTCTCTTGCCCAAAGTAGGGGAATCAAGGACCAGAGCACATAGGTTCAAGGTGATGGGGAAATCTGAGGGGTAACGTTTTCACACAAAGGGTGGTGGTTGTATGAAACAAACTGGTAGGAGTTGAAAGGGGAGCAGAGAGGGATCGTGGGGAAGTGTACTATTCCTATGGATAAGAGAGAGCCAGTGGATGTGGTGTACATGGACTTTCAAAAAGCTTTTGACAAGGTCCCACACAAGAAATCAGTGTGAAAAATTAGAGCACATGGTATTGGGGATAGGGTATTGACATGGATATAGAATTGGTTGGCCGGCAGGAAGCAAAGAGTAGGAATTAACAGGTCATTTTCAGAATGGCAGGCAGTGACTAGTGGGGTGCCGCAAGGCTCGGTGCTGGGATCCCAGTTGTATACAATATATATTACCAATTTAGACGAGGGAATTAAATGTCACATCTCTAAGTTTGCGGATGACACAATGCTGGGTGGCAGTGTGAGCTGCGAGGAGGATGTTATGAGACTGCAGGGTGACTTGGATAGGTTGGGTGAGTGGGCAGAAGCATGGCAGATGCAGTATAATGTGGATAAATGTGAGGTTATCCACTATGGTGGCAAGAACAGGAAGGCAGATTATTATCTGAATGGTGTCAGATTAGGAGAAGCCCCCTCTGCAACGAGACCTGGGTGTGCTTGTACATCAGTCACTGAAAGTAAGCATGCAGGTAAAGCAGGCAGTGAAGAAAGCTAATGGCATGTTGGCCTTCATTGTGAGAGGATTTGAGTTTTGGAGCAAGGAAGTCCTACTGCAGTTGGACAGGGCCCTGGTGAGACCGTATATCTGGAGTGTTGTGTGCAATTTTGGTCTCCTAATTTGAGGAAGGACATTATTGCTATTGAGGAAGTGCAGCCTAGGTTCACCTGGTTAATTCCCGGGATATAGGGACTGACATATGAGAAAGAATGGATTGACTGGGCTGATATTCGCTGGAATTTAGAAGGATGAGAGGATATCTTATAGAAACATATAAAATTCTTAGAGGATTGGACAGGGTAGATGCAGGAAAAATGTTACCGATGTTGGGGGAGTCCGGAACCAGGGGTCACAGTTTAAGAATAAGGGATAGGCCATTTAAAAAAATAATAATTTTACAATAGGTGCAGAAGTAGGCCATTTGGCCTTTCAAGCCAGCCACCATTCAATGTGATCATGGCTGATCATCCACAATCAGTATCCCGTTCCTGCCTTCTCTCCATATCCCCTAGCTCCGCTGTCCCTAAGAGCTCTATCTAACTCTCTCTAGAAAGCATCCAGAGAACCAGCCTGCACCGCACTCTGAGGCAGAGAATTCCACACACTCACCTCTCTGTGTGAAAAAGTTTTTCCTCATCTCTGTTCTAAATGGCTTACCACTTATTCTTAATCTATAGCCCCTGGTTCTGGACTCCCTCAACATTAGGAACATGTTTCCTGCCTCTAGCCTGTCCAAACCCTTAATAGACAATAGACAATAGACAATAGACAATAGACAATAGGTGCAGGAGTAGGCCATTTGGCCCTTCGAGCCAGCACCGCCATTCAATGTGATCATGGCTGATCATCCCCAATCAGTACCCTGTTCCTGCCTTCTCCCCATATCCCCTGACTCTGCTATTTTTAAGAGCCCTATCTAGCTCTCTCTTGAAAACATCCAGAGAACCTGCCTCCACCTCCCTCTGAGGCAGAGAATTCCACAGACTCACCACTCTCTGTGAGAAAAAGTTTATATGTTTCAATAAGATGCCCTCTCATCCTTCTAATTTTCCAGAGTATACAAGCCCAGCCGCTCCAATCTATCAACATATCACAGTACTGCCATCCCGGGAATTAACCTTGTGAACCTACGCTGCACTCCCTCAATAGCAAGAATGTCCTTCCTCCAGTTTGGAGACCAGAACTGCACACAATACTCCAGGTGTGGTCTCACTAGGGCCCTGTTCAACTGCAGGAGGACCTCTTTGCTCCTATACTCAACCCATCTTGTTATGAAGGCCAACATGCCATTCACTTTCTTCACTGCCTGCTGTACCTGCATGCTTGCTTTCATTGATGATGAACAAGGACCCCCAGATCCCATTGTAGTTCCCCTTTTCCCAACTTGACACCATTCAGATAATAATCTGCCTTCCTGTTTTTGCCACCAAAGTGGATAACCTCACATTTATCCACATTAAGTTGAGTTTCCTTTATTGTCATTCAAACTTGTTAATTTGAATGAAATTGGATACCTTGCAGTCATAAAAGAAAATAAAGTAACAGAACACACAATGAACACAGTTTAACACAAACATCCATCACAGTGAATCTCGAGGCACCTCCTCACTGT
Organism: Malacoraja senta; assembly: GCA_038087875.1. Taxonomy (NCBI): domain Eukaryota; kingdom Metazoa; phylum Chordata; class Chondrichthyes; order Rajiformes; family Rajidae; genus Malacoraja; species Malacoraja senta. The sequence goes on from CM075983.1 coordinate 37,379,445, forward strand.
GATGGAGGGCAAAAAGTCTTAAAGTCCTTATCTCTTCCTTGCTTGTTCTCCCTCTGCGTTGAGGATATCTAGGCTTTCGATGTTGGGCCTCCGCCGGGTGATGGTAAGTCCCGCGGCCGAATCCAAGCTCAGCGAACGGGCCGATTCAAATTCCGCGGCCCGGGGTGGACGAAGCTGCCACCCTCCAATCCAGTGGACGAAGCTGTTGTTGCGGGAGCTCCGGAGAATCGGTCACCATCCTGGGACCTGCGAGCTCCCGATGTTGTCGTCCACTGGGCCCGTGGCCGAAGCCTCCAAGGCCCCGAAGTTGGCCTGCACCCACAGCGCCACCACAGCCCCGAAGTCGGCCAGCTTCGCGATGGTGAGTCCTGGCTCTGCCTCCGGAGCCTCGAGGTCAGTTCCAGTTAAAAGCCGCCAGCTCCGCGATTAGGCCTCAGCGCAGACGGAGACGGAGATGGAGATACGACAAAGAAAAGGTCGCATCCCCTTGAATGAAGAGACTAAAACAAGTTTCCCCCATCCCCCACGCATGCACAACTAAAAATAAACTAAAACGTACATCTAACAAGACAAAAGAAAAGAAAACAAAAAGACAGACGGACTGCAGGCGAGCCACAGCTGCAGGGGCAGCGCCGCCACCATCTGCCATGCATCTGCCCACTCACCCAACCTGTCCAAGTCACCCTGCATCCTCATAGCATTCTCCTCACAGTTCACACTGCCACCTAGCTTTGTGTCATCTGCAATTTTGCTAATGTTACTTTTAATCCCTTCATCCAAATTATTAATATATATAGTAAATAGCTGCGGTCCCAGCACCGAGACTTGCGGTACCCCACTAGTCACTGCCTGCCATTCTGAAAGGGAACCGTTAATTCCTACCCTTTGTTTCCTGTATGCCAACCAATTTTCTACCCTACCCCCAATACCATGTGCTCTAATTTTGCCCACTAATCTCCTATGTGGGACCTTATCAAATGCTTTCTGAAAGTCCAGGTACACTACATCTACTGGCTCTCCCTTGTCCATTATCCTGGTTACATCCTCAAAAAATTCCAGAAGATTAGTCAAGCATGATTTCCCCTTCGTAAATCCATGCTGACTTGGACCGATCCTGCTACTGCTATCCAAATGTACCGCTATTTCATCTTTTATTATTGACTCCAGCATCTTCCCCACCACCGATGTCAGGCTAACAGGTCTATAATACCCTATATTCTCGCTGCCACCCTTCTGTTTAGGACTGAGATGAGGAAAAACTTTTTCACCCAGAGAGTTCTGAATCTGTGAAATTCTCTGCAACAGAAGGCAGTGGAGTATAATTCACTAAATGTATTCACGAGAGAGTTAGATTTAGCTCTTAGGGCTAAGGGAATCAAGGGAGATGGGGAAAAAGCCAGACCGGGGTACTGATTTTGGATAATCAGCCATGATCATATTGAATGGCGGTGCAGGCTCGAAGGGCCGAATGAATGGCCTACTACTGCACCTATTTTTTTATGTTTCTATGTATACTCAGCACAGTTTTGTGATAATGATATACAGTAGTTGTGCATTACCACAGTCGTTATGGAAAAATGGATCCTCATACTTCATCGCAAAATATGAAACTCTTAATTTCATCATGATATACAAATTGCATGAATTCTCAGAAGAAGGAACATTGATTTGCATATTTCTTTGCTGAAGGTTATACGTCCATCTGAAGGCCAGAGAGTTATTAATAAAAGTGAAGGCACTGACTGTATGTATGAATGGTTAATGCACAAGAAGTCAATTGTGAATTCTACTCTGGAAGGTCATACAAATGGCAAAAAAGGGCCTGCCTAGCCAGCTGGCTCAGCATGCTGTGTTGAACTTGATGTACAATGAAAGATGATGTAAGAACTTATCTGCAACTAGAAACCAGTTCTTTTAAAGTGGAGTTTCCGAGTTGCTGATATCCAGGAAGCTGACTTCTCAGCAACACTTATACAGCATTAGATAGTAATGAGTGCCACAAATCTCCTCCGGCCAATAGTTGAGTGATGGGCGCTGACGATTGTTGGTCCTCTTGCAAATTATGTTACAATCCCCAATATGATCCAACAGGTTTTAGAAGTCAAAAATTGAAAAACACACCTTTTATGAAATCGTCCTTACTTCAATCACCCTCGATATTTATGGTACAGATTTTTTAAACAAAAATAATTGATAGCAAATACCCCTCAAAGTCTAATTCCTGAAATTTGAGCATGTTTTGCACCATGGTAGACTAATGTTGGCAATATATTTGATGCAGATTGCCATCAATTGTTTGTTTATGTGGACCTGTTACACTCGTCACTGATGTAACTAAGTAATGTAGGCAATATAAACTCATATTAACAAACATAAAGGTACAAATGAATGGATTTATATGGCTAAGATTATTGTCCTTTCTGGGTGTAAGCATTCATCCATCTGTGAGAGATGATGGTACGGCTATGACTTTCCCCAGCTTGGAGAGGGGAATGTTTCATTGGTGGTCGCATTTCCTGCTAAGGCCAACCAGGCCTGTCCTCGACAGGCAGACCCTCCCATAGCTTCCACAGATGAAGTTGCCTCCAGCCGTTGGATTGGGGTGTGTGTCGTTGCCATGGACCATTTTTGTGGCGTTGGTACCTGGCCTCCAGCATCTTGAACCACATTCTGTCATGGTGCTTCATACCTGCCTGGAGATCTCTTAGCTCTTAGGGCTAAAGGAATCAAGGGATATTGGGAGAAAGTAGGAACAAGGTATTGATTCTGGATGATCAGCCATGAAGGGCCGAATGGCCTACTCCTGCACCTACTTTCTATGTTTCTCCACCTCCACTTCTCCACTTCCCCTGTTCCTCAGCAACCTCTTCCAGGTTGTCAGTGCCAATGTTAAAATTTGTCATATCTCTTTTAATTGTATCCTTGTAGTGAAGCTTTGGTCTTTGTGTTGGCCTACATGCACTGGTGACCTCCCTGAATACCATGTCTTTGGGAATGTCCAGTTTCCATCCAGTATACATGTCCAAGCCAGTGGAGGCATTGTGCTTTAGGATGGCAGAGATGCTGGACACTGGCATGTTGGTCAAGGACAACTTCATTGGTGATTTAGTCCTGCCAAGAATCTCCCAGGATGCGATGAAGACAGCAGAAATAAAAATTAATTATTTTCCATTCTTGATGTAGGGAAATTGTCTAAGCTTCACTGCTGTACATTAACATGCTCAAGATGCATGCTTTTTAGGCAGTTATCTTGATCTTGATTGTGAGTTTCCTGTTCTTCCATGCCTGCTTGGTTTGTGTCCCAAAGGTGGTTGCTGCCTTTTCTATACATTAATTGATTTCCTCATCCAGAGAGTCACTGTAGATTCTAGGTAGGTGGTTGTGTTGACAGTTTCCAGCAGAGTGGTGTTTAGGGTGATTTCAGGGGAGAGTGAAGTGCCCTGACCCATGACAGTCTTCTTAATGCTGATTGTCAGTTGGTATTCATTGCAAGCATTTTCCAGTCTCCCCATCAACCCCTGAAGTATTTCTTTCATTAGGGCGATGAACTTTTCTAATCTAGTTGCAATTGTGTTTACACATCAAACTAGGATCTACACAATAATGCACTTCAAAAATGTTCACTACAAAGGATAATTTAAAAACACAAGCAAACTGAAAATTCATGTGTCAGCAATGCTGTTGACACATGAATTTCATAATCTAGTCCTTTTGAAGTAAGATGCATAACATGGATTTTAGCTTAGTAGGTCACTGTGTGCCATTTTCATTTGTGTAGAATATAATCGTGTGCAGTTTGAATTTAACAATTAGAACCTAAGACCAGATTTCTGCCTTGCAGCAAAAATGTTTCATGTCAGAAACATTAAATCAGAAATTATTAATTTGTGATTTACTGTGCTGGCTCTGATCAACAAAAATCATCAGCACCCAATTACCGGTAGTTACAGCTTATCAAATTAAGAGTTCCATTTACCCCGAGTCTCTGTTTTCTCTTAGTCAATACAATGCTTTTTGTTATTTATTTTTCATGATATGGGTGTCACTGGTATAGTGAACATGTGGTGTTGCTATTGTTTTATTATTGTCACCTGCATCAGGATGTAATATAAAGCTTTCCAGGCAAATCATACCATACATGAGTACAAAGTAATACAAAGAAAAAACTACCATAGTGCAGTATATGCTGTTACAGGTACAGAGAAAGTGCAGATTTAAAAAAAATGTAAGGGCTGCAACAAGGTACGTTGAGATCAGGACTTGAGCTCTAGCTTGTGAGAGGTCCATTCAATAGGTTGATATCAATGGGGAAGAAGTTGTTCCTGAATTTGGTTTCAAGCTTTTGTATCTTCTGCCTGATGAGAGGGGAAGAAGAGGGAATGACGGGTGTGTGAGCGGTACTTGATCATGTTGGCTGCTTACCCGAGGCATTGTAAAGTGTAGATGGAGTCGATGGGTGGAAGGCTGGATCTTGTGATGGACTGGGTTGCATCTACAACTATCTGTGATTTCTTATGGTCTTGGGCAGAGCAATGCCATCCCAATAGAATTATTCCTACAATGTTGGAGACCTGAATTTCCTTAGTCTTCTGAAGAAGTAGAGATGTTAGAGTGCTTTCTTGGCATTAGCGCCAATTTGGTAATTTATTGTTTCATTTATTGCCTTGGAGAAGTTGATGGTGATCCATCTTCTTGAGCCCCTCTAATCCCTCTGTTCAAGGTATTCCTGCAATCATGTTATAGTTCCATGATTTTGAACTTTTAACAATGATTGAACAGAGATATATGTACAGATGGTATGCAGGTTGGTAGAGAATATAAATAAGCATTATGTTCCCATGTGAGGGCTGTTATTTTCCTTCTGATGGGAGCTCACAGTTTTAGCAAATGTTGTCGGTCTAGGCCTGGTGAATAACTGTAATGCAATTTGTGTGTTACTATATATCCCAATGACATGAGCTTCTACCTTGTTTGTGGCAACTTACTGAATGCCTGCAATAAATCTAAAATACATTATAACAGGTAGTTCCACTTTCTCATTAGATCCCGTATATTAAATAACTTTAAAGAAGGGTCTCGACCCGTAACGTCACCTATTCCTTCGCTCCATAGATGCTGCCTCACCCGCTGAGTTTCTCCAGTATTTTTATCTATCTTCAATTTTTCCAGCATCTGCAGTTCCTTCTTAATCATTAATCCATTTGTCAATCACTTTTCATAAAAGCATGCTAACTCTGTCTGGTTCTAATATTATGTTCTCATGTCCCAGGTACTATTTCATTAATAATGGAATCGATCATTTCCATAGGATGTCAGATGAACTGGCATATACTTTGTCTTTTTGTCTTCCTCCATTCTTGGAAGGTCACTTTGCAATTTGAATTTTACAATCCACTGGGACATCCCATATTCAAAGGAAATTTGTAATATCACAATCAACGCATTCACTATCACAGCAACAACATACTCACTAGTGCCATAGGTCTTGTCACCCTTTGGTTCCACTGGTTTAAATAGTATATTTTCAAATGTTAGGGGTATTTTCCCTTTTCTCCAGGATATTTCTATGATCAAAGGGTGCTTTAACTGTCTTCTACCATGAAAACATTTCCAACATTTCTGTTAAAATCGTTACCATTTCCTTATTCCCCATTATTAATTCTTCAACCTTATCCTTTAAGGAACATATATTTAACATCAATTCTCCTTTTGTGGCTATATAGATGATCTTTCTGTATGTTTACATATTTCATAATCTATTTTCTCCTCCCTTTTCACTCATTGCTTGTCGAATTCACAAGTTTACGTAATAGGAGTAGAATTAGGTCATTCGGCCCATCGAGTTTACTCCACCATTCCATTATGGCTGATTTCTGCCTCCTAATCCCATTTTCCTGCCTTTTCCCATAACCCTTGACAACCGTTCTTATCAAGAATTTGTCTCTCTGCATTAAAAATATCCACTGACTTGGCCTCGACAGCCCTCTGTGGCAATGAGTTCCACAGATTAACTACCCTCTGACTAAAGAAGTTCCTCCTCACCTCGTTTCTAAAAGAGCACCCTTTAATTCTGAGGCTATGAGTTCTGGTCCCAGACTCTCCCACCAGTGGAAACATCCTTTCCACATCCACTCTATCTATGCCTTTCATTATTCTGTAAATTTCAATGAGTCCCCACTCAACCTTTTAAACTCCAGCGAGTACTGGCCCGAGTGCTGTCAAACACTCATAATATGCTAACCTGCTCATTCCTTGAATTATTCTTGTAAACCTCCTCTGGAACCTCTCCAGAGCCAACACATCGTTCCTCAGATATGGGGCCCAAATTTGCTCACATACTCCAAATGTGGCCTTATAGAACCTCAGCATTACATCTCTGTTTTTTGTATTCCAGTCTTGATACAAATGCTAGCCTTAAATTTGCCTTCCTTACTACCGATTCGACTTGTAAATTAACCTTTTGGGAGTCCTGCACCAACACTCCCAAGTCCCTTTGCACCTCAAATTTCTGGATTCTCTCTCCATTTAGAAAATAATCTGCACCTTTATTCTTATTACCAAAATGCATGACTCCCCACTTTGCTATACTGAATTTCATCTGCCACTTCTCTGCCCACTCTCCTAACCTGTCCAAGTCCTTCTGCAGAATCCCTGCTTCCTCTACACTGCCGGCCTCTCCACCTATCTTAGCATGATCTGCAAACTTGGCCAACAAGCCTTCAATCCCCTTAACCAAATCATTCATATACAACGTGAAGAGAAGCGGCACCAGCACCGACCCTTGCAGAACTCCACTAGTCACTTGCAGCCAACCTGAAAAAGCACCTTCTATTGCAACTCTTTGCCATCTGCCATCCAGCTATCCCACTATCCATGCAGGTATCTTCCCTTTAATACCATGGGCTCTCATCTTCCCTAGCAGCCTGACATGTGGCACCTTGGATGACTGCATGGATGAACTACAAAAATTGTTCATCCCAGTTTGGCAAAAGAATAAATCAGGGAAGTTAGTGCATCCGTGGATAACAAGGGAAATCAGGGATAGTATCAAAGCAAAAGATGATGCGTACAAATTAGCCAGAAAAAGCAGCATACCAGAGGACTGGGAGAAATTCAGAGACCAGCAGAGCAGGACAAAGGGCTTAATTTGGAAAGGGAAAATAGATTATGAAAGGAAACTGGCAGGGAACATAAAAACTGACTGCAAAAGTTTTTATAGATATGTGAAGAGAAAGAGATTAGTTAAAACAAATGTAGGTCCCTTGCAGTCAGAAACAGGTGAACTGACCATGGGGAACAAGGATATGGCGGACCAATTGAATAACTACTTTGGTTCCATCTTCACTGAGGAAGACATAAATAATCTGCCGGAAATAGCAGGGGGCCGCGGGTCAAAGGAGATGGAGGAACTGAGTGAAATCCAGGTTAGTCGGGAAGTGGTGTTGGGTAAATTGAATGGATTAAAGGCCGATAAATCACCAGGGCCAGATAGGCTGCATCCCAGAGTACGTAAGGAAGTAGCTCCAGAAATAGTGGATGCATTAGTGATAATTTTTCAAAACTCCTTAGATTCTGGAGTAGTTCCTGAGGATTGGAGGGTAGCAAATGTAACCCCACTTTTTAAGAAGGGAGGGAGAGAGAAAACGGGGAATTACAGACCAGTTAGTCTAACATCGGTAGTGGGGAAACTGCTAGAGTCAGTTATTAAAGATGGGATAGCAGCACATTTGGAAAGTGGTGAAATCATTGGACAAAGTCAGCATGGATTTACGAAAGGTAAATCGTGTCTGACAAATCTTATAGAATTTTTCGAGGATGTAACTAGTAGAGTGGATAGGGGAGAACCAGTGGATGTGTTATATCTGGACTTTCAGAAGGCTTTCGACAAGGTACCACATAAGAGATTAGGATACAAACTTAAATCACATGGTATTGGGGGTTCAGTATTGATGTGGATAGAGAACTGGCTGGCAAACAGGAAGCAAAGAGTAGGAGTAAACGGGTCCTTTTCACAATGGCAGGCAGTGATGAGTGGGGTACCGCAAGGCTCAGTGCTGGGACCCCAGCTATTTACAATTTATATTAATGATCTGGACGAGGGAATTGAAAGCAACATCTCCAAGTTTGCGGATGACACTAAGCTGGGGTGCAGTGTTAGCTGTGAGGAGGATGCTAGGAGACTGCAAGATGACTTGGATAGGCTGGGTGAGTGGGCAAATGTTTGGCAGATGCAGTATAATGTGGATAAATGTGAGGTTATCCACTTTGGGGGCAAAAACGGGAAGGCAGACTATTATCTAAATGGTGGCCGATTAGGAAATGGGGAGATGCAGCGAGACCTGGGTGTCATGGTACACCAGTCATTGAAAGTAGGCATGCAGGTGCAGCAGGCAGTGAAGAAAGCGAATGGTATGTTGGCCTTCATAGCAAGAGGATTTGAGTATAGGAGCAGGGAGGTTCTACTGCAGTTGTACAGGGTCTTGGTGAGACCACACCTGGAGTATTGCGTACAGTTTTGGTCTCCAAATCTGAGGAAGGACATTATACCCATAGAGTGCAGAGAAGGTTCACCAGACTGATTCCTGGGATGTCAGGACTTTCATATGAAGAAAGACTGGATAGACTTGGCTTATACTCGCTAGAATTTAGGAGATTGAGAGGGGATCTTATAGAAACGTACAAAATTCTTATGGGGTTGGACAGGCTAGATGCAGGAAGATTGTTCCCGATGTTGGGGAAGTCCAGGACAAGGGGTCACAGCTTAAGGATAAGGGGGAAATCCTTTAAGACCGAGATGAGGAAAAACTTTTTCACACAGAGAGTGGTGAATCTCTGGAACTCTCTGCCACAGAGGGTAGTTGAGGCCAGTTCATTGGCTATATTTAAGAGGGAGTTAGATGTGGCCCTTGTGGCTAAGGGGATCAGGGGGTATGGAGAGAAGGCAGGTACGGGATACTGAGTTGGATGATCAGCCATGATCATATTGAATGGCGGTGCAGGCTCGAAGGGCCGAATGGCCTACTCCCGCACCTATTTTCTATGTATCTATGTACCTTATCGATGGCCTTCAGAAAATCTAGATAAACAACATCTACAGCCTCTTCTCTGTCTGTCCTGTTATTAACTTCCTTGAAGAAAAAATGTTGCCAACATTTTATCTATTTTTGTTCAAATTGTTACCATCCTTAACTTCCTGAGATATCCATGGTTTTTCATTTCCTCTTCTTTGTAACATTCTTTGTAACATTATTTATCAATGGATTATATCTTTGTTCAGAATTATGAAGTTGCTCATATATCTGCTGCTACATATGTTCACCAATCAACCTGCCTTCATATTTTTGCTTAAGATCTTAAATTCAGACAAGTTCTCACGCAAACTGAAAATGAAAACAAAATCATGTTCTGATCATTTCTTTTGACGTTGCTTTACAATGATATCATTAATATTTACTGCAGTAGCTGGAATTTGAAGCAAAACAAACAAACCTGTACTCAATGGGACCAGAGTATATGTGGGATGAAAAGAATTACTGATGTTTTGAATTGAGACCCTGCAACACGACTGAAAGTGGAGAGGGTAATTAGTCAGTGTAAAGTGGGGATGGGGCAATGTGAGAGATGGGGAAATGATGGAGCCAGGTTGAGATGGGAAGGGTTAGCGATGGGAGGCAGATGCGGGTGATTGATAAGTGGAGCAAAAAGCAAATTGCTGGAGGAACTCAGGGGATCAGGCAGCATCCATGGAGGAATGGATGCTCAGCACATCTGGACTGGGTGAAATGTGAAAGAAGACAAGAAAAAAAAGGGCAGATGGAGCCAGGCAAAAATGCTGGAGAAACTCAGCGGATGAGGCAGCATCTATGGAGCGAAGGAATAGGTGACGTTTCAGTTCAAGACCCTTCTTCAGACTGATGTGGGGGTAGGGGGGGGGGCGGGAAGGAAAAAGCAGATGGAGCCAGGTGGGGGAAGGATGGGTGATGGTGGAAGCAGCTGCTGGAGGTGATAAGTGGAGGTACAAATGTTACCATTGTGGAATCAAACAAGTTAGGGGGTGATAATGGAAACAATTAAGGGAGAGATCAAGGCAGATGGATCGAATCAGAAGCTGGAGGGAGTTTAATGGGTGAAGTTTGTGGGTAGCAGGTGAATGGAATTAAGAATGACAGGGGGATGCGGCACTGGATTGTGTCCAGTTTTGGTCACCATGTTAAAGGAAAGATGTTGTCAAGCTGGAAAGGGTGCAGAGAAGATTTACGAGAATGTTTCCATGATGTGAGGGCCTGAGCTAAATGAAGAGGTTAAGCTGGCTAGGACTTCATTCCTTGGAGCGCAGGAGGATGATGGGTGATCATATAGTGGTGTACAAGAACGTGAGAGGAAGAGATCTGGTAAATGCACAGAGTCTTTTGCCCAGAGTAGGGTGATCAAGAACCAGAGCATATATGTTCAAGGTGAGGGGGGAAAGGTTTATTGTGAACCTGAATGGTAACTTTTTTACCTTTCGGAGTGCAAAAGGTGGGTCGATGGGCCAGTTAAATTCTGCATGACTCTAAGGCATTGGTGAGAACTTTCTTGGAATACTACAGACAGTTCTGGTCAACATACCACAGGATGGATGTGATTGAGCTGGAGAGGGTACAGAAAGAAATGTGCATCGGATGTTATCGAAGGGCGGGTTTAAGTTATAGGCAAGATAAGATGTGACTATTTTCCATGGAATTAAGGAGAATGAGGAGTGAACTTATAGAGTTTTATAAGAGCCATAGATAAGCTAGATTGCCAGTCTTTTTCCCCAGTGTAAGGGAATCGAAAGCTAGAGGGCATAGGTGTAAGTTGAGAGGGAAATTATTAAAGAGGCAACTTTTTCACGGGGCGGTGGGTATAGGGCCTGATCTCCAAGTAGAAGTGGATACAATTATAATGTTTGTAATACATTTGGACAGGCACATGGATAGGAAAGATTTAGAGAGATATGGGCCAAATGCAGGCAAATGGAATTAGGTCAGTAAGACGCCTTAGTTGGCATGGTCGATTTGAGCTAAAGGGCCTATTTCTATGCTGTACAATTCTATGATTCTATGACACGCTTATGCTCTGTTCTATTCTGTCACAATCGGGTAATTGTTACATAGCACAATGATCTTGCCATTCTCTAATTTTTCATTCTTCCTCCCATTATAACTCATCTTGATCCCTACTTTTGATTTCTCCTTTCCTATTTATTTTTAATTTATTTTTGCATTCTCCACAGATGTGGTTTATCCTATGGCACACTTCCTGCTTTACTTTTTCATTTGGACAATTTGCAATATTTTGTTTTACAAAAATGTGTTTCCTTTTGGTTTAAATTATCTCCGTAGGTGTTCAGCTCTCAAGTTGGTGGTGATTGTTGCAGCTATTTACTTTAACTGGCTCTCATCCAGTGCCACCTGTGCTTGTTACTTTGCTTTCTATCAATGGACCCACAAAATAATTTTATTTTCCCTACTTTTGTCAGATTTTCCTTCCAAATGGTCTCTTTTTACAGTTTGTCATATATTTGGTCTGATTTTGTAGACTTATCTTTCATTGTTTTTTTTTTAATTTAATGGCACTTCACCCTCAGGTTTTTCTCCTTATCTTTAGAAAAATGCAGAACATGACCTTCTCATGATAATCTGTTGATGCTGCTCTAAATCCGAGGAGTATGATTGTGATCTAGTATTTACTACTCTCTAGTGTTCCCTCTTTACACTGTAGACCTCACGGCTGCAGAATATCATTGAACTCACAGGAGTTACAAAGGAGTTGATACTGATAACTCAGCAGAGTTAAGAACAACTTCCATTTTATACTTACTATGCATGTTGGCATTCCAATGGATTGTACGATGATATCTGGGACTGAAATGAATTGCCTTTAAAAAAAAACGGAATGCAGGCACCACCTTGTGTGATTAACCCTCACCCATTAATTGTAATGTGGGCACCATGCCAGCTTTGTGCTGCTTCATTGGCATGCTGACCATGTGCAGTCAGAATTAATCTCGTCAGTCTTTGGCAGCGTGCCTCAGCTTGGGAGATGCAAAATCTTGCCTTTTCAGCATCAAGGGAGGCTTCATCTCTTCGAAGAGGACGCTTTGTGGTTGAGGAGTTGCTGAGAAAAAATCTGATCTATAATCAAACAAAAGATAAAGATTTATATAAAGAGGAGAGAGAGTAAGCACCAAGGCACAAAGAGTTACACTGGAGGCCTTGGCGATAAAGAATTGGAGAAAATTGCCATTTATCGACAAGTTTAAAGAACATTCATGTAAACACTTAAAACTCAGTCTACATGGATAACCATGGTTTATGCCAGTTTGGCCATGAAGACCTATATGTGATGCCACATGCATAGGCCAGCTCACTGTATGCACCAGGTGCTGGTTTCACCACTGGGATCCTGCGCTGCTCATACCAAGCACCCACACTGCTCATTCATCTACATCCCAGCTATTGTTCATATGGTTCACTCCACCCTCACTTACAGCAATTTTGTTTTAATTTAAATCTTCAAGTGTCTCTTTCTCAGTTTGTGGTTAATTGTGCTTGCCACTTTGTTAGAGTGAGGGAAACTAAAATAACGAGTTTCCCCCACCTATTAGTAATCACATGGCTTATCCCATGACAACTTGTATTGGACAATGAAACCTTTACTTGAAAACTTTTTTTTGAACTTATCAAAAGTATATTGCTTCTCCTTGCGACACATGATGCCATGGTGTATCAGGAACAGATGGCACATAATACTTCCCCCATCCCCAGGTAGAACTGTAGCTCTGCAACTGTCAGACTTTGGCACATTGCTGCCTGCCTCCATCTCCCCCTTCAATTGTTCTCGACCCTCAGTGTCAAATTTCAAAGCAAAGTAGATTACTTCTCACTGCAAGAATTTACTTTAACTTTGCATTAACTTCATACTGTGCTCATTTAATTGCTTGAATACTTCTACCAAAATAGGAATGCTTTCTTCTGTGCTTGCAGCAATCAATGACTTAAGCAATAATCCACTCCTCACAAGATGTTATCATTTTTAGACTGGAAAATCTTGAAGACTTAATTCCATAGAACATTCTTCTATATGAGAAGAACCTTGTATCTGTATTGGTACAATTGACTACCCATGTCAACATTACATTTGTATTGAAGGGGTCCAATTTTTTAAATAGGTGTGATCGGTGGTGGCGCAGGATTACTGCAGCGGCCCATACAGCCTGTCTGTCTTTTTTTTAATTTTTGACTAGTTAAATGTAGTTGTTTGTGGGGTTTTTTGTACTGTTTTTAACTGTGTATATGTGGGGGGTGGTGGGGGGGGGAGGGGGAATCTTTTAAAATCTCTTCCCTGCACAGGAGACCCGACTTTTTCCCTGTCGGGTCTCCGTTGTCGTTGGGGCCTAGCTCCGTGGAGCGGCCTCCGACCGGGACGACCTGGAGGCTCCAGTCGCGGAGCCTGTGGAGTTGCGGACTCACCATCGTGGGGCTGGCTGGCCTCAGAGAGTTGGGAGCGGTGGTGTCTCGCTGCTGCAGCCCGACTCCGGAGCTCCAGCTGCAGCTGCAGACCGGTGGACTGTGATATCGGGAGCTCGTGGGTCCGGGTGAGAGACCGCTTTCCGGAGCTCCTACAACACAACATCTCCAGCCCGAGTCGCGGGGTTGGAACGATCCGGAGCGGGGCCGTACATCGCCCGGCGCGGCTTTAATGGCCGCGGGACATTCCAGCGCCCGCCGGGGGCTCCAACTTGTGACTTCTGGGCCCGGAGCGGGGCCGTACATCGCCCAGCGCGGCCTAAAATGGCCGTGGGACTTAACATTGCCCGCCTGGGGCTTCAACATCGGGAGGAAAATGGTGCAGTGGAGAGAAAAGACTTTGCCTTCCATTACAGTGAGGAGGAAATTGACTGTGATGGATGTTTTTCTGTAAAATTGAATTGTTTGTGTGTCGTGTAGGAATTGTTTTGTTTGTACGGCTGTGGAAACGGAGTTTCGTTTGAGCCTCTTTGAGGTTCAAATGACAAGTAATAAAATCTAATCTAATCTAATCTAATCATGGTATCTCTCTGTACAAGTTTTGTGAAATGAATAGCAGATCTTGCTGTGGTCTGTGACTTGAATTAATTTAACATTACAGTTTCATCATTGCCATAACATCTTACTGATTCGGGCACATCAACAATTAGAATGGCCCATATACTCTGGCCCATTTACTCTGGTTATTTTTCTAAAACACTCAGTTTTAGAGTTGTAGTCATACAGAGATCCAGCACTGAAACAAGCCATTTGACCCACAATCTGTGTTTATCATCAAGCTTCAATTTTGACACTAATCCTACCCTAACTCATTTCATTCTTTGCACACTCTCATCACCTCCCACAATTCTACCACTCATGTATACACGAGCAATCATTTATAGTAGACAATTAACCAAGAAAATGTTGTTGGGATGTGGAAGAAACTAAAATACACGAAATAATTGCAAACAGTTACCAGGAGAATGTGTAATCTCCACACGCAGAGCACCTGAGATATGTATTGAATCCAGGCTGCTGAGGTTATGAGGCAATAACTCAACCAGCTACATCATTCTGCCACTCTGATGCAGGATATTCTGAAAATGATAAGAAAGATAAGTAGTTTGTAATAAGTTTAACCCAAGAACATATGTACTGGGAAAGCATGATGGCAAAAGATGCCAACATGGTGAAGGGAACTTAAGAATGTTAGGAGAGGTGATAAATAGATTTATCAGGTGTAAAATCCACATGTAGCAGGAAATAAAGGTGTCCGTTATTGCATCTATGTGTTAGATAAATGGAAGAATTGTTCTCTCGTAATTGGAAACAGGAGGTTCAATGTGAATCAATGGTGGATTCATTCAAGTGTAAAATCCACAAGTAACTGGAAACAGGAGGTTAAAGATAACTGGGGAAAAACAAAGATGGAAGGCTACAGAGACATTGATCAATGGTGATTTTTTTCAAGAGTGAAAATCCACATGTAACCATGGTATCATGAGAATATTAAAATGCTGAGGGTGCTGCAAATCTTTGAAACAGTTTGGGTTCTTTCAGAGAAACTCTTTAAATAATATTGTTACAAATCATGTTCCTCAAAAACTCATTAAGGGCCGTATGCGTCCTCCTTGGTTTTCGGCAAAACTGAAACGTCTCTGCAGTAAGAAAGAGAAGTCTTATATCCGTACCAAAAAAAGGGGTACAAAACTGGACTGGGACAATTTTACTAGAATGCGAAAGCAAGTCGATCGTGCTATTAGGAGTGCTCATAGACAACATGTTTCTTCTATTCTTGGGGGAGAGCAACCCAAGGCTTTTTGGAGATATGTGAAATCCAGACGGACAGACAACACAGGTGTCCAGATGCTTAAAGTGAACAACTGTCTGATCACTGAGGACCAGGCGAAAGCAGAAGCTCTTGCAAACCAATTCCAACACGTTTTCACCCGGGAAGATATGGAGCCTTCATCATTTCCAGTTCTACCGCCCAGCCCGTATGCTGATATGCCTGCTATTAAAATTGAGGTTGAAGGTGTCAAGAAGTTATTGCTCAACATCAATACCACAAAAGCAATTGGACCAGATCAGATACAGAATCAAGCCCTCAAGATCGCAGCCGAAGAACTGGCTCCAGTTTTGCAGTTCATTTTCCCACAATCGCTTGACTCAGGTGAAGTTCCGCTGGATTGGAGGAAGGCTAACATCACTCCTCTCTTTAAGAAGGGTTCAACCACCAACCCAGCGAATTATCGTCCTGTTTCATTAACAAGTACTTGCTGCAAATTACTGGAGTATGTAATTGATAGTAATCTGATGCGACACGTGAGCAAACATAATATTCTTGCTGACAACCAACATGCATTTAGGAGGCATAGATCATGTGAGTCTCAGCTTATCCTGACGACAAATGACCTGGCCAAACATCTTGATGGTAATGTCATCACGGATTTAGTAGTGCTGGACTTTTCTAAAGCATTTGATGTCATCCCACACCAGAGACTGCTTCGGAAGCTTGACTTCTATGGTATTCGTTCCAACACGAAACGATGGATTTCCAGTTTCCTGACAAAACGTCTTCAGCGTGTGTGTGTGAACGGAAAGAGCTCCAATTGGCATCCAGTGTTGAGTGGTACACCTCAGGGCACAGTACTTGGCCCACATCTGTTTTTGCTTTACATAAACGACATCCATGAAAAAGTCGCAAGCACGACCAGACTATTCGCTGATGATTGTTTGCTGTACCGTCCAATTAAGTCAGCTGATGATGAAGATGCTCTCCAAAAGGACCTCGATACAATGGTTGAGTGGTCACAACAATGGGGCATGCAGTTCAACCCTTCCAAATGTGAAACCATGCGTGTCACCAGAAAGAGGAATCCAGGCAAAACATCGTACAATATACTTGGTACCATTCTTGAAGAATCCAAACAAACCAAGTATCTTGGCATCAAATTGCAGAATGATCTGCGTTGGAATGGTCAGACTCATCATGCAACGGTGAAAGCAACAGGTGTCCTAAATTTTCTGAGGCGCAACTTTCATCATTGTTCAACTTCTGTCAAGGAGAAGCTATACTTCACCCTCGTTAGACCTCATTTGGACTACGCAGTTGCAGCATGGGACCCATACACAAATAAAAACATTTCTTCCATCGAACGTGTCCAAAGACAGGCAGCTCGATTTGTTACTAACACCTATGAGAGAGAAGCGAGTGTTACCAAACTTCTGAATTCTCTGGGGTGGAACCCTCTCCAAGACAGACGTGAAGCTCACCGTTTGACCTGTTTTTACAAAATGTTAAATGGTCAGCTCAACATAGATTACAAGACCTACACCAAACCCAAACCAATTAGGAGCAGACGAGGACATTCGATCCAATTTGAGATTCCAGCTACCAAGACAGATGTGTACAGCAATTCATTCTTCCCCCGCACAATTAAAGCATGGAATAATCTTTACCCTACCATAGTTACCCAACCAGATGCAACTAAATTTAAGGTAGCTCTTTCTTCCCAAAAACCCTTTCTGGCTTAAGTCCTCCCTCCACCAGTTTAAATTCCATTTGGAATATTTTGGAGGACCAAGAAACCAAGAACCAAGAGTGTTTTCTTGTGCACACTGTTAAGGCCCTGGATAAACAAACTAATTTGAGAAACTCATCACTGCTTGACAAGATGTTCTGTTCCTAACTGAGCCTGAAATTAGTGTTGAATCCAGGTCACATGAGTTGTGAGGCAGTAGGTCCTCCAGCTGTGTCATTGTGTCACCTCTAATTTTGTTCGAGGCAAGCCAAATCCCTCTCAACTTGAATCTTAATGAGCAGACCTGCTCTTAACTCTCCATGACCATCTACAGTATCCTTACCAATGCAGCCTTTCACCAGTACCAACAAAAATACATTGCCATTGTGAAGAAAGATAGGGAGTAACATACTGAAGAGGGACTCAAAAAAGGGAAAGCACAACTTTATGTTAGGATAGATTTTTATTTATGAATCTGATTTGTAATGTTTGTTTTGGATGGCTCCTGGATTTGTATTCCAGCCAAAACTTCAGTTCCAGGAGGAGAGCAGAGAATGTGAGACTGTTGCAGATTGAGTTTATGGTTATTGTTGCTCATACAAATCGCTTTTTTTTACAGACAGAAACTGTGTTTTCCCCATGATCCCTTCTTAGATAGTCATAGCACTCACATCTACCAATAGCTGTTTTAAACCAAGAGCTTTGATGTTAGCATGTTCGGCAGCTGACACACCACTCTAGCGTTCTCATCAGTACATAACCAGGAATTAATGGATATGTGCCAACAGCATAATAAGTTACTACCTGTTACTAAGTTGGAAAGTTAATGATATAAAACATATCGGTTACATATTGATGATGATTGTGGAGGATCCCTACCTTCTGTGGAATGTACAAGACGAAGGTGACTTGGCCTTGGAAGGGGTATCGTGGTGCTTCACACTGTTGGGTGTATTCACTCCAATATTGCTGTCCTACAGTCTTGTTGTCAATATTAAACCTGCAGTCATGACAATATTTTCACTAGAAGAAATACCACGGAACACCATTTTCTGCCACCCAATGCCACCCATGATGCTCAAGCAATAAGTACTGCTGAATCCAATTTCTCGGCCCTTAAAGCAATGTCCTTTCTGCAGACTTTTTATTTAACACGTGATATTCATTTACTTCCTACTTCACCATGGTAGTTATGTCTTGTCAAGAGTCAAGGGTGTTTAATTGGCATTTGTACCAAAACAGAACAATGAAATTCTCACTTGCAACAGCATAACAGGTCAATAAACACAGTACTCAATAGCTAACACAATGAAGAAAGTTCAATAAATAAAAAAACATTATTAGTGCAAAACAGCACAAGAAGCGACAAGACAGACTCCATTGTATGCAGATGCTGAGAAGTGTGTTCAGCTCTGGCTGAACAACTTCTAATCTTGTGTGTAGACTCGACAAGAATAAGTGCAAAACAAAACCAAAACACAAAGTCCCTAATGCAACCAGTTCGCATTTCAAAGTTTAATTGGTGTTTGTAGTGTTCAAAAGCCTGATAGTTGTTGGGAAGAAATTGTTTCTGAACCTGGAGGTCACAGTTTTCAGACTTCTATATCTTCTTCCCAATGGAAGTCCTGTACCTGTGATGAACTAGGCAGTGTCCACCCCTTTGTTCCTGGGTGTTCAAGTTGTCAAACCAGGCTGTGATGCAATATTCGTCCACTGCATATTTTCCATTACATAACCTTGAAAACATTCAAGGACTACTTTGTTCTTGTCCCCAGCAAATTACTTCTCAGTTTTTCCATTATTGCCTTAAGAATCAGTTTGTCTCCAATCATTTGCCATGCATTCATTTGTTTATCACCTTCAAGCCCATTAACTGAAGCAAAAGTAATACAGCTCTCCTTCCTTTAAATATTCCATCAACTTGAAATGCAAGATCAAGTATAGCCTTTTATCCCATCTGTATGATTGGAGACTTCACTCATCCACTAAAATGAAACACAAGCAAAGGTAAATCTCCTGCTTCTTCTTTTCGTGTCCATCTTGTTACAAATGTTGACCTCGCTGTCATCGTCCGTCCTGAAAAGGACGCAAGCTTCCGGCGACAATCAGTGGAAGCCATCACTTGTCGCAGTAGATGATGGTGGTAGCAGAATTAGCTCGGGATACTTCCAGTTTCCAGCCCCGTGACGTGGACGCTTCTGCTAAGGGGCTAAATCTCCTGCTGGGAGAAGAGCATTGTGACATTAACTCACAATTTAGCTTCCTCCTCTAAAGGTCTCCACTTAAGTCAGCATAATTGAGAGAGTTCTGAATTATATAATGCCTCACTGATGCTTTCCTTATTTTTTGAATATCTCAGGTTAATTCATTTCATGTTTCTGACAGCCTATATACATTCCAAAACTGCTAATATTTCCCCCAGATTCTTATATATGGAGTCACTTTTCAGTCATTAAATCTTTTCCAACGTTCAATATCAGTCAAACTCTCATTCACAGCCTTCCTCTCTTTTTTTTTTTGCAGTTCGTGATCATAATATTGTAGTTATGGAAAGGAATAGGGAAGGTATGGAAATCATTGGGGAGGAAAGACATGGAAGGGCAATTTCAACAATGGTGGCTTAATGCAAATTTCAATACAGTAGGTCAGCAAAAGTAGACTGGGTGAAATAGTGAGAGTTGGACAATAGTGGACAATGTGTTCCTTTAAGGGTGAAGGATAGCAGATCCAAGGAAACCTGGATGTCAAGATGTATTGAAGGTTAGATAAAGTAATCACTTGGCAGGAATAGGGAACTGGAAACTGAGAGTCCTGTCAGGAGGTGTAGAGACAGTATTGGGTGGTACTTTAAAAAAAAACTGGGAGGGCAAAGAAACTGGCAGACTAGAAAAAAGTATATTAAGAGCAAGAGAGTTATAAGGGAAAGTGGGCCCACCAGGGACCAAGGGGGCAATCAATGTGTGGAGTCATCAGAAATAGGTAAAGATTCAAAAACAGTCATTGTCAAAATTAAATATAGTTAAATGTTTTGATAAACGATAGGTTTATATCAAAGGTCTATGTTAGTGGAGTTTATGATTAACAATAAGTTGATGGGGAAAACACTGGACGCATTCTTTACAGTATTATCTTACGTATTCAAAAGGGGCAAACCACCCACATCTACAAACGGAGAAGGAAATATTCACTCCACTGCCCACATTTGTTTTCACCCCTCTCCTCGTGCCCAGAGCTAGTTGTTCTCTCCTTCCTCCCCACAGCCTCCATGTTCAAGTGATCACCCTCAGTAATTTCTGTCAGCACCTGACACATCATTCCCCTTCTCGTCTTACAACACTCTGAAGACACTGTTCCCTTCACTCTGATTTTCTGCATCTCTTTTAAATTCCATTCATCCAGCACCTCATCCCCCCACCCCTTTACTGTCTTTAGTACCTTACATTGTTCCATCAAACCCGAATACAAGCTTGGGGAATAGTGTGCTGTCTTCCATCTCAGCACTTGGCCACACTTGGGACAACAGTTTTAGATAACCAGCCCTACCAGGTCTAGATAGGATGTCCTAATTAACATGAAATAAACTGCCAGAGGCACTCAGTGGGTCAGGCAGCATCTGTAGAGGGAATGGACAGATGACGTTTCAGGTCAGGACCCTTTATCAGACTCAAATCTCCAGTCAAGGGTCCTGACCTGAAACATCGTCTGTCCATTCCCTCCACAGATGCTGCCTGGAGAACAGAAATAGGTGACTGCATCCTGCTAGAGGGTGCAACATCAATATAGGCAACATCCCAATGTTCTGTGTCATGTATGTGTGGTGGCACAGTGTCATAAAGGAAACAGAATTAACAATTTGGAAGTGGGAAATTGATTTTTAGTGTTTCAAAGAGTACATGAAAGTGGAGTTTGGATGATTAAAGTTACAAAACTCCCTATGCATTATGAACTCTTTTGTGTTTCATTGGATACAGAATCAAGACTTTTTTTGCTGCCTCTTAATTGAAGGGGAGACTCTTCCACTGAATGACAAATCACCTGAGCCTGCTGTATGACTACTATAGAAGTTATATAGAAGAACACTTAATTAAAACATTTATTAAAGCTCGCAGATGTCAGCTATTTTATGTGATCAGACGTCAAGGCACAAAAACAAGTTGCTTCTTATTTTGTATTTTCCTTTAGCTAGAACACCATGGTAGGCTCAGAGATTAAAGTTAAAGGGCAAGGACATAGTGAGAGATTAAAGTTACAGAAGCATGCATGCCAAGTAGCCGAAGGTAAGGCTGAAACTGTAATAAAAGCTGTCTGATTTTATGAATCGAAGAACAATTAGAGAGCAACCAGGCCGTGTTGTCTCTGAATGTTCCAAGCCAAAAGTTGTTTGCAAATAAAGGCTTTTCATCTTGTTGAAGAATTCTCCGTGTCTGTGTCATCTTATCCAAACTTTGAGTCTTAAAACCACGACAAAATTGGCGCAGCGAGCAGGGTCGGTAAGAGACCGCTAATTAAAAGAAAAACAGACAGGGCACTTCCCAGCCCCTCTTGGCTCCTAGGGACAACAGGAAAAGGGTGGCCACCTATCAAATTATGCAGTTTTCCGCTTCATTTGGACAAATAACCTGTTGAACATGGGAAGCCATTGGGGCACAAAAGTACCTAGGTAGTTAGAAGGTCTCTCCGACCCAAGAATCTGACACTAAATTGTTCTAAAATGGAGACCCGGAGGATTGTCCGAGAAGGCTGCGCTGTGTGGTGAGTAATAATATTTGTGATAAGAAAGTACAGCATTGCATTATGTGATAGTATTAAGAGTTTATTAAAACCTCGTGGATACCACACTGAGATGTCAGGGGTTGCACGGACGAGGCAAGTATTCTGTGGATACCAACCTGAGAGGTCAGGGGTTTGTACGGGCAGAATAAGGCATTTTGTGGATACCACCCTGAGAGGTCAGGGGTTTGTATGGGCAGAATAAAGCTTCTGTGGATACCACCCTGAGAGGTCAGGGGTTTGTACGGGCAGAATAAAGTATTTTGTGGATACCACCTTAGGTGACTAAGGGTTTGTACGGGCAAAATACGAATTTAAGGTAAGTGAGTAACAGAAAGTGTACACAGTGATAAAATATTGTAGAATAGCAGTAAGTAGAATAGCAATAAGAATAGTGTAAGGTTATATAGTGACTACGAGGATGGAGGCGGTGTAAGGACTGAGTGTCTTAACTATTTGTGGAGATAAAATTGCTGCATTCCCTCCACTGGGAGATCAAGACGAAATGTGCTTCCTTTGTCTGGAAATTAATGGGAGTGGCGTGTGGTCAGATGTTGAGTGACTAGGATTTTGATTGGTTGTGATCTTAGTGGGGTGTGGTTAGAATTTGAGTGATGGTGAGTCTGACTAATCATGTTCTGAATCAAAGTCCAATCACAGCGCTCAGGTACCTGATTGATAGGGGATTAGACCATCCTACTTTAACTTAAAAGGGAGATAAGAATTATATAAATGTTAATCTGTTTATATAAACTTTAATCTGTGTAGAAAATTGCATAATTTCTTTGAAGTAAGAATGGAACGAATGTGATTTGTGTGTAAAAAACAGTTTTGAATGAATGAGGAAGTTCATATATGTGATAAGCCTTTTGTTTGTTGTAGTCCATATGCTGTAAGGGTATGTGTGTGTGTTCCTTTAAGAGATTGTAAGCAAAGGGGAAGGTTACGAACTGCTGTAAGGTAACGTTTAACACTTTGTATCCTCGTAACTTAAAAGGGGAAAGTTGGAAAAATGTAGGTTGCTTTGTATTTCTGTTGTTTCTTTTAGATTTCTTTTTCAGTAAAGTTAATTTGGAAAATTGTTACTGGTACTAGGAATTGGAAATTTAAAATAGTGGTGAGAATGGATTGAAATAATTGGAAATAAGTTAATTGCTGAAACATGACCAGCTTTTGTGGTTCGTTTAGATAAACATTCTGGTTGGAGAAGGGTAATGATTGTTTGCTAAGATTTTCAGAAACAGTTGTGAGGAAGTGGCCCAAGGAAGGCACTTTCAAGATGAATGTGTGACAAGATGGAAGTGTTAATTATGAATTATATGACCACAGATAAGATGGAAAGGTGGGAAAAGTGGAGAGGAAAGGAATTAGATACACTTAGGCAGTTTAGAAAGAAAGGAGAGAGAGGCAGTGAGGAGGTAACAGAAGTAGGAAATGACAGGTGTGAAAGTAATAAATCAGGAGGAGTCAGTGGAAGATTTTAAAAGAAAGGTGAATGCATTTGCAAGGAGGCTAGAATATCTGAGAAGCAAGAAATTGAGTTTAGAATAAGAAAGAAGGCATACCAGAAAGGATTAAAGTGGGAAGCAGAGGGATAAATTGATGAGACTGCTTTAAAAAGAAAAGAGCAGGACAAACACAGATTATCCTTTGGGGCACCCATAAACTGAGAGGGCTAAAAAATACATTACCCAATATTCCTGATGGGGCAGGAAATGGATTAGGGCTTTGGAGGAGAATGTGGGACGTTTTTTGGCTATGGGAGATTTGAAGGCACTGTTGGTGAAAGTGATAGGAACCACTAAACTGACAGAACTACTGAAGATGGCTGGTATAAAAATGCTGCGAACAATGTAATAAACAATGGAATGCTGTTTGACACAGTCAGGAAGAGGGTATGGCAGGCCCTCAGACAATGTTACCCACTTAAGGTGGACCCCAAGGAATAAAGGGGAGATCCACTGGGAGAGGCAAATAATCCAGCAGCCTATCTGGAGAACCAGCTGAAAAGGTGGAGACTTGAAAATGAACACGAAATAGAAGGCAACCAGTTAATGAACACTATATTCTGAACCACTGTGGTGGATGTCATTCCTCCTAAAGTCAAGTCTAGATTGGAGGAGGAGGTGGGATTGTCATCTATTTCCCACCCCCGATTCAGCGATCATTTGGTCAATGAGGTCGAGAAATATCGCAAAGATATGAAAAAGACTTGCTGACCAGCAGGAAGAGGTGCAGAGAAAAGTGATGCAAATGTAACTTGAAGAGCTCAAAAAGAGCATGAAAAAAGGAAAGACAATGTTGTCAATAACAACAGACCTGGTTGAAAAGACTGAAATAAGTGATGCAACGACACACAGTGAGTCCTATGACAGAGCCAAACAAGATAGTGGTGAACATAGCTATGGTAAGAACATTAAGAAGAGGTATTAAATACACCTATGCTAGGATGTGGCAGGGTTTTAAATACTAGCCCCATGTTTTTAATTAGATGTTAAAGGAAGGTTTGGAAGGTGTACCATTAGAAAGTATTTGATACAGTATGTGGATGATTTGTTGGTTTGTTCCACAAGTGAGAAGTAATGTGAGAGAGACATTTTAATTCTCTTGGAAAAGATGGCATAAGAGGTCATAAAGTATCCAGGAAGAAGTTGCTGTTTTGTCAGCAGCAGGTAGAATATTTAAGGACGAGTAATTTCTAAAGAAGTAAAAGCTATAGCGCAGGATCAAATTGAAGTTTCCAAACCTCAGACAGTAGGACAGATGATGATGATCTTGGGAATGGCAGGATATAGTTCAGACTAGATTGGAAAGTATGTTGAAATTGTGATGTCATTAAGGAAAATAATGAAGGAAGAAGGACATACAAGTCTGAGAAATGTTTTACAGTCAGACCCATTGAATGAAGGGGATAAAAAGGTTTTGCTTGTGGATGTTTCTTGTTAAAGGGATCATAATAGCAAGTATGCAGGGTTTGAAGTGGTGCATCAGGATGATTTAGACTTTAAGGTAATTAAATTGAAAGCTTGCAATCTTGCTTAGCTAAGTTGGCAGAAATTAATGCTTTAAGAGCAGCATGTGACATGAGGGAAGGTGAGAAAGCTGAAGTTTATACCGACTAAGCATATGTTCATGGGTTCTGTCACATGTTTGGAGCAGTAGGGAAACAGAAAAGGCTTTGAGAAAAGCAACGGAGACCCCATGAAAAGTTAGCAGTAAAATACAGACCTGATAAGGGCAATAATGAAGTAAGGGGCTCTAGCTGTCATTAAATGCCAAGCACATAAGAAGGGAAATCAAAGTGCAGATGAAGCTGTCAGAACAGCATCTGGAAGATGATCAGCTGTTATTACGTCTAGGATAAGCTTGGATCGATTTAGGTGCAGGGACTGTAGTGAAGTTTCTGATGAATCAGGTAATCGAGAGGTTTGGTAGACCTACTGAAATCAGCTTTGACAACGGATTGTTTTCATTCAGAGAGTAGTCAAGCTGGTGCTACAGGTCCATAGAGTAAAACACAGATTTGGGTGTGTAACACCTGCAGTCACAGGGCATGGTGGAAAGAATAAATGGAACATTGAAGGTTAATATAAATAACATTTGTGTAACTACAAAGTTGAATTGGATCAATGCCCTGCCATTGGCACTGAAGAGATGTTGCATGCAAACTAACCGAATAACACACATAACACCACATGAGATGCTTACTGGCCGACCTATGTAAGTGGCACAATGGAGAGGTCCCTACAAGGGACCGAGTTTGGAACAGTTACAGGTAGAAGTTAAGAAGTATATGCTACAGTTAATTATGATATACAAGTCTATTTATGTACAGGCAAAGTAAAAGCAGTTGGAGGTGGACCAGGAGGAAGGACCCTTTAAACCTGGAGACAAGGTGTATGTATGAGCTTTCCGAACCACCAACCACTGTTCAGGTAGAAGGTTGATGGTAAATGGTAGCGAATTGAGGAATGCAGTTGAACAGAGGGATCTAGGAATAACTGTGCATAGTTCCCTGAATGTGGAAGATAGGGTGGTAAAGAAAGCTTTTGGTGTGCTGGCCTTTATAAATCAGAGCATTGAGTATAGAAGTTGGGATGTAATGTTAAAATTGTACAAGGCATTGGTGAGGCCAATTATGGAATATGGTGTACAATTTTGGTCGCAAATTATAGGAAAGATGTGAACAAAATAGAGACAGTACAGAGGAGATTTACTAGAATGTTGCATGGGTTTCAGCAACTAAGTTACAGAGAAAGGTTGAAAAAGTTAGGTCTTTATTCTTTGGAGTGCAGAAGGTTAAGAGGGGACTTGATAGAGGTCTTTACAATGATGAGAGGGATAGACAGAGTTGACGTGGATAAGCTTTTTCCGTTGAGAGTAGGGAAGATTCAAACAAGAGGACATGATTAAGGGACAGAAGTTTAGGGGTAACATGTGGGGGAACTTCTTTACTCAGAGAGTGGTAGCTGTGTGGAATGAGCTTCCAGTGGAAGTGGTGGAGGCAGGTTCGATTTTATCATTTAAAAATAAATTGGATAGGTATATGGACGGGAAAGGAATGGAGGGTTATGGTCTGAGTGCAGGTAGATGGAACTAGGTGAGAGTAGGTGTTCGGCACAGACTAGAAGGGCCGAGATGGCCTGTTTCATTGCTGTCATTGTTATATGGTTAAGATAATGTGAGTTTTCTGGAGACATTAGTGACTATGAGACTGGTGTAAATAAGGTCAGAATAAGGGGTGTATGTGTCTTGTTTGGGGAACAATGTTTCACCTTCATACGTAATAATACTAGCCCGGAGGGGTCTTTCACTAAAGCCATGGATAAGCTAAAAAACTAAGGAGTGAGGTTAAAAGAAACGTAGGGTTCAGACATCAACTGTTTGGGTGGCTGGAGAGCATGTTGGGGGGTTTGGTGAGCATGGCTGATTAAAATTGGTTTGACCATTGGGGTCGCACTACTTGCAGTGGCAATCATGTTCTGCTGTGTTTTCCCCTGTATTAAGTCTCTCCTGGTGAAAGCTACTGTGAAGCAACTGCCAATGATAATGGGTGAAGACGAATCCGGCCCTCATGGAAAATGGACCTCCGTGATAGAATACTACTACGATGGAGTAGAAATGTTAGGAAAATGTTAAATGAAGTCTGTAAGGGAAGCTGGATCTTTTTTCCCGCCTCACGTAATGGGGGTGGGTTTTTGGCCCAGTTTCTCAAGGAGCCAGAGAAAGAACGCTACACAGCATTACACTAACTTAATTAAAAGAGCCTGCATTTTAGGGCTCTATGGGTGATTAGACCTGGGGGATGTGTGTGTGGTTTTCTTTGTCTGTTGAGACTCGGTGAAGTCTCAGAGGAGGGAGTTATATAGAAGTTATATAGAAGAACACTTAACTAAAACATTTATTAAAGCTCGCAGATGTCAGCTATTTTTATATGATCAGACGTCAAGGCACAAAAACAAGTTGCTTCTTATTTTTTATTTTGCTTTAGCTAGAACACCATGGTAGGCTCAGAGATTAAAGTTAAAGGGCAAGGACATAGTGAGAGATTAAAGTTACA
This sequence comes from Malacoraja senta, assembly GCA_038087875.1. NCBI lineage: Eukaryota > Metazoa > Chordata > Chondrichthyes > Rajiformes > Rajidae > Malacoraja > Malacoraja senta. Next base: position 37,406,831 of record CM075983.1, read on the forward strand.
GAAGCATGCATGCCAAGTAGCCGAAGATAAGGCTGAAACTGTAATAAAAGCTGTCTGATTTTATGAATCGAAGAACAATTAGAGAGCGACCAGGCCGTGTTGTCTCTGAATGTTCCAAGCCAAAAGTTGTTTGCAAATAAAGGCTTTTCGTCTTCTTGAAGAATTCTCCATGTCTGTGTCATCTTATCCAAACTTTGAGTCTTAAAACCACGACAAAATCTGTGGATAAAATCATTCTTCCAGTGTCGTCCCAGATGCAGTCTTCCACGTGTAACCTAGATCACAGCAAGGCTCAGCACAGTCCAGTGTGGCACAAGGCACCACCAATCATTCATTCACTATCATCGGTGGGGGGGGGGGGGTGTTACAGTGGAGATCAGGTGCTAATTGCTTTTCAAAGCAAATAATTGGATGTGAAGCTCTCTGAGTTGAGTTGAGTTGAGTTTATTGTTAGCAAGGTACAATGAAAGTCTTTTGTTGCATGCTAGCCAGTCAGCGGAAAGACAATACATGATTATAATCGAGCCACCCACAGTGTACAGATAAATGATAAAAGGAATAATGTGAATAATGTTTAGTGCAAAATAAAGCCAGTAAGGTCCGACCAAAGATAGTCCGAGGGTCTCCAATGAGGTAGATTGTTCAGGATTTAACTAAATTAGTGCAGTTACTAATTCATATTTGAGCATAACTGCGCACGCAGTGCAGTGAGAGAACTATTCCAATATTTAACTACAGGTACACAAGATTAAACATTTGACTGCATAGCAACATCCATTGAAGTGGTTTCCAAAAAGGCTAATGTGTCACACAATACAAAATACTGGAGCTAATGGGGTATGTGGATAAGTAACAGTCAACCACATCGAACAAAAATGCAAAGCCATTGAGAAACCTGTTACTAATGTGGTGCAGATCATCTTTCACTTGCATGGTAACTTACAGTAATAATATTCTTCAACTGCAAAGAAAAGGCGTATGTAGCCTCAGTGTGTAAGGTTCTATCCAGGATTGCAAGCCAGGAAAAGGACAGTCAAGTAAATTTTCTACATATGGGCAACATTATAATAGAAAGCCACAAATAAAAGGCCTGTGCTATATGATGAAAGTGTGAAGAGCAAAGCTTGATGAGCAAATATCGTAGTGACAATAATAGAAAATGTAACAATTTAGATTCATGTGAAAATTTGTGATCAGTATATCAATATTAACGTCAATACACATTAGGTTTAGAAAAGTGTCATTAATGATAAGCAGATTGAATCTGGTGAGATGCTGTAAACCTTAGGTCAGATGTGATACATAACTTCTCACAATGGTCAAAAAATTAAGCTAGCAATCATGAGAGATGTTTGAATAAGCAGAACTCCCTCTGACGTGCTGTGTGTTTCCAGCATTTCCAGTTGTTATTTCAGAATTCCAGCATACACTTTTATTATTCTGTTTAAAAAAACCTCAATGAAGTAGGATTGGATTTGACAAATGCATTTATTCAAGTCACAATGGACAAGATTTAAAATGAGTCCAGCACCAAGATGATGTTATCCTTATAAAGAGCATAGAGGAAATTCTCCAAATAAAAGGTCGATATTCTGGAGAATTCAAGGTTTCAAGGTCAGTTTATTGTCACATTTACAGTGAAAGGTACAATGAAATTTGAGTTACCATACAGCATAAGTGAAAAGCAACAAGACACAAAACCACATAAAAGTTAACATAAACATCCACCGCCACAATGGATTCCACATTCCTCACTATGATGTAAAGCCCCTGTCCCACTTACGTGTCCTTGGCGCGCTAATTACGCGACCTCGTGGTCGTGTTGAGGCGTGACGGTCCCGCGAAGGTCACGCGTGACTTCATACGTCCGCACAGCCGTCTGGAGCGCGTGACGTAATTTGATGATGGACACAAAATGCAGGAGTAACTCAGCGGGACCGGCAGCATCTCTGGAGAGAAGCAATGGGTGATGTTTCGGGTCGAGACCCTTCTTCAGTTGGAAAGAAGGGTCTTGACCCGAAACGTCATCCATTCCTTCTCTCCAGAGATGCTGCCGGTCCCGCTGAGTTACTCCAGCATTTTGTGTCTATCTTCAATTTTCTTGGCCCTGCTCTGGGAGTAGAAGTGCGGGCGGATCCAGACCGCAACGGCCGTGAGCCCCAGGCCGAGCTCTGCGATTGTTTGTCTGCTTCTGCTGCTGTAGGAGGTGAGACGTTGCGTCATGCCAGGGTCTTGGGCCAGTCCCACTTTGGACGTCAGTTACGCGAGAGGCCGGTGGCGCGCAAAGATTTAGTTCGCTACAAAATTTTGGAGCGCCGCGCGATACCGCGCACAACTCCATACCCCTCCGCGCTTCTCAGGGCGGACCGGCCCCGCGCAGCCACACGATGCCCGTGCGCCTCAACGCGATGACGAGGTCGCATAAATTGCGTGTCAAGGACACGTAAGTGGGACAGGGCCTTATGGCAATAAAGTTCAATCTTGTTCATGACCATGACCATGTTAAGCACCAAAAGGGTACAACAAAATTTTGAGTACAACAAAGTGGTTTATTTGGATAAAAAAGTTGAGTCTATTGTCAATGCAAGAATTCTTTTCCAGGTGTGGTACAGGTTTAAAACCTGCACTATTTCATCAGAGCCACGGCAGTGGGAAAAATAACAGAAGACATGTAATCTCTATAAGAAAAGCAATTCCTTTTGCAACTTGTGGCCTCCCTGAGGATATTTTCAGAGCAACATCTGGCAGATCAATTAGAAAAGTTTGAGAAATTAAATCATATCAGACATTGACTGGTTGCATCGTGGTCTGGTTCGGCAACTTGAACGCCTAGGAGCGGAAAGGACTGCAAATAGTTGTGAACACTGCCCAGTCCATCACCGGCTCTGACCTCCCCACCATTGATGGGATTTATCTGAGTCACTGCCTCAAAAAGGCAGCCAGTATCATCAGATACCCACACCATCCTGGCCTCACACTCATTTAATCCCTGCCATCAGGAAGAAGGTACAGGAGCCTGAAAACTGTAACATCCAGGTTCAGGAACAGCTCCTTCCCTACAGCCATCAGGCTATTTTACTTCATGGCACAGCGACTGACTGGCAGGCGCGTTGCTCCTTCCAGCGGTAAGTTTAAACCTGCAGGTAAGTTTTAAAACTTATTTCCAGGTTCTGTTTTTGTCTTGCAGGAAGCTCTGTTACAGAGTTTGCCTGCTGGATTCTATTTTACTTCGCAGTCACGTGAGTGACTACGTGAAGAAGACCCATCAGGGCGCATGCGCGTCATTACGTCTGACGCATTGGCGCCCGGACAGCAGGAGGACGGAGCTCCTCCTGTGGTGAGTACTTTAAAAACTCCACCAAAGTTGGGGAAACTTTGGTGGAGTTAGGTGTATTGTGTTAGTGGTGCTGTATTTTTTCCCAAAATTTACAGGCACTATGGAGAAATCGACGAGGGGCAGGCGAGCTGCGGAGAAGGTGAGAGAGAGCTGCGGGAGTGCGGTCTCTGAGCGGCTGCCTGGCACCCCTGGGGAGTCGCCAACTGGGAGCGGAGCGACGGCAGACTTGGTATCGCAAGGTACACAGCCAACGGCAGTCGGGCGGAAGGCTAAGGCCAAGTCTGTCAGGCCCATGGACTCAGCAGAGTCGGGCCAGGATGAGTCCCGTGCGGGACAGGATACCGTGACCCAACAGTTATCCCAGATGGAGTAACTCATTCAGGGGTTGCTCCATAAAAGGCACACTCCAGGAGGAGTCGTGTGGGCGGCAGGCCGTGGGGAAGGGTCCGCTGGCAGTACCTAGTAGAGGGCTGCTTGACGGCACCCTCTTTCAAGAGGTTAGTGCTGAGGGTCAGATTAGCTCTGACCCTGATTCTGATGATGAATATGAAGGTGAAGAACGGCCGTTGCCAGAGTTACCACCTCTGGCAGCACGATTTGCCGTGGCATCAGAGTCGGGAGAGCCTCTGGGTGAGGAGCTGGCAACCAGTATTCATTATCTGGTGTCTCATCAGCTGCAGGAGCTGACTATAGATGAAACATTGCGGAAACATGAAACGCCAGTGAACTGTGGACTGCTAAAAGTGCCAGTGGTCAACAGGATGATATGGCGCCAGATGGGGATAACCATGAGAGCCCAGGAAATGAAACTGCAGTGCATTTTAAAATTGCTGGGGTCTGGAATTACCAGTTTTGCCAGAATGGTAGATGGAGAAGAAATTACCAACTTACAGCAAGAGGTGCTGGGGCTACTCTGCAGTGCCCATTTTGGAATAAATTGTCTGCGCAAAAGCGCCATTCGGCCGACAATTAATCGAAAGTACGCATCATTCTGCCAGCCTGGGAGTGCACAACCGGCAAATCTGCTCTTCGGCGAGGATTTCGTGAAGTGGGTTAACGAGCTGGAGGACGAGGCGAAGACGGTGGGCTTAATAAAGCAGCCAGCAGCCACACACTCGCAAAAAAGGAAGTACCCCTTCAAGCGTGGTGACTGGTCGGGACAAGGGACAAGTCGTATGACCATGCAGCGCAATTGGCATTCTGCAGTAGCAGCGCCAGGGAAAGTGGGGTTTCCAGCTCGAGGCCGGGGACAAAGGAATCCAGGTGGTAAGGAGGTATGTGGGTCTGGTTCTCATGTAGACAGATCAAATGTAATACAACTAAAAGTTGGAGGGAGATTACATCTGTTCCTAGAGGAATGGAAACAAATTACCTCAGACATGTTTATACTGAGTGTTATTGAAGGGTTTCGAATAGAGTTTAATACAAATTCTGATTTACCCATGCAGCATGTTCAAAAAAGAAGTTTTCAGTTCAGTATAACTGAACAAATGGAAGTTCAGGTGGAACTTGAAAGCTTATGTGATAAAGGTGTAATTGCTAAGGCAGTTTACCAAAGCCAACAATTTGTGTCCAATATTTTTCCCAGACCAAAAAAGGATGGGCTATGCAGAATTATCCTGGACCTGACTAGTCTTAACCCTTTTGTACGGTATAGACATTTTAAGATGGAAACATTTGTGACTGCTAAGCAACTTGTTTCCAGAGGATGCTATATGGCAACTATAGATCTTAAAGATGCGTATTACTCAGTGTCTGTTCATTTACAGGATAGAAGATATTTAAAATTCACCTGGATGGGTCAATTATGGCAATACAATGCACTGCCTAATGGTTTGTCTTCAGCTCCTAGAGTATTTACAAAGTTGTTAAAACCTATTCTAGGCATGATGGGAAGTCAAGGTCATGTGCTCATGGCTTAACTTGATGATATCTTGATTGTAGGACAATCAAAGGAAACAGCTGAAGCATCAGTGGCTGTCGTTAAATCCACTTTTCAAAGATTGGGCTTCATAATTCATCCAGCCAAATCCAAATTAACACCTGTAACACAAATTGACTATTTGGGGTTCACAATTGATTCAATCAACATGATTGTGACCTTACCCATGGAAAAGAGGGTAGAGCTAATTGATAGCTGTATCAAGCTAATTGCTGACACAGCCTTCAATTAGACAGGTAGCAAGTCTGCTTGGGAAATTAGTGGCAGCATTTCCAGCAGTTCAATATGGGCCACTGCATTATCAACAATTACAGAGGGCAAAGGAACAAGCACTAAGGATACATTTGGGTCATTATAATAGGCCTATGCATCTATCAGCAGAGGCTGTTGCTGATGTGCAATGGCGGATTCAGCATGTGTAGACTAGTAGTTCCAAAGTATTATTGGAGCAGTCTTCCATGACTTTGCAGACAGATGTCAGTGCACTTGGGTGGGGTGCTACTGATACGAGTTCCAGCTGTGGAGGCAGATGGACTGTACAAGAGTCATTGCTTCTGCAAACATGGGGAATTAACCATTTAGAGCTTTTAGGAGTTTTATTATGGAGTTAAGGCTTATTGCTCTAACAAAAGTAGCTTGCATGTTCAGTGTCAAATTGACAACACTACAGCAGTTGCATATATTAATCATATGGGTGGAATCAAGTCGTCATCTTGTGACAGATTGGCAAATCAAATTTGGGCCTGGTGTATTGATAGAGATATTTGGCTTTCAGCTATCCATCTGCCAGGTAGACTCAATATTGTTGCAGATGCCAGGTCACAAAAATTCCATGATAATACAGAGTGGATGTTGAACCAGGATGTGTTCAAGGACATAATACTTGCATATGGAATGCCAGATATCGATTTGTTTGCATCCAGGCTTAACCACCAGCTGCCAAAATATGTTTCATGGGAACCAGATCCAGGGGCAGTTGCAATTGATGTTTTTTCGCTAAATTGGGATAATATGTTTGTGTACATTTTCCCACCATTTTGCCTCATAGGTCAGTGTCTGCAAAAAATCAAGCAGCATGCCACTTCAGGGGTGTTGGTGATACCAAATTGGCCAACTCAACCATGGTTCCCTTTGATGTTACAGATAGCGATCCAACCTCCTTTGGTGGTTCCAAAGAGTAGGAATTTACTGGAGCATCCGGTAACGCATGAAATTCATCTGTTATGTGATCGTATTGATCTGTTAATTTGCAGGTTTTAAGAAGGCCTTACCTGGGTCGAGGACTTTCTCGGCGAACGGTGGACATGCTCACTGCAGCCTGGAGAAAGAGTACTCAAAAGCAGTGTAAACGTGTAGCATTATAATAGTCTTTAATAAGTATACAGAGTTAAACATCACATGAGTAGTCATGGACTCCAGTCTGCTACTGTACTGCGCAGAAGGAGAAGCAGGCGTTATTATAAATGATACTTAAGGCGGGATTAGTAGTGGGGAGGTAGCATGCATAAACCATCTACATCCTTCCCCTTAGAAGATTAAACATGTTGGGTAACTATGGCAACGACTTAAACAAAATCACCATACCGAACAGGCGGCTTGCTGACATGGCCCGAGCGCGTACGGACCAACCCTTCCCCCCCTCACCAGAAAGACCCAGACCCGGAGGCGACGACGCCGGAGGGGAAACAGAAAGCGGCAAGGGGGACAAACATGCAGGAGGGCTAGAAAAATTGTTAGCAATGGGCGACCCACGCGGAGGTGAACACAACACGCGAGGGGACTGAGGCATGCAGGGTCCGGCAACGGGATCAGCAGCGGATGGCTGGAACTGCAGAGGTGGAGCATAAGGTCCGGCTGCCGGCGGGAGCGGCTCCTGTACAGCAAGCAGGTGCTGACGACTCCTGCGGTAGACAGTACCTTCAAAGTCCACAAGGTACGAACGAGGCGCCTCGGCAATGCCAACCACGGTGCCCAGACGGGAATATCCGCTAGCAGTATGTAGACGAACGGCCTGTCCAGGCAGCAGAAGCTTGAGAGGCTTGCACGATCTATCATGTGACCGTCTTTGGATGTCATGCTTAGCCTGAATGCGCGTCTGGACGGTGGCAGGCTCCAGCACTCGAGGCAGCAGCTTGTGTTGAGAAAACGAAATCGGTGGTCTTGATGTTCTGGACTTTAGCCTCTGAGCAGGTGAGCCTAGGGTTGCGTCCCTGGAAATGTTCCTTAGGTTCAGGAGGTCGAGGTAAAAGTCGGAATTCGCCAGGCGCGCTTGCTCCATTAGTAGTTTGGCACTCCGGACAGCCCGCTCAGCAAGCCCGTTACTCTGTGGGTACTCAGGGCTGCTCGTGAAGTGGAGGAAGTTCCACTTGTTGGCAGAGTTCTTGAACTTGTGGCTGGTAAACTGCCTGCCGTTATCGGTCTGCAGACGGACAGGCGAGCCGAAAGTGGAAAAATGTTTCCTCAGCTTACGGATGACCATCTCGGACGTGAGGGAGGTCAGAAGGTCAACCTCGAACCAGTTCGAGTATGAGTCAGCAAGGACGAGGTAGTGTTTACCACGCCACTCGAAAATGTCGGCGGCCACCGAGGTCCAGGCCAGGGCAGGCGCGGGTTGTTGCAAAAGGGGCTGCCTTTGCTGGTGGGGCGCAAGGCTGCTGCAGGTAGAGCAAGACGAGACACGGGCCCGAATGTACTTAGCCATTCCAGGCCAGTAGAATTGGCACTGTGCATGGGCAAAATCATGGCATCAATGCCCAGGTGCCCGCTATGGGCCACGCTATAGTACTTGTCATACAGGGAGGAGGGGACCACGACCTTGTGGCCCTTAACAATAACGCCGTCTTGGATGACCAGCTCATCGCGAACCAGGAAAAAAGGCTGTGTCTCTGCGGGCGCGCTGGCGCGCTTGCTCGGCCAACCCCCTTTTATCACTGAAGAAAGTCGCTGCAGAGCGGGGTCGGCGGCAGTATGCTCGGCTAGGCACTGAAGCTGCTTAGTGGGGACAAAGTCAACGCCTAGCACCAGAAGGTCTTCCCGTTCGTAGGGGTGTTGATCACAGGTAGCGCGAGGGGCGCGCGAGAGAGTGTCCGCAATGTGCATATCAGTACCCTTTTTGTAGACAATGGTGAAGTCGAAACGCTGGAGCTGCATCATCATACGTTGCAGCCTGGCAGGTGCGGCATGGATCGGCTTATTCAGGATGGTCACCAATGGTTGGTGGTCCGTCTCGACTGTGAAAGAATTCCCGAAAAGAAATTCCTTGAAATTAGAGCAGGCGAAAACGACGGTGAGCAGCTCCTTTTCGATCTGTGCATAGCGTTGTTCGGTGTCGCTCATGGTACGGGAGGCATAGGAGACAGGGAGCAGGGAGCCATCTGCAGAGGACTGTAGGCAGGCTGCGCCGAGCCCGAATCGCGAGGCATCACAGGTGACGGTGATGGGGCGCTTCAGGTCGAAAAACGTCAGAGTAGGAGTGCTGACCAGCTTAGACTTTAAAGCATCGAAAGCCTGCTGGTGCTGCGGGAACCAGGCCCAGGCGGTGTCTTTTCTAGTCAGTTGTCGCAGGGACGAGCTCAGTTCGCTGAGGTTGGGAATAAATTTCCCAAGATAGTTCACCATGCCCAGGAAGCGCTGTAGACTGAGCACGTCGGTGGGGGCCGGCATCTCCGTGATAGCGGCAGCTTTCAAAGGATCGGGCTTGAGTCCGGCAGGAGTGAAAACATGGCCAACGTAAGTGACCTCGGATACCCGGAATCTGCACTTCTTGGGGTTGAGCTTGAGGTTTATCTGCCGTGCCCGCTCCAGGACACGTCGTAGGTTCTGGTCGTGATCCACCACGTCTTTCCCGTAGACCAGGATGTCATCAACAATGTTGGCGCACGGCAGACCAGCGAACAGCTGTTCCATGGTCCTCTGGAACACTTCGCTGGCGGAGTTGATGCCGAATGGCTTCGCAGGAACTTGAATCTGCCAAACGGTGTAGAAAATGTGGTCAGATTCGAGGACCCCTTGTCCAGTGGTATCTGCCAAAACGAGCTTTTTGTGTCGAGGACAGAGAAGACTGTGGCCTGTCCGAACTGGGCTGCAACATCCTCAACTGTCCTCATGGGGTAGTGGGGGCGCCTGGTGGCAAGGTTCAAGTCTTTAGGGTTGATACACACGCAAATTTCATTCTTGTCCTTTTTTAACGTGGCAACCATGGTGGACACCCACTCGGTGGGCTCACTGACCGCTTCTAGCACCCCCGTGGTGACCATGTCGTTCAACATGGACTCGACTTTGTCCTTCATGGCGTGAGACACTCTGTGCGGTGCACGAATTACAGGTGACACCTTTGGATCTGTAGCAATTTTGTAGGTAATAGGCTGCTTGCCCAGTTCATCATTAAACAGGTCTGGGTATTCCTTTTCCGGGTCCACCGATATCATCACCTTGTGGACCGTTCTGTCAAATGACACCAGGCCCAGATCCTGGCATGCGTGGTTGCCCAACAGAGTCACACAGTCAGAGTTCAAAACATAAAAAGTCAAGGCACGCGTTGTCTTTTTCAGCACACAAGTGAAAGTAGCTTTTCCCAGCGGTCTCAGCACCTCGCCTCCATAGGCGTGCAGGGTGGAACGGTCTGTAATCATTAGCTCATTATTCCTTAACTTCTTACATTCACTTTTGCCCCAGTATCGAGCTTAGCGTGGAAGCTGGAATTGTTGACAGTTATCAGGACAGTTGGATCGGGTAGTCGGCCAGGTGCGTGAAGGAGTGAATGCACACTCGCCTCCCCTTGCGAGATAATTGGATCGTCAGCGTGGGCAGCGTCGAGCAAGGACGGAGAACTATACATGTTATCAGCTTGCATCAGCATGTTTAGGTTAGGTCTGGAAGCTCGTGGCACATTCCCACGAGAACGACAGGCGGCAGAGAAATGGTTTAATTTCTTGCAATAGTTGCAGGCTTTACCAAAGGCAGGGCATGGCGACTGCCTGGGATGTATGTAGTTACAGTTCGGGCATTTGGGGGTTACACCGCCAGATGCGGGGCCGGGCCGAGGCACAAATTGAGCGTTATCAGATCGGGGTCGCGGTCTATTGAACCCAGTCAGGTTGATGGAGTTAGTGTCCGAATCACGCTGACTGTCTGGTGGGTCAATGACCTCAGCTAATCTGCAGGCATGCATGGCTTTGTTTAAGGTCAGGTCAGGTCGGCGGAGGAGCTCTGATCTCAGTTTCTGATCGAGTATCCCTGTCACCAAAATGTCTCTAGTTAGCTGGTCTGTCATAGCTTCGAACCTGCACCTCTGGGCTAGGTAGCGTAAATCAGCGATGAAGCGCTCAACAGGCTCACCGGGCAACTGCTTGCGAGTAAAGAATCGCGCCCTTTCTAAAATACGATTAGAGGGCAGGTCACAAATCTCCCCGATCTTGCGTAGCAGTACATGCGGGTCTTCCGCAGTTTCCATGGGTACCAGTACCTGATTGTTGGCACCCAGGACAGCTGGGGCATAATTGAAGGTCCTGGCTCTTCTCATGGCGTCGGGGCTGGCAAGGTTGAGAAGAAGCGAGGCTTTGACCTCATCAGGCTCGTTCCGATGAGCAATAGTCATGTAGTGGCGGTAGTCCAGTTCGAAAGTAGCCCAGCGCTCCGCGATGTCCGAATCGAAGACGAGCTGAGCAGGCTTTCGGCAAGAGGAAGCCATTGTCAAAATGAAAATAAAAACTTAGCAAAAGAAATAAAAAACGATAAACAGGAGACGTGAGAAGTCACTGGCTGACACCATGTAAATAGTCATTACACATGTGTAGCAATATAATAGTCTTTAATAAGTATACAGAGTTAAACATCACATGATTAGTCACGGACTCCAGTCTGCTACTGTACTGCGCAGAAGGAGAAGCAGCCGTTATTATAAATGATACTTAAGGCGGGGTTAGTAGTGGGGAGGTAGCTATGTGATTGGTTGCATGCATAAACCATCTACAAGCAGTATATTACTTATGTAAAAAAATGGGAACAATATTGTGTTAAAAAGAATATTCAATATAATACTGTAGTTATTGAAAATGTTTTAGAGTTCTTATGCACACTCTATTATGATGAGGGTCTCAGTTATAGTGCTATCAATACAGCTAGAAGTGCTTTGTCCTCATACCTTGTAATAGGTACACGGACAGAACGTATTGGTTCTCACCCTCTCATATCTCGATTGATGAAAGGAATCTTTAATTCCAAACCTCCAAAACCTAGGTATATGGTTATCTGGGATGTAAGTGTTGTTCTTAACATGCTTCGTCATTGGGTCCCTGTCACGTCTATGACTTTGTCAAAATTAACCATGAAATTGGCTATGCTAATGGCATTGGTTTCAGCACAGAGAGTGCAGACTTTGCAAAAACTTCAGTTAGATAGAATGGAAGTGACTGCAAAAAATGTTATGTTTTATATTTATGATCTGCTCAAACAAAGTAGGCCAGGAGTGACAGGTTTTAAGATTGTGTTCTCAGCATATCCTACAGATCCATGTTTATGTGTAAGGACACATTTGTTACATTGCATTGAAGCTACAAGGGTTTTAAGACATGAGGAAACAGGATTATTTATCAGTTACAAGAAGCCACACAAGAGAGTGTCAGTACAGACTATCTCAAGGTGGTTAAAGCAAGTGTTGGTTTAGGCAGGAATTAACACTGATGTGTTTACATCTCATTCCGCTAGGGCAGCAGCAACATCGGCGGCCAGGGCGATGGACGTTCCCATCGACCATATACTAAAGGCCGCAGGGTGGCAAAATGAACTTGTGTTTCAACAATATTACCATCGGCCGATTGCCGATGGAGGACTGTTTGCCAATTCAATCTTAAGTTTTGTTAATTCTGTTTAATTCTGTTTAATTTTCCCCTAAGATAGAAGGCTTATTGTTTGTTTTATGATTCAAATAAAACTGTTACTGCATGATATTCAGTGTCATGTTTACAGCATTATTGATTATTACTCACCTAGAGTCAATCAATGCAGTGAGAAGCGGGGATTGTGATCTGCGGCATAAAATCACAGAGCTTTGAAATCTTCACGTAGTCACTCACGTGACTCCGAAGTAAAATAGTAAGATTAAACGAGAACTTACCAGTTTGAAGTTTGATCTTTATTTTATGAGGAGTTACGTTGGTGATTACGTGCCCGCCACGCCCAACCCTCTCTCATAAAAAAGGTCATAATGGTAGTTCTCATGTTGCTCATCTTAATATGTTACTTCAAATATTGTGTTGTCTGTGATTTCATACTGCTGCTTTGAAGATTGACGCGCATGCGCCCTGACGGGTCTTCTTCACGTAATCACCAACGTAACTCCTCATAAAATAAAGATCAAACTTCAAACTGCTAAGTTCTCGTTTAATCTTACTAATTTACTTCGCAGTCACGTGAGTGACTACGTGAAGAAGGCCGGCCCAACCGTGCGCATCATTACATCTGTCGCGTTGCGCAACGACCAACTGGTGGGCGTGTTGCTGCTTTCCAGCTGTAAGTTTAAACCTAAAGGTAAGTTTAAAACTTAATTTCTAGGGTTTGTGTTTTGTGTTGCAGGAAGCTCCTTGCAGAGCTTGCCTGCTGGATTCGGGGCGAAGTCCAGACGGGCAGCGGGCAGATCTTTAGGACCGTGGGAGCCCAGTCACGGATGGCAGGGAATCCCGGTCACGACCTCGAGAAAGCCCGGCCATGGGCCGTGGGGAACCCTCTACGGATACTGCGGTAGTGCGGGTATTGGCCGGTGGTCAAAATTTGCCTTTTTTCGAGTCACTGGCGGTAAAGCCAGCGGCTACAGACTTGGTGCCGGCAGTGAGCACCATGGCTACCCCGCAGGGGAGAAAAAAAAGTCACTAAAAGTCTGTCAGGGGCCTGGATGAGTCGGGCCAGGAGGACTCTCCTCCTTCTATGGGCAGTGTGATTGGAAAACTGACCCATCTGGAGTACCTATTCGAGAGGTTACTCCAAAGAGATATGCTCCAAAAACAAAGGAGCCCGGGTATTATGTAGAACCCGTGGCAGCGGCACCTGTGTCAGGGCCCGGGTATTATGTAGAACCCGTGGCAGCGGCACCTGTGTCAGGGCTGCTTGATCTCTCCCTCTCTGAGGAGGGGAGCGTAAGAGGCCAGTTTTATACTGAGTCAGATGCAGGTATCCTCAGAGGCCTGCGGCAGCACCTGTTCTCAGGGCTTCTACGAATCTCCCTCTCTGTGGAGGGGAGTGCGAGTGGTCAGTATGTAACTGACTTCAAATTCAAAGTATGTCCGTGGAACATACTGGAGCACATGCATATGGCTCTAAGGAAATACTCGCATATGAAAGGGTTACTGCTGTGGGCAGAAAACCCGGAAGGGGCCAGAGTTTCCCCTCACGCTACAAGTGCTGGCAGTGAACAGCGCTATCAGGGGTGACATTGGAGGAAATGAAACCAGCCGCCGAATCTTCTCTTCAGGTAAGACTTATCCAACAGGTATACCTGGATGAGGAAGCTAAAGTTGTCGAGCTGATTAAGGTACCAACAACGAACAAAGCTTCATCGTATCGGCGACGATACACCCCACGCCTCATGGTCAGTAAGCAGTTCACTGAAGCTGGTGGCAGCTTGAAAGCTGTGCAGAGGCCAAAATCCAAGCTGGTCTCAGGAAATGGAATCCACATACACTACCATTCCTACTCTCCAAGCAAGGACGGGAATAGAACCCACATCAGGGGCCGTTGGGCTTACCATAGACCACCGGTAACCATGGAGGTAGGTGGGTCTGGTTCTTCCGAAACATGGGGTAAGTAGACCATTTAAAAGTTGGTAATATTTACAATTGTTTTTTGTACAAATTATAATGATAGTATGAGATTGGGTTGTTATTGCACAGTACAAGGGTACAAAGCTTGGCTTGGATTTGGGGTCAGAGTTGTCTTTCGAAGCAGGCTCAGTGTTATGGCCAGGATTGCCTTACGGAGCAAGCTCGGAAATATGGCAGAGTTGTCTTTCGAGGCTGGCTCAGTTTTATGGCCAGGTTTTCCTTACGGAACAAGCACGGAATTATGGCCAGAGTTGTCTTTTGAGGCAGGCTCAGTATTACGGCGAGGATTGCCTTCCGAGACAAGCTCGGGAATTGGCCAGAGTTGTCTTTCGAAGCAGGCTCAGAATTATGGCCAGAGTAGCCTTTCAAGGCAGGCCCAGTATTATGGCCAGAGTTGTCTTTCAAGGCAGTCTCAGTATTATGGTCAGGATCACCTCTCGAGACAGGCTCGGTAATCTGGCCAGAGTTGTGATTTAAGGCAGGCATGGAATTATGGCAGGCATTGCCTGTTTTATTGTAAAAGATGGAGGATGTCGGTTCATAGTTGATTTAAACTCACATTTGCAACATAGATTTTCAGTATATGGTACTTCGTTACTGTTTAACAAACTGATTTCTTTAAAGATCTTTATGGCGTGCATCGATTTCAATGATGCATACTATTTCAGGTCCCATTCACAGCGATCCCACAAGTCATTTGGAATTTAAACTGGATGGGGCATGATAACAGTTAATGCATTGTAAATGGGCAAATTTTAGCTCCCAGCTGGGACTGCTCAGAGCTCAAAAAACACTTGTTATGCCTTACCTGGACGAGATTCTTAATGCTGTGTTTTGCTAAAATCAACTGTTTTTCAGCCGCAACTATATCTGAGAGAATGAGGTAAATTTAAGTTGATACCAATTACAGCTATTGTTTTCAGTTGTACCTTTAACTAATATTTATCTGTGACTCCGCTCAGGGGCAAGAGATTGGAATCAATAGAAGCCTGTAACAACCATGTTATCAAGCAGTCTTCTATCATTAAGTGTAATTGGCATTTAACAGCTGTGTTTCAGCTGTGCAATTGGGTCTTTGCATTATCAGAACTTACAATGTGCAAATTAGTAATCTCTTAAGTGCCAGTTAACTCATTGTTACAGACCAATGCTATTAACAGCTGAAGCCATCAGGGTCACTATGGTGGATGAACAATATTCAGCATTGCTCCATTAGTTTTGGTCAATAATCTTCAGTTGTATTTACAGACTGATGCTAGTGCTTAATCATGGGAAATTACGAATGCCATCTCTAGTTATGGAGGGATGGGATTTGCATGAATTACCAATTCTTCAGTTATTGGTATCAACTACCTATAGACACTAGGTGCATACTATGGGTTAAAAGGTTTGTTGTGCAGATATACATGATCTGCATGCTCAATTCCAGGTTGGTGGTGGCTTATGTTGGTCACATGGGTGCAATCAAGTCAAAGTATCCTGTTATAATTTACCCAACTTTATTTGGCACTGGTGTATCATCACGTAAATCAATCATAACACAGAATGGATGTTGCATCACTAGTATTTTATGACATTATGCCTCGAACACCAAATATCGATATGTTTGCATCCAGCCTCATTCACCAGGTTGTAAAGACATGTGGCATCGCAGTGGCAAGATATACATTCTTGCTACACGATGCAGGAATGTTCTTTTGTGGCGTTGCTCCATTTTACCTCATCAGTCTGGTCTTGCACTAATTCAGCAAGATCCCGCTTTAGGGTTTTTGGTTCTGTCTGACTGGCCTATGTAGCCATGGTTTCCTGCAAATGTTGGGAATTATAGTAGAACCTTATATGGGGTTTCTATACATAAATATTGCTGGTTCAGCCTGGGACTCGGGGAACCAGCCTCTCTATGATTAATCAATTCATTGTCTGACAGAATCTGAGAAGACAGCTCCTGCGGCTTGGGTTGTCAGACCAATCCTTATTTGTGCTCACTGCAGAGTGCAGGGATAGCACCAAAAAGAAGCGTTCTGCTTAAGTTGTTATGTTACATATAATACGGCACGGACACCGACGTCTTAGAGTTCATTTTCTATGGGCCCTTGACAATAAATTAAGTTATAGTCCCATTAAATGTGCTTAACGTGCTTAACATGCTGCAGCGAGCGGGACCCAGCTATGTCGGGTCTCGCCCTCTCATTCTAGTTTATTAAGGATATCTTTACACATGTTCTCCCAGATCCAAGTACACGGAGTATGGGATATTGACGTTGTGTTGACACTGCTTTGCCAGGGGGCTCCAGCTATATCCCTACCTTGGGCTCGGGGCTCATAAGGTATACCATGGCTGCTGTTCTCAGCACAACAAGTCCAGTCATTACATAAATTGTGACTGGACAGGATGGTTGTACCTACTTATATAATATTTCATGTTTACGATTTATTTACGCAGGGTAGCCCAGGGCTGTCAGGTCTCAAACTAGTTCTCATGGAATACCCCATGCACCTACGGTTATGTGTGCTCACACGTTTACAACATTACGTCAAGGTCACCTAGAGCCTTATAGGCTCTCATAGTACCTATGTAGTTAGTTACTAATAACCTCATAAGAAGGTATCAGTTTAGACTACCTCCAGATGGTTAAAACGGGGTTCTGGCTCATACAGGAGTAGATACTAATTTCTAATCTCACTCCCACCAGGGCTGCTACTACATCAGCAGCAAGGTTTATGTACGGTCCTCTGGACCACATCCTGCCGACTGCAGGATGGTCTAACGTACGAGGTTTCCAAACAGTTTATTTTAACCCATTGCCAGACCAGGGGTGTTTGCCAACTCTATTTTCGGTTCTATTTCATAGTTTCCCCCGCGGTTACTTTTATTATTGTAATTTGTTCATTTATCAGCATCAGCATGTTTTAAATCTATGTTATGTCTGTATGCATTATGAATATTTCCTTTATCTGTGGTCAACTCATACAGTTGTGCTTGTGTGGACTCGTTTTCCACGTCATGAAATCACAGAGCTTCAAAATCTTCACGTAGTCACTCACGTGACTCCGAAGTAAAATAGTAAGATTAAACGAGAACTTACCAGTTTGAAGTTTGATCGTTATTTTATGAGGAGTTACGATGAGGGATTACGTGCCCTCCGCTCCCGGCCCTCGTAACATAACCATCTTTCTGTAAGTTCTAGTCAACTCTAATCTTACTATGTTAGTTTAACACTGTTATCTGTGATTTCACACCGCTGCTTTGAAGATTGACGCGCACGCGTGGGGACGGCCTTCTTCACGTAATCCCTCATCGTAACTCCTCATAAATTACGATCAAACTTCAAACTGGTAAGTTCTCATTTAATCTTACTATTTCGTGGGCGAAGTCCGGACGGGCCGTGGCGATACCGGTTATGGACCGTGGGGAGATCCCGCTATGCTGCCCCAGAAAAGGGGTAAAACCAGGAGTAAGTCGGACTCACCACCCGAGTCGCTGACAGTGCGGTCAGCGGCTCCCAGACTGCTATGGTGCCCCAGAAAAGGGGTAAAACCAGGAGTAAGTCGGTCAGGCCTTTGGACTCGGATGAGTCGGGCCATGGGGGTTCCCCTCCTTCAATGGGTAGTGTCTGCGGACGTCTAAACCCACATGGAGCACCTGATGGAGACGTTGCTCCACAATGATACTCCAAAGGAGGGAGTTATCAGCGCGGGTCTCCTCGGGGGCCTGCGGCAGCGGCACCTGTTTCAGGGTTGCACAATGTCTCCCTCTCTGAGGAGGGGAGCATTCGGGGTCAGTTCCTGTCTGACTCAGAGCAAAAATCCTGATATAGGTCCATAGGAGGGGCCATGTCAGCGCAGGTATCCTCAGGGGCCCGCGGCAGCACCTGTTTTCAGGGCTGCCTATGAATCTCCCTCTCTGTGGAGGGGAGTGCGAGTGGTCAGTGTGTAACTGACTTCAAATTCAAAAGTATGTCCGTAGAACATACTGGAGCACATGCATATGGCTCCAAGGAAATACTCGCAAACGAAGGGGTTACTGCCGGAAGAGTTGGTTCCAGCCGTTGGCAGAAAACTCGGAAGGGCCAGAGTTCCCCTCACGCTACAAGTGACGGCAGTGAACAGTGCTATCAGGGGTGACATTGGAGGCATGAAATCCAGGAAATGAAACCAGCCGCCGAATCTTCTCTTCAGGTAAGACTTTTCCAACAGGTATACCTGGATGAGGAAGCAAAAGCTGTCGGCCTAATCAAGGTACCAACGATGAACAAAGCTTCATCGTTTCGGCGACGACACACCCAATGCCTCATCGGCAGTAAGCAGTTCACTGAAGCTGGTGGCAGCTTGAAAGCTGGGCAGAGGTCTTTTAGGCCAAGGTCCAAGCCGGTCTCAGAAAATATGGAATCCACACACCCTATCAGTCCTACTCTCCAATCAAGGACGGGAATAGAACCCACATCAGGGGCCTTTGGGCTTACCATAAGACCACCGGTAACCATGGAGGTAGGTGGGTCTGGTTCTTCCGAAACATGGGGTATGTGGACCATTTACAAGTTGGTAATATTTACACTTGTTTTTTGTACAAATGACAATGATAACATGAGATTCAGATCGGTTTATAAACTAAATGATAACATGTGATGGGTTTATTTTGCACAGTATACAAGGGTTCCAAGCATGGCTTGGAATTGGGGCCAGAGTTGTCTTTCGAGGCAGGCTCAGTATTACGGCCAGGATTGCCTTCCGAGACAAGCTCGGAAATATGGCCAGAGTTGTATTTCGAGGCAGGCTCAGAATTATGGCCGGAGGTGTCTTTCAAGGCAGGCCCAGTATTATGGCCAGAGTTGTCTTTCTAGGCAGGCTCAGTATTATGGCGAGAATTACTTTTCGAGACAGGCTTGGGAATCTGGTCAGAGTTGTCGTTCGAGGCAGGCATGGAATTATGGCAGGCGTGGCCTGTTCATTGTGTACGATGGAGGATGTTGGTTCATCCTTGATTTAACTCGCATGTGCAACATAGACTTTCGGGAACACGATTTTCAGAGACACTTAGAAGATTGTGTGGTGTGTAGTGCAAAGTCTCAGAAAAGACTTGGAAGGAACCAGAGAGTGGTAAAACAGCAGGACTCTGGGTGAGAGTCGGCGGACTAATTTACCAAAATATGTACCAGAAAAGTGGAAAAAAGGTACAATAAAAATTGCACTGTCCAATATGGTGCAGAATGCACTGAGGACACCTATCACGATGATGGATCACCGGTGACATTTGAAATTTATCTGGATGGGACAATGATAACAGTCGAAGGGTTGCAAAATGGGCTAACTTCAGCTCCCAAGTTATTTACCAAATTACTAAACCGGTGCTTGGACTGCCAAAAGCTCAAAAACACTTGTTCTGGATGATATTCTAAATGCTGTATTTTGCTAGAATCAACTGTTTCAGCTGCAAACTATAATTGAGAAATTGAGGTTCCTCAACCATCCAGTTAAATTTAAGTTGATACCAACTAGCGTTATTGATTATTGGGATTTACCTGTAATTATTAATTTGTCTGTGACTCCGCCCTGGGGCAAGAGATTGGAAACAATAGAAGCCTGTAACAACCTTGTTGTTATGAAGCAGCCTTCTATTCATCAAGTGTAATTGGCAATATAGCAGCTGTGTTTCAGCTGTGCAAATTGGGCCTTTGCATTATCAGAACTTACAACGTGCAAAGTAGTAACCTCTCAGGTGCCATGTAGGTCATTGTTAACAGACCTATGCTATTACCAGCTGAAGCTACCAAAGTCACAATGGTGGACGAACAGTATTCAGCTTTGCTCCAGTAGGTTTTGGTCACTAAATCTTCAGTTATATTACAAACTGATGCTAGTGCTCAAAGATGGAAAATTACGAATGCCATCTCTAGTCACGCAGGCAGATGGGATTTGCATGAGTTACCAATTCTCCAGTTATTGGTATCAACTACCTATAGACACTGTGTGCATTCTATCGGTTATAGGGTTATTGTGTGAATATGCATAATTTGCATGCTCAATTCCCTGTGGTGGTGGCATATGTTAGTCACATGGGTGAAATCCAGTCAAAGTATCCTGTCATATTTACCTAACCTCATTTGGCGCTGGTGTATCATCACGTAAAATCAATGACAACACAGAATGGATGTTGGATCACAAAGTATTTTATGACATTATGGCTCGATGGAACACCGAATATCGATATGTTTGTATCCCGGCTCATTCACCGGTTGCAAAAATATGTGGTTCACAGTGGCGAGAGATACATTCTCGGCACACGGGGACAAATGTTCTTTTATGTCTTTTCTCCATTTTGCCTCATAGTCGGGTCTTGCAATAAATTCAGCAAGATCCCGCTTCAGGGTTTTTCGTACTGTCTGACATAAAACTTTGCTGGTTCAGCCTGTGACTCGGGAAACCAGCCCCTGCATGATAAAATCATATCATTGACTTGCAGATTCTGAGAAGACTGTTCCTGCAGCTTGGATTGTCAGACCGATCCATGTATGTGCTCACTGCAGAGTGCAGGGATAGCACCAGAAAATCAGTACATTTCCTCTTCATAGAATCATAGAATCATAGAAAGTAGGTGCGAGAGCAGACCACCAGGTCCATCGAGCCCGCACCGCCATTCGCTCATGGCTGAACACCAAACAAACAAACACCCCCACCCACAAACAGTAGACACAAGACACAGAACACAAGACACTACCCTCCCCTTTATAGCGCTATCACCCCTCTCCACCCCAAGAACCGAGTGATCTCCTGGGGGAGGCAAAAAAACGGATAAAAACCCAGGTCCAATTCGGGAAAAAAATCCGGGAAATTCCTCTCCGACCCCAATCCAGGCGATCGACACTTGTCCAGGAGATCACTCAGGTCTTACTATACTAACCCTACCTAGGTCCATATCCCTGCCCTCTCCCCGTAGCCCCTTATCCCCTTGGCAGCTAAAAAACCATCTATTTTAGACTTAAATATATTTAATGTTTCTGCTTCCACTGCTCCCTGGGGCAGTGAATTCCATAAATTAACCACCCTCTGGGTGAAGAAGTTCTTCCTCATCTCAGTTTTAAAAGAGCCCCCCCTTATTCTACAACTATGTCCCCTAGTTCTAGTTTCCACGATCATTGGGAACATCCTCGGTGCATCCACCCGATCAAGGCCCCTCACGATCTTATATGTTTCAATGAGATCGCCTCTCATTCTTCTAAACTCCAAAGAGTAGAGTTCCAGCCTACTTAACCTTTCCTCATATGTCAATCCCCTCATTGCAGGAATTAATCTTGTAAACCTTCGCTGCACTGCCTCCAGGGCCAGTACATCCTTTCTTAAGTATGGACCCCAGAACTGTACACAGTATTCCAAATGTGGTCTCACTAATACTGTGTACAGCTGCAGCAAGACCTCCGTGTTTTTATACTCAATCCCCCTAGCAATAAAGGCCAAAACTCCATTGGCCTTCCTAATAGCTTGCTGCACCTGCATACTAACTTTTAGTGATTCATGTACTACTACCCCTAGATCCCTTTGCGTTGCATTACAGCGCAGCTCCTCCTCATTTAGAAAATAACTTGCCCTATCATTTTTTTTCCCAAAGTGTATGACTTCACATTTATTAGTATTAAATTTCATCTGCCAAGTTGTTGCCCACTCACCTAGCTTATCTATATCCTTTTGCAGACTCTTCCTATCCTCCTCATCCCCTACTTTTCTTCCCATTTTCGTATCGTCCGCAAATTTTGATATAATACACTTGGTTCCCTCCTCCAAATCATTTATATAAATTGTGAACAACTGGGGTCCCAGCACCGACCCTTGCGGAACCCCGCTAGTTACCGGTTGCCATCCCGAATATGAACCATTTATCCCCACTCTCTGCTTCCTATTTGTTAGCCAATCCTCTACCCATGCTAATATATTACCCCCAATCCCATAATTTTTTATTTTTAGCAATAGTCTCTTATGTGGCACCTTGTCAAAAGCCTTTTGGAAGTCCAAGTATACCACATCCACCGGTTCCCCTTTATCCACCCGGGTTGTTACTTCCTCAAAGAATTCGAGCAGATTTGTTAAACAGGACTTCCCCTTCACAAAACCATGCTGGTTCTGTCCGATGAAGTCATGTCTATCCAAGTGCCCCGTTAGTGTTTCTTTAATAATTGTCTCTAACATTTTACCCACCACCGATGTTAGACTAACCGGTCTATAGTTACCCGCCTTCTGTTTACTTCCTTTTCTAAATATAGGTGTTACATTGGCCAATTTCCAATCCACTGGGACCGTTCCTGCCTCCAGGGAGTTTTGGAAAATTATCACCAATGCATCCACAATCCCCACCGCTATCTCCCTCAAAACCCTTGGATGTAATCCATCAGGCCCAGGGGATTTATCCTCCTTCAGTCTCATTAATTTCCCTAATACCACCTCCTTGGTGATCTTAATAGTATTTAGCTCCTCCATTCCTACTTCCCCCTGTTTATCCAGCGTTGGAATATTTTTTGTGTCTTCTATGGTGAAGACTGATACAAAATACTCGTTTAATGCCTTTGCCATTTCCATGTTCCCCACCAACAACTCTCCAGTCTCACCCTCCAATGGACCAACGTTCACCTTAGCCACCCTTTTTCTTTTTATATAGCTATAAAAACTCTTACTATTAGTTTTTATGTTGTTCGCTAAATTCCTTTCATAGTCTATTTTCCCCGTCTTAATTAATCTCTTAGTTATTTTTTGCTGACCTTTAAATGCTTCCCAATCCTCTACCCTCCCACTATCTCTGGCTACCTTATATGCCCTTGCCTTCAGCCGAATACTATCCTTTATAGTTTTACTGAGCCATGGCTGACTGTTCTTACCCTTACCCCTTTTTTTCTTCATAGGAATAAATTTTTCTTGAAGGTTATACAGTAGATCCTTAAACGTACACCACTGCTCATGTACCGTCTTATTCTTGAGTCTGCTATCCCAGTCAACTTTGATCAGCTCAGTCCTCATACCTTCATAATCCCCCTTATTTAGACTAAGTACCCTAGCCTGAGTTTCAACCTGCTCCCCTTCTATTTGAATATGGAATTCGACCATATTGTGGTCACTTGTTCCCAACGAGTCCCTAACTATGACATTTTTAATTAATCCTGCTTCATTACACAGGACCAGATCCAAGATTGCCTCCCCCCTTGTCGGTTCTGTGACATACTGTTCTAGGAACCTGTCTCTAATACATTCTATAAACTCTTCTTCTAGTTTACCCTGCCCAGTTTGGTTTGCCCAATTAATATGAAAATTGAAGTCCCCCATGATTACAGCAGTTCCCTTTTTACATGCGTCAACTATTTGCAGATTTATGTTCTGACTAACAGCGTCACAGCTATTTGGAGGTCTATAAATTACACCCACTAGTGTTTTTTTCCCCTTGTTATTCTCTATCTGTACACAAGCTGTTTCACTATCCTGATCCTTCAACGCAATATCCTTCCTCTCTATTGCCGTTATTCCCTCCCTTATTAAAAGGGCCACCCCTCCTCCCTTTCTTTCCTGTCTATTTTTTCTAATTGTCGAGTACCCCTCTATATTTAACTCCCAGTCCTGATCCCCTTGCAGCCATGTCTCCGTAATGGCCACGATATCATAACTATATATACTTAATTGCACCGTTAATTCATTTATCTTATTTCGAATACTCCGTGCATTTAGATACAGCACTTTCAGATGATTTTTACTACCCTTCCTTTCTGTTTTTGCCTCTTTTACATCTAGAGCTTTATCTTCACACATTCTGAATCCTCCTGTCACATTTTGATTTTCCGTTTCCCCACTGATACCCTGCTCTATTTCCTCTACCCCTGCCGTTATTACCACCCTTGATACCTCCCCCCCGCTACTTAGTTTAAAGACCTCTCTACTGCCCTAGTTATATGATTTGCCAGGACCCCAGTCCCAGCACCGTTCAGGTGAAGTCCGTCCTTACAGAACAGATCCCCCCTGTCCCAGTACTGGTGCCAGTGGCCCAAGAAACCAAACCCATTATTCCCACACCAGTCTTTTAGCCACGCATTCAGCTTTTTAATTTTACGTACTCTCGCCGATTTGGCCCGTGGCTCAGGTAGCAATCCGGAGATCAGTACCCTCGAGGTTCTGCTTTTTAATTTATTCCCTAACTGCTCAAACTCCTTCAGCAGATCCTCCTTCCTCGTCCTTCCTATGTCATTGGTCCCCACATGGACCACGACCACTGGATCCTCCCCCTCCCTCTGCAAATTTCTCTCCAGCATCGCAGAGATATCCTTAACCCTAGCACCGGGTAGGCAACACAGCCTTCGGGACATGTTCTGCTGGCCACAGAGAACCTTATCTACCCCCCGAATAATACTATCCCCTATCACAACGGCATTTCTTCTAACTCCCCCCTCTTGAATGTCCCCCTGATCCACGGTGCTGCAGCCAGGTTGCTCATCCCTCCCACAGCCCCTGTTCCCGTCCTCACATTGAGTAAGAGCCTCGGTCATGCTCGTCAGGAACAAGGGCTGTGGCTCCTGCCGCATCTCCTCCTGGTTCCCCCTACCTGCCTCGCTTATGGCCACACCTTCCTTTCCTTGCTCACTCACTACTGAATTAGTTAAACTGGTCGGTGTGACCATCCCCTGGTACAAAACATCCAGGTAATACTCCCCCTCCCTGATGTACCGCAGCGTATGAAGTTGGATCTCCAGCTCCTCAATGCGGAGCTCGAGTTCCGCTAGCCTCAAACACTTACTGCAGCTGTAGGGATCATCTACACCATCTACATCAATGGTGTCGACAAATTCCCACATCTCACAGTATTGGCACATCTCCTGGCCGCCCATCTTATATAAGTAAATAACTGGTCCTATTTAAGAATCCCCTACCCGGATTACTATATTAATACACCCCTTATTTATATAATCCTACCTCCTATTGATACACCCCTTATTTATATAATCCTACCTCCTATAAATGGGAAAGTACTCACCCCAGCCGTAAATTACCTACTGGTTTGGCTGTCTAATAGTAATCCGTCCGCTCTTCCTGTCTGGTCCACTGCTCCCTTGCAGTGCGTGGCAAACCTCTTTGCCTCTGTTAGCCTCACGAGCCGCGGCTCCGTCCTTCCTCCCTCGACGACAGCCCGGGCCGCACTCACCGGAAATGACGCACTCCTCACCGGAAATGACACCTCACCAGAATGTGCAAACTCCAGCGCGCAGCACTCAACAATGCTGGACAACCATTCTGCTGCCCCCTTGCCAACGGATCAAGATCTTCAGGAGATGGGAAGCGTTTTATTTAAATACTATGTTACATATAATACGGCACGGATTACTGACGTCTTGGAGTTCATTTCAAATGGGTCCTTGACAATAAATTAAGTTATAAAGCCATTAAATGAGCCCAACATGCCTTCTCATCATATTTGCTGCAGCGAGCAGGACCCACTCTGTCGGGTCTCACCCTCTGATGTCCAGTTTATAAAGAATATCTTTAACACAAGTTCTCCCAGGCCCAAGCACATGGAAGTATGGGATATTGACATTGTGTTAACACTACTTCACCAGGGGGCTCCAGCTACATCCTTATCTTTGGCCCGGCTCTCATAAGGTAGTTATCCTCAGGGCGCTGGTCTCAGTGCAACAGGTCCATTCACTACCTAAATTGCGACTGGACAGGATGGTTACACCTGCAAATAATATAATATTTTACGTTTATGATTTAGTTAAGTAGAGCAGCCCAGGGGCGTCAGGTCTCAAACTAGTTCCCATGGCATACCCCATGGACCTTCAGTTATGTGTGGTCACACATTTACAACAATACATCAAGGTCACTTAGAGCCTTAGAGGCTCTGATACTAGCAATGTTTGTTAGTTACGAAAAACCTCATAAGAAGGGATCAGTTCAGACCATCTCCAGGTGGTTAAAACGGGGTTTTGGCTTATGCAGGAGTAGATACTAATATTTTCTAATCTCACTCCACCAGGGCTGCTACAGCATCAGCAGCAAGGGTTATGTACGTTCCGCTGGACCACATCCTAGCGACTGCAGGATAGTCTAACGAACGAGCTTTCCAAACATTTTATAATAACCCATAGCCAGACCGGGGGTATTTGCCAACTATTTTATGTTCTATTTTATAGTCCTCCCGGATGAGAGGGGTTACTATTATTATTATTATTTGTTCATTAAATAGCATCAGCATGTTTTAAATCCATATCATGTCTATATGCATTATCAATGTTTCCCTTATCTGTGGTCAATTGATGCAGTTGTGTTTGTGTGGACTTTTCCACGGCATGAAATCACAGAGCTTTGAAATCTTCACGGAATCACTCACGTGACTCAGAAGTAAAATAGTAAGATTAAACGAGAACTTACCAGTTTGAAGTTTGATCTTTATTTTATGAGGAGTTACGATGAGCGATTACGTGCTCTCCGCTCCCAACCCTCGTATCATAAAGGTCATCAGGTAGTTCTAGTTTTCTCTAATCTTACCATGTCACTTCAACTACTGTTATCTGTGATTTCACACCGCTGCTTTGAAGATTGATGTGCATGCGCACTGGTGGGCTTCTTCACGTAATCGCTCATCGTAACTCCTCATAAAATAAAGATCAAACTTCAAACTGGTAAGTTCTCGTTTAATCTTACTGTTAAACACTACAATCTCAAATAATCTCTGAACTACAATAGATTTGTTTACAATGTACTATGTTTACATATTCTGTTGTGCTGCAGTAAGTAAGAATTTCATTGTTCTATCTGAGACATATGACAATAAAACACTCTTGACTCTCAACATTGCTCAACATCCAGCTGCAAACAGAGAAGTGATCAGCACGCAGCATGAAAAAGGAACCAAAGATACAAATCAGGTAAGATTGACCAGATCTCACTAATGAAGCATCAGCTCGCAGATTTTCCTCTGAGCTGCAGGTTTGAGACTGCATTCAACAACACTCTCCTGCAGGAATACTGATCAATAGATCAGTAAGGTGGACGAAAGGCAGCTGAAAGACGGCAAACATGACAACATACATTATAAGAGAGACTTGATAAAGATGTTTTGCGCTGAGAAGACAGCAGTTTCAAAGATAACGGAAAGAACGGCTATTGAAGAGATTGTGGGGATGTACAATCCAAGAGTTATCACATAAAAGAAGGTGGAAGGTTTACAAAGGTTCACAGTGTTCACTTGACCCAAGTGCAGGATACCCAAGAGAATAACAAGAAATAACACACATTTGGCATTGGAATTGGTTTATTATTGTGACGTGTACCAAAATACAGTAAAAACTTTTATTTTGAATGCCATCCAAATAAAAACATTCACACTTGATTACAATCAAGATTACATGATTACAATTACTTTTGACTATATCTGTGACATGAGTCCTACAATTGTTGAACAAGAGATGGCATAGAACATGATTGAAGGGGATCTAGGTTAGCCTTTGATGAGGCCATGAACGGAATTCACATCGACTATGTTTGTCCAGTCTCCAGGATCAACACAAGCAACATCAGCATACTTACAAAAGCCTATAAGAATTCAACATCCAATGGATCAGTTTATCGTGTTGTTTTGTAACTAATAGAAATCAACAGTTATCACCGACTATCAGTTTTGCCTTCATACAAATTTCAATTTTCCTGTGCTCCGAGCATTCCCATTACCTTCTTGTAAACGGTTCTCTCCTACCAATTCTCCTACAAATTGTTAGTTCACTGTATATGCAGAGGTGATCACACTACCAGCAGAAAATCTGAAATCTGAAATACAGATGCATAAGCTCTCCAATGACTGTAATCAGATGCCATTCTTCACTGAATCTCAACTTTACACAAAAATCATTTGAGCTATTGACTCAGAGATAAAGGATCAGAGATTGTTGTAAAAGAAAGAAAAGTAATGGGCATTGACAAATCAATATTTTAAAAAGCCATTTTTTATAAAATATATCCTGTGAATCCAGCATGAAGGTTACAGATAATGCTTTATACTTAAGTTCTTTTGTTATCTTTGATAACAGCAGAGAAAAGAAAATATCAAGTTGGATGCAATTAGTAAGTCAGTCAGAAACTCAATAAAGCATTCTGACAAAGCTACCATGTTTTCTTGATGCAAGATTATCAATCAATAATATTCTCTAATTTGTTTCATGCCTGGAAATAAAAGCATGATCCTTTTCAACCCCATCTTTCATCTCAAGGCTTCTCAGAAATGCCTAAGGTTGGCATTAACTGGTCGATAGAGTTTGCAGTGTTAAGCTTAGACAAATGTGTGGTCAATCATTGCAGAATGTGATCCATTACAATTTCACAGGTGCTGGTAGGGATTGCAGTGTGGAGTTAACAGAATTTTTTTTTTTAAAAGGTCTTTAGTAAATGATGGATGGATTTGGTCTCACAAAAACTTGTCAACTGAGGATTAATAAATGGAACCATCACTGACAGTTTGGACAGTCCTGTTGTCTGTGTCCACATTTGTCATGTAGTGGGATGTATAATAGAGTAGAGAATTGGGCTGTGACCTTTCAAGTTTCCCACCTGTGATCTGAAATTAGGCTGAGATTGATAAAAGTAGATGTTTGTGTTAAAGAAGAGACCGTCAGATAACAACAAGTTTGTAAAGCTACATCAATTTAGTGTTATAACACATATATAGCTCATGTCACATAGCATGCTGAGGTAGGTCAGTAGTGCTGAATATGGAAAGCTGCAATCCATTGCTGGCCATGTTAAGTACAATTTGAAAAGCCCAAGAAGCAAGAGATCCTAATCCCCATTTACAGCTATTTATCCCGCAGGGGACATAAATGCCAAATGAAAACTGAGGAAAGTTATCTACCCATTTCAAAGGGAAATCAAAAAATCTCTACTGAAGCCAACAATTTTGAATGTTTTTTTGTAAAGATCCAGGGCATGAAATTGGTCAGTGTATTACAATTGTGTCCAATTATGTTTGTGAGTGGCAAGCACAGTTTTTAACACAAATCATACTGCTTATCAAAGTGGATGATATGAAAACACACATCAGGAGTGGATGGTGCATGATCATACAGATTTAGGATGCAGTGTTCAGCATGCCTGCAAAATTTGGCTTTAGCAGCGACATGGCCGACGGTGGCACAGTGGTAGAGTTGCTGCCTTACAGCGCCGGAGACCTGGGTTCGATCCGACTATGGGTGCAATCTGTACGGAGTTTGTACATTCTCCCTGTGACCATGTGGGTTTTCTCTGAAATCTTTGGTTTCCCCCCACACTCCAAAGACGTACCTGTATGTTGGTTAAATTACTTGGTATATGGGTAAATTTTCCCTAGTTTGTGTAGGAAGGTGTTATTGTGCAGGGATCGCTGGTCAGCGCAGACTCGGTGGGTCTGTTTCTGCGCTGTATCTATACATAACTAAAACTCTGATCTTGTTATATTCTGGTTGCACGGTCTTCCTATTTCCGCAAAAACGGTTTGCGATAACGCTATGATTTTTTTTACCAGTTCCCTCGCCGCTCTCCTGTGCTGCGAGTCCACCAAGTTTTGTTCCGATCGGTTGAATGTCGTAAAGGTTAGCGAGGTTTAAAAATCTTTAAAACCGCGCGTGCGCAGATCGATCTCTTCTCCTGCCAGTCAGCGCCACGTGGATTAGTCTCTTCCCCTGTCACTCCCCGGGACGGTCCGCCCCTTCCTGCACCATCGCGTCTTTACTGGATGGCCGGCGGAGATTTCCAACCAGACTCTCGGAAGGACCGGAAGCAGCCCAGCCCAGCCCAGCCCAGCCACAAGCAGCAGCCCAGCCCCAAGCAGCAGCCCAGCGTCGGAGACCTGACCCAGCCCAGCGTGGGAGACCCAGCCCAGAGTCGGAGACACAGCCCGGAGTCGCAGATGTCGCCAAACGGAAACCGGAGACTGATCCCAGCGGAGGAGAATAGTAAGATTAAACGAGAACTTACCAGTTTGAAGTTTGATCTGTATTTTATGAGGAGTTACGATGAGGGATTACGTGAAGACCCCGTCCAGCACGCATGCGCGACATTCTTCAAAGCAGCGGTGTGGAATCACAGGAAACACAATAATTGAAATAAACATAGTAAAGAAAAGGAGAACTGAGATACCTGTTGATCTATATATTTGAGGGTGGGAGCGGAGGGCACGTAATCCCTCATCGTAACTCCTCATAAAATACAGATCAAACTTCAAACTGGTAAGTTCTCGTTTAATCTTACTATTTTACTTCGGAGTCACGTGAGTGACTACGTGAAGATTTTAAAGCTCTGTGATTTCAAACCGTGTAACAGTTCATACTTCACTCGCTGCCGAAGTCATTCAAGGGAGGAAGTATGTTATCGTAATCAACCATAATCTGTTTGTAAACAATAATGGTATCTATTAAACAATAACAAAAGACAAAATGCTCCCCCGGGCTTAAATTATATATTTTTGCAGATTTTAAAAATCTTTCTGCAAATAACACAGGTTCTGCTAGCGGCTTGTGGTAGAACGTTTGGAACGTTTTCTCCATGTTCATTCTTTTAGCCGCCAATGTGGATGCTGCCCTGGTGGAGTGAGATGTATATACATCAGTATCTACTCCAGCAGCTCCCAGTACCTGCTTGAGCCATCTCGAGATGGTTTGGCTCGACACCCAACCATGAGGTTTCTTGTGGCTGACCCATAAGGCTTATTTATTTATTTATTTATTTATTATTATTATTTTTTTTTTTCCCTTTCTCCCTCGAGAATCTCTTGTTGTGTTGATGAAAGTGAATAAGTGAGTCATGACACACAACCGTAGGTCAGGTGGGTATGCCCGGAAATCCATAACTAGGACTCAAGTTCCTGGCTTGCTCTGCTTTAGCAGCTCCTGAATGGTGAATGAGATCCGGTCTGGTGTTATAACCATGTTGTCCAGTCGCAGTAAGTGGAGGGACTGGACTCTTTGTGCTGAGACTAGTAGCATCAGCATGACCGTTTTCAGGGTTAGCTTTTCCAGGGTGAGAGACCTGGCTGGGGACCATCCCCTTAGGTATGGCAGGACCACACTGACATCCCAGATTTGTGTATACCTAGGTCTAAGAGGGTTGGAGTTGACGATACTCCTCATGAGTTTGATCACCAGCGGGTGAGACCCTATGGCCTGTTGTCCTGGCACCTGCTTTAAGTAGGCTGACAGCGCACGTCTGGCAGTATTGATGGCGCTGTAGCTCAATCCTTCATTATGGTGAAGGCTCCCCAGGAACTCCAGTACATTGGTTATGGTTGCAGATGAGTACGTTGTCCCAGTAGTCGAGCAGTATCTTTCCCACTTCCTGATGCTCGATAGGTATTGTTTCCTGGTGTACATACGGTGTCATCATGTTGATTGTCCTGTCAGACAATCCCAGTCCCAGCAGTGGTCTTTTGATAATCTGCAACCCAGTAGGTTAATTTTGGCATGGCATGGATGACTTATGCCTGATACAGGGTGTGTCAATAGGTCTGGGCTACTGGGAAAGGTCATAGGAGTTTCGATGACCATGTCGAGGACCACTGGGAACCATGGCTGTGTAGGCCAGTTGGTACTATCAAAATACCTGAAGCAGAGTATTTTGCGTAGTACCCTACAGATTAAGGCAGAAGGGGAAAAAGCATAGAAGAAATCGGTCCCCCAGTTCAGCGCGAATGCATCTATCGCTGCTGCCTCAGGGTGTGGTTCCCAAGGGACATACATTGGTACGTGGTGATTTAGTCTGGATGCAAAGAGATCGATATCTGGTGTGCCATATTGGTTTGTAATTTTAGCAAAAGCTCTAGGATTTAACATCCATTCGGTGTTTATCATTGAATTTGCGTGACCTGGCACTGTATTTAGCTTACCTGGTAGGTAAGTTGCTGATAGCCAAATATGTCTATCGACCCACCATTACCAGATTGTGTTGACCCAATTGTCACATGATACTGATTTTATTCTGGTCATATGGTTAATATAGGCCACCACCGTGATATTATCAATTTGTAAATGAACATGCAAGTTGTGCATATTCCTAGAATATGCTTTAAAACCATAAAACGCACCCAACATTTCCAAATAATTTATGCCCAGTGTTTGTAGTAAAGACGAGTCTAGGTTAGTCCATCTACCACCTGTGCTGGATATGGTATTAGTTGCTCCCCAGCCTTGAGCACTGGCATCTGTTTGTATAGTTAACGTTGGCTTATTGATGATGATAGGGCTGGAACTATGCCAAATGTGTTATATCCACCATTGTAACTCTGATATTGCTTCAATGGGTAGTTTCATGGATCTGTCAAAGTGACCTGCATGTCGTTTCAACGCCTGTACTTTTGCCCTTTGTAGGTGCTGATAGTGCAGGAGTCCAAATTGTGTAGCTGAAAATGCTGCTACCATTTTGCCAATTACTCTTGCCACTTGTCGGATGGTTGGTCGATTGCTTACCATTAAATTGTTGCACATCTGTGCCAATTCTGCTGCTTTACCTTTTGGCAACGTTACAGACATGTGGATTGAGTTAATTGTGAATCCCAGATAGTCCATAGTTGTGGATGGCGTCAACTTAGATTTATCTGGATGTATGACAAACCCAGGGTTTCAAACAATTGTTTGGTAGCTAATACAGCTGACTTAGCCAACTCCATGGTTTTGCCAACTATTAGGATATCATCAAGATACGCCATGACAATATGTCTTTGTTTCGTTAATGTTGCCAAGGCTGGTTTTAATATCTTGGTAAATAGTCTAAGGCTGATGTCAACCCATTAGGCAACACTTTATACTGCCATAGTTGCCCCATCCAAGTAAATTTTCAGGTATCTGCGATGACCCTTGTGAATGGGTACTGAATAGTAGGCATCTTTTAAATCAATGCTTGCCATAAAGTATCCTTTGGAAATCAGTTGTTTAGCAGTTACAAATGTTTCCATTTTGAAATGTACATACTTAACAAAGGTATTTAGTGAGGTTAAGTCAATGATGATGCGACATCCACCATCTTTTTTGCTTTTGGTAAATATATTTGAGACAAATTCCAAAGGATCATGTTTGGATTTCTCAATGACACCCTTTGTAAGTAACCTCCCCAGTTCTGCTTGAGCCTCTAGTTCTCTTTGACTGAGAGGGTAAAGAACCTTTGGGGTACGTGCTGAACTGGTGGCATGTTTTCTTGAATGAACTCTATTTTGTATCCCCGAATACTGTTAAGTATATAACTATCATTCGTGAGACACCTCCTGTTAGTACAGACCTCCTGTTAGTACAGTTCCCCATTTACATGCTGGTAGGAACCAGACCCACCTACCTCCATAGTTATGGTAGTGTTCCTTTCTTCCGTTTGTTCATCCGTCGTTATACTGCTGGATGTACTGCTGATGTACTGCTGATTGGGGGTGGCGCATTTTCCATGGGGTCCGCTCTGGGCCCTGGCCTAAAAAGGCTTTCGGGGATAGTATGCGGACCCTGAGCTTTCACCAGTTACCTAAATTTGACCTTGACTGGTGGACGCGGTGGGGTACTGCCGTCTGTTTTTTTGTGTGGGTCTGCTCGTTCCGGGGCCTGCCCTCATGAGGCCAAATGCTTTGGACTCTTCCTCCAGGTCTTTCACTTGTCCTTCCAAATAACAGGATCTGCGGCTCTGAGGCCGGTGTTTTACACAGTCCTGCAAACCTGGGATTGAGGGCAGGTCTTATTCTCTCCTTGCGGAGGTTATTTATCTCATATTGGGTGTAGCACAGCAGAGCCAGAGTGTCTTGCTGGTTTGTGGTCATATCCACCCCATCCACGGAACGAGCATAGGCTGTTATCCCTGTCGTCAGGAGCTTGAGGATTTTAGCTCCTGGTTCCGGATACTCTGTCCCCCCCCCCCCCAGATTTGGCTGTTAACAGCCGGTACATTGAGCGAACTGCAGTTTTCCAGCTCTAGTGCCTCATTAAGTACCTGTCTTGTAGGGGTTTGAGGGACAGGTGGTTGATGCTGGCCGCCAGTTTTGGCTCCAATGGCCGCCCTGCTCGTGGTGAAACCACGTAGCGAATCTCCACACCCAGCAGCTCTTCCTGATCCTGTACCCCAAGCGTACTCCCGACATCTGCAGCCAATGACCCCTGTTCCTGACCAGCCCAGCCCTGGTCGCCAACGCTGCCGTGCTTTGAGGGGAAAGCGATGGCCAGTGCATTGTAGAGCACTGCTGTGGGAGTGCCTGATCCCCCTGGCGAGACTGCTCCTGAAGCAAGTCTCGCTGGAGCAGTTGCTCCATGAGCCTTTCCATTCGGCTCAGGCGGCTAGCTCTGCCGCTCTAAGGCGGACCCTCCTCACCGGAGTCAGACATAACCGGACGTTTTTTTGTTGTTTTTTTTAAAACTTTTCCTCCAGCCTGCTGCCGCTCATCAGGCTGCGCTAGCGGTACTGGGCTCGGCTCGGTCTCGATGAGGGTGGACCGCCGCATATGCGGTCCAGGTGCCGCCTCTCGCCCCCCACTGATGGAACACTCCCGTTCTGTTGGAGTCGAACGGGGGGCGGTTTTCTCCTTTGCCGTGCTGCTCCTGTTCCCAGTTCCTCTGGAATAGAGAGCAGAGCACAGCTTGCGGATTACGACCTCAGTGTATGACTTACCTGATGGTCCGCTGTTTAGTTTTCACTGACGTGTAGCGGGAGCGCCTGTACTCCCGGTCGTCGCTGTTGCACTGCGTGAACGCTAATGTCGCGCATGCGTGCTGGACGGGGTCTTCACGTAGTCACTCACGTGACTCCGAAGTAAAATGACCAGTGCCCTCTGTGAGTCCTCATCGCACCGCCAATTCCAGCCACTACCCCTCTGGTTCCCCTCGCTGGCTCCTCTCCCCTCCCCCGTGATGCCCCCCCCTCTCCCCCATGGCTCTTCCACCGTCTTTTCTCCGAGCTCACTCCCCCCCGCCCACACCCCCCGCCCACACACCTCTTTCCCCCTACACAACCCTCTCAGCCACACAACCCTCCCCCCACCAGCCCCGCAGCCCACCCACACCCACACACACCCCCTCGCCCACACACACCCCCACGTCCACACCCCCCCACCCACACACCACCCTACAAACCCCCACAACCGCCCCCCCACAACCCCACCTGCCCCACAACCCCCCCTCCCCCACATACCCCCCTCCCCACAACCCACCCGCCCCCACAACCCACCCGTCCCCACAACCCACCCATCCCCACAACCCCCCAACAACACCCCTCCTCTACACCCCCCCGCCCCCAGAACCCCACCCTTTGAACCATGTCATTCTGGGTTCATTGTTGTTTATTATTTATTTTAACAATTGGGATATGAATGTAGGTGACATGATGAGTACGACATGTCCATGATGGACTGGCTGGTGATTATTTCCTTGAAATGCAGAAGGCTGAGAGATGAAAGGTGTATAAAATCATGAGGGGTTAACATCAGACAAATAGACAGAGAAAATCTAAACTAGAGGACATAGGTTTCAGGTGAGAGGGGAAAGATTTATCAGGATTCTGCCGGACAACACTTCGATGCAGATGGTGGTGGGAATATGCAACGAGCTGCCAGAGGAAGTGGTAAAGGTTGGTACAATTACAACATTTAAAGACACGAGTAGGAAACAAGTGGAGGGATATGGGGCAGAAGCAGGCAAATGGGACTAGCTCAGTTAGGCAATGGAGTGAAAGGCCTATTTCCATGATGTACAGCATCACTAGAATCCATTATTATGTAGGTAATTGCCAGACATTTTGAAAATAAAAATCAAGCAGATTTTACGTGGTTTTACGAAAGTGAAATTGTGCTTAACAAATTTCATGAACTTAAGGATGTTTTAGGGAGGATAAAGTGGAGAAAAAAAGTATTTGTGCTGAACCTGGATTTTCAGAAGATATTCAATAACATGCTACATAAAAGGTCATTACACTAGGTAAGGATGGGCAGGATTCAGAGTAATATATTTGCATGGATAGGCAAGTACCTCAGCAATGCAAAGCAGATATTTAGGATCAGTGGGTAATTTTAATGAGCTAATGGGCTGCCACAAGGGTCAGTGCTAGGGCCTCAAATTGGATGAAGGAACTGACTGTATAGTGGCTACTTTGTTGATGAGACAGAATAGGCTTTGTGAGAAGGATATAAAGAGTGCAAAAGGAGTTTGGATAATGAGGTGAGTGGTCAAGAAGCTGGCCGGTGGGCTATGAAATGTAGGGTTATCCATTTTGGATTGGGGAAGGGGAGAATACAGATGATTTAAATGGAGTGAGATCAGAAAAAAGTTCCAACTGAAGAGCCCACTAGTCCTGGTATGTGAAATACACAAAAAAGACAGAATGCAGACATTGCATGTTTTCCTTCATTGCAAAGGGTATGGAGTGGTGGAATGTGAGGAGTGCACCAGTCCGAGCTGTGTCTGAGGTGAGTGCCTGTGGTAGGGTGTGTGCCCAGGGGCACCTATGAAACATGCAGCACTGCATCCAGGTGCAGTCATATTGTTGGCCTTTGGAACAACACTGAACCCATTGCCTGTGAGCCCATGTCTGGCATGCTGTAGTTAGAGGACAGTTCTACTTTTCACCTCTTCCACCTCTCGAGGAGCATCTGAAAAGCCTAAAGCCACCTTTCTGTGTGACAGCACCAATCCCAATTATTTCTCTGTATCTCTGCTCCACCAGGATGCAGGTGCTGTGAGGATTAGCCCAGCTTGAAGCTGTCTCAGCTGGCTTTAATTGGTAGCCGTGTTTCATGTTGTTGGTCCCCTGTTGATGCACCCAGCCAATAAAGAGCATCAACTTCACATGGAAATGATTGATCTTGGGTAATATAAAGTTGGTATGTTACCTTCAATTAAATCAGCCAGCCTGGGTTAATCTGGAGGAAAAAAAAAACTGCTGGAAGAACTTAGTGGGTCAAGCAAAATCTGTGGGGGCAAAAGAATGGTCGATGTTTTGGGTCAAAACCCTGCATCAGGATTGAGAGTGTGGAGGGAAGATAGCCAGTATAAAGAGGTAAGCGGGAAAGCTGAGTCAGGGTTTAGTAGATGATAGGTGAAACCAGGTGAAAAGGGAGATGATGATGATGAAGAGCAGATGTGGCCAGGGGGAGGGGGAGGGGGAGGGGGAGGGGGGCGGTGGGTGGATGAGTTTGAAGACAAAGGCTTGTGGGTGATAGGTGAATATAGATGCGGAAAATAAAATTCAGGCAGAAGGAGGCAGGTGGGGGGAGGGGAGTAGAAGGACAGAAAGTGATGTGGAACAGGATGAGGGAGGGATGTTGGGAAGATAGAGCCAGATGGGGTAGGGGATAGGAAATGTAAGGGAGTAGAAACCAGGTTGTGTGGCTGATGGGACTGGGAGGGTAGGTAACGGGTCTTGGGAGGGATGGAAAAGATGGCAAAGGAAAAGAAAAGATGAACTGTTTGAAGTGGGAAAAGAACAGGGGGTTGAAGGTTCCCTGAAATACAACCATTTTTCAATTGTTCAATGTAAATCCATCATGCTTTTATGAGGCTTTCCCAGTTTGTATGGTGATTTAGTTGCCTCATAGGTACTATCAATCCTCTACTGTATAGAAAATACTGTAGGAGATCAGAAGATGCATCAGTATATTTCTGCTCTAAACCCACAAGACCTTTGTTGGACAGACGAACTGCATGTATGAATATTTGACCACTGAGCTCAAAGCTCAGACCATTGTATTCTATTCATTGGCTGTTTAGGACACACTTGTGTGTCAACGACTTTGAAATATCAGTCCAAAATATTGCCATTATGAATGATTCTCCTTGTTCTCCTATCAAGCGACTTTGAGTCCTGAAAAGCGCTATATAAAATAAATCTATTATTATTATTATGGTGCTCCACTCAGGACCTCGTATCCTACTGGACATTTGTTTTCTTTAACTGCAGCAAGGACATCATTGCACTGCCTTTGGCAAACTGCCTGCATGTCGCATACTGACTTGACGAGGCAATATATTCTCCTTCATCCTGGATGGGTCGAGATCCAGGAGATCCTTATCTCAGAGCTCTGTGGGAATACAATCACTATGTGACTGCAAATATATTCAATAATGCAGTTTACCACCAAGGATCGGGACAGTTAATGATGGGGAATAATGGCTGGCTTGCCGGTGACAAACACACATCCAGTGAATTCTCTCTCAAATGTCACATTTCAGTGGTGAAAAGGCTAAGCTTCTTCAGTCATTCCCTTTAAATCTGGGATCTGACAATCAGACTGCACTAGTTTAAATGTCAGTAACCAAGCCTAATTATTGTACTCTGAATATAGATGTATGAAGCTTAAACATGACTTTGGATCTTCATTCTATTGTTTTGCAATAATGTTCAGCACACAATTTAATTTATTACTTCTCCAAATTCGCAGTTCAATTTTTGTGTCACTTGTTTTAGCATCACTTGTGGAGCGCTTCTGTTTGACAGGGAGATGATATGAATTAACCATTCCACTGCAAATAGTCACAAATGGAATGACACCTAGTGAACTTGTACTCTTGACATAATTAATATTATATTCCCTGGTATATCCTGTCCATGCCATATACATTGCACTGTAGTCGGAGTTATCGAAATTAAAGCATGATATTCAGCCCACATCAGAGCCTACTGTTCACTTTAGAAATTCACACAAATATTTAACCATATCCTCCATGTCCCTTTGACTCATTGCTTTCACTTAATTCATTAATTCCCTTTGGAATAGTTATCATTTCCATACATATTATGTATTTACTTGGAAAACTAAAATGGTCCCAGGCAATGCCCTATTTACACTATATTACAATTGTGAGTAAATGTGCAACTGCCATGAGGTCATGTAATGTAATCTCATCCCTGTGACATGAGCACTTGTTTTCTTGTTCATCTGCAATAAAGTCTGCCCTTATTCTGAAGGTAATGCTACCTTCCGGATGCGTTTAGACTTAAAACTCAGCAGTATTGCAGGGCTGGTCCAATGGACACCTCCAGGTACATTGTGCATGCACATCCCACCTATCGGAATAACCTCCATTTACCTTTATTCTGGCGTCCCCTGTCACCTTACTGCCCATGTTATTGCACTCTCTTTAATTCTTGTTCCTTCATTTCCAAAGTGACACTTTCCAAATGCTTTTTGTGAATCTTCTCTTGAATATTTGCTTCAATTCTCTATCTATATACTCCACAAAACATGCAATTAAATTGGTCAAACATGACCTGACCTTTACAAGCCCAATGATTGCACCTGACTTTCTCAGCCTTCACAAATTACATCAGTATTACAGATCCCAAGAGTTTACATAAAACCAAACTAAAACTGACAAGCAGAAAATTGTCTGAAAGAGTGACTGCCCTTCACATCGAGGCAGCGTTTGACAGTGAGTAGCATCACATTAAATTGAAAACAATGGGCATCAAAGGGAAAATTCTCCAGCGATACCTCGCATGAAGGAAGATGCGATGGTTGATGGTGGTCAACCCAGGCTTGGATTTTATTGCTCAGGCCAGTATCCTAGTACCAACTATCTTCAGCTGCTTCATAGGGTCAAATGTGAGGAAATTCACTGATAATTCTACTTAGAAAATGAAGCGATCTGTGCAAAATGAAGCGATAATGTGGATAAATGTGAGGTTATCCACTTTGGTGGGAAAAACAGGAAAGTAGACTATTATCTGAATGGTGGCCGATTAGGAAAAGGGGAGATGCAACGAGACCTGGGTGTCATGGTACACCAGTCATTGAAAGTAGGCATGCAGGTGCAGCAGGCAGTGAAGAAAGCGAATGGTATGTTAGCATTCATAGCAAAAGGATTTGAGTATAGGAGCAGGGAGGTTCTACTGCATTTGTACAGGGTCTTGGTGAGACCACACCTGGAGTATTATGTACAGTTTTGGTCTCCAGATCTGAGGAAAGACATTCTTGCCATTGAGGGAGTACAGAGAAGGTTCACCGGATTGATTCCTGGGATGTCAGGACTTTCATATGAAGAAAGACTGGATAGACTCGGCTTGTATTCGCTAGAATTTAGAAGATTGAGGGGGGATCTTATAAAAACTTACAAAATTCTTAAGTGGTTGGACAGGCTAGATGCAGGAAGATTGTTCCCGATGTTGGGGAAGTCCAGAACAAGGGGTCACGGTTTAAGGATGAGGGGGAAATCTTTTAGGACCGAGATGAGAAAAACATTTTTCACACAGAGAGTGGTGAATATCTGGAATTCTCTGCCACAGAAGGTAGTTGAGGCCAGTTCATTGGCTATATTTAAGAG
Source organism: Malacoraja senta (assembly GCA_038087875.1). NCBI lineage: Eukaryota > Metazoa > Chordata > Chondrichthyes > Rajiformes > Rajidae > Malacoraja > Malacoraja senta. The sequence continues at coordinate 37,447,178 of CM075983.1, forward strand.
GGAGTTAGATGCGGCCCTTGTGGCTAAAGGGATCAGGGGGTATGGAGAGAAGGCAGGTACAGGATACTGAGTTGGATGATCAGCCATGATCATATTGAATGGCGGTGCAGGCTCGAAGGGCTGAATGGCCTACCCCTGCACCTATTTTCTATATTTCTATGTTTCTATGTGCCTGTGGGCTGCAAGCTCCAGCTAACATTCAAGCAAGGGGTGATAGATGGTAAGCAGCATGCATGCATGCCACACTAGTTTAAGTAAAGACTAAGGAAAGTCCAACAAGGGTTCAGCTGCTATTGACCACTAATGTCACTACCTTGTCTGAGTCTTTCTACCATAATATCCTGAGGCTTACCATTGAACAGAAACATAACCACACCTATATACAGTAAATGCTTTAGCTACAAGACAGGGTCAGAAGCTGGTTATTCTGCAGTGAGTGATTCGCTTTCTCACAACCATCTACACGACAAGTTAGGAACACTCTGCGTTTGCTTGCACGAGTGGCAGGGGCAAAATCTCTGGAGAAGCTTGACATCATCCATGACAAAGTATCCTGTTTGATTGTCACCACATCAACCACAGTGAAAATTAATTCTACCCTCTACCAGCAGACAGTTGCTCCAGTGTGTAACTTCTACAAAATATGCTGCCGTTACAAATACAGACTACGCTACTATTTATTTCAAACCTATCAATAAAGAAAATGGCAGCTGGTGCATAGGAACATCACCACCCACAGAACCCCCTTCATGTCACACACCTTCCTGACTTGGGAATGTATCATCAGTTTTTGTCATTGTTGGATAGAATCCTGGAACTCCGTCCTAAACAGCACTGTGGAAAAATCTTCATCTGATGAACTGTAGCAATTCAACATGGCAACTCACCACTAGTTTCAAACCTTCAAGGCAAGGTAAGGATAAACAATAAATGGTGGTCTTACCAACAAATGCCCAGATCTCAAAAATGAAGAAATAAGAAAAACAAATGACATCCACGACTTTCTGAACAAAGTCTTCAATGTATTCTAATGTATTCAAGAGAGATATCGCTCCTAGGGCTAACAGAATCAAGGGATATGGGAAGAAAGCTGGAACGGGGTACTGATTTTGGATGATCAGCCATGATTATATTGAATGCCGATATCCTGCACCTATTTTCTATGTTACTACGTTTCAAAAAAAGCATCAATTTTTCAATAAATATTCACAATATTATTACCTACTTTAGAATTCTTGGTTTATCTTTATCATCACTCAGAAACTACAATAATCCTCTGAACTGCCTACACATTCCATTCTTACTGCATTTTCACTAGTTGATGATTCACAATATATTTCCAGTCCAGGTAGGCTGCATCAAAGCTCCATCATTAATTACAGTCTTCCTTTCTTCTGTCATAAAAATAATCATGACCAGCAGGACACCCCACTCTTTCATCCTTTTCCAGCTCATAACATGTTTGTTCTGAGTGTTAATTAGTTGAGGCTATCTTTCAGTTCATTGCAAATAATATTGATCATTGCCCTAAATTCTAATGAACACTAATGGTTTCAATATATATTTGCACTGAAACATTCATGTTCTGTCATATACAATTCTTTGTTTTAGTGAACAATCCCTTTGCCTTTGAAATCCTACCTTTTTCTTGATCCAAGTATTGAAGCTGCTTTTGTTCTTCTGTATTCTTCCTTTGCTGAGAGATATATTTTGACAACCCACCATGTGAGCTTGCCAGTTTAAATTAAACCAGAAAGATCTTTATGGTGCACACATGTCACTATTGGATTAGCTCAATCCTCATCTGCAGCCAAAGGCAGTTTCAATGTTTAATGGACTGATATCCCGTGTCCTATGATATGGCACTTTCACAGCGCATGCAGAGTCTCATATTCCCCACCTGGTCTAAAACATGTAAAAGATTCAAGACTGTTAGACTGTTGAAAGCATGTTTCAGTAAGGAAGAGAGACATGGATGGCAAGGTAAGGGAACCTTGAAATCCTGAGAGAGGTTGCAAATTTGGTCAAATACGGAAAGAAGCATTGGTAAGGTTTTGGAAGATGAAATCAGCAACAAAATGGAGGAATATAAAATATGCAGGAAATGACTCAATCAAGGAATTAGGAAGACCAGAAAGATTCCTGAAATATTATTGGCGTTGGATTAAAGAGAATCCCAAAGCATTTAAAACATTAGTTAAAAACAAGAGGATAACATGGGAGAGGGTAGGACCACTCTAAGATATTTATGCTTAGAGTTGGAAGATGTAAAGCAAGAAACTAAAGAAGCACTTTTCGCCAGTATTCACAAAGGAGAAGGATATGGATAGTGAGATCAGTGTGGGATATACTAATATGTTAGGGCAATTTGAGGTCAAGGCAGAGATGGTCCTGAAGAGCATTAAGGTGGATAAAACCCCAGGACTTGAAATGTTAGTTTATTGAGAGATGCAAGAGGAGATTGCTAGGGCCTTGATGGAGATCTTTGAATACTCTCGAGCCACAGATGTGTTCCCAAAGGAATGCAGAGGTCCCAGTGTTATTTCTTTGTAAGGGCAATAAGGATAATCCAGGATATTATAAGAAACTGAACCTCACTTCAGTTGTGGGAAGCTATGGGAGAGGATTCTTTGGGATAAGACAATCACTTTCAAATTAGAATTAAATAATTAGGAACACAATAATCATGTCTTACAAATCGGATTGAGCTTTTTGAGGAGGTGACAAAGGTGACTTGTGAGGGTAAGACAGAGGATGTTGTGTTTAAGAGTCTTTTACATAGGCTATGTCTGCCTTTTGTCCGATACGTCGAACAGTCTTTGTTCCAAACATACATTGGCACCATCCCTCAAGTCTTTCTCTGCTACATTGACGACTGCATCAGGACCGTCTCCTGCATTCATGCAGACATCATTGATTACTTCACCTTTACCACCAACTACCAACCTTTCCTCAAATTGACGGACATTCTCTGACACCTCACTCCACTTGCTCGATCTCTCTGTCTCCATCGTAGGAGGTAAACTATCAACATACATCTACTATGAACCTACTGCCTCCCACAGTTATCTGGACGAAACCACCTTCCACCCTGCCTCTTGCAAAGATGCCATCTCCTACTGTACATTTTTCTGCCACTGCTGATTCTGCTCCCAAGATGAGGTTTTCCAATAGGACATCTAAGAAGTTCTCTTTATTTAGTAAAGGTAGTTACCCACGCTGTTGTGGATGGATCACCTACCCGTGTCTTCTCTGTGTCCCGTATTTCTGCTCTCACTCCCTCTCCCCCCAGACAGAACAAGGATAGAGTTGCCCTGGTCCTCATCTTTCACCCCACCAGCCATCACATCCAACACATCATTCTCTGACATTTCCACTACCTTCAACGTGATCTCACCACCAGTAACATCTTCCTATTCCCACCCCTTTTGGCTTTCCAAACAGACCACTCCATCTGCAACTCCTTGATTCACTCAGCCCTTCAAAAACAAACCACCCCTCTCCAGATACTTCCCCCTGCAACCGCAAAGGTTTAAAACCTGACTCTACACATACTCCCTCATATCCGGGGACTCCAGTACCCCTTCCACATGAGACAGACATTCACATGCATTTCCTCTAACCTAATCTACTGTGTTCAGTGTGTCCAATGTGGCCTCCTTTACATTGGTAGGACCGAGCATAGCCTAGGTGACCAATTTCTCAAAGACTTATCCTCAGTCTGCCTAGGCCAGCTGGATGTCCCAGTTGCAAAACCATTTTAACTTCCCATTTCCACGCTGAACTTTCTCTTCCTGGGGCTCTTGCATTGCCAGGCTGAGGTCTCATGCAAAGTAAAGGAACAGCACCTCAAAATCTGCAAGGCTAGCTTACAACCCTACGAAATGAGCATTGAATATTTCAATTTTAGAACCCTACCCCCCCCCCCCCCCCACACACATTTCTATCCCCTTCTTTTCATCGTGCCACAAAAGGATGTGCACCCATTGCTCCCAATATCCGGTCTCCTTCACCCTTTTCACCTATATTCCTTCCTCTGGCTTTACATTGCACTTGCTTCTCTCTTTTTATTACATCCATTTGTCTTATTTTCACTTCTGGTCTTTGTCCACCCATCTCCCCTCACTTATATCCACCTAATATTTGCCAGGCTTTATCCGATCCCCTGCCTCTTTTCCAGCTTTCTCTCCCTGCTATAATTTGTCTGAAGAAGGTTCCCAACCCAAAAACGTTACCTATCCTTGTCTTCCTGAGATGCTGCCTGACCCACTGAATTACTCCAGCACTTTGTGCCTTTTTTAATGAGCAGATCTATTGATTACGTTTCTGTAAAAGTTCAATTAGCAGAAAAACATAGAGTTTCATAGATGTAGATCTGGTTGATCTTCCTATTGTACTGCGAGAGTTTTACATTTCCTTTTGGTTGTCATTAAACTGAAAACAGATCTGATTGTCAAGTTAGTGCAAATATTTCCAAAAACACAACACATAAAAGACATGGGCATTCTTCCAGTGTTCTGACAAAGATTCAACAATCACAATAAAACAAAATCACTGGATTAGTTATTTCATTGGTCTTCATGGGGTCATGATGTGTTTCATTTAGTTGGAATTTATAACACATTACAGGGACCTACTTTAAGTGTTTATCATGTAAACCCACTCTTTGTATTCTTGCTATATTGTTTAACATGGAATGGCGAGCGTCTGTCTTTGTGAAGAAACCCATTGCAAGAAATGGTTTCCTTCACTGTAAGCTTTCCTTTTATATAATAAAGTACTGTTAGTTTGAATTACTGTCTATTTTCCAGTATCTACAGTGGGAGATATACTGAGACACCATGTTTATCTCCAACAATAACTACACTCAAGAAATACTTCATTGGCTGTAAAGCACTTTGAAACATACTAAACTCCTGAAAATGCCATGTTTTCAAGTTCATTATTACAGTTTTTGTATTTGCCACTAGATTTGTGGCCTTCAAGGAGATCAATGGGATATTTTGAATAATATCCCAGTAGTTTTTTAAGCCTCTCCAACATTGTAGTTTTGCTGTTTTCTTTATCAACTCTATCAAAACAAACTTGAGTACATCTTGTGCTGAGATCTGTTTAAGAAAGTACTGCAGATGCTGGTAAATCGAGGTAGACACAAAATGCTGGAGCAACTCAGCACCTATGGAGAGAAGAATTGCCGATGTTTCGGGTCAAGACCCTTCTTCAGACCGATGAACCCATAGAGGGCAATTCCCAAGCATAGATGTGAAGTGCAGCAGAGCAACAGCCTTGCAACATATGAGGTGGAGTCCAGGTGTCTCTCAGCCTGTCCCGCTGAGTTACTCCAGCATCTTGTGTCTATCTCAGAGTGGGAAAGCTGCCTATCGATCAGACCTGGTGGATGTACAGCAGGACATTAAAGAGAGTGGGAGAATTTCACCTGAGAGAAATGTAAACAAATGTTATTTTATATGATTTTCTTAATGTGCTTTAAGGGGCTGTCCCACTGCGGTGACCTAATTCACGAGTTCAGACGAGTTTGCCCTCAACTCATACTGGCAGCATGGTCGACACGCAGGTCCTAGGAGGTCTTTGTAACTCTCCTTCATGCTCGATAGTCCCCGCGTACTCGAGGCCTCAGCTAGGCCGCGGCGTATTTTTCAACATGTTGAAAAATGCCGCGAATGAAAAATGGTCGCCATGGAAAAAATCGATACTTTTTTACTTGCGGATTTAGTCGAGGTAGGTTCGTAGTAGGTCATAACGCTATTTTAGGTAGTCGGTCAATCAAAGTTAATTGAAGGTAGTCGAAGGTAAAGCTCGTTGAGAAAAAATGGTGAGAATGCCCGCTAAACTTTATTAATGTTGTCTGGCTTCTTAAAAGTGTCTCCTTCTCTCCCCCTTCTCTCTCCACCCCCCCCCCCCACGCTCTCTAAAGGACTTACTGAACTGTGCCAGCATCTTTTACCTTCCTGTTCATCGCGGGTGTGAATTTCAGACAGCGCTCCCCCGCTTTCCCTGGCCCCCGGCTTTGGTGTGGGTGTGGGTGTGGGTGTGGGTGTGGGTGTGGGTGTGGGTGTGGGTGTGGTGTGTAGATGGTCGATCCAGTTCGCTGTTTCATCGCTGACGGTCGATCCAGCTCGAGGTTTTCCAGGCGAGTGCCCTCGGCTTGAAGGTCGAAGACAGTCGTTGTAAAGTCGTGTCAGTGGGACAGGCCCTTTATTTTCTCTTTGTGCGATTGTTGTCATTTACTTATATTTTTGTGGGTTAATTATGATTTTACCAATTATTTATTCAATGGTTTTGAATGTTTCTGGATGTCAATGATCCCTGGGCACTGGAGGACAGCTCCAATAGTAAGTAGGATAACCCCATACATGACCAAACCTGCAGTCTCTGGCTACAATGACTTAATTTGAGGGCTGAACAAGTTGACCCCAGCCCCTTTCACGCTGAACACAAGAGGTGGAGCAGCAATATGTGCTCAAACCTTGTCCCCCCCCCCCCAGACGACTGATATAATTTGATAACTCAAGACAGTTAATAACAAATAACACTCAAATCGATTTATATGATTATAAACAATTTTGAAAGAGAGCCAAAAAGCTAAAAGCAATTAAAAAAGCAAAAAAAACAACAGAAAGTCAATAAAATGTATTAACTTTATGTATGGGTTGTTGCAGTAAATTAGATACTAGCCTTCAGCCAGGACTTCAATGGATTGCAAAAGAATCAGATGGTAGCAACACAAGCAGATAAAGTTGTAATGAAGGCATCTGGTATACTTGCTTACATTGGTTGGGACATTGAGTATAAGAGTCAGGAAGTTATGATGCATCTTTAATGGACTTTGCTTAGGCCACAGTATTGAATGCAGTTGTGGTCGCCCCATTACAGGAAGGATGTGGAAGCTTTGGAAAGAGTGCCAAAGAGGTTACCAGAATGTCGCCTGATTTGGGGGTATTGGCTACAGAGAGAGGTTGGACAGAATTGGATTGTTTCCTCCGGAATGCCAGAGGTTGTGGTGAGACCTGATTGAAGTACAGTAAAACCTCACAATGTCAGACCACACGGGGAGATGGTGTCCATTATTACTGATGATCCATTATAACTAAATAAGGGTGTTGGGCCCGGATCTCTAGCGCTGTGGGTGGTGGCACTGTGGCCAGTTGTGTTGCAGGCCTGCACGTCTTTGCGGGAGGGGGAGGGGGGATGGGGAAGCTTGTGGTGTCACAATGTCTTTGTCTTTGCATTGTGGAAGAAAAGATAGAACTACTAAACCTACACACTGTGAATTGTCCTTAGTGTAGGTTAGAACTAGTGTATGAGTGATCGCTGATCAGCTCAGAGCCGGTGCTTCCACGCTGTATCTCTAAACTTAACTAAGTTCAAAAACACCCTTCGCTCCATCCACCTTGTGGTCATTCCATGAAACAACAAACTCGGACTACAGAAGTTTTGGTAATCGAAATCCATTATAAAGAGGTTCATTAAAACAAGGGTTAACTGTGTATAAAATTATGCAAAGCATAGATAGAATTGACACTCAGGATCGTTTTCTAGGATAGAAATACAAATACTAGAGGGCATAGTTTAAGGTGAGAAGAGCAAAGTTTAAAGTATATGCGCAGGGCAAGTTTTTTTATTCAGAGAGCGGTGGATGCCTGGAATTTGCTGCCAGGGCTGTTGCTGGGGGCAGATTCAATAGTTGCATTTAAGAGGGTTTTAGGGAGACACATTGATATGCAGAGAATGTTGATATGGATTATGTGCAGTTAGATAATAGATGGCTTTGGCATCATGTTCGGCACAGATCATGAGGTCATAAGTGATAGGAGCAGAATTAGGCTATTCAGCCCGTCAAGTCTACTCCGCCATTCAATCATGGCTGATCTATCTCTCCCTCCTAACCCCTCCTGCCATCTCCCCATAACCCCTGACATTATTATGGGCCAAAGGGTCTGTTCTTGTGCTGTACTATTCTATGTTCTATGTTCCGACTCCCAAGGTTTTGACCACAATTTCTTCCATTCTTGATATCGTGACTCCTTCACGTCAAACTTTAACCCTACACAATCCTCGACTCTTTAGCTGCATTTACACAACCTCCAAATTCCTGTCCACCACTGATCTAGCTGACCATCATACACTGTACTAAAATATATAAAATTCATGCTATCACATAATATTACCATTATCATTACCATCATTACCATGACTGTGCTTAGGAAAGTTTATGCAGAAGAAAGATGACTTTTATGATACAAATTAAATGCAATGCATATTTCCCCAGCCATGAACATGTATGGTTAGGTCCATCACGGGATGTATGTTACTCCAAATATAGCAGAAAGGAGCTGTAGCTAGGCCACTGTCCATGCATCTCCACAATTACCTGACTGGATACATCTGAGAGGAGTTCTTTAACCTCTGCACTGCTTTTTCATTCATCTAATAACCTCCATTCAAACCCTTCTCAAAAATGTCATGGCTAATCATCCATTATCTCATGGGACAGGGATGTTTGAAATGTTTTAACTGGAAGATGCAATGTTTCTGGAGAACTGGTGATGTGGAGCAGATTAGAGAGAGAGGAGAATCATGGAAAGTTCTGAACAATTCTGTGTTGAATAGATGACAAATTTACATTCAAGATGTTGGTTGACTGCAAACCAATGTATGTTCACTGGTCTCGACCCGAAACATCACCCATTTCTTCTCTCCAGAGATATTGCCTGTCCTGCTGAGTTACTCCAGCATTTTGTGTCCATGTTCACTGGTGGCGGGTGAGCAGTTTTTAGTGCAGATTGAGCCATGGGAGCAGAGATTTGAAATTCAAAATGTCAGTATTTCAGAGTTGAAATTTAATGAGCTGAAAAGATTGGATGATAGCATGGAGAGTACTGGGATGGTTAGAAGAGGAGGTAGCAGAATTATGTGAGGGTTTCAGCAACAGAGCTACTGAGGCACATGTAAACAATGATAAGGACATGGAAGTTGTCATCTTTGAAATTAAATTGTAATTAATCTTCTCTGGTATATATACTATTCCATTGAACTGGACTGGTGTTGTCTACAATTAATTAACAATGTGTCTTTAGAACGAACTATATTTTCAGTTCATGTGTCTGAACGTAATTGAAATTCAGGTCTCAGCAGCTGCAGGCCAGTATCTAATTTGCTGCAGCAACCAACTTCCTAGTTAGTCTTTTCAAACAAAAGCCTCTGAGGATTTTAAGCAGAAAGCTAACACTTTGAAACAGATTTTTCATGCAACGCCAACACAATGGGCAGTGTCAGGCTTATTCAGCGCTTAATTTTATAGCTCACACCCAATACAATCTATTATAACCCACAATTGTGTAAGAAGGTGATGATGGGGACCGGACTTGAACCATTAACTGGTTCTCTCTCCATAGTTCAATAAGCCTATCAGGGTGGAACTGAGTAAAAAGAAGGGGTTGATAGCATTATACTACCCCCTCTGCCCCAATAGGAAACAGAAAATAGAGGAACAAATATGTAGGAGTATAGAGTAATAGAATCTTACAGCATGGAAAGAGACCCTTCGGCCCAACTTGCCTCCACTGACCAAGATGCCCTATCTAGACTAGTGCCACCTTTAGTTTAGTTTAGAAATACCATGAGGAAACAGGCCCTTCGGCCCACTGAGTCCACACCAACCAGGATCCCTGCAACACTTGCACTATCCTACACACACTAGGGACAATTTACAATTACACCAAGTCAATTAACTTACAAACCTGTACTTCTTTGGAGTGTGGGAGGAAACCAGAGCACCAAGAGAAAACTCATGCGGTCATGGGGAGAACCTACAAACTCCGTACAAACAGCATCTGTAGTCAGAATTGAATCTGAGTCTCTGCCGCTGTAAGGCAGCAATTCTACTGCTGCGTCACTGTGCTGCCCTTTTGATCTGTTGGCATTCTGCCCATATTCTTCTAAACCTTTCCTATCCAATTACATGTTATGCATAGTAGGGTTCTAATAGATATCGATTGATTCCAGACATTGACTGGGACTGCTGTAGTGGTGAGGTTGTAATTATGCTCCTAATCTCACCCCGTTAGTCTGGTTCAGTAAAACACTGAGTCAAGCACTGGATCAACTAAACTTCTTTATTCTCAATCACAAACACACTTCTTATACGATACCTAACCAACACAGCGGGTCTGATCCTTGTCTCTACTCGTCCAAGCCCTTCAGCCTCGTGTGAATAGACACCTCCAGATGGTCAGCACAGTCCCAGAAGATCGACACCGATCCATGTGGTGTCCCCTCTTATATACTGTATCGGACCCGTGGCGCAAAATACATGGGGGGGGGGGGGGGGCAACTGCTACAAACCAATCATAAATAAAGATCATATAATACATTAATTGACAGTTCCCTAACCCAATCAAAAAATGCCCCATTACATTGTTTCTACATAAAGTTTCTAATGGGAGACAGTTCCCCTAAGTAAAGAAACATTTATCCAGGTAACATAAATAATTCAGGCAAGACTCTATGCCTTGACCAATCACAAGATAACAGTGCAAAGACCATGCAACATAGTTAACAGTGGTATTATAACATACCTTTTCCCAACCAATCCTGTTCATGCATTTGCAGCAAGGCTCAGCTCTTTCTGCAAAACCCTCATACATATTAAGAATAGAGGGGACATCTGGACATCTCCCTGTCCTTAGCTCCCTCCCAGGACCCAGACATTCTGGAGCCATGAGTCTCATGGTTTTGCAGCTTTTGCAGAAAGATGCGAAGCAGGTTTTGCAAAGGCAGAAATCCTCCATTTTGTCACATACTAAATTGGCCAATATTATCATTCCCCTCTTTTATCATTCCATGATAACCAATAACACAAAAAAGATAACACAATTCTGGCCAGATAACCAAACATGGTAACGATGTAATTTCTCAGAATTTTCAAAGAACTTCCCGAATTTTCATGGGCGTGGCTCTGTGACTTCTGGCTGATGAGTCTTCACATCCCGAGTTCTCATGGGTGCGAATCCCCTTCATTCATCTTGTTGGGTGTATCTGTTCTTGACTCTTGATGAAATGAGTATGATGTTACCTAAGTGATTTTTGAGTGATGTGAGTTAACGGCCTACTCTTCCACTGATGCTCTTGCAGTGGTGGAGATGCACTCATGCATTTCTACCTTCTACTTTCACTGCTATTGGAGTTGTTAAAAGAACCTGGTAAGGTCCTTCCAAACGAACCTCCAACCGTTTCCTTACCTAATTCTTTACGAGGACATAGTCTCCAGGCTCCACCTTAGTAGAAGAAGTTAACAGAGGTAACTCACCATACGCTGCACTCACCCTACAATGCAAATCTCTTAGCGCTCGAGTCAAAGCCAGAATGTAGTCGGTCATCTCCGCAGTCATATGATGGAAATTTCAAACTTTCATTGCATTCTGGTTCCATGGAGTTTTGAGGGTCTACCATAAATGATTTCAGCTGGGCTCAGTCTAGATTTCCCTGCAGGCGTGACAGGCATTTGAAATTGAGCTATGGGGAGTAATTTGATCCAACCAATTGCTGTCTGCCTTCAATTTAGCTAATTTAGTTTTTCAGGGTCTGATTTGCCCTTTCTACAAGTCCAGCAGCCTGTGATCGATAAGCACAGTGTAATTGCTGCTGGATGCCCAGTTGTTCACAGAACTCTTTATTAATCTGCCCAATAAAATGTGGACCATTGTCTGAACTAAGTCGAATGGGGATACCAAATCTAAGGACAATTTCTCTCCTTTGTTATCAAGTGTTGGCTAGGCCTCGATCCACCGGCTGAATACATCGACTATTACAAGTACATATCTATATCCCTGGCATTTCTCCAACTATATAATCCATCTGCAAAGTTTCAAAAGCACCCATGGCCAAAGATGTCTTCCCATCTCCACAACCTACTTCTTTTCCAGGATTGTACTTCTGCCAAATCAGGCAATTGCTACTCACTTTCTGGGCCAAAGTTTGTAATCTTAGATGCCACCAAGTAGCTAAGAGTGTGGTCTCCAATGGCTATTGCGCCACAGCAAGTTGAAAAATGTATAGACTCTACAACCCAAACTGCGAGATGATCATTCATGCAGGTTTGCCCTGCCGGAATAGTCCATAACTCCATCATGCAATCGATTGTGCACCCTAGCTCTTTCCACAGTTTCACATCCCCTTTAGAAGCTTCCTCCTTTAATTGAATAATTTCCTGGATGGTTGGCATTGGCTTTTCCAAGGGAGACTTGTTACCTAAACGTTTAGTCTGCATCATCCTTTTTGGCACCACCATCTTACGTTCCCGGGATACTTCTTTTGCTGCATGATCAGCACTATGATTACCAATGTCTGTCGGGGTCTGTCCTCTTGTGTGTGCACTACACTTCAATACTGAAATTTGTCTGGTCAGCATCAGGGCATTTAATAAATCTGTCACCAACTGCTTATTAGATATTTTAGTTCCCGCCGAGGTTAGGAATCCTCTATTTCTCCATAATTGTCCGAAATCATGTAATACTCCGAATGCATATCTAGAATCTGTATATATGTTTACCCTTAAAATGTTCCCGATGATACAAGCCCTAATTAAAGCAAATAATTCAGCCTGGTGTGCTGAATGAGGTGACTCAAAGGCAGCTGCTTCTACACTCTTCCCATCTTGATCTATTACCGCATACCCAGACAATTTCTCTCCCCGGGGTCCAATGGATGCACTCCCATCAACGTACAATGTCAGGTCAGGGTCCGCTATAGGTGTGTCTCTTAGATCCTCCCTCACGGATGTTTCCTCCTCGATTAGAAACAAACTGTCATGTCCCGCCTCTGACTGCTCCTCTTGTGGTGAAACAAGAAAAGATGCCGGATTAATTGTGGTACAATGTTTAAATTGGAGTTATGGATTGTTCAATAAGTAAATTTCATATATATTTTGACGAGCCATTGTTAGGTGCTGAGTTTGGAGCTGTCTCAACAAGGCTGCCACTGAATGGGAACTATATACTACTATCTCCTGCTGTAGGGTCAAATTTGCAGCAGACTGTAAACTGTATATATCGACGTCAGGATTTGGGTGCATAATGGGTGTCCCCTTGCTACTGGGTCAAGTTTGGATGAATAGTAAGCCACTGGTCTGTGCCTATCCCCGTGTCTTTGGGTGAGGATTCAGAGAGAATAGTGCAATAAAGTTGGAAGGGTCTATCATAAAGTAGTCTTCCCAATGCTAGGGCCTGCATCAATGATTTCTTCAAGATTTCAAAAGCCTCTTGTGCTTCCTTGGACAATTGGAATTGACCCTCTCAGCTTGTATAGGGTGTCAATTCTTTGGTTTCTAGACCTATGTTAGGAATCCAAGGTCTACAGTAATTCACCATACCGAGCCATTGCCTCATTTGTTTTGCTTCTTAAGGAATCGGGAATTAACAAATTGGTTCGAGTCTGCTCTTTTCTAGACTCCTTTCTGTTTCTGAAATTATTACTCCTAAGAATTTCACACTTTGCTGAGCCATCAATACTTTTGACTGGGCGACCACATATCCCAAATTTGCTAGGTGATTTAGTAATTGAGCAGGATCCTCACAGTTACTTGGTTCATCCATGCTGGCTACTAACAAATCATGCATATATTGTACTAAGATAGATTTTCTCTTGAAATTTAAAGTACTCAATTTTTCCTGTAGACATCGGGAAAACAAGGTAGGCGAATTAATGAATCCCTGCGGCAATTTTATCCAAGTGTATTGTTGTCCCCTGTACTTAAAAGCAAACAAATATTGGCTGTTCTTATGTAAAGGTAATGAGAAGAAGGCATGTTGCAAGTCTATTGAAAAGATTCTTGCTTCGGTTGGGATTAGAGCTAAGATGTGAGCAGGGTTTGGCACTAGAGCATGGAGCGGTTCTACAACTGCATTAATTGATCTTAGGTCTTGATCTTAGGTCTGTACTGGCCCTCTTTTCCTGCATTCGGAACTGCAAGTATTGGTGTGTTGTAAACAGACGGTCATTTTACTAAGATGTCTTGTTCCGGCAATCCCCAAATTAACTTGTCTATGCTGTTAATGGCCTGTGGTTTCAATGGGTACTGTTGTATCGAAGGCAGTGTCACCTTTTTCTGGAGAGCTACTTGGATGGGATCACTACGAACACATCCTACCTGAGCTGCGTCTTCTGCCCAAACTTGCGGGTCCACATACCTCACTCCCCAGATGTTAGCATAGCTGGGCAACAACTGTCCTTGGGGCCTGATAGAACTTAACAATACATTGGTTAGACAAGTTCTGTTCTTCGTACTTATTCGGGTCTGCCATGTCAATTGCCTTTCTCACCATTGCTCCCAGGTCTTTTGCACTTGCTGGAAAGTTTACTTTTCTGGTAATTTGTGGAGCAACTTCTGCAGTTCGTTTCCATAGGTTTACAGGTATTTCAGCGTATTCCGCAGTCCTTTCCATTCCTGTCACTAGTGCCAAAATTGTTATATTGCACTCATTTCCCTCATGTTAGCAGCAGTTACTTTGTTTCCCTTCTTAGTTTCTCTGTAACCTCCCTTTGGTTCTTGCTCCAATCTCTCCTTCTCTGTCTTCATGAAGGGCAATCCCTGCTCCAATGGCCCAGCTGGTTACAATTAAAGCAAGCACCTGATGCTACTACTTTATCAACTTTAAAATATATCTTCGGGGAAATATGGGGTTGTCTATCATCTTTAACTTCTTCCTTGTACAATTCCCAGTAATTATTGTGATGGTATGTTTAATTTCCTTATCTTGATACATTGTTTTGATTGGTCCAGGGATAGGGCTCAGGCAATCTTGTCTATTGACTTTGGACTGGCTAATCAGGACTGCAAAAATGGATTGGTCTGAGAAAAAGGTGTCTGTCTTCTCTGTCCCTGATTTCCCGGCTAGCTCACTCTTTGATCTCTCTGATCTCTTTGATCTCTGAAATCTCTGATCCTCGGATCTCGGAAATCTCTTTGATCTCGAAAGTCTCTTCGCTGACCCCCTCCTTCACTTCGTCCCCTGGTTGGACATGCCCTACTCCAGTGTCCTGACCCACCGCAAGTATAGCATTGGTCTGGTGCTAGTATTTTATTTCTTCTCCAATTCGGACTTGGGGAAATTGGTTCTAAAGCAGGCATATCATCGTAAAAGTGATCTGGATACTCTTGTCCCCTTGTCCAATCTCCTACTCCATACTTCGCTCTTGCTTTAGGACTCTACAAGTCTAAGTCAGACCTTGGCGCCTCCTTCTTCTTCACATATTCTGTTTTCGTTTTTACTGCAGGCTGACTTTCCTGCTTATTAATATCCTTCCAGTGATACTTCACTGCCCGAGCCATCTGACTAGAACTGTTTTCGGACCAGTCCATGTTGTTTGTTTTAATTGCTTCGGCAACATTAGTTGGAAACCAGTTCAATAATATTGCGCAATACTGAGGATAATTTGCCCCATTCCGAAAATTTAGATCTCCTGTCTGATCCATATACAACTCCGAGAATCATTCTAAAATTCATCTGCTCCCTCTCCTTTCTTTGGTCTCACATCCAGAATCCTAGCAATATCTATCTACTTCTTCACAAGGGCAGTTAAAACTGCATCTACTCTTGCATTATTATCAGCGATCACATTAGCCAGTGCTTCATGAGTTGGATGTCCTAAGGTTGCTAAGAATCTGGTATGCTCTGTAGGAGTTCTGATCTGTTGTATTACAGCCCATATGTCCCTGGAGTCAGCATGATACACATGCAGTGGTTCGAAGACAATCCACAAAGGAAGCAGGTGATTTCTTTCTGTCAGGTATTTTACTCAGTACTGCCATCATCTCATTAGGTTTCCAAGGGGTATATACATCAATGGTTCGGGGATTGTTTGCACCCACTGCATTAGCCGGATCAAAGGCTGGATTGGGCATTTCCATAACTGGGATCTGCCGACAGGATACTTGCTCTGCTTTCATGATATTGGCTATATCTGGATCTCCCTCAGTATCCCCTGCAACTGTTTCACCCTCCGATATATCTTCCACTTCACTCGGGGGATTACGGTACTTCTTAAAGGCACATCTCTGATCTCTCGTCTTATCCTTCTAGGTTTAGGCTCATAAAATGGTTCTGGTGGTCGTGCTATGTCCCTAATAACCTCTCTCTCTTTAAACACAGGAGCTATCTTCTTTGTTTTACTCCTTGTACCATGCGCTACTGGACTACCTGCCAGTAGTGGAGCGGTTGGAGTCAAAGAACTCTGTACTGGTGTTGCTGCTGTTTGAAAAGCAGGCTTTATTATGGAATCTGCAGGGGGTGTGGGCGGTGCTGCAGGCTCAGAGTGTGCACAGGATGTACAAGGTGTTGGATTTGAATGTGGAGTATGGGGAACGCAAGAGGAATAAGGTGGAGGCTGCAAACTTTTCCTAATTCTAATGCTTTCCCAATCTTCCAAATATTCGTCGTCTCCCCCTTCAAAGCCAAAGCCAACCAACGGGTCCCTGAACTTTAAATCTACAAATGCCGGTTTCCCTTCAGGAGTGTTCTTTTTCTCCTGTTCCTTGTATTCTTTTATACATCCACATCCCTTTCTCAAGGTATCTGGAGGTCTGTCTCCTTCATTATCTGTCAATTCTATTCTATGCTTCAAAGCTGCCTCCTGCCAATTTGCCATTCTCGCAGCCTTTCTACTTGCTTTCAGTTCTTGACAATATTTTCTCCACAATCCAATAAGCTCCTGCGCTTCATCACTATTACTGCATTGCCAAATAATCTTTTCTATATATTTCACTCCCTTCAATGTTCCAACCCCTCCTTTGGGCCACAACCACCTAATTTTTTATTCAGTGCTCCTGAGAAGTATTTTAATCTCTCCGCTTTCTGTGGGAACTCGCTGCATACTAATTGTAGTGGGCTCTCTGGGTCCTCCATTGTATCTCGATCTACCTGGTTTCCCATTGTTGCCAACAATGGACACAATCCCTCAAATGATTCATACAATATCTCAACAATTCACACTTCGCTCGCAACATCCTCAGACTTAACAAGTTCAATCCCAAACAATGGCCAAAGATTTTCAGCACGCCTGTAAGTCTCTTGCACAATCAGCACACAATCAATCTCTCCTTTCAATCCTTATTATGGAGTACACACTTCATAAATTCTTTCACACAATCTCACACACAAAAATTCACACAAGCTTCCAATCCTGTAAACAATTTAAAGTCTGTAAACAATCCTAAATCGGCAAATGATCTAAGGTGCTTTAATCTAAGGTGCAACAAAACAATCAAACACACTTCAGCAACAAAACTCCTACACTTAAACTCTTCAATTTAGACAAATGAGCTCATAACACGCAAGCAAAATCATACTCAAACAAAAAATTATACTACTTATCACTATCAAGCAAAAACACACTCCAATATAGAACACAAGCATTCGTCCAATATCACATTCGCTAACTGTACAGTCCAAAAACAAATCACAGTATTTTTAAACCCAAATCATGCTGTTTTCAACCAACAGAACCCCTCCCTGGGATACAAGAGATGTTCCCTTCAAAGTACTTATTCACTTGGTGGTACTCTTCCCATCAAGATACACTTCTCTAACAAGTACTCTTTCCTCTCCCAAGTTATACTTGGTGGGACACTTCCCTTTGTAAGGGTTTTCTGCATCGAGCTTTTGCCCGACCTAAGGTCCCTGTGGTTTGCACTGGTCCCTCGACCAGGCCGCGCACACTGGTTCCCCGTTTGTGGCTCGACCCACTCGCCCCCTACGGTTCTAGACACTGGACTTAGTTATAGGAGCGTTGATAGTGCAGAAAATTCAACCAGACCAGATTTGAAGACCAGGGTTTAAACAGGAAAAAAACTTTTATTTAGTGGTTGGGACTACGGCACATGAATACTTTGACACAGTTCTATAAGGCATATGCATAATTACAGTTCCTGTTTCGGGATCATAGACGCAATAACTAGGATACAATACTCGAGTGCGGGATGGGGAACGTACGGCACATCGTAAAATTTGCCAGCACATCATGCACTTACACCCACATTAATATAACCCCCTCCCCCCTACACTAAACTATATCCAGGATGTGCAGGATCGGGGTACATGCTCACCATGGGGCGATTACTGAGGTTACTGGCTGCTTCCTCCGATTAGGTGGCTGTGGAAGGGTCGGCGGCGGTCGTCTCGGTCTTTTGGGTGGTCCCGGGGGTTCACCTCGCCCAGGGGTCCTACTGCTTTCTTTTTCTTTCCACGTGGCGGGGACTCCAGCCGGAGTGTGTGTCACACTAGACACCGTGTACTTTTTAAGCGCTGTCCTGTGTCCTCTCTCTCTCTCTCCGCAAGTCTCCATATTTGTTCAGTGACTCCTTCTGTGTCTCCCTCCTTTTCCTTCTTAAACCCAAAAATCGTGGCCAGTTATTCTAATCCTGACCCGTCCTATCTCCCGCCAGATCTCGGGCTCTATTTGCTTAAAAGATGGGTTTCGAGCTCTCTCTTTGTTCTGCGTTATGTCCGGGAGTACCGGTGATGGCTAGACGGTCTGTTAATTTATTTCTCGATAAGAGGTGATGGGTTTAACTGGTTTTCCCATCACCGGCCAGGTAGGTTTCTATGGGCTATTGTGCTCCCTTAACGAGATTAACTATGTAGGTCAGCTTGGGGCATTGTGATGCCTGCTGATGTCAGCGCCCCAGTGTCTGGACTTCGACCTGGTTTCGGGGGTTTCTGCACGGCCAATATCCATCTATTGTTCAGGCCGTGACTTTTCAGAAACCCAGAGACTGGGCTGTGGGGTTTCCCTTTTGTGGCTGGTCACGAGGTCCCGCAGCCATCTTTTTTTTTCTTCTTTTTTTTTCCGTAAATGTTTTTTTTAATTAGATTTTTAAACAAATGTACAATTTACAAGGGAGGGTAGAAAGCTCACACAATTTAAAAAACACTTAAACAAAATTATCAAATTAAAATATTAACATTTTAATCTATAATATATTCAACCTCCTGCGGTGACCAGCGTTCACAGAAGGCCTCCACAGTCCCCGTGGACACCGCGTGTTCCCTCTCTAGGGACACGCGGGCACGGACGTAACCCCGGAAAAGGGGCAGGCAGCCGACCGCTGTGCGGCCATCGACCGCCCGCTGCCTGGACCCGCGAATGGCCATCTTGGCCAGGCCCAGGAGCAGTCTGACAGGGAGACCCCCTCCTCCCTCCCGACCCTCCCCCCTCTGTACCGGGTGCCCATAGATTAATAGCGTTGGACTAAAATGTAGCCAAAACTTGAGGAGCAGCCCTTTCAGATACTCGAACAGGGGCTGCAACCTCTCGCACTCTATATACACGTGGAACACGGTCTCTTCTTCACCGCAGAAATGACAAGCAGGGGAAGAGTCCGTGAACCGGCTCAAGTACCTATTACAGGCCACAGCTTTGTGCAAAACTCTCCACCCCAGGTCCCCGATGTAAAGGGGGAGGACTCCCTTGTAGAGAGACCTCCACTAGGGACCACTCCCCTCGTCAGGTGGTAACACGGACCGCCAGGGTGTGTCTGGACGGAAGACGAGGGCGAGGAAGTGGAGAGTGTGCAAGAGCAGCCTGTACAGTACGCGCCTCTCCGCGCCACAGAATGGCACACTGGGCATCTCAGAAAGGCGGCTCATGTTGCATGGGGCCAGCTCTCGGGGCGAGTCCCGGGCCATGGGCCCTATGAACAATTCCGACTGTGCGGGGGTAAGCTCGTCCGGAATCGCTCCATGTACACGCCTCTCCTCGACACGCACCGTCACAGCCACGACACCCCCCCCCCTCCCCCTGAGGAGCAGGGCCCTGGCTGATGGTGACCAAATTCCTGGCTTTCAGGAGTTCACGGTAAAAGCCAGGCAACTCCCGCCTAACGCGTCGACTCATGCCCGCTACCAGGAGCTGGGAGCCCTCCTGAAGGCACCGCCCCTGACGGAAAAAGTACGTCGCCAGCACGTGCCATTTAGGAGGGTAGTCCGAGTAGACGTACCTCCGCAGGGTCCTGAGTCGAAGAGCCGCCAGCTGGGTACGAATACAGACCAGCGCCTGACCACCCTCCTCCAACGGGAGACTCAGAACCCCAGCAGAGACCCAGTGGTTCCTCTCACCCCAGAAGAAGTTGACCAATCTCCTCTGTAACATGGTTATAAAATAAGAGGATGGGACCATAGTGACCATCCGGTACCACAGCTGAGAGGCCACCAGCTGGTTTATAACTACAGCCCTGCCCTGATAAGAGAGCACACCAAGTAGGCTGGACCAACGTCCCAGCCGGGCGACCACTTTTGCCTCCAGCCCCTGCCAGTTCGCTGGCCACCCCTCCTCAGCGGGACTCAGGTAGACCCCCAGATAGAGGAGGTGCGTGGTACTCCACGCAAAACCTGCCATCTCCTCCGGCAGGGAGCCCACCTGCCACCCACCCACCAAGAGACCAGAACACTTCCCCCAGTTGATCCTGGCGGAGGATGCAGCCGAGAAAGCCTGCTGGCACTCACGCATCCTGCACAGGTCAACAGGGTCGGTGAACATCAGAAGGACATCATTGGCGTAGGCCGAGAGAACCACCTCCATCCCCGGCCCTGGTAAAGCCAGGCCTGTCAACCTCCTCCGGAGAAGGCACAGGAAAGGCTCGACACAGATGGAATACAGCTGGCCGGACATGGGACATCCCTGACGAACCCCCCTCCCAAAGGGAATGGGGGCCAACAAAGAGCCGTTGACCTTAACAAGGCATTCTGCAGTAGTATATAAAAGTCGTACCCAGGCCACAAAATGCGGTCCAAATCCGAACGCCTGCAGAGACCCAAGAAGGTAGTCATGCTCCACCCTGTCAAACGCCTGGTCGAGGGAGACAAAGGCGACTGACTGACCAGCCCCCTGGGACAGATGGATCAGGTCCCGGAGCAGATGGATACTGTCGTGGATGGACCGGCCCGGGACTGTGTACGACTGGTCAGGGTGGATCACCTGGGACAGCACGGGACCCAGGCGATTCGCCAATGCCCGTGCAAAGACTTTATAGTCCGTGCTGAGGAGAGAGACCGGGCGCCAGTTCTTCAAAAGGCGAAGATCGCCCTTCTTGGGCAGCAGGACAACAACTGCCCTGCGCCAAGAGAAAGGCATGTCCCCGGTCGCCAGGCTCTCCCCCAGGACCTTCATATAGTCGCCCCCCAGGACATCCCAGAAGGCTCTAAGGTACTCCACAGTCAGCCCATCCAGCCCTGGAGACTTGCCCCTCCTGAGCTGGTGCAGGGCAACAGTCAACTCCTCCAGAGTTAGGGGATCATCCAGGTGTTCAGCCACATCATTGCACACTACGGGTAAGCCCTCCCACAGGACCTCTTGCGCCTCCCCACTCGATGTGCCAGCCGAGAACAGAGTCCTGTAGAAAGACCGAACTGAGGCACCAATGCTCTCTGGATCTGTGACAGAGGAGCCATCATCCGCAAGCAACTCTACAAGCTGCCTGCGGGCTCCTCGCCTCTTCTCCAGAGAAAAGAAAAAGGGGGAGGCGCGGTCCAGGTCGTGCAACATCTGGACCCGCGACCTCACATACGCACCCCGGGACCTCCTAAGCTGCAAGTCCCTCAGTGCTCCTTTCTCCTGGTATTCCTCCCACTCACACGAAGCCCCACCAGTCTGATCCAGACGAGCCTCCGAGTCGAGGAACTCTCTCTCAAGCCGTCCGATCTCAGAGTCCCGCGCCTTGGTCGACCCCCTCGCGTAGTCCTGGCAAAACAGACGGACGTAGGCCTTCCCCACATCCCACCACTGCCTTAGGGAAAGGAAACGCCCCTGCCTATCTCTCCACCTCGCCCAGAACTGCCTGAATGAATCCTGGAATCGACGATCCTCCAACAGCTGGCTATTAAAATGCCAGTACGCGGACCCTGCCCGTGTGCGCGCTGGGATAAAGTCCACTCGCACCAGGCAATGGTCCGAGCATGGCGCCGGCTGCATGGAGGCCGCCGAAACACAGGAGACATAGGCCTTGGACACGTATAAATGATCAATACGGGAACCACCACCCTCAAACCTGTACGAGAAGGCGTTAGAGTCAGGATGGAAATTCCGCCAAGCATCTACCAGCTCAAAAGAGTCCACCATCTCCCTCAAAGTATTTACTGCTCCCGGGTCACGCTGAACGCCAGAGCGATCTCTTGTCTCGAGGGCACAATTAAAATCTCCCCCAAGGAAAACACACTCCCCACGGTCAATAGTATTCAACAACGTGGTCACTTCCCTTGTTAAGCGCGTCTGCATTGCGCCGATCTTGGGGGCGTACACATTAACGAAGTGTAATGGCACGCCATCCAAGCGCACGGCCAGATACAGCATACGGCCTGGTACAACGTCCTGCACTTTGAGGATCTCCGGCTTGAAAGACGGGGCCAACAGGAAGGCTACTCCACTCGATTTGGAGCTGAGATGACTCATGTAGACCCCCCCTTCCCACTCCAGGAGCCAGGTGGGTTCATCACTAGCCACAGTGTGTGTTTCCTGCAGGAAGCTCACCGCATACCTCCCGTCCCTGAGCACTGAGAGATGGTGAAACCTACGGAGAGACCCCCTGCCCACATTGATATTCAGGCTGGCTATAGTGAGCTTCATTTTGAAAGTACACTAGATCTTTTACCCGTCCCCGGTGATGGATTGGAGCCGCCCCTACCCTTCTGCCCTCTCTTTAGGGCCTTAAAAAGCTCTTGGAACTGGCGCCTCTCATTTCTTACTAGCCCCGCCTCATTCCCCTTCTTCTGAAGGATGGCATGAATGAACTGCATGGGCGCCATCAGGTCCGACCAGCGGTCAACAGCCAAATCCACCTTGTTCCTACTCCCTCTAGTTTCCTTTAAGAGCTTCCGAAGTTCCCAGACTTCGACAAGTCGAGACACGGGGCCGCGGGTGGAGCAGTCCGTCAACTCACTGTCGATGGACTCCGGGTACCCTTCCTCCTCGCACTCAATGTCCGAGCCCGAGTCCGGAAAGTTACTACCCTCAGCCGCCTCGCTCACCCCTCCCTGTGAGGTGGGCATTCCAGCCACATCACACAGTCCCTCCTCTGTCACCATCCCACCCCCAGGATCAGTGACAGGGCCAGGTACCGGTGCCTCTGACTGCGGCAAGCTATCTGACAATTGGCCAGTCTCCTGCACGCTCCCATCGTCCTCTGTAACCGGATTGGGAACAGTGAAGTCAGAGCAAGTCTCCGGGCCTTGCTGTAAGCGGGTCTGTATGGAGTCCGACCTAAGGACACGATCCAAAACGATCTTGCCCTCCTCCGCACACATGGTATCCGCCCCTGCACCGTCACCCAGAGAGTCCCCGTCCCCCACCACCAGGTGAATCACCCCACTGTGGCCCTCAGGGGCCGATGTTACTGGAGTCTCCCCTGCTCCCTCAACCAGTGGGGCATCACACCCCTCAACTGGGCTTGTAGCCTCAACGGGGAGCTCATGTTGGGGACCCACCCCTTCACCCAAGTCCCCCCCTTCAGGCTGCCCGTGGTCATCCATTAAGCTAGCAGACGTGTTCTCTGGGGGAACAGCCCCCAAGAGTAATATATCGCCACTCTCAGGTGGTCCCAGACCTACATAGGCATCCTACCCCTCAGAGGAAACGTGCCCTGGGTACCCCACCTCAACAGGAGAGGAAGGCTCCCCTTCAGGTTGCCCCTGAAATTCAGGGCCCTTCTCTGTATCGGAGGACCCATGCCTCCTCCTCTTCGAACCACTGGCGTACGGTGGTACGGTGAGCTCCATTGCAGAAGCCTCTACCTCCACACTACCGTCTATCTCAGAGGCGAGCATGAAATTATCTGCTGCCTGGGGTCCCGCTTGGAGGTGATCATCTTCTAGGGGATCCGCCTGGAGATGTTTCTTCTTTTTCGTGACTTTCCTCCCCTTCTGATGCTCCCAAACCTTCCCATCCACCCTACGCACTTCTCCGGCATCCACCGCCACAAGTACGGGACATGGGGGTGGGGGGGGGTGATAGGGGTTGGGGGTAGGGGAGTAAAGCGTTCACGGGCTACCGTGGTAAAACCAGCAGCCCCAGATGGGCCAGTAATGCTTTCCCGTGCCATCGTGGTGGAACTGGCAGCCCGGGTCCTGGGACAATTCTTGCGAAAATGCCCCACCTTTTTGCAAGCGTGACAACGCACTTGGCCCGCATTCCAGAACACGCGATAGGAGAAATCATCCACCTCAAAACTCCCCTCCGTGTCCGTCCCCTGTGCCAACTGTATATACACGCGACGCTTGAACGTATATATATGCTGCATCTCAGGATCGTCAAACCTGTACAACAGTTTGGTGAGCCCTGACCGCACCTCCCCCAGCTTCCTTACATGTGGGAGCAGGAGCGCATCCGGAACAAAAGTGGGAACGTTGGACAGAATGACCGGCAAAACGGGACCCCCCCCATGGGTCCACCGCCGCAAAAACCCCCCCTGCTGTTACCCCCCTTTCCAGAGCCAGAGCCACCGCCTGTTCAGTCTTTAGTAGAACCACAACCTTCCCACTGACCACCGCACCCGAGACTATGGCTTTCTTGCCAACACTCACCCTTACGCAAGGACTCTCTATCTCTCCAAGCCCTCAGTGCTTGCCAGACTACTATTCTCTGATCTCGTCGGGAACCCTAACACAAGCACGCAAATGAACGATTCATCCCAATCAGCGAAGCCGAAAAAACGATGTGAAAACCGCACCGTGGCGCCAATCTTTCCTCTCGCAATCTGGAACGACTCAACTCCCTGACCGCAAACTTATGTCAGGGGCTCTATTGAAATCCCGGACGAGCCCCCAATGTAATTATGCTCCTAATCTCACCCCGTTAGTCTGGTTCAGTAAAACACTGAGTCAAGCACTGGATCAACTAAACTTATTTATTCTCAATCACTAACACACTTCCTATACGATACCTAACCAACACAGTGGGTCCGATTCTTGTCTTTACTCATCCAAGCCCTTCAACCTCGTGCAAATAGACACCTCCAGATGGTCAGCATCGTCCCAAATGCTACCACAGAAGATTGACACCGATCCATGTGGTGTCCCCTCTTATAAACTGTATCGGACCTGTGGCGCGAAATACATGGGGGTGGGGGAGGGGCATGGCTCGGCTCTTTCTGCAAAACCCTCATACATATTAACAATTTTTTTTTTTTTTAAACTTTTTTTTTATTTTTTATTTTTTTTATTTTATTAGAAGTACATTACATTACAACCAATTACATTAGTACTCGTCACATATATCTTATTACAATTCATGTACTCCGTTTATTTTTTACACTAATAAAGGGAAAGGATGAGATTGAGAGAAAGAAGAAAGTGAAGGAAAAAAGTGAAAGTGTAAAAAACGTGACAACAAAAAAGAACAAAGACCCTATAAGAAAGAAATTTAAAAAAAAAAGAGTTAAGAAACAGACCCTAAAAAAGAAGAAAAAAGAGAGAGGGAAAAGAGAAAAACAAATACTTTTTTGTAAGCATCATGCAAATGGGACATACCAACTCTCCAGCTTTCATCCCCCCTTACCTGACCTCAGGGTTTTTTTAAGCACTTTTGCACCCTATACTTGTAATAATTCTATAAATGCAGACCACGTCAGGTGGAAGT
This sequence comes from Malacoraja senta, assembly GCA_038087875.1. Taxonomy (NCBI): domain Eukaryota; kingdom Metazoa; phylum Chordata; class Chondrichthyes; order Rajiformes; family Rajidae; genus Malacoraja; species Malacoraja senta. Next base: position 37,472,819 of record CM075983.1, read on the forward strand.
GATCTGGTTTACCTGCCAGGAGGAGTCTTATCTCTTCTAGGTGTAATGTTTCGAACATATTTGAAATCCACATGTTTATAGTTGGTATTAGAGCGTTTTTCCAGAATTTTAGGATTAACTTTTTTCCAGTTATTAACCCATAGTCCATTAATTTCTTTTGGAACACATTTAGTTCTGGACTATCTTCCGTTGTTCCGAAGATAATCCATTCTGCTTTGGGTATCAGTTTAATTTTAAATAATTTTGTAAAGATTTCAAAAATTTCAATCCAAAATTTTTGAATTTTTGTACAGAAAACAAATGAGTGCGCTATAGTAGCTTCTTGAGATTGACATTTATCACAAATGGATGATACATTTGGGGAAATGTTATTGATTTTAGTTTTGGAATAATATAAACTATGTAAAATTTTAAATTGTATTAAAGTGTGTCTTACATTAATCGAACATTTATGCACGTTTAATAAATGTTAATTCCACCTTTCCTTCGAGATTTTAATAGCTAATTATTGTTCCCAGTCTCTTCTAATACCTTCCGTAGATGGTATTTCTACATTTAAGATAATATTATACAAATATGATATTAAGTTTGCTGATTCAGCTTTTATCTGCATTGCTTCATCCAATACATCTGCTGGGCTATTATAATGATCTTTTGTATATTTTTTCAAATAGTCACATATTTGAAAATATTTAAAATATTGATTATTTCCGAGTTTATATTTTATTTGTAATTGTTGGAATGATAGTAATTTTCCAGTTTCATACAAGTCACCAAACGTTTTAATTCCTAGTCTATCCCATTGTTTGAAAGATTTGTCTGTAATAGAGGGATTAAACAAAGGGTTATTAACTATGGGAGATAAAAGCGATACATTTTTTAATTTTAAATTTTGTTTTATTTGTTTCCAAGTTCTAATTGTACTATGTATTATTGGGTTTTTGTTATAATTTATGTTATTCAGTTTCATTGGTGAGAGGAGGATCGCTCCAATGTTTCCAGAGGAGCAGTCCTCTCTCTCCATTACAATCCAGTCTACTTGCTGGGCAGAGTTGTCCATCAGTTGAATCATATTTTTAATATTTACTGACCAATAATAATACATGAAGTTAGGGAGTGCTAAGCCGCCTAATACTTTAGCTTTGTTCAAGTGTGTTCTTTGTATTCTATGTGATTTATAGTCCCATATAAAATTAGTAATGTCTGAATCCAGTTTAAAAAAAAACTTCTTTGGTAGGTATATAGGAATCGATTGAAATAGGTATAAAATTTGTGGTAAGAAGATCATTTTTATTGCATTTATTCGGCCTATTAAAGACATCGGGAGCGTTTTCCAAAATTTAATTAGTGTATTTAATTTATCAAGTAAAGGATCAACATTTGCTTTAAACATGCCTTGATATGTTCTAGTGATTTAGATTCCCAAGTATTTAAATTTTTCTGTAGCTATTTTAAAAGGGAATTTTAAAAGATGCGTTGAATATTTCGGTTTTATTGACATAATTTCACTTGTATTCCAATTTATTCTGTATCCAGAAAAAGATCCAAAGTCCTCAATTAAATTTAATATATTTGGTATAGTAATTTGAGGTTTTGTAATGTACAATAATATATCATCCATACATATTAACAATTGAGGGGACATCTGGACATCACCCTATGCTTAGCTTCCTCCCTAGACCCAGACATTCTGGAGTCATGAGCCTCATGGTTTTGCAGCTTTTGCACAAAAATGGCAAGCAGGTTTTGCAAAGGCAGAAATCCTCCATTTTGTCACATACTAAATTGACCAATATTGTCAAGGTCTTCGATGGGGTGGAATTTGGTAAGTGTGTTCAGAAAAGGTTTCTCAGTCAATTTTCTCAATCAATAGCGAAGGGAAAAACTTGACTTCCTCTTGGGAAGCAAGACGGGTCCAATGACTTAAGTGTTGGTTGAGGAGCAGTTTGTGACTGTGACCATAATTCTATTAGTTTTAATATAGTTATGAAAAAGGATAGAAGTGTTCCACAAGTTGAAGTCCTAAATTGAAACAGAGCCATTTTCACAGTATTAAATGCAACTTTCCAAAATTGACTGGAGGAGCCTGTTTGTATATAAAGGGACGTCTAGCAATTGGGAAGCTATCAAGCATGAGATAGCAAGAGTTCAGGGCCAGCATGTTCCTGTTAGAATGGAGGGCAAGGCTGGTAGAAAAAGAGGTACATGTTAATAGGTAAAAAAAACATTATAAATGACTATTAAAAAGAATTAAAGTTTCAACTAAAATTACATTTAAAGTCGGTAGAAAGAGAGACAGGAATGGATGTTTGAAAAACAAAAAGAAGTTTTAAGTCAAATTTTCAGGAAATTAAAGTTGAAAATATGCATCTTCATAAATAACCCAACTAAATGCAAAAGAGAGTAAAATAAAAACTGTAATGTACATCAAATGGAGAAATCCTTATACCTTAAGGAGGAAATTAGGATGCAAACAGACATGAAATACCTCTGGCAGACAAGGAGAATCCTAAGAGGTTTTACATTGAGTAAAAGGATAAGAAGAGAGAGAATAGGTCCCCTTATGGATTAATGTGATTGTCTATGTGTGGAACCACAGCATATAGATGTTAAAATTATGTTTCTCACCTGTATTTACCATGGGAAAGGTCATGGAGCCTAAGGAAAAAAAGGGAACTGTATAGTGATGCATTGGAATATAGCCATATTGCAAAAAAGTCGGTGTTGGTGATCTATTCTGAAGCATATTAAATGGGATAAATCTGTGGGGCCTGCTCAAATATATCCTGGGGCATTGCTGGAATAAGGGGGCTGGCAGAAATATTTGTATCGCCTTTAGTTGTGGGTGAGATATGCAAAGACCGGAGGATGGCTAATGTGCCTTTATTTAAGAAATGTTGCAATGGCAAGGCAGGAAACGACAGGATGGTGAGATTAACATCAGTGGTGACATAAACTACTGAGGGGCAGGATGTACAGTATAAGCATTTTGAATGGCAAGAACTTATTAGGAATAGTCAACATGGCTTTGTGCTTGGGAAATTATGTCCCACAAATGAATCCGGGGTGAACGAACCAATTGGATGCAAAATTGTCTTGAAGGTAAAACACAGAAAGTGGTGGTAGAATTATTTTTCAGACTGGAGGCCGATAATGAGCCAGTGCCGGGTCCACTACTGCTCATTAGTTCTAATCAATGAATTGGACATGAATGTTGGTGGTTAGCGAGTTTGCAGAGAACACTATAATTTGTAGTATGGTGGACAATTAAGAAGGTTATCTAAGACTACAATGAGATCTTGATCACTGTGGTCAATGATGAATTGATTATATTTGGGGTAATGGAAGACGGGAACAAATTGAGCTCATCTGAAAAGTCAATTTTTAATTATGGTTTAATAATAGCAAAAAAATTAATATTGAAATTTTGGAAAAATACACCAATACCAACGCTCAAAATGTGGATTGCAAGTATGTTGGATACCGCACATCTTGAGGAAATGCGATTCCTCCTAATAGATAAATTTGACCAATTCATAATGAGTTGGTCTCCATTTGTCATCTTTTTGGAAACATATGGTGCAAAACAGGTGTAAAAGCTAATCCGTGACTGCGGATGGTCAAGATTATAAATGATCTCCTTCTATTTTCTTTTCTTCTCTTCTCTTCTTTTATTCTCTTTCTTCTATTTTCTATGTCTCAACTTTATTTTTTCATTCTTTATTTTTCTTTTTCACACACTATATATCTCACATTTTTCTATTTTTCATTACCTAACTTTTTTCTTTTTCTTCTTTATTTCAAAAAAATGTTTAAATAAGAAGCTGTACATAAAAGGTATTATGAAAATATGATTGTATACAATTGTACTTACTTCTAATAAAATAAAAATATTTTTTAAAAAAAACTGTGGTCAATGGACTGAGGAACAGCAAATTTAATGATACTTTATTGTCACAAGTACATAGGTACATTGAAATTCTTTGTTTTTGCATACAATACACAAATTACACAAAGAGTCACCATGTTTCTGGATATAAAGTTTATCAGATAAATGTGAGGTGTTCCATTTTGCTAAAGCAAACCAGGACAGGATGGACCGAAGCAGAGCAACCTAAGGATGCAGGTACATAGTTTCATGAAAGTGTGGACCAGTGCTTTTATTGTACACAACAGTTGCCCATTTAGCATTTAGTTCCTTGCTTTTTTTTGTCAATTGCAGATCATAGGAATAGGAAAGTTGTTTGAGGGTTTAGCTGCTTCAATTAATTAATAACTTTGTATTTGTTTTAATCTTTAGTAATTCTTTTGTAATATAAAAAAATCAAAATAATTAGAATCTAATTTATAACTTTTGGGAGGTGCCAGTAAAATGTTGGTGGTAACACACGTACACAGGATGGCGAAGAAGGCATTTGGCTTCTAACATTCCATAGTTTTATTCCCCAACTTCAGTATTCCATTGCCATTGGTTTGGCTATTAATGATCATTTTTAAAAATAAATGTCTTCCTTTTCATTATTACATATAAAATGTGTTCATTTATTTCACCATTACTTTTAGTCTGCTGGAGATAGTGCCCGATCTAACCCACTCCAGCCCTGAAGATCAGATCGAGCTCCAGGCCTCGCTATCACCATGGAGTGGAGTGGTCCCTGAGCAGCACCAAGCCCCAGGCACATATTGGAAGCTCTCTGTCCTCAGATCATCTTGGGAGATGTTTTAATGGTTTGTATTACCAAATGTCATTTTATAAACAAATACATTAAAAAAAAACGGAAAGATTTGAATATTTAAAGTTACTAACAATACAAGTAAAATAATGTGTCAACACAAAAAGTTAGAGTGGTAAAGAAGGCACAAGGTATATGCTTGCGTTCATTCATCAGGCCATTGAGTATAAGCGTAAGGAAGACATGATAGAGCTTTATAGGGATAGTCCACAGTTGGAGAACTGCTTGCAGTTCCAGTCATCTCATTACAGGAAGGATATGGAGGCTTTGGAATGGGTGCAGAAGAAGTTTACCAGAATAGTGCCTGGTTTAGAAGGTATTAGCTACAAGGAGAGGTTGGACAAACTTAGATTGTTGTCTCTTGAATGCAGGAGGTTGAGGGGAAATCTGATAGCACAATATAATATTATGAGAGGCATAGATAGGTTAGACAGTCAGTACCATATTCCCAGGCTGGTACTATCAATAACTAGAGCGCATAGGTTTAAAGTGAAAGGGGCAAAGTTTAAAGGAGTTGTGTCAGGCAAGTTTTTTTTAATACTGAGAGTGGTGGGTGTGTGGAATGCACTGCGGGGTGATGGTGGAGGCAGATATGATAGTGGCCTATCTGCACATAGATATGCAGGGAATGGAGGGAAATGGATCATGTGCAGACAGATGAGAGTAGTTTATCTTGGCATCATGTTCGGTACAGACATTGTGGGCACAAGGGCCTGTTCCTGGGCTGTACTGTACTGTTCTATGTTCTATGTAACATATGCCAGGCAATGCTGGAATAAGGCTGGTGGCCAGATGTAGTGTATCTGATTACGTAGCTCAGTTCAACACGAGTGCGCTCTACATGTGGACTTAATGCTGAAACCAGCAGTGGTGCGGGAGGTCAGATGTGTCAAGGTCCGACTACCGGTAAGACCATGGTTCCTTCACTGCACGGCTGCAGAACACAGGACGGTGCTGACCGGCACACTGTCAATTTCTAACAGTACTGTATGCAACCACCGCTTAGATCATCACAATCCAGCCCAATATTTCTGCAATGTTATGATTTATTAACATGTCTTCAAAATTTGTGAATCTGTACCTCTAATTAGGAAGCCACCCATTTTCAACAATTGGTGACATTTACATGACAAAAACAAGCCCTTCAGCTCAACGCCCATCCCAATACTTTTACTCCAGTGACGCCTCCTGCTCCTCTTCTTCAATCAGCTCATCCTTCCTTTCTTTCTCCACCAAGTACTTAGCTAGCTCCTCTTTAAAAATGCACTGGATTAGAATCAATTACAGGAGATTGTTCTGGAAACCTACAGCAATATATGCCAGAAAAGGCAGTCAATCCCTTTGTGAACATCACATGCTGTGCTACTTTGAGCTGTCAACCACAAGACTCCTTGAGGAACTGAAAATGCGACAACTTGAACATTAGTATCAGCACCGGAACTTGTCTATCAAGTTTCATTTGTATCCTGGTTCCCTGTGGGGAAAATGTTCCTATTCACTGGTATAAAAATGGCACAAGCTTGTTAAAAAAAATTGTAAGATCCTAACAACATGAAACATGCTCACAAACTGTGTTTCTAGTTGAGCTTCGAGATGTAGAAACACATCAATCTTAATGAGCAGGAAGAATATTATGATTTCACGGCTGTAATCTATTTTGAGCGCTCACCTGACTGTCAGGGACAATCCACATTTCATAATTCATTAACATGGTTCCATTTGACCTTTTTAAAATACCACTATTCAAACAAAATGAAGAGTTTATGTAAATGTACAGGCTCTGTCTGAAATCTATGCCTTTCACATTCCAACCCTGCAGAGATAATAAAGTTCAGATCAAATAATTGATTTTGTTCACAATAAACTGTACGTTGAAATGTATTTTAAATTTCTGCTACCTTGGGGACATAATGCAACCTTATTGACTTCCTTATTTCACAGTCAATATTTTGTGAAGTAATGAGCTTCAAACAAACGTGTTCCCACAGCACGCTATTTCTTGCTTTTCGGTTTAACTGTCAATGCAGTACCTTCAGATAGGTTATTTTGACCTGTGCTTCAATCGTCTACTCATCCCTTTATGCATAAAGATCATGTTAATATTCACACGATACACGCCAACCACATTGTTACCGGTTTGAACAAGAATAGTTACAACATCAAACATAGAAGAGTACAGTACAGGAGCGAGCCCTTTGGTTCATGATGTCTGTGTTGACCATGATGCCAATTTAAAATGCACAACTGCTTGCCTATATCCCTCCCTAAATGTTGCTATTGTATCTGCTTCCACCACCCCAACCCCGCCACCACATTCTAGGTACCAATCAGTCCATCTAAAAATCCTGTCTCGCAAATCTTACTTTAACCTGAAAGCTATGCCCTTGAGCATTTGACATTTTGACCCTGACTATCTATCCTATCTGTATATCTCATAATTTTATACATTTGTATCAGACCCCTACTCTTGAAAGTAAACAATGCTTGAAAGTAAACAATCCAAATTTGTCCAACCTCTCCTTATAGATAAACACAAATCTAATTGAGCCAACATCTTTGTAAATTTATTTTGCACCATCTCCAAAGCCTTCACAGCCTTCCCTCAATGGGATGGCCTAGAACAGAGCACAATGCTCTAAATGCAGCGTAATCAAAATATTATACACTGTAACACGAGTTCCTCACTTTTATGCTCAGTGCCTAGAGCAATAAAGACACATGTGTCTTCTCCACCACCCTATCTACATGTTTTTCTGCTTTCAGATAACTATGCGCAGGCACCCCAAGTTCCACAATCAATGATCCCAAGGGTCATGTATTACCTATATAACGAAAAGTCTCATCCTGTCTGCGCTGTATATTGATTTTAGAAAAAAAGCTCCCATATATCGCTATGATTTTTGGCCATCTTACTCAGTCCTCCTCCGCTGAGGCAGCCCCGAGGATTTTTCCGATCCATAAAAAATAAAAAAGTTATCAGTGTTTAAAAAATCTTGAGATCAGCTGATTGGTCCTCTTGCCTGTCAATCACCATGATGAAGGTAACGCCCCTTCCTGGGGGGGGGGCAGGACTATAAAACCCTGGATGCCTGGACATGAGTCAGTCACTCTGGAAGATCGCGAGGGAGAGTCCACAACTGAGTCTGCAATGTTCTTGCAATAAATTATTTGTTAGCCCTTAATGACAATGCAATGAGTTGTTTGGCAATTTGGTGGCCTGCGCTCTGCCTGAAATGCGATGAGATTGAATTTGGTGGCCTGCACTCTGCCTGAAATGCAATGAGATTGAATTCGGTGGCCTGCACTCTGCCTGAAATGCGATGAGATTGAATTTGGTGGCCTGCACTCTGCCTGAAATGCGATGAGATTGAATTTGGTGGCCTGCACTCTGCCTGAAATGTGATGAGATTGAATTTAGTTGCCTGCACTCTGCTTGAAATGGAATGTCAAGGAATACCCATGAGTGAACTGCCAGCCCACCAGCCCTGAGTGACTGAGCTGCCAGCCCATCAGCCCTGAGTGATTGAGCTGCCAGCCCACCAGGCCTGTGACTGAGCTGCCAGCCCAACAGCGCTGAATGACTGAGCTGCCAGCTTCCCAGGCCTGTTACTGAGCTGCCAGCCCACCAGGCCTGAGTGACTGAGCTGCCAGCCCAAGAATCCATTCGGCCAACAATGTCCATACTAGCCCTCTGGAAACCAGCCACTTCAGCCCACGACACCCATACTAGCGCTCCAGAAAGCCCCCCTCCCCCCACTGGCCACCAATATTGGAATTGGTGGAGAGGTGGAATATTGCGTTGGGGGACCAGTCCTCCCGTGTGAACATGGGTCCCAACGGGTCCCACTTAGTCTAGTTTTGTATATTTTTTCTTTACATTTGACCTCCCAAAGTACAAACTCCATCTGCCATTTCTCTGCCCAGAGTTCCAACTGATCAATATTCTACTGTATCCTTCGACAATGCTCTTCTCTATCCAAAACGTTGTCAATTGTTTTGTGGTCTGCAAACTTGCTAATCAGTCTACCTACATCCAAATTATTTATATAGATTAAGAAAAACAGAGACACCAGGACTAATCACTGCAGAACACCACTGGTCACAGGCCTCCAGTCAGAATAACATCCTTCAACACTATCCTTTGTCTTCTATGGCCAAGCTAAATTTGAATCAAATCCATCTAGACATTGTGGATTAATAGTTTGGATCAGCCTACCATGTGGTAACCTTGTCAAATACTTTACCACATGTATACTACATCCATTGCCCCACTCTCACCAAGCATCTCCTCGGAAAACTCAATCAAGTTTGTAAGACATGCCCTATCTCACACAGTCATGCCCAAATAAACCTATGATTTTCCAGATGCGAGTAGATCCCCCTCCTAAAAACCTTTTCCAATAATATCCCTACAATTGATTTAAAGCTAAGCTGTCTATTTCTGGTTTGTCCCTATTGACCTTCTCAAGCAAATAAATACAATTATTAAGAAATTACTTTCTTAAGCAAAGGTATAACTCTGGAGAACATATTCTCCAGTCCTCCAAGATGTTGGCTGTAGCTAAAGAGGACCGAAATATTTGTCAAGGTCCCTGCAATCTCCTCTTTTGCCTCTCAATAATGGAATATTCCCAATACTATCTGGGACATATCTACCCTAATGCTCTTCAAGAGATCTAACACTTCCTCTTTGATATTATCATACCCATAATAACCAGCATATCCCTCTATGATCTCAATATCCTCCAGGTCTTTCGCTTTGGTGAGTACTGATGTGATGTATATATTTCCTACCTCATCCACCTACACTGGATCCTGGCATAAATTCACCCCTCTGTATTTAAATGATTCTACCCTCTCCCTGGCAATTCTTTTTAGTTTAGAGATACAGCATGGAAACTGGCCCTCCGAGTCCACATCGACCACTGATCACCCATTCACTTTAGTTCCATATTATCACACTTTCTCATCCATTCCCTACACGAGACAATTTTTATAGAGGCCAATTAACGTGCAAAACCTACACATTTTTGAGATGTGGGAAGAAACTTGAGCACCCAGAGAAACCCACACAGTCACAGGGTGAACGTGCAAACTTCGCATAGACAGCACCTCAGGTCGGATCAAACCCAGGCATCTGCCTCTGTGAGGCTCTTGATTTTGATGCATGTATAAAATGCTTTAAGATTTCCTTAAACCTATTCACCAATAACATTTGATGGCCCCTTTTAGTCCTGCTTCCCTGTTCTGGTAAATGTTACATTTTGCACGTATTTTTTTTTACCAACACAAATCTCACCAAGAAGTAATGTGACCATCTCTTTAATACATATAATTTGCTCAAAACCTTTTAATGGCAGAAAATATTACATTTTAAACCAAATGTGTACAGACAAAACAAATACATATTATTTGGGCTCTCAAAATATGCAAATTCCAACATGGAGTGGTAATCCATATAATGTGCTGCCATTATTATCTATTTTATCTTTTTATCTACTTTATCTTTTTATCTATTTTATCCTTTTGTTATTTTATGTTGCACGGTGAGCCAGATGCAACGCAATCTCGTTCAGACTTGCATTTGTTGGTGTATTTTTGAATGACAATAAAGTTTTTGATTGATTGATTTATTGATAATCAACTGAACCTCCTGCCCTTTCCTCAATACCAATGTCATGAAGAAGATCTGGGCATCCTAGGTAACCTGCAGGCCCTTAGGCCGCACTCCAAGATGTCTATCTGAGCTAGTCCCAATTGTCTGGGAGACAGGTACAGAAACCTGGAGGAACTCAAAGGGTTAGGCAGCATCTCTGGAGAAAAGGAATAGGAGACATTTTGGTTTCGATCCGTGACATCACCTATTCCTTTTCTCCAGATGTGTTGTCTAACCCGCTGAGTTACTCCAGCGTTCGGTATCTATCTTTGGTTTAATCCAGCATCTGCAGTTCCTCCCTTCCCGATTGTCTGGGTTTGGCACATATCCTTTTTCATCTTTTCTGTCCATATGATACATGTCCAAATGCCTTTTAAACATTATCACTTACTTGACTCTATAGCTCCATCTGACAGCCTGTTCTTTATATCCATCACCTTCTGTGTGAATAAGTTGCCTCTCTCGTCCCCTTTAAATGTTTTCACTCTCACCTTAAATCTATGCCTCTTGTTTTAGTCTTCACAACCCTGGAACAAAAGCTGTGACTTTTCACTTTAATTACGGCCCACCTTTCACTTTAACTACACCCCTCATGACTTTAAAAATCTCCATAAATTCACTCTTAGTCGCCTGTGGTCCTGGGAATATAGTCCCAGTCTAGCCATCCTCTCCCTACTTGAAAAAATTGTGTTTGTGTAATCTCACTGGTCAACCTACAGTACATGGTGCAAGTAAAACTGTGAAACTTAAATAGCAATAGACTGCACACATTTGCATTTCATTAAAAGGCAAATAAACCAGTATATTTATTTGATTTGAAGGATCCAGTTTCCCAGCACAGATCTTTTTTGACAGCAGCTTTAAATGAATTGAAAGACTTAAAAGTGATGTCTGGATCATCAATTTCATAATTCAAATTCTGAGCCAGATTTCACATACCAAGATTTTACTTGCAGTGAGGAAAGGCAAATCATTATGCACATAGGTTAGATTTCATTCTCATGGATTAGCACTCCTCTATTTATTTTACAAAATGAGGTTCCACTGAAAATAGCATGAAGATTGGAAATATCTTTTTGTAAATGCATGGACGATCAAATCTTCAATGCCAGGATGACAGTTTGCTTTTGTCAGAAATATTTTATATGTCAGATTAGTGTCAACGTGAAGTAATTTCACCAAGGCTAGATTTGCCAGGCTTCCTACATGACAGGTCACTAAAAGCACTGATACAATTAGGGGGATTTTTTATTGCACATTCTGGAAGATGTTGTTTGTGGTTGTCACTGCATCAAAGTATGTTACACTAATAGTAATTCTAGGGTTGAAACTGTGTCTTTTATGCAGTTGAACCCATTAAATACAGTTCTGATTATAACTACGGCACAAGCAGTAAAGCTGTCTACAGTTAACGGTAAATTTAACGTTCAAATATATATGCCCTGAAAACTATCTTTCACTGGGGAGCAGCTTTTATTGAAAAATCCTTAAAGATTTTGGCAGTTATGGCAAAATATGTGTTTCAGAAAGGCAATATCCATCTATAACAATCTCATGCTTCTTATTTTTATGAAATGTTTTATGAACAATTAAGATATTTTTGTTCCAGGAACATTTGTAAGAGAGAACAGAGCCCAGACATGTACGGAGTGTGCAAAGTGCCCAAGGTTGTCATAAATGAATTAATGGCACATAACAACCAAAATCCAGAAACATATCATTGTGATAATTTAACACTAAAGACCAATCCAATTTATCCAATAATGTAAATGTTTGAAATGTTCAAGGCAATATCAAAAATGGCAACAAATGCTGAAGATTCATCTGAGAAATGTAGTTTCATTTTCCATTTGATCTTCCAGTCCATGTGAGGAGACTACTGTACTTAAATCTAACCACAAGGAATTACAATTATCCCATTTAAAATACAAATATGCATTAGAAATTGTCAGCATTAAACCCCTGTCCCACGGTGCGAGTCCACCCACGAGTTATCCCGAGTTAAAAACAAATCGAACTCGTGGTAATCACGTAGAGGGAACGTTGGAGCTCATGGACGTAACTTAGCGACTCGTAACGTTAACGGCAGGTACTCGGGAAACGTGTTAACTCGTGACATTTTTTAACATGTTGAAAGATTTCCACGAGTCAAATATACTCTTGAAGGAAAATGTTGATACTTTTAAACTCGTTGTAATACCGTGGTAGCCCGTGAGTTTACCGTAGTGACTCGTGAGTTTACCATATTAACTTGTGGGTTTGGCCTGAGTGCCAGAAGTGACATGTTGAAGATTAGTCAGATCTTAATCTTAGTGATCTAACAATTCATTTTCAGTGAGTAATGCCTTTCAATGATTGATGCCAGACCTTGAACAAATGCAGTTCAAATGGACACCCGTTGCCTTAGCACAGCATGGCTTTTAGTATTACTAACTCCAAGGGGAGGGCATGGATCAGTTAGTGATGCAGCTCAAACAAACCAAACATTCAATGCAGGACAATGTTGAGTTGATGCAGCTTCATTGTGTTGTCCTGGTTTTCTTTGGAAAGCGAGTTAAACCTTTCTCAGATGCAATCTTAATGTGGTTCATCTCAAGTTAAAGAGGCAAATGCAACAAGTTTGAGCAATTTTGGAAGGATTGTTTTTTGAAACAAACTGCTCTAAAAGTTTGAAGGAAGGAATTGCAGATACTAGTTAAACCAAAGATAGACACAAAATGATGGACTACTCAGCTGGTCAGGCAGCATCTCTGGAGAAAAGAAATAGGTGATGTTTTGGGTCGAGATCGTTCTTCAGGCTGGGTCTTAGTCTGAAGAACGGTCCCGTCCCAAAACATCGCCTACTCCGTTTCTCAAGAGATGTTGCCTGGCCCGTGGAATTACTCGAGCATTTTGTGTCTATCTTTGGTTTAAACTAGCATCTGCAATTCCTTCCTTCCAAACGTCACTGATTCCTTTTATCTAGAAATGTTGCGTGACCCGTTGAGTTAACTCGGCAGCTGGAACAAAAAGTGAGTAAAAAAAGGTGAGTGAATGCATTCCTGTTTGAATAAGTGTAGGAAGGAACTGCAGATGGTGGTTTACACCGAAGACAGGCACAAAAAGCTGGAGTAGTTCAGCGGGTCATGCAGCATCGCTGAAAAAAATGAGTCTCGACCCGAAGCGTCGCCTATTCCTTTTCTCCGGAGATGCCGTCTGACCCGCTGAGTTACTCCAGCTTTTTGTGTCCATCTCTTGTTTGAATAAGATTATTTGAAAATGAAATGATCCACACACACTCTTAAAAATAAATCGCCTTTATGTGAAAAATAAACCAATTGCAAAACTTTGCCAACATGAAGGGGAATATCCTTTGGGGTCGTTCGCTACCATCCGCCGTCACTGATAAAACAGTGCAGGATATGATAACGTGGCCAATGATACAGGTGTGAGGCGAGATCCCCGAAATACAGTCTGCCGAGCGATGAATAAACAGGGGTGAGAAATGTACTAACCGTCAACCTATATATTGAAAAATCCCCAAACTCGGGTTCAGTGAGTTTTAAAAAGTACATCAGACAAGAAACCTTTACAAATAGCGAAGCTTCACGATTGGCAGCACACACACCTGGTGAAAATGTCCCAAAGGGCGGAAACAGGCCCTTCGGCCCACTGAGCCAGCCGTCAAACACTCATTTACCTCAAACTCATTTCTGCCCGCATTCACTTCAATTTCCCACCTGAGCTCCATTCGACCACTCACCGACACATTGGGGGAAGGTGACAGTCCTTCAGGTGTTTTTGCCATTCATTTCTCATCGAGTCATGGGTTCATACAACACAGCAGGTGTTGCGGGGAGCATTCATACAACAAAGCAGCGTGTGGGGAGCGAAAGGGAGCACTTGGGGGAAACTCCATAAAATAGTACCGGAGGTTAGAATCGAACCCGAGTCCCTGGAGCAGTGACACACGCTGCTCAAGTGAATGTATAATGAAATGAATGAGGACAGACAATAATCTGATTAATTGAACTCATCCAAGGGTGTAGATTTAACGTGAGCAGCAGGCGGAATAGAGGGCATCTGATAATTATTTTCCTAACCCAGTAAGTACTGTAGTCGTAATCTGAGAACGCGACGGAGGCAGGTTTACAAAGTATTTGGGCCAGAACTCGAATAACGGTCAGGAAGGCTATGGTTGGAATGGACATGGTGGGCGGAGGAGCCCGTTTCTGTGTTGTATAAACCCATGACTGGATGAGAAATGAGTGGCAAAAACACCTGAAGGATTGTGAGATAATGATCATGGATGACTTTTAATGGAAATTCCACACATACAGATAGACAGCCAAGAAGAACTTCAAATCTACACTCAGATGGACTGGCAGATGGAGGAGATAGGAGTTGGGGAAAGAGAGGAAAAGCCCAAGAGAAATACAGGGAAAGGGATATTGGAAAAGACAGATGGTGGAATCCTGAAATGCATGTCAAAACATTTAAATGACCAAGAGCAGACCCGTTGGGTCTGGACCCCGAACGTGCTTCAGACCCCGGGGCAAAAATCGCTAGCGAAAGGAAAAAAATGGCGTCGTTTTTGGAGCAGAGCCGGTCGGCAGCAGCCGTTATGGTGGCTGGCCAGCAGGAGGAGACAAAATGAGTGAGTGGGGGGGGGGGATTTTATTTTAAAATGTGTACATAAAAATGTCTAAATCTAATAAGGAGTGTGTTAGGGTATGTAAAAGTGTAATGTATAGCGAAATGGAAAAAAATCACGGAGTTTTCGCATGTGGTTTTGGCAGAGCAAGGAATCAAAGGCCAAATGTGACACCCACAAATAAATAAACACATCCACACACACATCCACACACACAGAGTTTTAATAGTATATAGATAAACACATAGCAAATAGGTGCAGGAGTAGGCCATTCGGCCCTTCAATCCAGCATTGCCATTCAATATGATCATGGCTGATCATCCAAAATCAGTACCCCGTTTATGCTTTCTCCCCATATCCCTTGATTCCGTAACCCTAAGAAATTTAAACATGGGAGGCTTTTTATAGTGAAAAAAAAACTGCATGACATCATTTTTACCATGTGATGATTCTTTCTCATGTCGGTAGTCGTTGTTGGCTCAAGAGTAACTCGGAAGAGGAACTTGGTACATCGCAGAAACGAGAAGTAAACGGTAAACTTAGACATACACGTGGGAACTCGTTTAAACTCGTGAACATAAACTTGGAATCTCGTAGAAAAACTACAAGTTTGATTTTTTCTTTCACTCGGGATCACTCGTGGGTGGACTCGCACCGTGGGACAGGGCTATTACTATTTGCAAGTGCCTTCACTGTTTGGTTTAGTTTAATTTAGAAAAAAAGTATGGAAACAGGCCCTACATCGCCACCACCCATCAGTACCAACAGAACTATTTCTGCATAAACCCAAACCTCCTGACCCTCACTCTGACATCAACATCAATCCTGCAATGAAACCAGTTTCAGTGGGGAACATGGAAAAACATTCAAACACCAGAAAAACAACCTCAAAATAAGATCACAACCCACCCATTACACAAAACATGCTGTTGAGGAAATTGACTTAAAGGAAAAACAGAGACTCAAGAGGCTTTATTGCATGATATCATGGAGAGACTGCGGCAGTCCAACTGCTCATCAGTTCTCTGTCTTTGCAGTAGAATTATCCGATATTTATATTGTGCAATGAACAACATTTTTCTGATTAAATACAATTATTCAAAAATATACTTTGTCCTTGACTATATGTTTTCCCATTATTACTATCTACAACATGATTATTAATTATTCTATTTGTCATAATATACTTTTTGTTTATGTTAATCTTATTCAACTACGGATGGTTAATACAAGCATAATCCAAGGACATCCTGACATTATTCTATCTCAACTTCCAAGAGTATTACGTCTCAAAGAAGACTTCGACTGGACGAGAAAACTTGTTTTGCAAGATACTCATAATCTTCTCTGCAGCTGGTCAACAGAAGTTGCCAATTGCTACATCAGCACACCCTTTCATTACCTTATTTAATTCTAACCTGGAATTCTACACATGCTAATCAGCAAATGGTGTACACATAGCTGAGGATCTCATATCTAATTGATCAAATCCGTGCTACTAAAATATGTCTTTGAGAATTAAGCAAGGTAGAAAATGAAGGATCCTGGACATACACTTCCACACTATTGACAAAGGAGTAATGATGAGATAAAAGTGCTTCCATTTTCAACCAGAACTGCTGAGTGAATGATCCACCTTGGCCTCCTCCAGAGGTCTCACTGGCACATAAACCAGCCAACCTGCTGCACTTTGCATGTTAACAAGAAACAGCTGAACGCACTGGACATTCTGAACACAGTGGAAGTGTTTTCAGTATCCTGGCTTTAGTGCTGGGCTCCTGCTTCAGTGCTAGCTGCAGCCAGGCTGTTCCTGTACAGAAACAGCAGAGGCACCTCCAGGGACATTGTGCTCATAAAAGTCAGAGCAAATCTCATTTGGTCATTAACTCCCTCATTATTTTAACCTCAATCTGACTTGACTCAGCTATCAAGTGGAACTCACCTACCAATTGCTTATCCATATCCATTCTGGGCTTTCTCAGGACCACACAGCACCAGGCTCCAGTACAACCTTGGTTCAAGCACAGAGAAAAGGAATGCGTTGCAGAAGTGGTGAGTAACTGGCCTGGATACCGAGGTAGAATACAATCATTGAGTCAGTCCTGCTAAACACAACTGAAAACAATTAAGCAATAAATGAATGTAATTAAAGAGCCTCAGTGAAATGCAAATACTGGGTACACCATCACACTCCTGACTTGCGGGTTGGGCAGTGAGTCACTGGTCACAGGATGTCAGATTAATATTTGCTTATTTTGTGTGAGTGGCCCTATAAAACAATCCAAATATTTTATCTATGCAAATAAAGAATCATAGGCATCAGGGCACATCATTGCTACATGTTAGAGTGTCCTGGTGTATAACTCACAAAACGCCAGCTTTCAGGTCCAGCGCGTAGTAGGAAAAATAACAGAATGTTATTGTTTATTACTATAGATGCCTAAATACAATAGTTGAGATGTTATATTTCAGGTGTTTGGGTCATCGGTGAGACCATGTATGGAACTTTGCATGTTAAATTGGCTTCTTTATTTAAGGAAGCGCATGCACGCACGCACACACACACACACACACACTCACACACTCTGACCATTTTATTTAATACTAGACTAAGTGGGACCCGTTGGGTCCCAGCTTCACACGGGAGGGCTGGTCCCCCAATGCAATATTCCACATCTCCACCAATTCCAATATTGGTGGCCAGTGGGATGGGGGGTGGGGGGGTGGGGGCTTTCTGCAGCGTTACTATGGGTGTTGTGGGCTGAATGGTTTCCAGAGGACTAGTATGGACATTGTGGGCCGAATGGATTCTTGGGCTGGCAGCTCAGTCACTCATGCCTGGTGTGCTGGCAGCTCACTTGCTCATGGCTGGTGGGCTGGCAGTTGACTCACGGCTATTCCTTGAAATTCCATTTCAAGCAGGGTGCAAGGCCACTAAATTCAAGTGCAGTTTCATGCCAGTTCAAGCAGGGTGCAAGGCCACCAAATTCAAGTGCAGTTTCATGCCAGTTCAAGCAGGGTGCAAGGCCACCAAATTCAAGTGCAGTTTCATACCACTTCAAGCAGGGTGCGAGGCCACCAAATGCAAGTGCAATTTGATACTGTTTCATGCAGGGTGCAAGGCCATCAAATGCAAGTAATGTTTCATACCGTTTCATGCAGGGTGCAAGGCCACCAAATGCAAGTGCAGTTTCATACCGTTTCATGCAGGGTGCAAGGACACCAACCTCAAGTGCAGTTTCATACCGTTTCATGGACGGTGCAAGGCCACCAAGTTCAAGTGCAGTTTCATACCGTTTCAAGCAGGGTGCAAGGCCACCAACCGCAAGTGCAGTTTCATACCGTTTCAAGCAGGGTGCAAGGCCACCAAACTCAAGTGCAGTTTCATACAATTTGAAGCAGGGTGCAAGGCCACCAAACTCAAGTGTACTTTCCTACCATTTCAAGCAGGGTGCAAGGCCACCAAACTCAACCGCTGTTTCCTACCATTTCATGGAGGGTGCAAGGGCACCAAATTCAAGTGCAGTTTCCTACCATTTCAAGTAGGCTGCAAGGCCACCAAATTCAAGTGCAGTTTCATGCCAGTTCAAGCAGGGTGCAAGGCCACCAAATTCAAGTGCAGTTTCATGCCAGTTCAAGCAGGGTGCAAGGCCACCAAATTCAAGTGCAGTTTCATACCACTTCAAGCAGGGTGCGAGGCCACCAAATGCAAGTGCAATTTGATACTGTTTCATGCAGGGTGCAAGGCCATCAAATGCAAGTAATGTTTCATACCGTTTCATGCAGGGTGCAAGGCCACCAAATGCAAGTGCAGTTTCATACCGTTTCATGCAGGGTGCAAGGACACCAACCTCAAGTGCAGTTTCATACCGTTTCATGGACGGTGCAAGGCCACCAAGTTCAAGTGCAGTTTCATACCGTTTCAAGCAGGGTGCAAGGCCACCAACCGCAAGTGCAGTTTCATACCGTTTCAAGCAGGGTGCAAGGCCACCAAACTCAAGTGCAGTTTCATACAATTTGAAGCAGGGTGCAAGGCCACCAAACTCAAGTGTACTTTCCTACCATTTCAAGCAGGGTGCAAGGCCACCAAACTCAACCGCTGTTTCCTACCATTTCATGGAGGGTGCAAGGGCACCAAATTCAAGTGCAGTTTCCTACCATTTCAAGTAGGCTGCAAGGCCACCAAATTCAAGTGCAGTTTCATGCCAGTTCAAGCAGGGTGCAAGGCCACCAAATTCAAGTGCAGTTTCATGCCAGTTCAAGCAGAGTGCAAGGCCACCAAATTCAAGTGCAGTTTCATACCACTACAAGCAGGGTGCAAGGCCACCAAATGCAAGTGCAATTTGATACCGTTTCATGCAGGGTGCAAGGCCATCAAATGCAAGTGCAGTTTCATACCGTTTCATGCAGGGTGCAAGGCCACCAAATGCAAGTGCAGGTTCATACCGTTTCATGCAGGGTGCAAGGACACCAACCTCAAGTGCGGTTTCATACCGTTTCATGGACGGTGCAAGGCCACCAAGTTCAAGTGCAGTTTCATACCGTTTCAAGCAGGGTGCAAGGCCACCAACCGCAAGTGCAGTTTCATACCGTTTCAAGCAGGGTGCAAGGCCACCAAACTCAAGTGCAGTTTCATACAATTTGAAGCAGGGTGCAAGGCCACCAAACTCAAGTGTACTTTCCTACCATTTCAAGCAGGGTGCAAGGCCACCAAACTCAACCGCTGTTTCCTACCATTTCATGGAGGGTGCAAGGGCACCAAATTCAAGTGCAGTTTCCTACCATTTCAAGTAGGCTGCAAGGCCACCAAATTCAAGTGCAGTTTCATGCCAGTTCAAGCAGGGTGCAAGGCCACCAAATTCAAGTGCAGTTTCATGCCAGTTCAAGCAGAGTGCAAGGCCACCAAATTCAAGTGCAGTTTCATACCACTACAAGCAGGGTGCAAGGCCACCAAATGCAAGTGCAATTTGATACCGTTTCATGCAGGGTGCAAGGCCATCAAATGCAAGTGCAGTTTCATACCGTTTCATGCAGGGTGCAAGGCCACCAAATGCAAGTGCAGGTTCATACCGTTTCATGCAGGGTGCAAGGACACCAACCTCAAGTGCGGTTTCATACCGTTTCATGGACGGTGCAAGGCCACCAAGTTCAAGTGCAGTTTCATACCGTTTCAAGCAGGGTGCAAGGCTACCAACCTCAAGTGCAGTTTCATACCGTTTCATGCAGGGTGCAAGGCCACCAACCTCAAGTGCTGTTTCATACCGTTTCATGGACGGTGCAAGGCCACCAAGCTCAAGTGCAGTTTCATACCATTTCAAGCAGTGCGCAAGGCCACCAAACTCAAGTGCAGTTTCCTACCATTTCAAGCAGGGTGCAATGCCACCAAATTCAAGTGCAGTTTCATACCATTTCAGGCAGGGTGCAAGGACACCAAATTCAAGTGCAGTTTCATGCCAGTTCAAGCAGGGTGCAAGGCCACCAAATTCAAGTGCAGTTTCATACCACTTCAAGCTGGGTGCAAGGCCACCAAATGCAAGTGCAGTTTCATACCACTTTAAACAGGATGCAAGGCCACCAAATGCAAGTGCAATTTGATACCGTTTCATGCAGGGTGCAAGGCCATCAAATGCAAGTGCAGTTTCATACCGTTTCATACCGTTTCATGCAGGGTGCAAGGCCACCAACCTCAAGTCCTGTTTCATACCGTTTCATAGACGGTGCAAGGCCACCAAGTTCAAGTGCAGTTTCATACCGTTTCAAGCAGGGTGCAAGGCCACCAACCTCAACTGCAGTTTCATACCGTTTCAAGCAGGGTGCAAGGCCACCAAACTCAAGTGCAGTTTCATACAATTTGAAGCAGGGTGCAAGGCCACCAAACTCAAGTGTAGTTTCCTACCATTTCAAGCAGGGTGCAAGGCCACCAAACTCAAGTGCTGTTTTCTACCATTTCATGCAGGGTGCAAGGGCACCAAATTCAAGTGCAGTTTCCTACCATTTCAAGCAGGCTGCAAGGCCACCAAATTCAAGTGCAGTTTCATGCCAGTTCAAGCAGGGTGCAAGGCCACCAAATTCAAGTGCAGTTTCATACCACTTCAAGCTGGGTGCAAGGCCACCAAATGCAAGTGCAGTTTCATATCACTTTAAACAGGATGCAAGGCCACCAAATGCAAGTGCAATTTGATACCGTTTCATGCAGGGTGCAAGGCCATCAAATGCAAGTGCAGTTTCATACCGTTTCATACCGTTTCATGCAGGGTGCAAGACCACCAACCTCAAGTGCTGTTTCATACCGTTTCATGGACGGTGCAAGGCCACCAACCTCAAGTGCAGTTTCATACCATTTCAAGCAGTGTGCAAGGCCACCAAACTCAAGTGCTGTTTCATACAATTTGAAGCAGAGTGCAAGGCCACCTAACTCAAGTGTAGTTTCCTACCATTTCAAGCAGGGTGCAAGGCCACCAAACTCAAGTGCCGTTTCCTACCATTTCATGAAGGGTGCAAGGCCACCAAACTCAAGTGCAGTTTTCTACCATTTCAAGCAGGGTGCAATGCCACCAAATTCAAGTGCAGTTTCATACCATTTCAGGCAGGGTGCAAGGACACCAAATTCAAGTGCAGTTTCATACCATTTCAAGCAGGGTGCAAGGCCACCAAATTCAAGTGCTGTTTCCTACCATTTCAAGCAGGGTGCAAGGCCACCAAATTCAAGTGCAGTTTCCTACCATTTCAAGCAGGCTGCAAGGCCACCAAATTCAAGTGCAGTTTCATGCCAGTTCAAGCAGGGTGCAAGGCCACCAAATTCAAGTGCAGTTTCATACCACTTCAAGCTGGGTGCAAGGCCACCAAATGCAAGTGCAGTTTCATACCACTTTAAACAGGATGCAAGGCCACCAAATGCAAGTGCAATTTGATACCGTTTCATGCCAGTTCAAGCAGGGTGCAAGGCCACCAAATTCAAGTGCAGTTTCATACCACTTCAAGCTGGGTGCAAGGCCATCAAATGCAAGTGCAATTTCATACCGTTTCATACCGTTTCATGCAGGGTGCAAGGCCACCAACCTCAAGTGCTGTTTCATACCGTTTCATGGACGGTGCAAGGCCACCAACCTCAAGTGCAGTTTCATACCATTTCAAGCAGTGTGCAAGGCCACCAAACTCAAGTGCTGTTTCATACAATTTGAAGCAGGGTGCAAGGCCACCAAACTCAAGTGTAGTTTCCTACCATTTCAAGCAGGGTGCAAGGCCACCAAACTCAAGTGCCGTTTCCTACCATTTCATGAAGGGTGCAAGGCCACCAAACTCAAGTGCAGTTTCCTACCATTTCAAGCAGGGTGCAATGCCATCAAATTCAAGTGCAGTTTCATACCATTTCAGGCAGGGTGCAAGGACACCAAATTCAAGTGCAGTTTCATACCATTTCAAGCAGGGTGCAAGGCCACCAAATTCAAGTGCAGTTTCATACAATTTCAAGCAGGGTGCAAGGCCACCAAATTCAAGTGCAGTTTCATACCATTTCAAGCAGGGTGCAAGGCCACCAAATTCAAGTGCAGTTTCATACAATTTCAAGCAGGGTGCAAGGCAACCAAATTCAAGTGCAGTTTCATACAATTTCAAGCAGGGTGCAAGGTCACCAAATCACATGCAGTTTCATACCATTTCTCGTGATCTCTCCCTCCCCAATCTTGCAGAGACTGAGCCACGCCCGCACTTCCGGGTTTTATTGTCCCTCCCCCAACCCCCATCGGAAGGTGCGTGGCCTTCATGGCATGATTGACAGGAGAGAGAATCTCAACATTTTTAAAACATTTTTTATATTTTTCATCGATGGGAAAAATCCTCAGCACCTGATGAGCGGAGGGGGACTGAGTAAGATGGCCAAAAATCACAGCCGTACGTGGTAGCGTTTCTTCTAAAATCAATATACAGCGCAAACAGGAAGTGGTCAAGATTAGACTTTTAATTATATAGAAGGCAACACGACCTTTCAATAAGGTAAAGGCAACACCACTTTTCAATAATGCAAAGTCAACACCACTTTTGAATAAGGCAAAGTCAACACCACTTTTGCATAAGGCAAAGTCAACACCACTTTTGAATAAGGCAAAGTCAACACCACTTTTCAATAAGGCAAAGGCAGCACCACTTTTCAATAAGGCAAAGGCAACACCACTTTTCAATAAGGCAAAGGCAACACCACTTTTCAATAAGGCAAAGGCAACACCACTTTTCAATAAGGCAAAGGCAACACCACTTTTCAATAAGGCAAAGGCAACACCACTTTTCAATAAGGCAAAGGCAACACCACTTTTCAATAAGGCAAAGGCAACACCACTTTTCAATAAGGCATCAAACCAAACCACTTTTGCATTTTCAAACCAAACCATTATTGCATTTTCAAACCAACCCACTTTTGCATTTTCAAACCAACCCACTTTTGCAATTTCTAACCAATCCACTTTTGCATTTTCAAACCAAACCACTTTTGCATTTTCAAACCAAATCACTTTTGCATTTTCAAACTACATTTTCAAACTACATTAAGGGCACTCACAGGTCAGTAAAACCACTCACAGATCAGACTGAGAGTTGTGACCTCTCGCTCCCCCATCTTGCAGAGACTGAGGCAGTCCACACTTATGGTCTTATAGTCCCCCCCCCCACCGGAAGGGGCGTGGCCTTAATGCCGTGATTGACAGGAGAGAAATCTCAACATTTTTTAAACATTAATGTCTTTTATTTTTCATCGATGGGAAAAATCCTTTTGTCCGGCGCAGCGGAGGAGGACTCTGAGTAAAATGGCCAAAAATCACAGCCGTAAGTGGTAGCGTTTTTTCTAAAATCAATATGCAGTGCAAACAGGAAGTGGTCAAGATTTGAGTTTTAATTATATAGATATTGTTGACAGAGTACTATGTTTACATATTCTGTTTTGCTACTGCACATAAGAATTCAGTTTGAAGAAGGGTCTCAACAAAAAATGTTACCCATTGTTTCTCTCCAGAGATGCTGCCTGTCCAGCTGAGTTACTCCAGCATTTTGTGTCAATCTAAGAATTTAGATTTTTAATCCAACAGGATCCCACCACTAGTCACATTTTCCCATCTCCACCCCTTTTCGCCTTCCGCAGAGACCGTTCCCTCCGCAACTCCCTGGTTAACTCATCCCTTTCCACCCATACCACCCCTTCCCCAGGTACCTTCCCTTGTAACCGCAGAAGATGCAACACCTGTCGCTTTACCTCCTCCCTTGACTCGGTCCAGGGACCTTGACAGTCCTTTCAGGTGAGGCCAAGGTTCACTTGCGCATCCTCCAACCTCATCTACTGTATCCGTTGTTCAAGATGTGGACTCATATACATTGGCGAGACCAAACACAGATTGGGCGATCATTTCGCGGATCACCCAAAACGTCACCCATTCCTTCTCTCCAGAGATGCTGCCTGGTGTCTATCTTCGGTTTAAACCAGCATCTGCAGTTCCTTCTTACATACATATTGTTATATTTGGGACATATGGCAATGAAACACTCTTGAAATATACAGTATTGTAAGCAGGTCAAAGCAGTATCACGAGCAATATCCTGAAAAGAAGGGTTGCCTGATAAGGAAAGTTTGGGTGAGCTAGGTTTGCACTGCTGGAGTTTAAGTAAAGTAAAGTAAATTTATTTATATAGCACTTTTCAGTCGATTTCAATCAAAAGCCAAAGTGCTTTCCAGGGAAGACTATCCATACAAATAATAAAAAGAGGTAGAAAAAAATGACACAACACACTATAAGAAATTCAACACGAACACCCCCCCACAGTTGAATCTACACTCTCCACTGTGAGGGAAGGCACCAAAATGTCCAGTCCTCCTCCTCCTCCAAGTCCACCCAAGGTCGGGGCCAGTTTGAGGCCACTGCAGCCAGTCGCCGCAACGGCAGCCCGATCATTATAGGCCCCACCCGCATCGGGTGGAAAAGTCCTCAGCAGCTTAGAAATGTCTGGAGCGGCTGCTCCTTCCCCGGAGACTGCGACGCCCGTGGACTTTAGGCCATGCCGGTTGGAGCTTCGACTCTGCGGTGCTTCCGATCCAGCGCCGCCCGCCCACAAAGAAAGTTCAATCACTTTGTCCTCCAGCGGTCGGGGGCCTCAAGCCTTCCGTTGACGGGATGATCTTATTCCCGTGGCCTTCCACGTCGGGGTGGGAATCGCAGCTCCTGCATCGGGGGGGGTTGAATCTCAGCACCCCCGTGCCGGGCGATCTGACCTCGGGTCGGGGTTTGTCGAACGTCGTGCGGCTGCCAGAGTTTCCGGAAAAACAGTTGTTTGAAAAGTGCATTTGTTGCTGGCAATTGCATTTCCATATAATTGTTGGACATGTAGGAAAGACTTGGATAGGTGATGTTTCAGATGATGTTTCACACTGAAGCAGGGTACCGACCCAAAATGTCACCTATTCAAGTTCTCCAGGGATGCTGCCAGACCCGCTGAGTTACTCCAGCATTTTATGTCTTTCTTTGGTAAACCAGCATCTGCAGTTCCTTGTTTCTACATTCCACTCGACATGTGCCTTGTATTTATAGGCAACACCTCATAAGCAGAAAGATATCTCTAAGCACTTTAAAGCCAGAAAGAAAGTCATCCATTTCAGCAAGTATAATTTCAAATGAACATTACTACTGTAATTGGATGCAAGATGAGTTTGCAACTCATGAAACAGTGATCATCAGTCCTCATACTTATGATTTGTTAATTGCTGTCAAGCTGGAATTATGAGATCTACCTAGACATATTTAATTTAACTGTTATTTGTTATAAACTATTAAGTCCTAACATTTTAATACCCTGTTAAATCATTGTGGCGAGATGGCAACTGGTTTTACTGCGTGTAATTGTATTTTTAAGTCTGACTAATATCATCTATTGCAATTTAAGGGCCAGTAATAATATAGAGTCATACAGAACAGAAGGAGGCCCTTTGGCCCAACTTGTCTGTGCCAAAAGATGCCCTAACTAAGCTAGTCCCATTTACTATCATTTGGCCCATATCCCTCTAAACATTTCTTATCCATGTATCTGTCCAAATGTCTTTTTAAATGTTGTAAAATCCTGCCTCAATAGATTCATCTAGCAGCTCATTCCATCTACCCACTACCCTGTCTGTCAAAGAATTGATTTCAAAATACTACTGTTGGTTTACAAAGCACTGAATGGTTTAGGGCCAAAATACATTTCTGATCTTCTGCTTAGCTACGAACCACCCAGACCTCTCAGATCGTCTGGGACAGGTCTGCTCTGTCCCCAGAGTCAGAACTAAACATGGAGAGGCAGCTTTTAATTTTTATGCACCACATATCTGGAACAAACTACCAGAAAACTGCAGGTCTGCTGCAACTCTCAGCTCTTTTAAATCTAGACTGAAGACTTTTCTGTTTGCCGCTGCCTTTCAGTAAACAATACAATTTATTAATTACCTATACTGCACTGTAACTTCTATTCCTGGTTTTATTCTATTTTCAATATTTTATTTGATTGCTTTTAATTTTGTAATTATTATCTGAATAATCTAATAATCATTTTATATCTAAATGTCATTTTATATGTGTTTCTTTCAAATGCTTTAAATGTTTTATGTAAAGCACTTTGAATTACCTTGTGGTTGAAGGGTGCTATACAAATAAACTTGCCTTGCCTTGCCTTGCCTCTGTGTGAAAATGCTGTCCCTGTTCCTGTTAAATCTTTCTCCCTTCACCTAGTTCTTGAATCCCCCACCTTGGGAAATGACACTGTGCATGCACCCTATCTATTCCCCCTTATAGTTTTATACATCCCTATAAGATCCACTCAGCCTCCTGCACTCCAACAAAAAAAGTTTAGGTTTATTTTTGTCATGTGTACGAAAAAAGGGACAAAGAAAAGTTTTGTTTTGCATGCTATCGAATCAAATCAGATAATACTTTATATGAATGCAATCAAGCCAAACTCAAATATAATGCCGAGAGTAAAGAGAAAGATACAGAGTGCAAAATATATTTCTCAGCATAACTGTTCTAGAGACAAAGTCCAGTTTCCACAATGAGGTAGTTTGGAGAATCGTGACTGTACCCTAGCTAAAAGAAGGACTATTCAGAAGTTTGATAACAAAGAGGAAGAAGCTGTTCCTGAGTCTCGTGGTGCGTGCTTTCAAGCTCCTGTGACTCTGCCAAACAGGACCGGGAGAAGAAGATGATGATCGGGGGTGGGAAAGGTTTTTGATTCTGTTGGCTGCTTTCCTGAGGTAGTGTGAAGTGTAGATGTAGTCAATGGTGGGGAATCTGGATTGTGTGATAGATTGCCAAGGGGTGCCGTACGATGGCTGCATCGCCAACGGTCTGTCTCCTCGTTTTCCTTCTTTGTGTTTTTAGTTTGTTGTAAAATGTATGTTTTAGTTTATCTTTATTTTTGTATTTTGTGCGGGGTGTTGGGGGGGGGGAAATATTTTTTAATCTTTCCTCGACGGAGATGTGAATTTTTCCGTGTCATATCTCCGTCTGCACTGCGGCCTAACATCGTGGAGTTGGCGGCCTCTTGCTGGGACCCCGGAGCTCTAACCGCAGGAGCCTGCGGACTTAACATCATGAGCTGGCGATCCCTTTGCCAGGGATCGACCTCGGAGCTCCAAAGGAATTTAACAACGTGGAGCTCGTGGTTCCTGGTTAGAGACCAACTTTGGGAACAACAAACTGCGGGAGCTTTGACCGCCCTGACGCAAGAGTTTTGATCGCCCCGACGCGGGGGCTTTGATGTTGTCATAAAACCTCCATGGTCTACAAATATCCTTTGGTGAATAAAATCTTCCATTCTTATTGGGCTGTACTTATGTAACTCCAGGGGAACAATCTTGCAGTTGATACTACAGCTCTGAAATAGCCCAGCGAGTCATCAGTCGCATCAAGTAATTAAAAATAAACAAGACAATCTACAAATTCAGAAAGTGCTGGAGTAACTCAGCAGGTCAATAGCTGTACCTGCAGAGGGAATGGGCAAGCGATTGTAATAGGGCACTGCTTGCCCTGCCAGTGATATCACATTCTGTAAATAAATCAACGAATGACCATAAAATAATTCCTCCAGCAAGAGGGAAATATTTCATTTTTAAATTTTATCATTTAAATCCCTTAGCCATATTTCAAACATAATAGTTGGACCATTTGCAAGATCTGACATTAAAGGCAACCTTCAATTATCATTATACCGAAGCATTGAACAATACATAGAAGAATTAGTGAAATTTCAAAACCTTTATATGATTAACAATGGATAAGCATGGTAATTAAGCTTTGTTTTCCACTTGGTCCACAAGATGGTCTGCAGTTTATATAGATTGGGTTGGCCACAGTGGGGCCGTGGTAGAGTTGCTGTCTTACAGCGCTTGCAGCGCAGGAGACCCGGGTTCAATCCCGACTACGGGTGCTGTCTGTACGTAGTTTGTACGTTCTTCCCGTGACCGCGTGGATTTTCTCCGAGATCTTCGGTTTCCTCCCACACTCCAAAGACATACGGGTATGTAGGTTAATTGGCTTGGTGTATGTGTAAATTGTCCCTAGTGTATGTAGGTCGATAGTGTTAGTGTGTGGGGATCGCTGGTCGGTGCGGACTCGGTGGGCCGAAGGACCTGTTTCGTGCTGTATCTCTAAACTAAAATAAGATTGAAGTTTCCATTTAAGATCTAACCTGGAGATTTATTTTCCAGGAGGCTTATTGCCTATCCCAAATAAATAAATTCTTGGTTAATCCATTTAATTAAAAAAAACTATATCCATGAAAATTCAATAACTGCATGTAAGCCATTTGACCTTTGTGACAGAGCCATGCTTAATTTCTATTACTAAAATAAGCAGAATAATAAACCCCTACTCAATTGCGCACTAAATTCCAGGAACCACCAGCTTAAAGTTTTATTGCCAAAATTTATGTTTTAAAAGTAAACTCAGGCGAGGCTCAAAAGTGAGCAGTACCGCTGGCAGACCCTGTGCCTCACAGCTTCAGCAACCTGGGTTGAATACTAATCTCTGTTGTTGTCTTCATGGAATATGTGTCCAGTGAAAAATGTGGGTTTACCCCAGGTTTTCCAGTTTCTCCGCGCATCCCAAAGGCATCAAAAGCTGGTCTGTTAAATGGCCACTTGTAGAGCATGTGTGGATCCTAGAATCTGGGAAGAGTAGATGGGAACGTGGAGAGAATAATTTACAGAGAAAGTTAGAGTGAGAGAGTTATCACAGGCTCATTGGGCTGAAATGGCCACCTTCATCAAAAGCAAATGGGCACATTTGTTTTTGGTAAAAGAAACTCCCGAATCGATATAATTTGTAAAGCAATCGTTTTTACAAAACACTGCAGGAG
>CM075983.1:37507204-37509266 GCA_038087875.1 Malacoraja senta
TTTGATAGAGGTCAGATTCAGCATGTAACCTTCGTTCCCAAATAATTACAGAGGTACTAATCCAAAAATCAAACATGTTGTACCATCTATTGATTATGATTCCAACTTGCCCCTTTTATACCCCAGTTCTTCTCCTGACAGATATTCCCATGTTGTGTACAGTTGTTCTTGTGTACATTTGATGTGCATCTGACAGTAGCAAGTCTTCAAGGAGCTCTTGGTTCATTTTGCATTGTTAGATGTATATCCCATGTGCGAATACAACTAATAATAGTTTGCATTAAATAACTGTAATTTTCCAAAATGCCAATGTTTGCAATTATGGATGGGAAATGCTTAGTGGGTTGCATTTATAGCCTATTTGTTATTCCAACTTGTTTCATTCAAATTACTGGTTAATTCTTATTAAGCACTAAATTAGCACTGCTGTGATGATTGTGTTGTTTGATTCAAATAATTGAGGTTTTATTTGCTTTCAATCATGAAGAGCACACTTTATCTTTTATTTGAAATACAGACATTCGAAAGCTAAAATCAGATGAACATTTCCTGTTGCAAGTGGAGGTCTTTGTAAAGTTACCAAGAAAGAAACAAACATTAACTCATAAACTGATATTTTATGATCAGCATCTTGTCAAATAATAAGAAAGATTTACCCAGCTCCAAAAAATCAATCTGTGCAATTGGAAAGTCAAGTTATCCCGGAGAAGTGCAATTTTTGTGCATAATTCTTGATGCCTTTGTCTCCTCATTTCTGAGTTGGGTACTTTGTCTCCATAGAATTTATTTTCTGGAACCAAACAACTCCAAATGATATCAGCAGCACAGAAATCACAACATTTTTTTGCAGTGAGATTTTTAAACTGTCTCAAAAGCAAAAGTAATATTTACTGACGGAACAAATAGATTTTACTAAACCTGAATCATTGCTGTTTGAAAGATTCAACACTCAAATTACTTTCTATGCCCTCACCGTGATGGTTGCAACCTCATTTTCCTCACGCTACTGCAGTATAGAAGGCACTGAAGCTCCATTACATGGATAGGAGACTTTATCTACTGAAGCTCCATTACATGGACTTTATCTACTGAAGATAGACCCAAAAAGCTGGAGTAACTCAGCTGGACAGGCAGCATCTCTGGAGAGAAGGAATTTGTGACATTTTGGGTCAAGACCCTTCTTCCTTTTCCTGAAGCTTTTAGGAGCAGACAGAACATGGACATTTGCCTGCATTACACTTGTCCCCAAAATACAGGTGTAAAATAACCACATTCATGTCTTTGTCAAGATTTCCCAGCAACCTCCTGCCGGGACCACATAACTGTAGCCCTGGTTACATTGCACTCCTCCCTACTAAAGCATCCATTCATTCTGGAGCAACACTCTGTATTTTTCCTTGCATTTAATATAGCCCTTTCAGAGCAGGTAAAGATCTGACTTGCCATGACCACACTGGGAATAATGAGAAGGCAATATCAAGAGAATTATGTAGGAAAGAACTGCAGATGCTGGTTTACACCAAACATAGACAATAAATGCTGGTGTAACTCAGGTAGCATCTCTGGAGAGAAGGAATAGGTGATGTTTCAGGTCGAAACCCTTCTTACTGTGCTGAAACTAACCTTGAAAGTTACATTGCAAAGCACAATACCATTCTGCATATCTCGCAATTGACGTTCTTGCTCTTTATGGAATTTTCCCAAACAAAAATATGTAGACATTTATAGGTCAATTGAGCCAACTAATGTTCAATTCTTTCAGCTTTACATGTAAATTGTGACTCTTCAGGTTTTGCTAATTATTTGATTTTTGTTTTGACAAATCTCTTTACAAAGCAGTTTTTGAAAAGTTTTTAATGCACAGCTGGGCTGGAAGCAAAAGTTCCATTTGTTGTATATTTTTACCCCAGCGGCACATAGATTAAAAATTCCGAAAGCAGCAACAAACACTTTTCATAACTGCATTTGCAAATATTGGGATGGGGCAAAAACCAATAACTGAACACTTTGCTTTTAGCTCCAGGATTAATGTACCAAGCAATCCAGAGACCCAGCAGCAAGA
>CM075983.1:37509466-37661214 GCA_038087875.1 Malacoraja senta
TTTAAAGTTTTACTGCCAATAAGGATACAAACAGGAAATATAGGTTTCCTTTCAAATCACATGCCATTGACTTGGAAATATATTACGACTTCTTCCTCATCTGTAGGTCAGAATCCTGCAAAGTATGCAGCAGCATTGTGTGAGTATCTCCAGAATAAGAGTTGCAACAACTCAAGGCAGATCCCACCATTTTCTCAAGGGCAATTAAGACAAGAAAATTAAATGGTAGCCTGGGATATTGCCTAAATCAGAAGGAAAACGAGGGTATAAATGACTAATGAGGCTTAATCTGTACTTTTGTGCCCTATAGTGCAGATCATAACAAAATGTCAAGGGTGTGAGGCATACACTGGAAATTAACTAAACCTACATCAGGGATAAAGAATTCAGCCATCTAGAGACATTACAGTGATTTGATTGTTCTCATTAGAGCAGAGAAAGTTACGTTTTTTTTTAAATAAAAGCATTCAGAGTCATCAGGGGTTTACATTGCCTGAAAGCATTAACGAAATGTAATGTCTGAAAGAGTGATAGAAGAAGGGTCAATACCAATATAAGAGAGGATTTTAATATCTATTTAAACTGTCGATTTCTATGACTATCAGGAATATCTCGTGAAGTGGTAATAATTCGGGAGTCTTGCAGAGAACCAATACAATAACGATGGGCAAAATTACTTCTGTGTGTGCTTTGTATTTCGATGATTCAATGATTATAAAGCACTGAAATGAAGCCCAAATTATAACAGTAACTTATCAGAAGGTCCAAATAACCTCATAAATAAAGTGTTATACCTATCCATTTGAAACAGAAGATTAGATTGCATCCTTGAAATCGAAGCAAGGAAACTATTAGCTTTTATTTAATACAGAGCTTCAGATATGTGGAGCATTTCACACCGTTTACTTGGTCAGAATTAGTAGTGGCAATGTTGGCTGCCAGATTTCTTATCCTCAATGTCCAATAATGTTCTTGATTGTTTTTTGATTGCCTTGTGCTCACTGAGAAATAATCTGGAGTTGATTGCCTGCAAATTCCATGGCTAATATTTATATTGTCAGGTTAATCTTTGCAATGAGCTATTTCTTTCACAACTGTAAACAAGTGTAGACAGCAACAGTGATCTAAAACTATCTTCCTGGAACACTTGCAATAAAAAAAGAGAGAACTCGCATTTCTTTAGTGATACTTACATTGGTATCACATCGCAAAGCTCCTTGCAGATTTCTGAAGTACTTTTCGAAATGTAGTCCCCGCTGTAATATGGAAAACGTGGGGCCCAATTTGATCACAAATAATTGAACATTCAGAATGAAGATTTGAGTTTTATTTTGGTGGTATTGGCTCATGCATAAAAACTCGCTTGGACATTTAAAGGTTCAAAGGGTCAATGGTCAGTTTATTGTCACGTGTAGCAATTAAGGTACAGTGAAACTCGAATTACCATACAGCCATACTAAAAAAAAACAAGACACACTACATAAAAGTTAACATAAACATCCACCACAGTGGATTCCCCACATTTCTTACCGTGATGGAAGGCAATAACGTCCAATCTTCTTCCCACTTTATTCTCCCGTGGTCGGGGCAGTCAAACCATTCACAGTCGGGGTGACCGAAGCTCCCGCAGTCGGCGGTCGAAGCCCTCGTGTCAGGGTGATTGATGCCCCTGCGTCGGGGCGATCGAAGCACCCGTGTCGGAGCGATCGAAGCTCCTGCATCGGGGCGCTTGACCATCCCTCCATCCCCCACATAAAACAAGCTAAAGAACACTAAAACATACATTTAACACATACTAAAAAACAACAAAGAAGGAAGGGACGAGACAGACTGTTGGCGAGGCGGCCATTGCGGGCGCCACCCGGTGGTTACTGAGATCTTTTTAGTTTATTTGACATATCAAAGTGGAAGATTTTATGACCGACCTGGAGGGCAAAGATGGCCTCAGTTAAACATTTCTATCGATAAATGAGACCCCAGACAATGCAACACTCACTCATTACATGACCAGAATGTCAGCTTGGATTACATCCAAAAATTTGTTGTTTGCGGCATTTACATTTTCATCTGTCAGCCAAGCCTATTGATACATGGAAGCTAAGTTTTTAAACAAGATACTGCTGTTATTTGTGAGGCCTTGCAGAGTTCTCCTATCATATAGCTCATTGTCAGCATGAAATGTGGATGTTATGCCAGCCTGTGGCTATATCTTTAGATATCAATTTTATAAACTTCAATACTCTTGGGATGTTGTTTAAAAAGGAACACTATCTCCACTAATGATCTCATTTACAGTGGAAGTTCTTCAAATATCATTCGATATGCTGAAGAGAATCCTTTACACTAATAATACAGTGTAATTATTATTTTTAAAACATTGGTAAAGAACTGTTTGCATTTAAAAAAAAGCATTAACTATTTTGCAGAGCATGGGAAGATCTAAATATTTCAATAAATACTATTGCCATGTTTGCAGGGCCTACAGGCAGTTGACTTTTGCACATAAATAAATTATTTTTCCTGTCTTATTGCCTGAAGCAGGCTTTAGCTTAAGAAGAAGAAATGATCTGAATGGGGATGCCAAGTTTTAAGCAGCTGACGGTCACTAAGAATCTTAAGTGCAGAACATTACGGGGGGGGGGGGTTATTAGAATGTAAAGATTTCAGTCTACTACAGTTTTACCCTCGGATCAAACCTTTCACAGTCACTCTGACTTATCATTTCAATGGTGCAGCAGAAGTACACAACCACCAGTTGAAGGTCTTGCCACACCACTGAAGGCAAGACTAGAATTTTGGTGGGAGAATGGGAGAGATGCTTGACAGATTTAGTTAAAGGGGAAAACGGCAAGAATTAACGGATAGCATTCTGCTGACTCCAAATCTCTGCCTAGTCAGAGTGCGTGTGCCTGTTTGGATTGCATGTCTGCATTTGCATGCTGCAGTGCTGAAGCACAGGATGGAATGGTCAGATGGAGGTGCACTGCACTCACCACAGAGTCCAGGGGCATTGCAACGTTTGCTGAGTTGAGGGGCCAGATACCGTAATAACGAGCCCTTTCACCTAATGCCTTCTCAAGCAGTTTCATTTAACGATCCCATTCACTTGAGTACAGTCATCAACATTCACTAAAAAAGTATTTTTGTACCTTTAATAGTAAGATTAAACAAGAACTTACCAGTTTGATGTTTGATCTTTATTTTATGAGGAGTTACGTTGGTGATTACGTGAAGAACCCCGGCAGGGCGCATGCGTGTCAATCTTCAAAGCAGGTATGAAATCACAGATAAAACAATAATTGAAGTAACCATATTAAGATGAGAAACATGAGAACTACCATTATGACCTTTTTTCTATGAGAGAGGGTTGGGCGTGGCGGGCACGTAATCACCAACGTAACTCCTCATAAAATAAAGATCAAACTTCAAACTGGTAAGTTCTCGTTTAATCTTACTATTTTACTTCGGAGTCACGTGAATGACTACGTGAAGATTTTAAATCTCTGTGATTTTTATGCCGCAGCTTAAAATACCGGCTGCTCACTGCATCGATTGACTGTGAGTATCATCAATAATGCTGTAAACATGACATTGCATAGTACTCACCAGGACGCCATCTTGTCCACGGGTAGCGCCTCCAGTACTCACCAGGACGCCGCCTTCACCGACCTCCACGTCGATGCTGCCGCCGACCTTCACATGCCTACTGATGACGCGCAGCCTCGCCGCTTCTACGGTAACTCAGACTTCCTTCCCCTCGCCGATTCCTCCGAACCTCGCCGCCCCCCGGGACCTCCTAACATGATCGCCGCACCGGGCCCATCCGACATCGCCGTCGCACTGGGCCCGCCGAACATCACAGCCGCACCCGGTCCTCCCAACATCGCCGCCGGACCGGGCCCATCCAGCATCGCCGCCGGACCGGAGCTCCCCGAACATGGCCGCCGCACCGCACCCTACTCACCCCGTCGCCTCACCGGGCTGGTTGAACCGCGCCGCCCCACCGACCATCCGCCTACTGGGACCTCCCAAGCATCGCCCGTGGACCCCGACTCTACTACCCACGGACCCCGACCATCGGGTCCGCCGACCCTCGCCACTGCAACGCCCTCCAGCCCCACCGACTCCACTGCCCGAGGACCCCGACCATCGGGTCCGCCGACCCTCGCCACTGCAACGCCCTCCAGCCCCACCGACCCCGACTCCACTGCCCACGGACCCCGACCATCGGGTCCGCCGACCCTCGCCACTGCAACGCCCCCCAGCCCCCCCGACCCTGACTCCACTGCCCGAGGACTCCTACCGTCGGGTCCGCCGACCCTCGCCATTGCACCTCCCTCCAGCAGCCCGCAGCCGTCGCCTCACCTGCAGACTGGTCTCTGTACTGGGCCTGAAGCCTCCACGCTGCTCACTCCCACTCTCCGGGGTTTGACTCCACTGGGTCCTAGCGCTAGTCTGCCTATCTCTGGTTATCTCAGTGTTAGTTCCACTGATTCTTCCCCATCCCTCTCCAACTATGGGACCACTTCTCTTCCACACCCACACCACAGCCCTCTCACCCCCCCACCCCCTGACCACCCACCACACCCCCACCACACATCGCCTCGTCCCCATTCCACCCACCTGCCTTCCTCCGGCCCCAACCCCCATCCATGCCGGGTGTTCACCATCCCTCCCGACCTCCCCCTCTCCGACATCGAACGGTCTGTCCTCAGCAGAGGTCTTACCTTTGTCCCCCTCCGTCCCCATCTCAATGAGTTCCGTGCCCTCCATGACTTGGAACACTTCTACCGTCGCCTCCGCCTCACAGCTCACTTCCATGGGAAGGAGTCCTCGCTCCCCACTGATGACCCCTTTTCCCGTCTCCAGTGCACCCCATCCTCATGGAACCCCCCTCGTAGCCTTCCGGCTTAGAACTCTTTATTCAAAACTGCCGCCGTGACATCAACCGCCTCAACTTCTCCACTCCCCTGTCTCACTCCAATCTCTCCCCCCTGAACGCACTGCCATCGACTCACTCCGCAACAACCTAGATTGGGTTATCAAACCCGCCGACAAGGGAGGTGCCGTGGTAGTCTGGCGCGTCGATCTCTACAAAGCTGAGGCAACGCGCCAACTCTCGGACACCTCCTCCTACTTACCCCTGGACCATGACCCCACTGACGAGCACCAGGCCACCATCTCCAGCACCATCACCGACTTCATCCACTCCCACGCCCTGCCCGACCGAGCCTTCAACCTCATCGTTCCCCAGCCCCGCACAGCCCGCTTTTACCTTCTCCCCAAAATCCACAAACCTGACTGTCCCGGTAGACCCATTGTCTCTGCCTGTTCTTGCCCCACCGAACTCATATCCACCTAACTCGACTCCATCCTATCCCCCTTGGTTAAATCCCTCCCTACCTATGTTCAAGACACCTCAGACACTCTCCGTCATCTCCGCGCATTCCACTCTCTAGGCCCTCACCCCCTCATCTTCACCATGGACGTCCAGTCATTGTACACCTCTATCCCCCACCAGGATGGTCTCGAAGCCCTCCGTTTTTTCCTCGACCGTAGAAGCAATCTATACCCTGCCACTGACACCCTCCTCCGCCTAGCGGAGCTGGTCCTTACACTTAATAACTTTTCATTTGACTCCTCCCATTTCCTCCAAATACAAGGCGTAGCTATGGGCACACGCATGGGCCCCAGCTACGCCTGCCTCTTTGCCGGGTACGTAGAACAATCCTTGTTCAATGCGTACCAGGGCCCCATCCCGACCTCTACCTCCGCTACATCGATGATTGTTTTGGTGCCACATCCTGCACCCACACACAACTGACTGACTTCATCCGCTTCACCACCAACTTCCATCCGGCACTCAAATACACCTGGAACATTTCCGACACTTCCCTACCATTCCTTGACCTCACTATCTCCATCGCAGGTGATAGACTCCTTACCGACATCCACTACAAACCTACCGACTCCCATGGCTATCTGGACTACACTTCTTCCCACCCTGCTTCCTGTAAGGACTCCATCCCCCACTCCCAATTCCTCCGTCTACGCTGCATCTGCTCCCAGGATGAGGCGTTCCACACCAGGGCATCTGAAATGTCCTCATTCTTCAGGGAACGGGGGTTCCCCTCCTCCACCATAGATGAGGCTCGCACCAGGGTCTCTGCCATACCCCGCAACACTGCTCTCTCTCCCCATCCCCCCACTCACAACAAGGGCAGAGTCCCCCTAGTCCTCACCTTTCACCCCACCAGCCGTCACATACAACAAGTGATCCTCCGTCAGTTTCGCCACCTCCAACGTGACCCCACCACTCGTCACATCTTCCCATCTCCCCCCATGTCTGCCTTCCGCAAAGACCGCTCCCTCCGTAACTCCCTTGTCAATTCTTCCCTTCCCTCCCATACCACCCCCTCCCCTGGTACTTTCCCTTGCAACCGCAAGAGATGCAACACTTGTCCCTTCACCTCCCCCCTCCACTCCATTCAAGGACCCAAGCAGTCGTTCCAGGTGCGACAGAGGTTCACCTGCATCTCCTCCAACCTCATCTATTGCATTCGCTGCTCTAGATGCCAGCTGATCTACATCGGTGAGACCAAGCGGAGGCTTGGCGATCGTTTCGCCGAACACCTCCGGTCGGTCCGCAATAACCAACCTGAACTCCCGGTGGCTCAGCACTTCAACTCCCCCTCCCATTCCGTATCTGACCTCTCTGTCCTGGGTCTCCTCCATGGCCACAGCGAGCAACACCGTAAATTGGAGGAAATGCACCTCATATTCCGCTTGGGCAGTCTACATCCTGGGGGTTTGAACATTGAATTCTCCCAATTCTGCTAGCCCTTGCTGTCCCCTCCCCTTCATCAGCCATCTGGTTGTCTCCTCCCCTCCCCCAGCCCTCGGGCTCCTCCTCCGCCTTTTTTCCTTTTTCCTTTCTTCTCCCCACCCCCTATCAGTCTGAAGAAGGGTTTCGGCCCGAAACATTACCTATTTCCTTCGCTCCATAGATGCTGCTGCACCCGCTGAGTTTCTCCAGCATTTTTGTGTACCTATGACATTGCATATCATGCAAAACCAAAACAGTTTTATTTTGGTCATAACACAACCAATAAACCCTCTTAATTTAGGGCAACAAACTAAACAGAATTAAGCAGTATTGAAAACAGACTTTAAACAATAGCAACAGCACTCAATATTGAGTGGGCAAACAGCCCTCCATCGGCAATCGGCCGATGGTAGTATTGCTGAAACACAAGTTCATTTTTCCAACCTGCGGCTTTTAATATATGGTCGATGGGAACGTCCATCGCCCTGACCGCGGATGTTGCTACTGCGCTAGTGGAATGAGATGTGAACACATAAATGTTAATTCCTGCCTGAACCAACTCTTGCTTTAACCACGTTGAGATAGTCTGAACTGCCACTCTTTTATGTTGGCTTCTTGTAACTGACAAATAATCCTGTTTCTTCTTGTCTTAAAGCCCTTGTGGCTTCAACGTAATGTAAGAAATGTGTCCTTACACATAAACATGTAGGATATGCTGAGAACACAATCTTAAATCCTGTCACATCTGGCCTGTTTTGTTTGAGCAGGTCATAAATATAAAACAGAACATTCTCTGTAGTCACTTCCTTTCTATCTAACTGAAGTTTTTGCAAAGTCTGCACTCTCTGTACTGACACCAAAGCCATTAGCATAGCCAATTTCATGGTTAATTTTAACAAAGTTATAGACGTGAGAGGGACACAATGATGAAGCATGTTAAGAACAACGCTTACCTCGCAGATTACCATATAACTAGGCGGTTTGGAATTAAAGATTCCTTTCATCAACTAGATATGAGAGGGTGAGCACCTATACTTTGTGTCCGTGTACCTATTACAAGATATGCCGACAAAGCACTTCTAGCTGTATTGATTGCACTATAGCTAAGACCCTCATCATAATAAAGTGTAGATAAAACTCTAACACATTTTCAATAACTACAGTATCATATTGAATATTCTTTTGAACACAATATTGTTCCCATTTTTTTATTTTTTATTTATTTATTTATTTTTTACAAAAGTCATATACTGCTTTTGAGTACTCTTTCTCCAGGCTGCAGTGAGTATATCCACCGTTGGCCTAGAAAGTCCTCGACCAATGTAAGGCATTCTTAAAAACCTGCAAATTAACAAATCAATACGATCACATAACGGATTAACTTAATGCGTTACTGGATGCTCCAGCAAATTCCTACTGTTTGGAATCAGCAAAAGGAGGTTGGGTCGCTATCTGTAACATCAAAGGAAACCATGGTTGAATCGGGCAATTTGGTATCACCAAAACCCCTGAAGCGGCATCCTGCTTGATTTTCTTAAACACCGATCTATGAGGCAGAATGGTGGGAAAATGTACACAAACATATCATCCCAATTTAGTGAAAAAGCATCAATTGCCACTGCCCCTGGATCTGGTGCCCATGAAACATATTTTGGCCTTCCATATAGAAGTACTATGTTCTTGAACACATCCTGGTTCAACATCCACTCTGTATTATCACGGAATTTTCGTGACCTGCCATCTGGTACTACATTAAGTTTCCCTGGCAGATAGATAGCTCCAATCCAAATATCTCTATCCCTACTCCAGGTCCAATTTTATTTGCCATCCTGTCACATGATAATGATTTGATTCCACCCATGTGATTCATATAAGCAACTGCTGTAATGTTGTGTATTTTGCACTGCACATGCAAACTAGTTTTGTTAGTGCCATAAGCCTTGAGTCCATAAAATACTCTTGGTTAATTCCCCATGTTTGCAGAAGCAATGTCCATCTGTCTCCACAGCTGGATCTTGTATCAGTAGCACCCTACCCAAGTGCTCTGACATCTGTCTGCAAAATCATGGAAGCTTGGTCCAATAACACTTTGGAACTACTAGTGGACACATGCTGAATCCACCATTGTACATCAGCAAAAGCCTCTATTGATAGAAGCATAGGTCTATTATAATGACCCTAATGTATCCTCAGTGCTTGTTCCGTTGACCTTTTTAATTGTAGATAATAATAAAGTGGCCACTATTGAACTGCTGGAAATGCTGCCAGCAATTTCCCCAGCAGACTCGTCACCTGGCTAATTGAAGGCTGTGTGTCAGCAATTAACTTGATACAGCTCTTAATTAGCTCTACCCTTTTTTTGCTTGGGCAAGGTCACAATCATGTTGATTAAGTCTATTGTGAACCCAACTAGTCAACTAGACAGGTATTAATTTAGATTGCTCTGGATAGCTTATGAAGCCCAATTTTTAGAAAAAAAATGTTTTTTACCAACTGCCACTAATGCTTCAGCTGTTTCCTTTGATTGTCCTACAATCAAGATATTATCTAGTTAAGCCATGAGCACATGCCCTTGACTTCTCATCATGCCTAGAATAGGTTTTAACAACTTTGTAATACATAGAAAATCTAGGAGCTGAAGACAAACCATTAGGCAGTGCATTGTATTGCCATAATCACTCTAGGAGCTGAAGATAAACCATTAGGCACTGCATTGTATTGCCATAATTGCCCCATCCAGCTGAATTTTAAATCTTCTATCCTGCAAATGAACAGACACTGAATCCGCATCTTTAAGATCTCCTTCACAAACGTTTCCATCTTAAAATGTCTATACCGTACAAAAGGGTTAAGACTATTCAGGTCCAGTATAATTCTGCATCCCCCATCTTTTTTGGTCTGGGAAAGATATTGGACACAAACTGATGGCTTTGGTAAACTGCCTTAGCAATTACACCTTTATTACATAAGCTTGCAAGTTCCACCTGAACTTCCAATTGTTCAGTGATACTGCAGTCAAACTCCTTTTTGGAACATATTGCATGGGTAAATCAGAATTTGCATTAAGCTTTATTCGATACCCTTCAATAACCTTCAGTATAAACATATCTGAGGTAAACATTTAATTGTATCACATTAGATCTGTCTACATGAGAACCAGACCCTCTTACCTCCTTACCACCTGGCATTCTTCCCCGGCCTCGAGCTGGATATCTCACCTTCCCTGGCGCTGCTACAGCCGAACGCCAAATGCGCTGCATCATAGCTGGACTCGTCCCTTGCCCGGACCAGTCTCCTCGCTTATAGGGATACTTCCACTTTGGTGAATATGTGGCTGCTGGCTGCTTAATCAAGCCCACCATCTTGGCCTCCTCCTCCAGCTCCTTCACCTGCTGTGCAAAATCCTCGCCAATCAGATTCGGCGGTTGCCCTGTGCCAGGCTGGCAGAGTGAAGCATATTTAGGATTGATGGTTGGCCTAATCGTAGTCTTGCGGAGGCAGTTGATCTCAAAGTGGGCACTCCACAATAGCGCTTTTTGTTGTAATTTGTCATGGCCTCTCCATCCACCATCCTGGCAAAGCTCGTT
This sequence comes from Malacoraja senta, assembly GCA_038087875.1. Classification (NCBI taxonomy): domain Eukaryota; kingdom Metazoa; phylum Chordata; class Chondrichthyes; order Rajiformes; family Rajidae; genus Malacoraja; species Malacoraja senta. The sequence continues at coordinate 37,519,880 of CM075983.1, forward strand.
ATACCAGATGCCAGCAACTTTAAAAATAGGCTGGAGCTTCACCTCCTCCTGGGCTCTCATTAGTATGCCCATCTTGCCCCAATTCTTCCTGTTCCCAACAGGAACTTTGAACAGGCCACAGTTGATTGGGCTTCATGCTTCCTTACTGTCTCATCCATTGTCAGCTCCTGTGGCTGATGTGAGACTTGGTAATTTATGCTGGTGGCAAGTTCCTCACCCAGAGGCTCACCAGCGTCCGACGACATGGCAAACCGTGCTGCACACGGTGTCAGCTCTGGCAGCTGCCTGCCCTCCCTTTGGAAGTCGTCGTCGGACTCAGGGTCAGAGCGTATCTGCCCTTCTGCACTCACCTCTTGCAAAGAGGGTGCTTTCAAGCAGGCCTCTACTAGGCACTGCCGGCGGAGCCTTCCCGACGGCCTCCCACCCTCACAACTCCTCCTGGAGTGTGGCTTTGTGAAGCAGGCCTCTCCTAGGCACTGCCGGCGGAGCCGTCCCCACGGCCTCCCGCCTGCACAACTCCTCCTGGAGTGTGGCTTTGTGGAGCAGCCCCTGTATGCGCTGCTCCTTTTGGATAACTGCTGGGGCACGGTATCCTGTCCCAGACGGGACTCTCCTGGCCCGACTCTGCGGAGTCAATGGCCCTGACAGACTTGGCTTATGCCTAACGACCGACTGTCGTTGGCTGTGTACCCGGCAGGGCACTTGGGAGGGCCAAGTCTGTCGCCGCACCACTACCGGCTTGCGACTCCCCAGAGGTGACAGACAGGCTGCCTTTCAGAGGCTACGCTCCCACAGATCTCTCTCTCCTTGTCCGTAGCAGGCTTGCACCTTGATGATTTTTTCCTTGTTCCTGTATTGTGGAGAAAAACTTACAGCAACAATTTTACTTTTTTCTAACTCCTCCAAAGTCTCCCCAACTTTAGTGGAGCTGTAACTACTCACCTACAGGAGGAGCTCCGTCCTCCTGCTGCCGGGCGCCAATGCGTCAGACGTAATGATGCGCATGCGCCCTGATGGGGTTCTTCACGTAGTCACTCATGTGACTACGAAGTAAAATTATTATTTTACTTCGGAGTCACGTGAGTGACTACGTGAAGACCCCGCCAGCACGCATGCTCGACATATCGTCTAATGCATTGCGCAGCGACAGGTCGGGGAGGTGCGTTGCTCCTCCAATGGTAGGTTTAAAAAAGGACCTGTAGGTAAGTTTATTAATCTGAGGTCGTTTGTTCCGTTCTGTGTGAGTTATTTTTCAGAACGGGGAACATATGGACAAGTCAAAGGCGAAGTCCAAACGGACCGCAACAAAACTGACTGCGGAGGAACGCGGGCAGTCAGCAGTGGCCGACGGCACCTGGGTCGCTATCATTGCGGTCAGCAGCCTCCGACCTGGCACCGACACAGTCCGTACCGATACCACGGACTGGCGGAAAAGCCAAGCAAAATCGGACAGACCCGTAGATGCGGACGAATCGTGCCGTGAAGATTCACAGGTAATGAATGACATGACTCCTAAATACTTAGCACCTGAGAACTGTGTTTCCCTTAATGTCTCAGCGGTAAACAACTCTATCTGGGGATATATCGGTGCGGGCATCAGAGCCCAGGAAACGAAAATGCAAAAAATCCTCAAGCTGCTGGCTTCCGGGATAACGGCGTTTGCCCGTTCAGTTGACGGTACAGAAATGTCGGAGGAACAGCAAGATGCACTGGCACTCCTCTGTAATACGCAGTTTGAGATAAATTGCTTCAGAAAGAGTGTAATCCGACCTGCCCTGAACCCCAAATTTGTGGGTTTGTGCACGGCCAGCAACACACAGCCGCTGACTCTGCTATTTGGGGGTAACCTGTCGAAACAGGTCAAGGAGCTCGATGAGGAGGCAAAGGCCGTCGGGCTAATAAGTGCACCGTCAACTGGCAAGACTTCACATTTCCGGCGGCAACACCCCTACGCATCCACCAGCAAACCACGGTACCCAGAAGCTGGTGAAAGCTCGAAGGCCATACATACAGGACAAAGGTATTTTTTAGACCATGGCCCAGAACGGCCTTCGTGAAAAATGCGCCAACCCCACACTCCAGCTCTTCTACCTCCCAGGAGATAGAAACGGAAGAAATGAACATCACTCCACTGGTAACTATGGAGGTAGGTTGGTCTAGTTCTTTCCGGAACATAGGGTGTGTAAGTTCAACACAAATTGGGGTAGGTTACACTTATTTTGGAGGGCATGGAGTGCAATAACTTCTGATCCTTTTATACTGCATCATCGATTTGACACAGCTGAATACGTTTGTGCAGTAAACTCAATTCAAAATGGAAACCTTTGTTACTGCCAAACAATTGGTTTCCGAAGGATACTTCATGGCTTGCATCGATTTAAAAGATGCATACTATTCGGTGTCTATACAGAAGTATCACCGCTGATATCTGAAATTTAACTGGATGGGGCAGCTCTGGCAGTATAAAGCGTTGCCTAATGGATTAACATCAGCCCCCAGATTATTTAATAAAATATTAAAACCAGCCCTGGCGTTTCTCCGAAAACAGAAACATATTGTCATGGCATAACTGGATGATATCTTAATTGTGGGAAAGAATCTGGAATTAGCTAAATTGGCTGTATCAGCTACCAAGCTCTTGTTTTTTTTAGAAACTGGGGTTCATCATCCATCCAGATAAATCTAAGTTGACACCTGCTACGACAATGGATTACTTAGGGTTCACTATTGACTCGGTTCACATGTCTGTGACTGCCAAGGGGCAAGGCAGCAGACTTGATGGAGGCTTGTAACAGACTTGTTGTCATCAGTCAACCATCCATTTGACAAGTAGCAAGGGTGATTGGTAAGCTTGTGGCTGCTTTTCCAGCCACATAGTTTGGACCTTTGCATTACCAAAATTTACAGGGAGCAAATGTGCAAGCACTAAAACATCATGCTGGTCATTTTGACAGGCCAATGCAGCTACCAGCTAAAGCAATTTTGGAGTTACAATGGTGGAAGCTAAACATTCGTCATTGTTCTAATCCCATTATTATCAGCAGGCCTTCAGTTGTGTTACAAACTGATGCCAGCGCTCATGGTTGGGGTGCTACTAATAACATCTCCAGTTGTGGTGGCAGATGGGATGCACATGAGTCATCTTTACTTCAAGCACTTGGTATTAATTATTTAGAGATGTTGGATGCATTCTAAGGACTAAGGGCATACTGCTCGAACATGCACCACCTGCATGTTCGCCTACAAATTGATAATACCACCGTGGTGGCGTATATTAAACATATGGGTGGAATTAAGTCGATATCTTGTGATAATCTGGTTAACACGATTTGGCAATGGTGTATCGACAAAAACATTTGGATATCAGCTATTTACCTTCCAGGTGAATTCAATACAGTGGCAGACACCAGGTCACGAAACTTCAATGACAACACCGAATGGATGTTGGACCACAAAGTGTTTGCTGATATTGTAGTTCAGTATGGAACACCAGATATCGATGTATTCGCATCTAGACTTAATCACCAGTTGCCAACATATTTTGCATGGGAACCAGACCCTGGGGCAGTAGCGATGAACGCATTCTCGCTGCATTGGGGAGAATTGTTTTTCTATGCATTTCCCCCCTTCTGCCTCATCAGTTGGGTCTTGCGGAAAATACAACAAGACTCCACGTCAGGTACTTTGGTAGTACCCGACTGGCCTACTCAGCCATGGTTCCCTGTGGTTCTCGACATGGTCTCAGAACCATGTATGCCCATCTCCAATCGCCCGGATTTGTTGGTTCATCCTGTGACCGGGGAGAGTCACCCGTGCCATGACAGGATAAATCTGTTGATTTGCAGAATCTGAAACGACCACTACTGGGATTTGGACTGATGGACCGAACCATGAACATGATCACGGCGGCATACAGGGAGTCCACCAGAAAACAATATCTAGCATATATAAGAAAATGGGAGATATTCTGTACCACGGCCAACATCACATACAACACGGCTACTGTGACAAATGTGCTAGAATTCTTGGCCAGCCTTCACTTCGATGAAGGCCTAAGCTACAGTGCCATTAACTGTGCTAGAAGTGCCCTATCATCCTACTTGGGGCAGGGATCAGAACACCACACTGTTGGGTCTCACCCTCTAGAATCGAAACTAATGAGGGTTATTTTCAACACTAATCCCCCTAGGGCTAGTACTCCCAGATCTGGGATGTGGGTGTTGTCTTAACATTGCTCAGGGGTTGGTCACCAGCAACGTCCCTATCTCTGGCAAGACTAACATATAAATTAGTTATGCTAATGGCACTAGTCTCTGCACAACGGGTCCAGTCACTGCACAAATTAAGACTGGACACGATGGCTATATCAACCAATAAAATAACTTTTTATATTTATGAATTGGTGAAACAGAATAGGCCTGGGTCGTCTGGCCTCAAATTGGAGTTCCCAGCATACCCCTTAGACGTTCGTCTATGTATAGTGACGCATCTACTTCGTTATTTAGAAGTCACTAAAAATCTAAGAGGCAAGGAAATGGCATTGTTGCTCAGTCATAAACAGCCTCATAAAAGGGTATCGGTGCAAACCATCTCAAGGTGGCTTAGACAGGTTTTGGGTGCTGCAGGGGTGGATACTGATGTTTTTAAATCTCATTCCACCAGGGCTGCAGCAACATCGGCAGCAAGGGAGTTGGAAGTTCCCATGGACCACATCCTGGCAACCGCAAGATGGTCTAGAGAAAGAACTTTTCAGCAGTTTTATAATAAACCAGTTGCCAAACCTGCGGTGTTTGCAGACTCAATTTTCAGTTCTGTATTATAATTTACCCCGAATAATGGGGGTTATTATTATTTTGTTAATAAATATATCAGTGTGTTTGAATAACTAATTCATGTCTGAATATGTTAACATACTTCCTCCATTGGTCAATTGTGGCAGTGTGTGAGGCATGGACTTGTTTTGCACGGCATGAAATCACAGAGCTTTAAAATCTTCACGTAGTCACTCACGTGACTCCGAAGTAAAAGAGTAAGATTAAACGAGAACTTACCAAGGTTGAAGTTTGATCTTTATTTCATGAGGAGTAACGTTGAGGGATTACGTGCCCTCCACGCCCTACCCTCTATCATAAAGGTCAACTGGTATTCTAGTTCTCTTATCTTACTATGTTTAGTTCGACTACTATTATCTGTGATTTCACACCGCTGCTTTGAAGATTGTCGCACATGCGTGCTGGTGGGGTCTTCATATAATCCCTCAACGTTACTCCTCATAAAATAAAGATCAAACTTCAAACTTGGTAAGATCTCGTTTAATCTTACTATAAATCTTTCCAGTTAATTTATATAAGTTTGATGTGACTTTTAGTGAGTTGATCAATCTTTATTTTTTTAATCATTGGGGCATACATCAACTGTTACAAAAGGAGCTCTGATCATGAGTATACTATGGAAGGCACAGAGGTGCATCAGTAGAGATGTTGCCTTAGAGCATCAGAGACCCGGGTTAGATCCTGACTACGGGTGCCGTCTTTGGGAAGTTAGTACATTTTCACTGTGACTGCATGGGATTATCCGGGTGCTCTTGTTTCCTCCCACACTCCAAGGATGTGTGGGTTGCAGGATAATTGGCTTTGGTAAAATTGTAAATTGTTCATAGTGTGCAGGATAATGCTAGTGTACATGGTTCGCTGGTTGGCGCAGAATCGTTGGGCCGAAGTGCCTGTTTCCGCGCTGTATCTCTGTTTCTTCACCTAAGAACCATTTAGACGGGTACACGGATAGGATGAGTTCGAGGACTATGGGCCAAATGCAAGCCGGTGGGACTAGTGTAGCTGGGACACGTAAACTGGTGTGTGCAAACTAGGCCGAAGGACCTGTTTCCACAATTACTGTATCTCTAAGACTCTATGACTCTACGACTCTATTTCTAAAATCTAAAGTAAAGATGCAAAGGTCTTTGACTGCAGGGGGAGCCAGCAGATCTTCAGGGTGGTTTGGAGATGGAGGCTTCCTATCTGTCATCTGTGACTAAATCATTGCCAGCAGTTGCCATATTGACACTAGGAGGATGGTGGGAACCAAACAGACAGCATCGATACTTCTGACTGTGGGCATTGCGGATAATAGTCCTGAAATGAAGGTGACAATGCAGCTCAGCAACTTTCAGCAATTTGCTCAAGGCAAACATTTTGAATCATATATTTCTATAAATTGATAAAACCTGCCAAGCAAGATTAGCACTTTGAATTCTGTCATGCAGCACAGAGATTATGTGCATTCCACAATGCAATTTCATCAGAAACCTGTTAGCAAAATGTGATTACATACTCACTGTGTAGTTCCTATTGGAAGTCCAATTGGTTATCTGCACATGATAATCAAATTAATGCAGATGCTGGAAATCTGAAATTAAAAAAATGCTGGATATACACTGAATCTGTGGGAAGAGAAACAGTGCCAACATTTCAAGTTGAAGATCCTTTTTCCAAACTGTGTTTCTTCACACGGCTGACCTACTGAGTAATTCTAGCATTTTATGTTTTTATTTTGATTCTCTGCACATGACTTGTTTCCAGTGAGGCATCTAGAGGGCTGGTCCCCCAACGCAATATACCACCTCTCCCCCAATTCCAATATTCGTGGCCAGTGGGGGGGGGGGGGCTTTCTGTAGCACTAGTATGGGTGTTGTGGGCCGAGTGGGCTGGTTTCCAGACGGCTAGTACAGACATTCTGAGCTGAATGGATTCTTGGGTTGGCAGCTCAGTCACTCAGCACTGGTGGGCTGGCAGCTCAGTCACTTAGGCCTGGTGGGCTGGCAGCTCAGTCACTCAGGCCTGGTAGGCTGGCAGGTAGTCACTCAGGCCTGATGGGCTGGTAGCTCAGTCACTCAGGACTGGTGGGCAAGCAGCTCAGTCACTCAGGCCTAGTGGGCTGGCAAGGAGGGAGAAAAATACTGGGGTGAGGTTTAATACTTGCAGGGGGAATACTTACTGATGGGCCGAATGGACTCCTCCTGGGCTAGAACATGCCTGATGGGCTGAAGGGACTGAGAGCAATCTCAGTGGAAGGCACTTTTACTGGACTTTTCCTGGCCTGGCACTGGGCTTTTGGGCCAAATGTGCTTCCTGGGCTCATACTGGCATTTTGGGCAAAGGGGACTGGTTTCTCAGCTAATAGGGGCGTGGTGTGCTGAAATGAATGGTTTCAGGCAGGCCAACCAACTCATTTCATTTCATTTCCATTGCCATTTCAGTTTCAAGCATAGGGCAGGCCAAACAACTCATTTCATGTTCATTTCCATTTCATTTCATTTCCATTGCCATTTCAGGTTCAAGCACAGGGCAGGCCAAACAACTCATCTCATTTTCATTTCCATTTCATTTCATGTCCATTGCCACTTCAGTTTCAAGCACAGGGCAGGCCAAACAACTCATCTCATTTTCATTTCATTTCATTTCCATTGCCATTTCAAATTCAAGCACAGGGCAGGCTAACAACTCATTTCATTTTCATTTCATTTCCATTGCCATTTCAGTTTCAAGCACAGGACAGGCCAAACAACTCATTTCATTTTCATTTTCATTTCATTTCATTTTCATTGCCATTTCAGTTTCAAGCGCAGGACAGGCCAAACAACTAATCTCATTTTCATTTCCATTTCATTTCATTTCCATTGCCATGTCAGTTTCAAGCATAGGGCATGCCAAACAACAAATCTCATTTTCATTTCCATTTCATTTCATTTCCATTGCCATTGCAGTTTCAAGCACAGGGCAGGCCAAACAACCCAACTCATTTTCATTTATTTACATTTGCAGTTCCATTTCAGTTTCAAGCATAGGGCAGGCCAAACAACTTATCTCATTTCCATTTCATTTCACTCCCATTGGCATTTCAGTTTCCAACACAGGGCAGACCAAACAATTCATCTCATTTTCATTTCATTTCAAAGAACTCATTGCATTTTCATTTTCATTTCATTTCATTTCCATTGCCATTTCAGTTTCAAGCACAGGGCTGGCCAAACAACTAATTTCATTTTCATTTTTATTTCATTTTATTTCCATTGCCATTTCAGTTTCAAGCACAGGGCAGGCCAAACAACTCAGCTCATTTTCATTTCATTTCATTTCCATTTGCATTTCAGTTTCAAGCACAGGGCAGGCCAAACAACTCATCTCATGTTCTTTTAATTTCATTTCCATTGCCATTTCAATCTCAAGCACAGGGCAGGCCAAACAACGTATCTCATTTCTATTTCATTTCATTCCCATTGGCATTTCAGTTTCCAGCACAGGGCAGACCAAACAATTCATCTCATTTTCATTTCATTTTATTTCCATTGCCATTTCAGTTTCAAGCACAAGGCGGGCCAAACATCTCATTTCCATTTCATTTCATTTCCATTGCCATTTCAGTTTCAATCACAGGGCAGGCCAAACAACTAATTTCCTTTTCATTTTTATTTCATTTCATTTCTATTGCCATTTCAGTTTCAAGCATACGGCAGGTCAAACAACTCATCTCATTTTTATTTCATTTCATTTCCATTGCCATTGCAGTTTCAATCATAGGACAGGCTAAACAACTCATCTCATTTTCATTTCATTTCTTTTCCATTGCCATTTCAATTTCAAGCACAGGGATGGCCAAACAACTGATTTCATTTTCATATTAATTTCATTTCATTTCCATTGCCATTGCAGTTTCAAGCACAGGGCAGGCCCAACAACTCATCTCATTTTTATTTCCATTTCATTTAATTTCCATTGCCTTTTCATTTTTCAAGCACAGGGCAGGCCAAACAACTCCTCTCGTTTTCTTTTCATTTCCTTTATCATCAGTTTACAAGCACAGGCAGGCCAAACAACTAATTTCATTTTCATTTTCATTTCAATTCATTTCCATTGCCATTTCAGTTTCAAGCGGAGGGCAGGCCAAACAACACATCTCATTTTCATTTTCAGTTCATTTCATTTCCATTGCCATTTCAGTTTCAAGCACAGGGCAGCCAAACAACTCACCTCATTTTCATTTCCATTTCATTTCCATTGCCATTACAGTTTCAAGCACAGGGCAGGCCAAACAACTCAACACATTTTCATTTCCATTTCTTTCCATTTCCATTGCCATTTCAGTTTCAAGCACATGGCATGCCAAACAACTCATCTCTTTTACATTTCCATTTCATATCATTTCCATTGCCATTTCATTTTCTAGCACAGGGCTGGCTAAACAACTCATCTCATTTTCAATTCATTACATTTCCATTGCCAATTCAGTTTCAAGCACAGGGCAGGCCAATCAACTCATCTCATTTTCATTTCATTTCATTTCCATTGCCATTTCAGTTTCAAGCACAGTGCAGGCCTAACAATTCATTTCATTTTCATATCATTTCGTTTCCATTACCATTTCGGTTTCTAGCACAGGTCAGGCCAAAACACTCATCTCATTTTCATTTCCATTTCATTTCCATTGCCATTTCAGTTTCAAGCACAGGACAGGCCAATCAACTCATCTCATTTTCATTTTATTTCATTTTCATTTCATTTCATTTCCATTGCCATTTCAGTTTCAAACACCGGTCAGGCCAAACATCTATTCTCATTTTCATTTCATTTTATTTCCTTTGCATTTCAGTTTCCAGCACAGTGCAGGCCAAACAACTTATCTCATTTTCATTTTTGTTTCATTTCCATTGCCATTTCAGTTTCAAGCAGAGGGCAGGCCAAACAACTGATTTAATATTCATTTCATTTCATTTCCATTGCCATTTCAGTTTCAAGTACAGGGCAGGACAAATAACTAATCTAATTTCCATTTCATTTCATTTCCATTTCCATTTCATTTTCAAGCACAGAACAGGCCAAACAACTCATCTCATTTTCATTTCATTTCATTTCCATTCCCATTTATGTTTCAAGCACAGGGCAGGATGAACAACTCATCTCATTCTCATTTCATTTCCATTGATATATCAGTTTCAAGCACAGGGCAGGCCAAACAACTCATTTCATTTTCAAATCCATTTCATTTCATTTCCATTGCCATTTCAGCTTCAAGCACAGGGTAGGCCAAACATCTCATTTTCATTTCTATTTCTTTCCATTTCCATTGCCATTTCAGTTTCAAGCACAGGGCAGGCCAAACAACTCATCTCATTCTCATATCATTTCCATTATCATTTCATTTTCAAGCACAGGGCAGGCCAAACAACTAATTTCATTTTTATTTTCATTTCAATTCATTTCCATTACCATTTCAGTTTCAAGTGCAGGGCAGGCCAAACAACACATCTCATTTTCATTTTCAGTTCATTTCATTTCCATTGCCATTTCAGTTTCAAGCACAGGCAGGTCAATCAACTCATTTCATTTTCAAGTCCATTTCATTTCATTTCCATTGCCATTTCAGTTTCAAGCCCAGGGCAGGCCAAACAACTCATCTCATTTTCATTTATATTTATATTTCTTTCCATTTCCATTGCCATTTCAGTTTCAAGCGCAGGGCAGGCCAAACAACTCATCTCATTTTCATTTCATTTCATTTCCATTGCCATTTCAGTTTCAAGCACAGGGCAGGCCAAACAACTAATTTCATTTTCATTTTCATTTCATTTCATTTCTATTGCCATTTCAGTTTCAAGCACAGGGCAGGCCAATCAACTAATCTCATTTTCATTTCCATTTCATTTCATTTCCATTGCCATTTCAGTTTCAAGCACAGGGCAGGCCAAACAACTCATTTCATTTTCAATTCTATTTCTATTTCTTTCCATTTCCATTGCCATTTCAGTTTCAAGCACAGGGCAGGCCAAACATCTAATTTCATTTTCATTTCATTTCTTTTCCATTGCCATTTCAGTTTCAAACATAGGGCAGGACAAACAACATCTAATTTCCATTTCATTTTATTTCCATTGCCATTTCATTTTCAAGCACAGGGCAGGCCAAACAACTCATCTCATTTTCATTTCATTTCATTTCCATTGCCATTTCAGTTTCTAGCACAGGGCAGGCCAAACAACTCATCTCATTTTCATTTCATTTCATTTCCATTGCCATTTCAGTTTCAAGCACAGGGCAGGCCAAACAACTAATTTCATTTTCATTTTCATTTCATTTCATTTCCATTGCCATTTCAGTTTCAAGCACAGGGCAGGCCAATCAACTAATCTCATTTTCATTTCCATTTCATTTCATTTCGTTTGCTATTTCAGTTTCAAGCAAAGGGCAGGTCAAACAACTCATTTCATTTTCAAGTCCATTTCATTTCATTTCCATTGCCATTTCAGTTTCAAGCACAGGGCAGGCCAAACAACTCATTTCATTTTCAATTCTATTTCTATATCTTTCCATTTCCATTGCCATTTCAGTTTCAAGCGCAAGGCAGGCCAAACAACTCATCTCATTTTCATTTCATTTCATGTCCATTGCCATTTCAGCTTCAAGCACAGGGCAGGCCAAACAACTAATTTCATTTTCATTTTCATTTCATTTCATTTCCATTGCCATTTCAGTTTCAAGCACAGGGCAGGCCAAACAACTCATCTCATTTTCATTTCCAATTCATTTCATTTCCATTGCCATTTCATTTTCAAGCACAGGGCAGGCCAAACAACATCTCATTTTCATTTCATTTCATTTCCATTGCCATTTCAGTTTCAAGCACAGGGCAGGCCAAACAACTCATCTCATTTTCATTTCATTTCATTTCCATTGCCATTTCAGTTTCAAGCACAGGGCAGGCCAATCAACTAATCTCATTTTCATTTCCATTTCCTTTGCTATTTTAGTTTCAAGCAAAGGGCAGGTCAAACAACTCATTTCATTTTCAAGTCCATTTCATTTCATTTCCATTGCCATTTCAGTTTCAAGCACAGGGCAGGCCAAACAACTCATTTCATTTTCATTTCTATTTCTATTTCTTTCCATTTCCATTGCCATTTCAGTTTCAAGCGCAAGGCAGACCAAACAACTCATCTCATTCTCATATCATTTCCATTATCATTTCATTTTGAAGCACAGGGCAGGCCAAACAACTAATTTCATTTTTATTTTCATTTCATTTTATTTCCATTGCCATTTCAGTTTCCAGCACAGTGCAGGCCAAACAACTCATCTCATGTTCATTTCATTTCATTTCCATTGCCATTTCAGTTTCAAGCACAGGGCAGGCCAAACAACTAATTTCATTTTCATTTTCATTTCATTTTATTTCCATTGCCATTTCAGTTTCATGCACAGGACAGGCCTAACAACTCATCTCATTTTCATTTCATTTCATTTCCATTGCAAATTTAGTTTCAAGCACAAGGCATGCCAAACAACTTGTTTCATTTTCATTTCATTTCATTTCCATTGCTAATTCAGTTTCAAGTACAGGGCAGGCCAAACATATCTCATTTTCATTTCATTTTATTTCCATTGCCATTTCAGTTTCAAGCACAGGGCAGGCCAAACAACTTATCTCATTTTCATTAAGGGCTAACAAGTCATTTATTGCAAGTACATTGCCTGCTCACAGTGCAGTAGACTCACAGTTCAGTTGACTCACAGTTCAGTTGACTCACAGCAGAATCGCAGTTGTTGCCTCACCCTCGTGATCTTCCAGAGTGACTGGCTCATGTTCAGGCATCCAGGGTTTTATAGTCCTACCCCCTCTCCCCTGGAAGAGGCATTACCTTCATCATGGTGATTGACTGGCGAGAGGACTAATCAGCTGATCTCAAGATTTTTTAAACATTCATAACTTTTTTATTTTTCATCGATTGGAGAAATTCTTGGAGCTGCCGCAGCGAATGAGGACTCAGTAAGAGAGCCAAAAATCATAGTGATATAGGGTAGTTTTTTTTTTCTAAAATCAATATATAGAGTGCAGATAGGAAGTGATCAAGAAGAGACTTTTAGTTATATAGATTACAATCAATTCCAACCACAATGAAGTTCCAACACTGCTCTCCACTCCCCACCAAATTTCTCCCAGTGGTGCGCTCTTCCCCTGAACTGTTACCTACCTTCCTGTGTTATCACTTTAATAGAAACCAACAGAGAAAACGTGTTTCAACATGCAAGAACAATTGCATTGCCCACATGAGTTGCAAGCAGCAATACACTGTAATGGAGGACCTCACACGTAAATACTAAGTTAGTTGACCATGCACCACCTGGTTATCACACATATAAGGTTTGGAATAATTTATCGGTGTGAATCTTTTCACGAAGGGGATGAATTGGCAAACAGATTATTAATTTCCTCTTATGCATATTCTGGGAAAGAATGTTCATTGTGCTACACCTGCACATTTTTGTTGTTACAGTGGGCTTGACAATTTTTATTCATCTTCCTTTGTGGAGATTTTCCCTTGGATGTTTTTATATCCAAAATAAAAGATGCAGAGTGAAATAGGAAAATAGGATATGAAAGATACACTGATCAGACATTGCACCTACCATATTTCCCAATAACTTCATGTGCCCAACTGCCCCCTGATTCGCTTGCTATCGATCCATACTTGGGACGATACATAGCAGCAATCAATCTTCCAACAAGTATGAATTTGGAAAGAAACTGGGAAATCCCAGGGTTACACAGAGAATGTGTAATTACACACAAATTGTACCAGAGCCAAGGATCAAACCCGTATCCATAGAGGTGTGAGGAAGCAGAATTGCACTACTGTGCTGAATTAAAAATGTTGATATCTTTGTTTCATTCATAAAACCTACTTGTACCTTGAGGTCATAAAGTGACCCTATGTAATGTTGGGAAATCATTGCTTGATTACATCATTTGATTGAATCAAACCAGGAATTAAAAAAAAAAATTGAAATAAATCACAAGGCAAGGGATATTATTAATTCATACAACGAGATGGATCTACAACATTGAGAGGACTCATCAGGACATCTCATGTTCATTACCTACTGATTTACAATTTTTATTAACGTTAATTTCTCTCTTAATATATCACTTAATGGGAGCATCTTTCAGAAAATCTCATATTCTTCACTGAATGCTTTCCGATTTTTATTAATGTTCTCCAATTTTCATATCTTTGGCTTTCCGCAGAGCTACTAGTTTAGTGGTCATGTGGTATGTACGAATCAGCACCAATCTCCTTCTCTGCAAACTCAGTGCAGTGTTCAAGAGTTATGCTAGCCATAATAAACCATTCAATCTTTCCATGTATAGTCTGAGTGACTCATATTCTCAGCTGTACATCCGAGGCTGCCTATCTAAACTGCCTGTGCTTCAGCTGTCATTTCCTGCATAAAAGTTGAAAACTCAAGTACACTGTATCTCTTTTAATCAGTGTTTCACTCTGCACTGCAGACTTACACCATCTCGCTTGTTTCTCTACAATATGGATTGCCACTGCCTGCATTGTTTTCTTTTATTTCTCACCTAAGCACATTTTCTAACTCACCACCTTGCTGTGCTCTTTCTGCCTACATATAGCTACCAACTGAAGAGTGCAGCCAGGTGAGGCAGAGGAATGATTCCACATCTGCTTGGCATTGGTGGATTGAGCAATGTTCAAGGCCTTGGCTTTTAAGCTGAAGTAAGAATTTAATTTTTCTATTGTCGGTACATATGACAATTTTGCAATTTTCACTCTTGAATACCTTGCCTGTTCAGATTTCCCTATTCACTGTACACCTGGGAACAACAAGCACACTGCTTTTCCCTTCCTGACCACAGAATTTTCAGAGTATTGTGATGAGGTAAGCATGACAATCAATCTATTCCAGGGTCAGTTTTTCATACCTGCATCATCCCTCCCTTTCATCGTCTTTCACAATCAGCACATCCTTCTATTCCTCCCACCTGTATGTATGTCTTCCCTTTAATTTATTTTCTGTTAATCATCTCAATTACTCCACATTGCAGCATGTATCACATTCTTTGGATGTAGAAGTTTCTTGAATTGCTTGTTAGCTTTATTAGTCACTATCTTACATTTATGACCAGTAATTCTATGAATCCTCTTGCCTGCAAATATATTTTCCTACTTTCTGTATATAAAGTAAGGTTTACCAACTCCCATGCTATTACACAAAGACATGCTCTAAAAATCTGTAATTATATGATTCCGCATATAAAATTGTTGAGGTACAGTATATGTGATATATATGCAAATGTGCCTGTACCTCGTGAATGAGGTCAGGTGACCTTCTAGAAGTTGCCATTGGTTGTTCAGATTAAAATCTGACTTACAAGATGGCGGACGTGTATTCATTGTGCTAGTCACAACAGGGCCTTACAGGGAACATTACATGGTGTCAGAAGTGGGATTACCACAGTCATTGAATTCACACAATCTGTCGGTTCACTCACGGGCTTTATGACTCCCAAGCTTTCCATGCGCTCTAATTCGGCTTTGACCTTATCCCTGATCTTATAGGGGATAGTGCGGGGTGGCTTTTGCTTAGGTTGCACGTTCCCTTGCAACGCTATGGTGTACTCATGTCTTTTTAGCCTTCCCAGCCCTTGGAAAATCTCTCCGTTTTCCTCAATGATCCTCGCAGTGTATGATGGGCTCGCACTCACGCCATCAACCGTATCCTTTCGCACAAGAAGACCTAACTTTTCACACGTTAGTTTCCCAAATATGGGTTTAACATTCCCCTCCACTATTTGAAAGACCACCCTATATTCTTTCTTACCTACTTTGACGTTCCCCTTTGTATGTCCAGAGTATGACCTCAGTGTCACGTTCATCTTCAGTAAGGCAAGACCAGTCTTTCTGAACAAGTGCTCTGGCAGGATGTCCACTTGATCGCCAGAGTCGAGTTTGAACTCAATGTTCACATTGTTGAGGATGGCGTACATCGGGTCACGGCCACTGCGTTTGACTTTCCTCATGATACCTTTTATAGTTTGCACACAGCGCTCTATCTGCCCATTGCTCTGTGGATATATGGGACTTGAGGTGACATGGGCAAATTCCCAGTCATCCTGGAACTTATGAAACTCAGTACAGTCAAATTGTCTCGCATTGTCTGTCATCACCAAGTCAAGAATGCCATTCCGGGCAAACATGCCCGTCATCTCACGTATCACCGAATGTGACGTCATGTCCATCAGTTGCGCTATTTCTGGTAACTTGGAGTAATAGTCCACTACAAGCAAATGGTCAACTCCAGAAGGAAGATGTCTGCTCCGACCTTAGACCAAGGTCTGCTGGGGATGAAGTGTGGTTGGAGCGGCTCGCTTGCTTGTGCTTTCCTGGTTGCCTGGCATATCGAGCAATTTCCCACTGTGTCCTCAATCTGTGCATTCATTCCAGGCCACATAAATAAATTGCGGGCTCGTTGTTCAAGTTGAACTTCTCCCAGATGTGATTCATGTAGCGCATTCAGCATGTGCCTTCGCATGCTTTGGGGGACTACAATTCGGTTTTCCCTCAAGACTAATCCATCGATTTCAACCAGCTCGTCATGGTATGTATGAAACGGAGTCAAGTCCGAGGGCAGATCACGCCTGTTACTAGGCCAACCCTTTCTTATATACTCGCACAACAATGTTAGCGTCCGATCTTTTTTTGTTTCAGCTTTGAACTGCGCAAAGCGCGCGTCTGACATGTGTAGGATGGCTTCTACAGCATGTATCACGTTCGGCAATGCGGGGTGCTCTTCCACAGGCGTGTTTGCACTGGGCAGCCGGCTCAGGGCGTCAGGGACAAACATTTCACGTCCCGGCTTCCACCGTATTTCCAGGTCGTATCGTAGCAGGTGCATTCGCATGCGCTGGAGTCTGGGGCTTAGTTTGTGTAGCGGCTTGGCGAGCAAGCCTACTAACGGTTTGTGGTCAGTAAAGATTACTGTGCGCTGACCGACAATGAAGTCATGAAACTTTCTGCATGCGTACAATATGGAGCACAACTCCTTCTCTATAGTCGCATAGTTGCGCTCAGCCGCGTTCACACGTCGTGAAGCGTAGGCAACAGGTCTCTCGTCTTGCATTAGGACCGCTCCAAATCCGCTGTTGGAAGCATCTGTGGCAATTGAAACGGGCGCGTTCACATCATACAGTTTGAGTACGGGTGGCGATGTGAGTAGAGACTTCAGCTGGTCTACTGCCTGTCTTTGCTTCTGCACAAAATGCCACGCTGCTCCCTTTTCTGATAGCTGTCTAAGTGGGGCGGTGATCTCCGAAAGGTTTGGAATAAACTTGGCCATGTATGTCACCATCCCCAAGAACGTTTGCACTTCAGCCTTGATTGTCGGGTATGGCATTTGTAGCATGCTGCTGACACGAGATGGGCTTGGTGACACGCCTGCTTTCAAGATGACGTGTCCCACATATTCAATCTCATTTGAGCGCATTACCGACTTTCTGGGATTGAGCTTTAGGCCTGATTCTTTCACCCGTTCGAGTAGGGCTTTCACCCTTGCGTCATGTTGTGCTGCATTCACACCCCAAACAAGAATTTCGTCAACGACTATCTCCACCCCTTCTAAATCGCCGAACTCTTCCTGCATCGCCTGCTGCCAAATCTCACTTGCGGATGAGATTCCAAATGGAAGCACAAGGTATCAGTAATCACCCAAATGGAGTATTAAATGTGGTCAGACGCGAGCTGTCATCGCTCAGTGGGAACTGCCAGTACCCACTTGTAGCGTCAAATTTCGAGAACCATTCTGCCTTCGGCATGTGGGCTGCAATGTTCTCGAACGTCGGCATCGGGAAATGCTCCATAAGAATGCCCGCATTGAGGTCACGTGGGTCAAATCATATGCGGACTTCTCGAATACCGCAACACCCCCCTTGACGGGACAGGCGACTATGCCCCCTCACAGTTACTGAACAGTAGACTGTTAAGCAGATTGCCATCGCCTCTATCGCTCTTACTGTCTCATCATGTCCCTCCCATGGGACCACAACTGGCCGTCTGGCAAGAAAAAACAGGCAGCATACTTCAATGAGAAGGCAAGCGCTGAGCCGCTGCCACACCTGGAACAACAACAGCAGGTGTGGTTTCATGCCAAACCAACCGAGTGGCATCGTGGCCGGATTGTAAGAGAAAACCTGTCCCCTCGGAGCTACGTCATCTCTACACCGAGTGGTACTGAGTTCCGCAGAAACAGGAAGGACATACGACCTGCGCATGAAGCAGTTGAGCCATGCCCTGGCAACACGCAGCAGACAAGTGCGAACACTCTCCCACAAAGAGGAACCCCTTTCCCAGAAGGAGCTAGTCTCCCAGACTCAAGAGAACTATCACAGGCCGCATCACCAGGTTCTGTGGTGGGGGAACCGGCTCGAAGTGTGCCAAGCCATACTCACACACAACAGAAATACGACACAGAACGAGGTGGAAATACGACTTGCACGAGAAGTGGGCGATGGTCGAAACCCCCAACTCGACTGGTTATGTAAAATTGATGGACAATTATTTTGTAGTTCTGTAATATGAAGAGCACTGTGTTATTTGTGGTAATTTATCCACAGTAAATTGAGTAAAGGTTCCAGTTATTATTTTGAACCCAGTGGTGGAAGGGGAGATGTGATGTTGTGATGTAATTAAAGTGAAGGGGGAGATGTGATATATATGCAAATGTGCCTGTACCTCGTGACTGAGGTCAGGTGACCTTCTAGAAGTTTCCATTGGTTGTTCAGGTTAAAATCTGACTTACAAGATGGCGGACGTGTATTCATTGTGCTAGTCACAACAGGGCCTTACAGGGAACATTACAGTATATGAAGCTATTGTATTTCCTGCTTATTCATTGTGCTATTATTGCAAGAGAATTTTAAGCCAGTGTTTGATTTCTATAATTATTACTTTATATTCAAAAGCTAATTTAAATGGACAGAAGAAAACATTAAGTAGTAAATTGTGATTGCTGTCTGTGCTTAAACTCAGGTCCAGGAAATAAATACATCGCCTTTGTCAGAACAGTTTGGATACAAAATTCAGATCACCTTGTGCATTCTTCATTTTAATAAAACATTCTGACATTGTAAAGTAAACATGGCTTGCAAAACATCACTCAAATAACACATTATAAATATGTTAATGTCACAACAGAGTGAAACAGCAGCTGATGTCATTTAGTGCCATCCCTCCAATTCCATTAGCCTTGATAAAAGTGTAACAATGAATGAATTACATCTCTGAAATGGATGGATGAAGATGACTAGGTTAAAGAGCAAACAGTCACTTGATTAAATAGGTAACTAATTTGCTAATGTTCTGCACATGGTGTGATGAATGTGCTCCTGAGAATCACATAAGTCAATTTGCTATATTAAAGGCGTAATATTAATGCAGCAATTGATTGAAGTCAATTGTTCCAGTGTCATCTGCCCTTGGAATTTCCCTTGCTCCAGCTGCCATGTATGGGGTGCTTTTAAGGACTGACATCTTCATCCTGGCTAAAAGTAATATTTTTAGCCTTTTGAGATGGTTCTGTACATTCAATAGAAAGGTGTATAGTTAGACTTGGTAACACAAATCTTCAGGATATTACAAGAATCTATAGTGGTCTAAAGTAGTAACTGCATGGAGCTTGTGCCTACATGGTTTCAGTTAAAATAGATGCCAGAGATAGCATGAGTGTCACTCAATAATTACTTGCTCAAAAATGCATTGATGCCGAGTCATGCTGTTGATCAGTGGGCAAATCAGTCTGATGCTAGTATTATCATTTGTCAGCTCACAATGCCCTCTCTAAACTTCCATAGTTAAAAACAAGTTTTGTGGCAGGAAGGAACTCATTGCCAACACTATTTAAAGAGATCACCAAATGCTTAATTGCTAGTTGACTTCTCTGAGATTTTTGGACTGTTCTAAAATTTGTTTACATTTTCGGTAGAAATGTTTAGGTAGAGTTTAGGAGGCACTGAAAGACTCAAGGGACTGTCCCACTGTGGGGACCTAATTTGCGAGTTTAGAAGAGTTTGCGCTCGACTCAAACTCGAAGCATGGTCGACATGTGTTCCTTGGAGGTCCATGTAACTCTCCTTCATGCTCGAGTGAAGTTCTCACATACTCGAGGCCTCAGTTTGGTCGAGGAATATTTTTTAGCATGCTGAAAATTGTCCGCGAGTAAAAATTGGTCGGCATGGAAAAAATCAATATTTTTTAAACTCGTAGGTTATGTCGAAGTAGGTCGTAGTAGGTCGGAATGTTATTCATAGGTAATCAAAGGCAATCAAAGGTAGTCAAAGGTAGTCGTAGATAGTGTTAGTACAGTCGAAGGTGGTCGTCTTCACTCTCCACTATTCGTTGTCCGATTTTCCTGAAGCTAGTCGAAGTTAGCCTTCAACATAGTCGAAGGAGGTCGAAGGAGTTCGAAGGAGGTCTTCTACGTAGTCGAAGGAGGTTCTCTACATAGTTGAAGGAAGTCATAGGAGGTATTCTACTTCGGCGATACAACAAGACCATAACACTTTTTTAAACTCTCCTAAACTCTTCTAAACTCGCAAATTAGGTCCCCGCAGTGGGACAGGCCCTTTAATGCTAATGTAAAACTCCTGATCACACCAGTCACTCCCAGACATGGGAACATTGTACACATTAATGTTGCCATCAAACCTGCAATGCGTACCTTTGCAGGCAGTAACTTTACACATAACAGAGACTTACACATAAACGACAACCAAGAACATGAAACAGCCATTAAATACATGTTAGGAATGCATGCAGATGTGTTTTGTGTGTTTAATTTGTCTGAATGAAGTATCCAGGGAAAAACAGTCAACTTGAAATTTGTTATCATGTCTCAAATTGGAGTTAGAGGAATTGGAAGAAAATGTTTAAAACAGGACAAGCTCTGGAAGGAAAGAGGATGAAGAGCATAAGCAGTTCGCAGAAGGAGGTTATGTTCACCCAGAGTTTTCAGGGAGTAATTTTCCTACTTAATAATCAGTGAGGGTCCTGCATTCCTGTGAGGATATCCTCATTGAGATATACCACCTATTGCAGTTACAACACTGACAGCCAGCATTATCGCTGCATAATTGGCAGCAGTCTCAGCTGAATGCTTGAGAGGCAAAAGTATGAGCACTACAAGTGTGGCAGTGTAAGAGCAGGAATGCAGTCTTCCTGGAAGAGGAGAGAGCTGTCTCATGTCTTGTGGAGTCACTGGGTCTCTAGGATTGGAACCCCAGCAATCCAGGCATGTCTCGGAACAGATATGGAACATTCTGAAGAGGGAAGAAGAACAGCCGTAGATTGTAATTCACTTGGATTATAATCCACTTGAATTGTAATCATGTTTAAGAAAGAACTGCAGATGCTGGAAAAATCAAAGGTAGAGAAAAATAGACAAGGAATAGGCGACGTTTCGGACTAGTGAGGGTGTCAGGGGTTACGGGGAGAAGGATCTTGACCCTATTCCTTCGATCCATAGATGCTGCCTCACCTGCTGAGTTTCTCCAGCATTTTTGTCTACCTTGGATTGTAATCATGGTATTCCAGCCCCAGAAGGCACTGACCAGACCACATTTGGAGTATTGTTTTGGGCCCCATGTGTGAGGAAGGATGTGCTGGCGTTGGAGAGAGTCCGAGGAGATTTACAAGAATGATCCCGGGAATGACTGGGTTAACATATGATGTGTATTTCAAGGCACTGGGCTTGTATTCGCTGGAGTATAGCAGGATAGGGTGGGGGCAGGGGCGGGGACCTCCTTGAGAATTACCAAATAGTGAAATAGTGAAAGGCCTGGGCAGTGTAAATGTGGAGAGGATGCTTCTACGAGTGGAAGAGTCTAGGACCAAAGCCCATAGCCTCAGAATAAAAGGACATACCTTTAGAAAGGAGATGAGGAAGATGACAGATTCTTGATTAGTAAGGGTGTCATGGGGTTATGGGGAGAAGGCAGAAGAATGGGGTTGAGAGGGAACGATAGGCTGAATAGTTAATTCTGCTCCAAAATTTATTAACGTATGAAGTGTCAGTTGGGGAACTCTTTGGAAACAGTAACACTATTTTGTAAGTTTTACATACAGTCGTTATGGAAAGGGATGAGGTTGGTCTTCAAGTTAATAATAATAATAATAATAATAATAATAATAATACATTTTATTTATGGGCGCCTATACAAAAGTCCCAAGGACACCTTACAAAATTTAACAAAGAAACATATTATCAGAGTAAAATAAGTTATAAAGACATCACCAATACACAAATTAAAGACAGAAATTCGATCCAAAAAACAAAAACAAAAATTCAGAAACACAATGTGAAGAGAGAGCAGCGGCAGCTAAACCGCGCCAGCGTCCACTCTCCCTTCCGACCGCCATCTTGGACACATGGGGGAAGGTTTATTTTGATAACACAAAAGAGCACTTAGTGAAAGTTGCTTGGGAGCAGATACTTGAAGATAAAACACCACTAGACAACTAGGGAGCTAAACATTGTCTTGTCTTTAGTAAGGAATACTTTATACTTTATTGTCACATGTGAGATGGCACAGTGAGATTCTTTGCTTGCATACAGAATGTATGAAACTAGCATCCACCTACGGCGCTGACAAAGCCGGCTCCCTCTTTTGGCCCCTACCCGCCCCCAACAGTTCCCCAACGCCAGGTCCCCATTGTCTCTTGTCCCACCCACCCCCACCGCCACCCCCCCCCTCCACCGTTATTGTTCAGGGTTATGACTAGGTACCATAGAGGAAAAATAAGGAGAGCAATTGTAAGAACTCAGCAGTTCAACAACATCTGTGGAGGGAAATGGACAGTCAATGATATGGGCCGAGAGCCTTCAACTTAGCAGCATGAAAATATAGGAGCAATAAGAGGCTATCCAGCTCCTCGAGCCTTCTCCTCCATTTAATACGGTCACAGGTGATCTCAATCACAATATCATATTTCTGCTTTCTACCAATACCTCTTCATGCCTTGGGTGTCTAGGAAATTATCTACTTCATATCAACTCTATGTTTTCTGTTGTATGCCAAGTCTGCCCTGGATGCACAAGTCCTAAGCAGAGATATGGCAGAGTCCATGAAAAGAGTTAAGATCGGAAATGAGATTCAAGGTATTGATTAGCCAGGATTATAGGGATGTAGGATGAACAGGACTTGGCATGAGTACAGAGTTGAAGAGGGTAAGCAACCAAAAGTTTGGTGAAGTAGAGATAGAAACATAGAAACATACAAAATAGGTGCAGGAGTAGGCCATTCGGCCCTTCGAGCCTGCCCCACCATTCAATATGATCATGGCTGATCATCCAACTCAGTATCCTGTACCTGCTTTCTCTCCATACCCCCTGATCCCTTTAGCCACAAGAGCTACATCTAACTCCCTCTTAAATATAGCCAATGAACTGGCCTCAACTACATTCTGTGGCAGAGAATTCCAGAGATTCACCACTCTCTGTGTACAATTTTTTTTTCTCATCTCAGTCCTAAAAGATTTCCCCTTTATCCTTAAACTGTGACCCCTTGTTCTGGACTTCCCCAACATCGGGAACAATCTTCCTGCATCTAGCCTGTCCAACCCCTTAAAAATGTTGTAAGTTTCTATAAGATAAACATGAATTGAAAGTTCAGTATATGAATGCGCGAAGTATAAGGAATAAAGTGGACGAGCTTGAGGCTCAGTTAGAAATTGGCAAGTATGATGTTGTGGGAATTACAGAGACATGGCTGCAAGAGGGCCAGGGCTGGGAACTGAATATTCAAGTGTATACCTCCTATCGAAAAGACAGACAGGAGGGCAGAGGGGGTGGGGTTGCCCTGTTGGTGAGGAATGAAATTCAATCCCTTGCAAGGGGTGACATTGAAACAGGAGATGTGGAGTCAGTATGGATAGACTAAGGTATTGTAAGGATAAAAATACCCTAATGGGACTAATCTACAGGCCCCCAAACAGTAGCCTGGACATAGGGCGCAAGTTGAATCAGGAGTTAAAATTGGCATGTAGCAAAAGTAATGCTGTGGTTGTTATGGGAGATTTCAACATGCAGGTAGACTGGGAAAATCAGGTTGGTACTGGACTCCAAGAAAGGGACTTTGTAGAGTGCCTTCGTGATGGATTCTTTGAACAGCTTGTATTGGAGCCCACCAGGGAGAAGGCAATTCTGGATTTAGTGTTATGTAATGAACCGGATTTGATAAAGGACCTCGAGGTTAATGAGCCATTAGGAGGCAGTGACCATAACATGGTCAGGTTTAATCTACAATTGGAGAGGGAGAAGAGTAGATCGGAGGTGTCAATGTTGCAGTTGAATAAAGGGGAGTATGGGGCTATGAGGGAGGAGCTGGCCAAAGTTGACTGGAAAGATACACTAGCAGGGATGACAGTGGAACAAAAATGGAACAGGTGTTTCTAGGAATAATACAGAAGGTGCAGGATCAGTTCATTCCTCGGAGGAAGAAAGATTCCAAGGGGAGAATGGGACGACCATGGCTGACAAGGGACGTCAGGGACAGTATAATAATTAAAGCGAAGAAGTACAATGTAGCAAAGTTGAGCATGAAGCAAGAGGATTGTGTAATGTTTAAAGAACAACAGAAGATAACTAAAAAGACAATACGGGGAGAAAAGATGAGGTACAAAGGTAAGCTAGCCAAGAATATACTGCAGGATTGTAAAAGCTTCTTTAGGTATGTGAAGAGGAAAAAATTAGTTGGACCGAAGTTGGAACCTTGAAGACCAAAAAAGGTGAATTTATTATGGGGAACAAGGAAATGGCAGATGAGTTGAACAGGTACTTTGGATCTGTCTTCACTAAGGAAGACACACACAATCTTCCTGATATAGTAGTGGCCAGAGGATCTGGGGTGATGGAGGAACTGAAGGAAATCCACATTAGGCAGGAAATGGTGTTGGATAGACCGATGGGACTGAAGGCTGATAAATCCCCAGGGCCTGATGGTCTGCATCCCAGGGTACTTAAGGAAGTGGCTCTAGAAATCATGGATGTATTGGTGATAATTTTCCAATGTTCTATAGACTCAGGATCAGTTCCTGTGGATTGGAGGGTAGCTAATGTTATCCCACTGTTTAAGAAAGGCGGGAGAGAGATAGACCAGTTAGCCTGACACCGGCGGAAAGGAAGATGCTGGAGTCAATTATAAAAGATGACATAGCCGCACATTTGGATAGCAGTAACAGGATCGGACCGAGTCAGCATGGATTTACGAAGGGGAAATCATGCTTGACTAATCTACTGGAATTTTTTGAAGATGTAACTTGGAAAATGGACAAGGGAGAGCCAGTGGATGTAGTGTACCTGGACTTTCAGAAAGCATTTGATAAGGTCCCACATAGGAGATTAGTGGGCAAAATTAGGACACATTGTATTGGGGGTAGAGTGCTGACATGGATAGAGAAGTGGTTGGCAGACAGGAAACAAAGAGTAGGGATTAACGGGTCCCTTTCAGAATGGCAGGCAGTGACTAGTGGGGTACCGCAAGGCTCGGTGCTGGGACCGCAGCTATTTACAATATACATCAATGATTGGGATGAAGAGATTCAAAGTAACATTAGCAAATTTGCAGATGACACAAAGCTGGGTGGCAGTGTGAACTGTGAGGAGAATGCTATGAGAATGCAGGGTGACTTGGACAGGTTGGGGGAGAGGGCAGATGCATGGCAGATGAAGTTTAATGCGGATAAATGTGAGGTTATCCACTTTGGTAGCAAAAACAGGAAGGCAGATTTCTATCTAAATGGCATCAAGTTGGGAAAAGGGGAGGTACAACGGGATCTCGGGGTCCTTGTACATCAGTCTATGAAAGTAAGCATGCAGGTACAGCAGGCAATGAAGAAAGCGAATGGCATGTTGGCCTTTATAACAAGAGGAATCGAATATAGGAACAAAGAGGTCCTTCTGCAGTTGTACAGAGCCCTAGTGAGACCACACCTGGAGTATTGTGTGCAGTTTTGGTCCCCTAATTTGAGGAAGGACATTCTTGCTATTGAGGGAGTGCAGCGTAGGTTTTCAAGGTTAATTCCCGGGATGGCGGGACTGTCATATGCTGAGAGAATGGAGCAGCTGCGCTTGTACATTCTGGAGTTTAGAAGGATGAGAGGGGTTCTCATTGAAACATATAAGATTATTAAGGCCTTGTAAACGCTAGAGGCAGGAAACATGTTCCCGATGTTGGGGGAGTCCAAAACCAAGTGCCACAGTTTAAGAATAAGGAGTAAGCCATTTAGAACGGAGACGAGGAAACACTTTTTCTCACAGAGAGTGGTGAGTCTGTGGAATTCTCTGCCTCAGAGAGCGGTGGAGGCAGGTTCTCTGGATGCTTTCAAGAGAGAGCTAGATAGGGCTTTTAAAAATAGCGGAGTCCCCGTTATTATTCACCCTTGCTATTGAACCATTAGCAGAAAGTGTTAGAGCCCATCCAGAAATATATGGGTATAATACTAAAGATGCAGCTAATACAATTTCTTTATATGCAGATGATGTATTAATATACATCACAAACCCAGAAACTAGCATCCCAAACCTGTTAAATCTAATAACTCAATTTGGTTTATTTTCGGGATATAGATTTAATTGGAATAAAAGTGAAATTATGCCAATAACGGAATTCAATTTACATACATTGCAACAATCCCCCTTTAAAATAGTCAATGAAAAATGTAAATATCTGGGAATTTATGTGACTAAGACGTATAATTCTTTATTTAAATTAAATTTCCCTACTTTACTGAATAAACTACATAAGAATATTAAGTATTGGAAAACACTTCCCATCTCAATGTTTGGTAGAATTAATGCTATAAAAATGATATTTCTCCCGCAATTATTGTACCTCTTTCAATCAATTCCGATATATCTCTGGGCAGTCAATATTAAAAATATGAACTTCTGGTTGGAAGAAATGGACCAGCAACCAGACTGGTTAAAGATGGAAAAGGAAGACTGCTTGCCTTTTGAAATTGGCTCGATTCTTTTAGCTCCCACAAAACTGAACAAAAAAACCTATAGTGAAAACCCTATAATATATAGTGGTATACAAATTTGGAAACAATTAAAAAAGACTTTAAAATTGGATAATTTATCATTAAACCCTATGTGTTGGATAAAGGTTTTACACAATGGAAAAATTATGGAATTAAAAAGGTGGGACATCTTTATAGGAAAGGCATTTTTCTTTCATTTAAGAAGTTACAACAGAATTATGGACTACACTCAAATAACGTTTTCAGATATTTACAACTTAGAGATTATGTTAAATCAAATACACACGATTATAGAACTAGAGAACCAGAAACTCTTGATGAATGTTTGAATAAACATCCTAATACAGATAAATCAATATCTCATATTTATAGATACCCTCTTAGATAGTGAGGTCCCGCCGACGGAATTATATAGACAAACATGGGAAAATGAATTAGACCAACCTATAACGAAAGATACTTGGGACGAAAGTCTACAACATATACATCAATGTTCGTTAAATGCCAAACATTCTTTAATAAAATTTAAAGTATTACAAAGACTGCATTACTCTAAAACAAAATTATATATAATTTTCCCACATATCTCTCCTATCTGCGATAAATGTCAGCACTCAGAGGCTAACTTAACTCATACCTTTGTAAATTGAATAAAAATCAAAAAATGTTGGACAGATATTAGAATAATTTCTGAAGTTGTCAACATCCAATTGGATCCCGACTCAAAACTAATAATATTAGGAATATCAGAACAAAGCCTAAAACTTACAACAAGCCAAAGAAACATCCTTGATTATAGTATAATAACTGGGAAAAAATTAATATTAACATTTTGGAAAGGTCCTATAACCCCCACAATTAAATGTGGATTATGGAAATGTCGGAGACCTTACATTTGGAAGGAACTAGACTTGTCTTAATTGACAAACAAGAATTATTTGCTAGAATATGGTCTCCATTTATTGACTTTTTGAAAGGGTAAATTTGTCTGGCACGGGAGTCTGACTGAAGCTCGAACTCAGGATTAGATGAATAGTTATGTTTTATAATCTACGGACCTATCTCCAAAGTTGTATTATCGGTAAATTATTCCATTATTTTTTATCGTGTCTTTTTTTTTCTTCTCACTTTCTATCTATATAAAAAAAAACAAATAGAAGCATTTAATATACAATTGATAAATGAGGACCACTATTATTTTGATAGTTGGAATCCCATCTATTAACAATATGTAATTGATATACAAAATGTGTTTTGATTATCATATGTACATGCTTCTAATAAAAATATTATTTAATTTTTTTTAAATAGCGGAGTCAGGGGATATGGGGAGAAGGCAGGAACGGGGTACTGATTGGGGATGATCAGCCATGATCACATTAAATGGCGGTGCTGGCTCGAAGGGCCGAATGGCCTACTCCTGCACCTATTGACTATTGTCTATTGAAAGAGAGTTTGAATAGTGGTGAAAGGTTGGAGAAAAGTGATGCTGACGAAGTGGAAAGGATGTACTTTCACTTTGACTTGGATATAAGATACCTTGAAATTAAATTTGACAGCAAGATTGCAAAAAGGCTAGGTTAAGACACAGGAGTAATGAAGGGAGAAATGAATTTAATGGCATAGGGTGAAAGATTTCAGAGCTACTCTTCTCAAGATCAGTTGATACCAGCAGATATGTTTTTTCAGTTACCACTGGTGCAATATTAGCTTTGGTCTATCCCATGTGAGTTGCTCTCATTACCATTTAGTTCAATAGGATCCAGGCATTGTTAAAGGGTACAGTAGTGAGAGGCTTCAGGCATGCTTGTAAAGAGAAGTAAACTCAATGCAGGCCTATTACCTATTATACCAACAATAATCTGCACCAACAATAATCTGCAGCTTTGTATTTTTACTTATCTTACTTATCTTGCACTACACTGAATGTCACGGTAACTGGATCAGATCTTTTCAGCAGATGATATGGTAGGTTGGTGAGGGAAATGCATTTGATGTAGCCTTCATACATTTTAACAATGCTTTTGCAAATATCCCACATGACAGGCTAGTCCTAAAAAAGTAAAAACTCGTGTCATAGATTGAATCAGTGTGGAAACAGACCTTTCAGCCCAACTTGCCCACACAGGCCAACA
The DNA here is from genome assembly GCA_038087875.1 of Malacoraja senta. Classification (NCBI taxonomy): domain Eukaryota; kingdom Metazoa; phylum Chordata; class Chondrichthyes; order Rajiformes; family Rajidae; genus Malacoraja; species Malacoraja senta. The sequence continues at coordinate 37,548,899 of CM075983.1, forward strand.
TGTTCCAGCTACACTAGTCCCACCTGCCCGCATTTGGTCCAAATCCAACCCAACCTGTCCTATCCATGTAAGGGAATGTCATCCAAGGGAGAGTGGCAAACTGTATCAGTGACAGAAAGCAAAAGATTAAGTTGCCAACTGTTTTTGTGACTGAGAGAATTTGGGCTCCTCAGGGTTCAGCGCTCCGTCACTTGCTTTCTTTTGGAGGTATTATTGATTGGACATTTAGTGGTATGATTAAATATTTTGTAGCAGGTACAAGAAGTGACTATGTGATGAATGGTGAGAAGGAAAGCTTTCAACTGCACAAAGATATAAATTGTCAATTGAGTTGTACAGAAAAGGTGGCATAAAGATGGCAAGATTTTCAGTGATGTAGAGGAACAAAGGAACTTTAAAATGCATGTCCATAAATTCTTAAAGATGGCAGTAAGGTCAATAAGTTGATTAAAATAGTATATGGGATGCTTTCCTTTATTGGCTAAGGCATGGAATTTAAGGGCAGGGGAGTTATGCTAAAAATATATAAAGCCCTGTTTAGAGCCCAGCTTGAATGTGCGTATTATATTGGTCACTATATGAACACATAGAAACAGTACAATACAGGAAATCACCATTTGATGGTTTTCGAGAAACACAAGCCTTTGGTAATACTGGGGTCATTTGGCTGTGTTCCTGCAGTGTTATGATATGTAGGTCCTCTGGAGCTCTGCAGATCCAATGTTCAACAGCTGGGTTGCTCTTCTTCCATCTGGCAGAGTAGACCAGGTGGCCAAATGTCCTCTTAGTTGTAAATGTCCTGTACTTTAGGGTTTTTTTTTGTTTTAGAGATTTTGCAGAAACAGGCCCTTCAGCCCACCGAGTCCACACCGACCAGTGATCCCTGCACTTTAACACTACCCTACACACACTCGGGACCATTTTACATTTATAACCAAGCCAATGAACCTGTAAATCTGTATGTCTTTGGAGTGTGAGAGGAAACCAGACCTCGGAGAAAACCCATGCTGGTCACGGGAGAATGTACAAACTCCGTACAGACAACAACCATAGTCGGGATCGAAACTAGGTCTCTGGCGTTTTAATGCAGTAGCTCTACCGCTAGGCCACCATGCCACCCTTATATGGTTACAGTTTCACTCGTGTTCATTCCTCAATTATCTCCTGTTTGATAGGCCACTTCTGCCCCTCTTCAGTCAGGACAGCACCTCCGCAGACTTGGCTCCTGTCACAACTTTGTAGCTTGGTTACCATTCAGTACTTTTATTTGCAAATTTTTAATACATAACATCTCCAGCTGGCTTCCTTTCAATTTCCTTTGGCTCTGCGATACTTCATCAGAAAGTTGTGAATCTCAGGCTTGCTGAAGCACGGGTTATAAATGTGTGAATTTGCACTCTATTCCTATTCATTTACCACCACTGGAAGTCTCACCTGGAATATGCATCATGTGGATTTTTTCTATTTGTGACGATTTTTAAATTACATTAATGCATGTAACATCCTTTTACTTAGAATAACTTGCTGCCTGGTATGAATTAATGAGGGTAATTGCATTGAAAAGCCACATTGATAATTCAAGAGTGACAATGGGGGATGATTTCTGCTGCACACAAGGTTTAGCTATATGATAAAGATGATTTCTCATGGAAATTGGATTTACCAATTTGTTGCACTTACCACACAGGAATACAGGATATGAACACTGCACTGAAATTGTCAAAATAACCTTTCAAATGCCGGCAATATGAGTAAGAACTATGTGTTGTTGAGGTGAGTACATGTTCCTCTGATGAGTCTATAAATCCTATTCTAGAGAGTCAAGCACATACAGTGCATTCAGAAAGTATTCAGACCGCTTCACTTTTCCACATTTTGTTACCTTACAGCCTTATTCTAAAAGGTTCATAAGGTTCATAAGGTTCATAAGGTTCATTTATTGTCACATACACCAATTGGTGTAGTGAAATTAACTGGCCAGGTCAGTCATAGAATTTAAAAAAGCAACAGACTCAAAAAACACATTTTAACATGAACATCCATCACAGTGACTCCTACACATTCCTCACTGTGATGGAAGGCGAAAATAAAATTCAAGTCCTTCCCTTGTTGTTCTTCCTTGGTCGGGGGCCTCGAGCCCCCCGTTGACGGGAGGGTCTTGAGTCCCGTAGCTGGCGGCGTTCTGGCCCTCCACGTCGAGGCGATCAGCTCCCGCATCGGGGGAGATGACAGCTCCCCCGCACCGGGCGATCAAACCTCGCGTCGGGGCTGGACGAACCTTTCTGCGGCGTTGGAGCTCCCGACTAGCCTCTCTCGAAACTGTGAGCCCTTGATGGTAAGTCCGCAGGCCGCGGTGGGAGCGATCCCAGGCAAGGGATCCGCACCGATGGTAAGTCCGCACCCCGCGGTGGGGCTCACGACAGTCCGAGGCGCCTTTCAGCTCCAGCGATGGTAGGCCGCAGAGCCCGGAGAATGTGATCCGAAAATTGATCACATCTCCGGGAAGGTAAGAACCTGAAAAAAAAAGTTTCCCCCGACCCCCCCCCCCCCACATAAAACAAACAGAAGAACATTAAAACAAACTTTAAACAAACGCTAGAAATAACAAAAAGGATGAAAAAACGAACAGACTGCCAGCAGGGCTGCCATCTCCCTCCTCTAGCCCCCCTGGTGTTGGATGAAAATGGATGAAATTCAGTTTTTATCATCAATCTACACACAATATCCCATAATAAAAAAGCAAAAACACGTGTTTAGAAATTTTGCAAAGTAATTGAAAAGAAATAACTGAAATATCACATTTACATAAGTATTCAGATCCTTTACTTAGTACTTTGTTGAGGCATCTTTGGCAGCGATTACAGCCTCAAATCTTCCTGGGTATGACGCTACGCTTGGCACACCTGTATTTGGGTAATTTATCCCATTCTTCCATGCAGATCCTCTCAAGTTGTGTCAGGATAGATGGGGAGCGTTGATGCACAGCTATTTTCAAGTCTCTCTAGAGATGTTTGATCGGGTTGAAGTCCGGGCACTGGCTGGGTCACTCAAGGACATTCACAGACATGTCACGAAGCCACTCCTGCATTGTCTTGGCTGTGTGCTTAGGGTCATTGTCCTTGTTGGAAGGTGAACCTCCACCACAGTCTGAGGTCCAGAACGCTCTGGAGCAGGTTTTCTCTGGAGCAGGATCTCTCTGTACTTTACTCTGTTCATCTTTCCCTCAATCCCAACTAGTCTCCCAGTTCCTGCCGCTCAAAAACATCCCCACAGCATGATGCCGCCACCACCATGTTTCACCGTAGGCATGGTATTGGCCAGGTGATGAGCAGTGCCTGGTTTCCTTCAGACGTGACGCTTGGCATTCAGGCCAAAAAAATTAAATCTTGGTTTCATCAGACCAGAGCACCAGAGAAAACAACCCTTTTGGCAGACTCCAAGCAGACTGTCATGTGGCTTTTACTGAGGAGGGGCTTCCGTCTGGCCACTCTACCATAAAGGCCTGATTGGTGGAGTGCAGCAGATAAAGTTGTCCTTCCGGAAGGTTCTCCCATCTCCACAGAGGTACTCTGGAGCTCTGTCAGAGTTAGCAATCGGGTTCTTGGTTACCTCCCTGACCAAGGCCCTTCTCCTCCTATTGCTCAGCTTGGCTGGGCGGCCAGCTCTATGAGGAGTCCTGGTGGTTCCAAAGTTCTTTAATTTAAGAATGACGGAGGCCACTGTGCTTTTCAGGACCTGCAATGCTGCGGAAATTGTTTTATACCCTTCCCCAGAGCTGTGTCTTGACACAATCCTGTCTCGGAGGTCTATAGACAATTCCTTCGTCTTCATGGCTTGGAATTTGCTCTGACATGCACTTTCAACTGTGGGACCTTATATGGACAATTGTGTGCCTTTCCAAATCATGTCTAATCCATTTAATTTGCCACTGGTGGACTCCAATCAAGTTGTAGAAAAAGTGAAGGGGTCTGAATACTTTCTGAATGCACTGTATTCCAGGAGGGCTAATCAGCTTGGAATTGAGGGAGTGCTGAATTGCTGGAGATGTCATTTTTCAGATGAGACGTCTACAATGTGATAATAATCTTTGTGATAATAATCAAAGGTCCTACAACATTATTTTGAAAAAGAACAAGATTTTAATGCTGCTATCTCTATAATACTAAAACTCTTCGTCATGTTTGTGGCTGTGTGTGTGTGTGTGTGTGTGTGTGTGTGTGTGTGTGTGTGTGTGTGTGTGTGTGTGTGTGTGTGTGTGTGCGTGTGCGTGCGTGCGTGCGTATGTGTGTGTGTGTGTGTGTGTGTGTGTGTGTGTGTGTGTGTGTGTGTATCAATATCTGGTTAATTCCTATTTTCTTCCAAACGCTACACAGCCTTCCCATTTTCACACATTCTACTCACATTTTTCCCGTTGAGGCGATAAGCATCTTCCCATCACATTCCCACCTATATTTCCGAATTTTTTAATCATTTAAAGTTTTAAAAACGTCCCGAAAACTCACCCGTTTTGGAAAAAAATACCCGAGCGACGTCACAATGTACTCACAAGGCAGGACGGGACACTCCGCGAAGGAGGGACCACCCAGCGCTCGCGTGGCGCCCGACGCCCGGCGCCCAGTGGGGAGGGTGGTGCTGGAGCTGGAGTGAGGGCCGAGCCCGGGGTTTGGGATGGGGCCGTGACTGGGCCGAGAAAGAAGCCGCCGCTGGAACCAAGGATGAGCCTGTGTCCAGGGTCAGGGACGAGCCTGGAGAAGTCGGGGCCTGGACTGCAGCCCAGGCGGCGGCCGAGCTGACAGCTGGAACCAGGGCCGGCCCGAGTACAAGAACCAGGCTGAGTTCCAGGCCCTGGTGCTGCTCTATGACCCGGGTAGGTCCTGGGGCAGGGAATGGGAGTGAGGGGAGGAGGATAAGGGAAATAAGGAGGGGGGAGATGGAGTGGGGACTTGGGTGGTAGAGGGAGATGGGGAGGGGTGGAGAAGGGAGATGGGGAGGGGTGGAGGAGAGTGATGCCCCCTTCATATCTACCCTCACTCCCACCTTCTCTACATCCTCCCTCTCTAACTCCTCCCTCTCTCCACCCTCGGCCTCTCCCACCATCTCCCTCCCTATCTTCCCTCCCCCCACTCTACCCCCTCCCTCTACCTCTATTCCCCTCCCTCTCTCTCTACCCCCTCCTTCTGCATCCCTTTCACCCTCTCCCTCACCCTGACTATACTCCCCTCCCTCTCCCTCTACCCCCTCCCTCTCTCTCTCTCTTCCCATCTCCCACTGTACCCCCCACCTTCTCTACCCTCCCTCTCTACTCCCCTCCCTTCCCTCTCCCACTGTACCCCCCACCCCCTCCACCTCCCTCTCTACCTCCCTCCCTCTCCCTCTGTAACCCCCTCCCTCTCTCTCTCTAACCCCTCCCCCCCTCTCTACCCCCTCTCTAACCCCCCCTCCCTCCCTCTCTACCCACCCCCCTCTCTACCCCCCCTCTACCCCCTCCCTCTCTACCCCCCTCTCTCTCTACCCCCTCCCTCTCTACCCCCCCCTTCTACCCCGCTCTCTCTCTACCCCCTGCCATCTCTAAGGATTGAAGAGGGAGGGTGAAGAGGTGGAGGAGGGAGTGCTGGGGCATGAGAAGAAATTAGCCGCACCTGCGCAGTTGGGAGCTATGCATGAGTGTTGCAATATTGCGTTGGGGGAATGGCTTGCATTGGGGGCACGGGTGAGTGGTGAAATCTTGTGTTGGGGGAGCACAGGTCCGCACTTTGTCTAGTTTTAACTAAAAATTATCACCAAATGAATATTGTTGAATGGGTTATCCAGCCTTTACCTCATTGCTGCTTGTAGAATTTGTGATATGCACATTGCTGTCACTTTTTCTACAGTACACCAGTGTCTACAATTAAAAAAAAAGACTTCAGTGGTTGTAAATGTATTGTGTCACTGAATATCTGAAAGGTGCTTTATAACTGTGAGACTTTCTTGACTTTAACTTTCCATAATTTACCGATGTAGCACTAAATATTACATCTAATATCATTCATAGAAATAATTTGACATGCATATCAAAAATTATCTTCAGATTTCTTACTAATATTATTCTTTTCCATATATAGTATTTTGTATTAAATAAGCTAGTGTAGCAATAAATAAGAAATGGGGGCTGAAAAGAAATACATATGTAAATGGCTCTTACATTTTGTATATTGCATACAAGCAAATTTATTGTGCATCCATTGCCATGGTGAAGCAGTAGTTTAAAAATTACATTTGCTATTAAAAAAAACTTCTGAACCCTCATAATTACCAGTTAAATACTACAAATTATGATCAGCAGCAACAAATGCATTTTAGATACAATTGCAAACATTTTCAAATACAAGGTTTAGCAAGAAAACTTACATGTTTTTTTCAAAAATTATATTGCGGTTTCCAAACAAAAAAATAGAAATACATTAGTTTCCAGGAAAAAATTGAAAAACAATATATCTGAGAATATTGCAGCCTAGAAATATCATCAGCACCACTTTTTTCCGCATTATGCAAGGGAAAATTGATTTTTCCCCAGATTGAAGTGTAACCATAACCATTTCTAGGGCACTTTGCATCAGTCTGTAAATTTGCCACTTATGTCTCGGAGTGATTCGCGCTTGTGGGGTGAATGTGTTTCTGGTGCCGAATGACATCAAATCTCATGCAGCACCACTTGTCAACATTATTGGGTAAAATACCATGTTGTTTTCTGAGTCTCACCTGTCAGTGATCAATCAGAAAACATTCAGTTTTTCATAATGTTTGTTTGCATCCACGTGCTTAAAGGGAGCTCTCGTAAACTTCTCCAGAATATTCTGCTCCAGAATATTCTGCTCCAGAATATTCTGCAGGATGAAGTGAAAACAATAAGTGCTGGAAATACTCAACAGGTCGGACAGCAGCTGTAGTAAGGAAAATGGAGTTAAAATTGATGATCATCCATCAGAATTCAGAGGATGCTGCTCATTTTTAAACCTACATATGATCAGCTCGAAAGCTTTGATAGACTTCCAAGGCAATTACCAAGTTACTTGCAATGAACATTTGTCTGGTGCTTCTGCTGTTGTTGCAATTGAAAACAGGCATTGGAGGAGTTACAGGCATAGTGGAGACTGAAGGGAAGAAGTAGATGATATCCTCTCCACGGTTCTACAGGGAAACATACTCCTTTATCAACATCTCCAAAGTGGAGTGTTCTCTGAAGGTGCAGATAACAAAGACAATCAATAGAGAGACAATCAATAGACAATCAATCCGCAACCTTCAGTTGCCCAAGTCTCAATCGCTCATTGTGGGATGACTGATGTCTGAGGTCAAGTTTAAATTTTATCTCATCTTGCCTGCAACAGGATCATGTCAAGTATCTCACAATTTGTTGCTCACCACAGCATTATTATATCCTGCTTTAAAACCCCAAAAAGTTAGAGCTTGATCATTTACCCTAATTAACAATCAGTACGGGAGCACCTCAAAGCTGCGTGCTCAGCCCCCTGCTCTACTCACTCTATACTCATGACTGTGTGGCCGGACAAAGTGCGAACTCCATCGTCAAGTTCGCCAATGACACCACCGTTGTGGGACGACTTACAGATGGCGATGAGTCAGTATAGAAGTGAGATCGACTGATTGACCAAATGGTGCCAGCACAACAACCTGGCTCTCAATATCAGTAAAACCAAAGAACTGATTGTGGACTTTGGGAGAGGAAGGATGAGGACCCAGAATCTTTTTTATATCAATGAGACAATAGTGGAGAGAGTCAAAAACTTCAAATTCCTTGGCATGCATATTTCCGAAGATCTTTCCTGGACTCAGCACACTGATGCAATTATAATGAAAGCACATTAGCACTTCTACTTCCTGAGAAGATTGTGGAGATTCGGTATGTTAAAAAGGATTCTCTTGAACTTCTACAGGTGCACAGTAGAGAGCATATTGACCGGTAGCTTCATTGCCTGGTTCAGCAACTTGAACCTCCAGGAGTGGAAAAGACTGCAAGAAGTGAACATCACCGGCTCTGACCTCCCCACGATTGAAGGGATTTATCAGAGTTGCTGCCTCAAAAAGGCAGCAAACATCATCGGAGACCCATACCATTCTGGCCTCACACTCATTTCACCACTGCCATCGGGAAGAAGGAACAGGCGCCTGAAAACTGTAATGACTAACTTCAAGAACAGCTTCTTCCCTACAGCTATCAGGCTCTTAAACATTACAACCTCATATAGGCTCTGAATTACAAATAGACTATTATCATTATTGTTGCTTTTTGAGTATGTGTATAGGTGTATATATATATATATATATACACACATATATAGGTATGTTGTGAGTATATATACACACTGGGCTTTTCTTTTCTCTCTCTAGTTTGTCATATCACACTATGTTTGCATACTCTGTTGTGCTGCAGCAAATAAGAATTTCATTGCTCTATCTGGGATATCTATATAACTAAAAGTCTCATCTTGACCACTTCCTGTCTGCGCTGTATATTGATTTTAGAAAAAACGCTACCGTATATCGCTATGATTTTTGGCCATCTTACACAGTCCTCCTTCGCTGAGGCAGCCCCGAGGATTTTTATGATCAATTTAAAATAAAAAAGTGATGAATGTTTAAAAGTTCTTGAGATCAGCTGATTGGTCCTCTCGCCTGTCAATCACCAAGATGAAGGTAATGCCCCTCAAGGGGGGTGGCAGGAGTATAAAGCCCCAGAGGCCGGACGTGAGTCAGTCATCCTGGAAGACTGTGAGTGAGTGTTGAGTCCAGAACTGTGAGCCTACGCCGTGAGTGAACTGAACTCTGCTTGAAATGAAATTAATTTGGTGGCCTGCACTCTGCTTGAAATGGTATGAAACGGACTTCCGGTGGCGCCATGTTACATTAACAGACGCACACCTAGCTCCGCTCCTGAAAAATTCGCGATTTTTCGCGTTAAAAACGGGTCTACAAGTCGGGACCGATTTAAAAACCTTACCGGAGGTTCTGGTCGTCGCGCTGATGATGTCATCAGTAAGCGCGATGATTTAAACGGTGTTTTAAGGACTTTTAAATGAAAAAACTATCTCCAGCTCAGAGTCCTCAGAGAACAGTTACAAAACAGCTGCTGAAAAGCCTGAAGAATCCTGAAGAAATTACCTCTGAAGGGGTCCCTGAAGTGGCTGCAGAAATGTCTACAAGATCCAAGACAGATCTGGCTAAGGATAAAGATAAAGAATTTGAGGATTTGAAAAAATCGGTGAGAGACATAAAAGATGAAATTGTGGATGAAAATAAAATTATGATGGGAAAAATGATGGAAAAAATCAAAAAGATGATGGAGAGTATGAGTGCTGGTAATCAGAAAGTTATTGATTCAATTGGCACTATAAACAAACAAATTGATGATGTGAAAGGAGAATTATCGGGGAGAATTGATAAGGTGGAAGAAGCTACCACGGACAGGTTCACGGCTGTGCTTGAAACAGTGGCTGCAAGTATGTTTACAATCATGGAAATGGAGAGAAATATGGCTCGAATGGCTGAAGATATGGAGAGAATGAGGCAAGAACATGAGCAAACTACAGGACAGATGGCGACTCATCTGGGGAAATTTTCAGACAAATGCCTGGACCTGGAAGCTCGTTCAAGACGCCAGAATTTAAGAATTCTTGGAGTCTCAGAGGGAGCTGAGAGAAGGGACATTCATGAGTTTACTATGGGCTTATTCAAACAACTGCTTAATCTCCCCAAGGAACTGAAAATTGAAGTGGCACATCGAGTACCGAGATTTAAACCAAGATCACAAACAAGACCAGACCACCCACGACAGATTATTGTGAAATTTCGGGACATTTCAGAACTTGAAGAGGTGATGAGTAAATTCACATATGGAATGCAACTGAGGCTTGATAACGAATCTATTAAAATATTCAGGGACTCTCCGCATGAAATTGTGCAAAAGAGAAATCAGTTCACAAAGGCAAAAGACATTCTTAAGGGAATTCAAGATGTTAGATACGGTGTCTTCTACCCGCCTAAGATGCGTATTACTTATAAAGGACATGAGAAATCATTTGTAAACCTGGAGGATGCATACAAATATGCCCAGAGCATCGTGGAAAAGTAGCGGGAATATATGGACGGTATGGACAAACTTTTCTATTATTATTCCACAGTTAATGGCAGATTAGAAGCGAAGAGAAAGTTCTTTTTTTTTAATTTTTTTAAAATTATTATTTATTTTTATTAGAAGTAAGTACAATTGTATACAATGATATTTTCATAATACATTTTATGTACAGCTTCTTATTTTTTTAATTTTGTAATAAAGAATAAAAAGTAAAAGAAATTAGATAATGAAGAATAGAAAAATGTGAGATATATAGTGTGTGAAAAAGAAAAATAGAGAGTGAAAGAAGAAAGTTAAGAAATAGAAAATAGAAGAAAAAGAGTAAAAGAAGAAAAGAGAAGAAAAAGAAAAGAGAAGTAAGGAGATCGTATTTATATACTTGACCATTCCTCACCCAGTCACGGATTAGCTTTTACACTTGTGTTGCACCTTATGTTTCCAAAAAGATGACAAATGGAGACCAACTCGTTATGAATTGGTCAAATTTATCTATTAGGAGGAATCGCATTTCCTCAAAATGTGCGGTATCCAACATACTTGCAATCCACATTTTGAGCGTTGATATTGGTGTATTTTTCCAAAATTTCAATATTAATTTTTTTGCTATTATTAAACCATAATTTAAAAATAATTTTTGAGATGGGTTCAATTTGTTCCCATCTTCCATTACCCCAAATATAATCAATTCATTATTGGGTTCCATTTTTGTCTTAAATAATTTTGTGAATATTTCGAAAATATCACTCCAAAATCCATGAAGTTTTATACAAGAAACAAAAGAGTGTGTTATAGTTGCGTCTTGGGTTACACATTTATCACAAATGGGGGATATATTTGGATAAAATGTATTTAATCTTATTTTTGAGTAATATAATCTATGTAAAATTTTAAATTGGATTAGATTATGTCTTGCGTTAATCGAACATTTGTGAATGTATGTCAAATACTTTTCCCATGTAGCCTTCGTAATTTTTATCAATAATTCCCATCCCCACTCTTCTCTAATTACCTCGGTCGCAGGTAAATCTATATTTAAGATACTATTATATAAATATGATATTAATTTTTGTGTGTCAGCTTTAATATTCATTACTTCTTCTAGTAAATCAGGAGTTATTTTTTGATATCCCTGTATGTATGTCTTCAAGAAATTGCAAATCTGAAAATATTTAATATAATGAGTGTTTTTCAATTTAAATTTTAATTGTAATTGTTGAAATGATAGTAAATCTCACATTTCATACATATCCCCGATCCTTTTAATTCCTAAACTTTCCCATTGATTATATATTTTATCCATCATAGATGGTTTAAATAAAGGGATATTCGCTATCGGTGTTAACAATGATAGGTTTCTTAGTTTTAAGGATAATTTTATTTGTTTCCATATTCTTGGTTCGGCACGGACTTGAAGGGCCGAGATGGCCTGTTTCCGTGCTGTTATGGTTATATGGTTATTGTATCTTGTATAATTGGGTTTTTCTTATATATTGTATTGTTCATTTTTTTCGGGGAGAAGAGGATTGTTCCTATATTACAAGGATAACAATCCTCTTTCTCCATTTTTATCCATTCTGTCTGTTGGGTTGAACTATCCAACCAGTAAATTATATTCTTAATATGTATTGCCCAATAGTAATACAGAAAATTTGGGAGTGAAAGTCCCCCGACATATTTTGGTTTACATAAATGTTCTTTTTTAATTCTATGTGATTTATAGTCCCAAACAAAATTAGTAATGTTAGCATTCAATTTAGAAAAAAAATATTTTGTTACATATACCGGTATAGATTGAAATAGGTATAATAACTGTGGTAGAAAGCTCATTTTAATAGCATTTATTCTGCCTATTAATGATAAAGGGTTTTCCAAAATGTAATCGTTATATTAAGTTTATTTATTAAGGGTATAAAATTGGCGTTGAATAAAGCTTTATGTTTTCTAGTAATCTGAATACCCAGATATTTAAATTTTTCTGTTGCTATTTTAAAGGGGAATTTCAATAAGTGTGTAGATTCTTGAGGTTTTAACGTCATAATTTCACTTTTGTTCCAATTTATTCTATATCCAGAAAAGGACCCGAATTCCTCTATTAAATTTAATAAATTTGGTATGCTCGTTTGTGAATTTGTTATATATAACAGAATATCGTCTGCATACAATGAAATTTTATTATTTGAGTCCCTAGTATTATAACCCTGAATATTCGGATGACTTCTTATACTTTCAGCCAGAGGTTCTATCATAAGGGCAAATAGCAGGGGTGATAAAGCACATCCCTGCCTATTACCCCTTGATAATTGAAATGTTTGAGACAACATGCTGTTAGTTAATATTTTTGCCATCGGTTTATCATATAATAATTTCACCCATGCAATAAAGTTCTTTCCCATATTAAATTTTTGTAATACTTGCGTCCAAAGAAATAATTGATAAGTCTTCTTCCTCCACTTTATGTGAGTACATTATATTAAACAGGCGTCTCAAATTATTAAATGAATATCTTTTGGGTATAAACCCCGTTTGATCAGGGTTTATCAATTTACTAATATATTTGCTTAGTCTTCTGGCTAAAGTCTTTGCTAGGATTTTCTGATCTGTATTTAATAGTGATATAGCTCTATATGAGCCCGGTTCCTCTAGGTCTTTATCTTTCTTTGGAATAAGCGTAATAGTTGATTCTGCTAATGTTTCAGATAATTTATTTTCTTTAAAAACGTAAGTATATAAATTAAATAGATAGGGGGTCGTTATCTCATGAATTTTTTTTATAAAATTCATTACTAAAACCATCTGGTCCTGGTGTCTTACCATTTTTCAACGATTTTATTGTTTCACCTATTTCTTCGATTGTAATTTGCGCTCCTAGTTCTTCTTGTTCCAAAAGGTCAAGTTTTGGTAGATTACAGTTATATAATTTTTTTTTAATTTTACTATCTTCTGTTTTGGTTTTTGATGTGTATAAATTTTGATAAAATTGAACAAATCTTTTATTAATATCTTTAGGTAGTGTTAGTAATTCACCATTATCAGATTTAATTTTATTTATAGTATTTTCCTTTTCCTATTTTTTCAGTTGACGCGCCAACAGCTTATGTGGTTTGTCACCAAACTCAAAATGTTGCTGTTTTGTAATTTGGAATAATCTTATTACTCTTGCCAAGAGAATTCGGTTAAGTTTAAATTTCAGTAGTATTATCTTATTATGTTTATCTATAGTGGGATCTTTAGCATTGTCTAACTCTAACTGTCTTATTTCTTGTTCTAACCACATTTGTTCTGTTTTATTCTTCTTATTTTGAAAAATTTCATATGAAATTATAATTCCTCTAATAAATGCTTTAAAAGTTTCCCATAGTAAAGAAGGTGAGGTACCTGGTGTATCATTTATCTCAAAAAATAATTTCATTTGTTGTTTCAAGTATTGATAACCCTGTAAGTCATTTAATATATGTGTATTAAAACTCCAAAAAATTTTTTTACCCGGCATTCCCTCAAATTTTACTGAAAAAGTCAACGGAGAGTGATCAGAAATACTACTAATGTGGTATGTTGGGTTAATTGTATATGGCATTAATTTCCTATCCACTAAAAAATAATCAATTCTTGAATATGTTTTATGTACCGAAGAGTAAAACGAATATTCCCTTCCTGCTGGGTTAGCAGATCTCCATACATCTGTTATGTTAGTATTTTATATATATGTATTTAGAAGTTCACTAGTCTTGGATTTTATATTACTCCTTCTTTGTTTTGCTGATTTGTCTAAATATGGATTTAAAACACAGTTGAAATCCCCTCCTATTATCACATTTTGATAATTAAACTCCAGTATTATATCTATAATTTTCTCAAAAAATTGAGGGTTATCAAAATTCGGAGCGTAAATATTTACCATAGTTATTGGGGTAGCATAGATTTCTCCCGAAACTATGATATACCTTCCCTCTTTATCTGATATAGTATTCTTTAATTTGAACGGTATACCTTTCCGAATAAGAATAGCCGTACCTCTAGATTTAGAAGTAAATGCTGAATAATATGTTTGGCCTATCCACTTTGCCTTTAATCTCATTTGTGTTTCCTGTTTCATGTGAGTTTCTTGCAAGTAAATTATGTCGCTTTTCAAAGATTTTAAGTGAGCAAAAATTTTACCCCTCTTTATTGGTTCGTTGGCAGCCCTTATATTCCAACTACAGAATGTGATTCCTCCATTCTTTATTTGTCTATCGTCTTGCATTGTATATCAAAGTAATATTCTTGAATCATATGGTGCTGACAAATACCTCCGTGTTCTGGACGTTGGGTGGTCATTCCAAGTTTTTACATTTACATTACATCTCCTTCTCCAAAAGTGCCTTAGATAAAGCAAGAAAAATTGTGATTTACAATTAATTAAACACAAACTAAGTAAATACAAATTTGTATAGTGATTTTTTTTTAAAAAGGGAAATTAAGGTATCTAAGAACAGGTACCTTAAAGAGAGATAGCCACCTAAGGTGGCGAAAAATTTGTAGACTTCCATTGATGTTGTTTTACATTATTAACACCTCGTAAAAAACTACAGACCGTCTCATATCTTGTTTATTCTTGTTTAACTTTATCAAACTAGCATTAGTAAAAAGCAAAAAGACGCAGAGATAAAATATTAAAAAGTAAAAAATAAAGCTACCCTACAAGCAGGTACCGAGGGGTTAACCTCATTCCTGGGTTTTTTCCAAGTTTATGTTGCGTTCCCACCCAAAAAGAAAAAAAACGTCAGTAGTGTTATAGACATTTTGGTTAATTACAATTTATAAGTAATGGTTTATTCATAGTTATTCATATTTACTACAAACACTTACAAATCATTAGTATTGTTAAATTTGTTAAGTTAGTTGGTTAATTATAATTAGCATATAATAGTTAGATGTAACACCAAGGTGCCACATAAGAGACTATTGCTAAAAATAAAAAAATTATGGGATTGGGGGTAATATATTAGCATGGGTAGAGGATTGGCTAACAAATAGGAAGCAGAGAGTGGGGATAAATGGTTCATACTCGGGATGGCAACCGGTAACTAGCGGGGTTCCGCAAGGGTCGGTGCTGGGACCCCAGTTGTTCACAATTTATATAAATGATTTGGAGGAGGGAACCAAGTGTAATATATCAAAATTTGCGGACGATACAAAAATGGGAGGAAAAGTAGGGGTTGAGGAGGATAGGAAGAGTCTGCAAAAGGATATAGATAAGCTAGGTGAGTGGGCAACAACTTGGCAGATGAAATTTAATACTAATAAATGTGAAGTCATTCACTTTGGGAAAAAAAATGATAGGGCAAGTTATTTTCTAAATGAGGTGGAGCTGCGTTGTAATGCAACGCAAAGGGATCTAGGGGTAGTAGTACATGAATCACTAAAAGTTAGTATGCAGGTGCAGCAAGCAATCAGGAAGGCCAATGGAGTTTTGGCCTTTATTGCTAGGGGGATTGAGTATAAAAACACGGAGGTCTTGCTGCAGCTGTACACAGTATTAGTGAGACCACATTTGGAATACTGTGTACAGTTCTGGGGTCCATACTTAAGAAAGGATGTACTGGCCCTGGAGGCAGTGCAGTGAAGGTTTACAAGATTAATTCCTGCAATGAGGGGATTGACATATGAGGAAAGGTTAAGTAGGCTGGAACTCTACTCTTTGGAGTTTAGAAGAATGAGAGGCGATCTCATTGAAACATATAAGATCGTGAGGGGCCTTGATCGGGTGGATGCACCGAGGATGTTCCCAATGATCGGGGAAACTAGAACTAGGGGACATAGTTGTAGAATAAGAGGGGGCTCTTTTAAAACTGAGATGAGGAAGAACTTCTTCACCCAGAGGGTGGTTAATTTATGGAATTCACTGCCCCAGGGAGCAGTGGAAGCAGAAACATTAAATATATTTAAGTCTAAAATAGATGGTTTTTTAGCTGCCAAGGGGATAAGGGGCTACGGGGAGAGGGCAGGGATATGGACCTAGTTATGGTTAGTATAGTAAGACCTGAGTGATCTCCTGGACAAGTGTCGATCGCCTGGATTGGGGTCGGAGAGGAATTTCCCGGATTTTTTTCCCGAATTGGACCTGGGTTTTTATCCGGTTTTTTGCCTCCCCCAGGAGATCACGCGGTTCTTGGGGTGGAGAGGGGTGATAGCGATATAAAGGGGAGGGTAGTGTCTTGTGTTCTGTGTCTTGTGTCTACTGTTTGTGGGTAAGGGTGTCTGTTTAGTGTTCAGCCATGAGCGAATGGCGGTGCGGGCTCGATGGGCCTGGTGGTCTACTCTCGCACCTACTTTCTATGTTTCTATGTTTCTATGTTAATATTATCTCGTCCATGTTCCTTGTACAGTATCTTCGGCATCCTTTTGTTTATCTTTGAGCTTTCCATTCAAGGTGAAACAATGTTCTCAAATACACATTCCAGACAGATAAGCTCAGTAACTGTCTGGAAAGTCCAGCTCCATCTTAAAAGTTTAAAAGTTCACTGTTCCTCCCTTTAGTCGTCTTCTTCTGATGTTTCCGATGCTTTTCTCACGATATCTTCTGCATATTTAAATGCTTTTTCTGGGTCCATAAATGAGCGCTCCATTCCCTTATAAGTAATTTTCATTTTTGCTGGGAAAACAACTCCATATCTGACGTTGGATATACCCCTCAGTATGTTTCTTGTTGGTGTAAACAAGTTCATTCTCTGGATAATCTCCGGAGGATAATCACGGAAAAATCGGATCTTTTCCCCACAATATATCAAATTTTTACCATGAACAATCTTCTTCAGTATAGATTCCACTGAAGAGATATCAAGAAATTTCACAATTATCTGTCTTGGAGCAGCATTTATGCCTCTTGAGACACGTCCAACTCGTTGAACAGTATTTATTCTTAGTTCTTCCGGCAGTTTAAAAACCTCTTTGAGTAACGAAAGTACGTGTTTGAGATACATGTCCTTCTCATCCTTCTCTTACTCCAACGATTCTCAAATTCTGCCTTCTCGATCTCGCTTCCAAGTCCAAACATTTGTCAATCATTCTTGCAAGCTTTTCTGCTTCATCTTTCTTTGATTTTTTCAGATTGTTTATTTCCATGACCATCTCTTTCATATCACTTTCCATCTCTTCCATTCTCTCGTCAATGTTGTCCATCTTAGCATTTACACCAACAAATTTCTTATTATAGTCCTTTTCAATTCTAACAAATTCTAACTTAAGTTTTTTATCAAACTCATTATGTTGCTTCTTCAGCTCCTTTAACTCATCACAAGCACCATCAATTTTATGAGAGAATACCTCCATATTATTCTCCATACTCTGCATCTTTTCCAGTGTTTTATTAATTGAGGCAGTAATTTCTAAAAACATTTCTTTTACCTCTTTTTCCTTCTCTTTCTTTTCTCCTTTTGTAGCCATTTCCAGCACAGCTCCTTGGCTATAGGACTCTTCCTCAGAGTCTTCTTCAGTTGTTTGCAGAGTTTCCAAAACACTTTTCAGCTGGAGGCTTATAGTGGCTTTTTTTGGTGCTCGTGAGCAGGTCCCTTTTTTCATTTAAAAGTCCCGATTTTTACCGCAATTTTACCGCGATTTAACGTCGTTTTCTGATGATGTCATCCTTATGCGACCCAAGCTATCCTTATGCGACCTAAGTTATTTTAGATTCAGTCCCGACTTTAAAACGGCTTTTTGACGATTTCTTACGGGATAGAGCTCAATGCAGCGCCTCTTAGTGTTCCATGGCGCTACCGGAAGTCGAGACAGTTCTTTAAGTGTTTTAAAAAAAACTTATTTGAAGAAGGTTTCTAGCTGCGGATGTCTAGACTCCTTATCTGTGGAATTTTAACTCAAGGACATTCTGTGTTCCAAACGAAGCAAATAGCGGATAACAGAGTATCGTCGAGCCGAAGAGAGTGGATTATACCAGAAGCTTTAATTGTTTAAGAGATTAAAATACTAATTTAAATTGTAAAGAACTAATCCTATTAATAAGTTAACAATTTAACAATTTAACAATATTAATATAGAAATAATAACGGACACTAACAAGAAAAAACAAATTTATAAACTAACACAAATTCTCACTAAATCTAAGCCTTATCTATAATTGGGGGGAGGGGAGGAGAAACGAGCACCTGGCTTAGACCCAGGAGCACGTTTCACGTTAACCCCTTCAACCAACAGTTGATTATTATTGAAGGTAAAATCATTCGTTTAACAATTAGTAGATAAAATTGTTATATATATATGATATGTTATAACGAAATATATAGGGTAAATTTGTATTATATATCTGATTGCGAGGAACCGTCCCATTATGTTATGAGTAATCAAGGGAGCGGAGCTAATTGTTTAACATCGACAATGGAAGTCGATACAAGGTTTTCTCCCACCTACAGGTGGGCCACTTGTTACAGTGTCGACAATTCTAGACACTGTATTTTCACTTTTTTCAATTTTTTAAAAACTATTATATCAAGTCACTTGTTCATGTTTTTTGTTTAGCGATAAGCCTAAAAGGGATATGCCAACAGAGCTTAGTAACGCAAAGGTTCCCCCAATACCTAAAGGCGTGAGGTATGGATGCACCATAAGATTTAAAGGTATTATATCTATTCAAAATGCAAGACGTTAAACAAAAGAACCTAGGAGGAGTCACATTCTGCAGTTGGAATATAAGAGGTGTTAATGAACCTAGTAAAAGGGGTACGATATTAGCTCAGCTGAAATTGTACAATACTGACATCATTTTTCTACAGGAAACCCATCTCAAATCCCAGGATCAGGCTAGATTGAGGGCGAATTGGATAGGTCAAATATATCATTCTTCATATACTTCGAAATCTAGAGGTACGTCAATCATTATTCGAAAAGGTATACCATTCAAAGCAAAGAATACCATAACAGATAAGGAAGGGAGATATTTGATAGTTATCGGAGAGATTCACGCTACCCCAATTACCTTGGTAAATATATACGCGCCTAACTTTGATAATCCTCATTTTTTCAATAAAATCCTGAACATAATCGCAGAATCTAATTACCAAAATGTTATAATAGGAGGAGACTTTAACTGTTTTAGGTCCGTATTTAGATAAATCTAGCCAAAAACAGAGAGGTAATATGAAATCTAAAACTAGTGAACTCTTAAATACTTACATAAATAATACCAATATAACAGATGTTTGGAGAATTGCTAATTTGACTGGCAGGGAATACTCGTTTTATTCAATGGTACACAAAACATACTCATGTATAGATTATTTCCTGGTGGATACAAAATTAATCCCTTACAATGTGAACCCAATATACCATACCAAGTCGATTTCAGACCATTCACCGCTAACTTTCTTTTTAAAACTTGAAGGAATGTCTAAGAACAAATCGTTTTGGAGGTTCAATCCTCAAATCCTAAAAGATCCGCAAGGGAGTATAAATCTAAAAAAACAAATGGACGTCTATTTTGAAATAAATGACACTCCAGATATATCGGCTACTTTACTATGGGAATCTTTTAAAGCATTTATTAGAGGTGTTATAATCTCATACCAAGCTTTTCAAAATAAAAAGTATAAGAATGATCAAAGACAGTTAGAAGAACAAATTAGGCGACTGGATATAGATAATGCTAAAGATCCATCTATGGATAAACATAATAAAATAATAATTCTGAAATTTAAATTAAATAAATTATTATCAGCCAAACTTATAAGACTTTTCCAAATTACAAGACAGGAACACTTTGAATTTGGGGATAAACCACACAAACCTTTGGCTCGTCAGCTAAAAAAACGAGAAAAAGAACACACGATTCAAAGGATTAAATCAGAAAGAGGGGAATCATTAACTTTACCGAATGATATTAATAAAAGATTTGCGCAATTATATGATAATTTGTACACATCCAAAACGACAATGGACACCAATAAAATTACAGAGTTCTTGGATAACTGTAATCTTCCAAAATTAGAGTTGAAGGAACAAGAGGAATTGGGTGCACAAATCTCAATTAAGGAATTAGAAGACACAATAAATTCATTAAAGAATGGAAAAACTCCAGGTCCTGACAGATTTACTAATGAATTTTATAAAAGTTTTCATGACAACATTATACCACGTTTACAAAAAATGTATCAATATGCCTTTAAAGAACAAATATTACCTGATACATTAGCTGAATCAACGATCACATTAATACTCAAAAAAGACAAAGATATAGAAGAACTGGGCTCATATAGAGCTATAGCATTGTTAAATACAGATCAAAAAATATTAGCGAAAACATTAGCTAGAAGATTAAGTAAATATATCAGTAAATTAATAAACCCAGATCAAACGGGGTTTATCCCCAAGAGACATTCATCTAATAATATGAGATGGCTACTCAATATAATACACTTACACAAAACCGAAGAACAAGAATTATCAATTATTTCGTTGGACGCTGAAAAAGCATTTGATCAAGTAGAATGGAATTATATGGATAAAGTATTACAAAAATTCCAATTGGGAGAGAATTTCATTCTATGGATTAAATTATTATATAATAAGCCTACAGCTAGAATATTAACTATTAACATATTATCTTCGAAATTCCAATTATCAAGGGGTAACAGACAAGGATGCTCATTATCACCGCTGTTATTTGCTCTTATAATTGAACCTTTAGCGGAAAAAAATAGAATAATCCAGATATCCATGGCTATAACACTAAATATTCAAATAATAAAATATCTTTATACGCGGATGATATATTATTGTACATCACAAAACCTCAAATTACTATACCAAACATACTAAATCTAATTGAGGATTTTGGATCCTTTTCTGGATACAGAATAAATTGGAATAAAAGTGAAATTATGTCAATAAAACTGAAAGACTCAACACATCTCTTAAAATTCCGTTTTAAAATAGCTACAGAAAAATTTAAATACCTGGGTGTTGAAATTACCAGAACATATCAAGGCATGTTCAAAGCAAATTATAATCCTCTACTTAATAAATTAAATACATTAATTAAATTCTGGAAAAAGCTTCTGATGTCTTTAATAGGCCGAATAAATGCAATAAAAATGATCTTTTTACCACAAATTCTATACCTATTTCAATCAATTCCTATATATTTACCAAAGAAGTTTTTTTTTAAATTGGATTCAGACATTACTAATTTTATATGGGATTATAAATCCCATAGAATACAAAGAACACATTTGAACAAACCTAAAGTATTAGGGGACTTAGCACTCCCTAACTTTATGTACTATTATTGGTCAGTAAATATTAAAAATATGATTCAACTGATGGACAACTCTGCCCAGCATGTGGACTGGATTATAATGGAGAGAGAAGACTGCTCCTCTTGTAATATTAGAGCGATCCTCCTCTCACCAATGAAACTGAATAATATAAATTATAACAAAAACCCAATTATACATAGTACAATTGAACTTGGAAACAAATAAAACAAAATTTAAAATTAAGAAATCTATCGCTTTTATCCCCAATAGTTAATAACCCTTTGTTTAAACCCTCCATTATAGACAAATCATTTATACAATGGGAAAGATTAGGAATTAAAACGCTCAGAGACTTGTATGAAACTGGAAAATTACTATCATTCCAACAATTACAAATAAAATATAATCTGGGAAACAATCAATACTTTAAATATTTTCAAATATGTGATTATCTGAAAAAATATACAAAAGATCATTATAACATGCCACCAAATGTACTGGACGAAGCAATGCAGATAAAAGCTGAATCAGCAAACTTAATATCTTATTTGTATAATATTATCTTAAATGTAGAAATACCAACTACGGAAGGTATTGGAAGAGACTGGGAACAAGAATTAGCTATTAAAATCTCAAAGGAAAGGTGGAAGGAACATTTATTAAATGTGCATAAATGCTCAATTAATGTAAGATACACTTTAATACAATTCCAAATTTTACACAGATTATATTATTCAAAAACCAAAATTAATAAAATCGTCCCCAATGTATCACCTTTTTGCAATAAATGTCAGTCTCAAGAAGCTACTATAGCGCACTCATTTGTTTTTTGGATTGAAATTTTTGAAATCTTTACAAAATTATTTAAAATAAAACTGACACCAAAAGCAGAATGGATTATCTTCGGAACAACGGAAGATAGCCCTGAACCAAATGTGTTTCAAAAGAATCTATTTGATTACGGGATAATAACTGGAAAAAAGCTTATCCTAAAATTTTGGAAAAATGCTCCAATACCAACTATAAACATGTGGATTTCAAACATGTTTGAAACATTACACCTGGAAGAGATAAGACTCCTCCTGGCAGGCAAATCAGATCACTTCCATCTGACGTGGTCTTCATTTATAGAACTATTACAAGCATAAGGTGCAAAAGTACTTTAAAAATGCACCGATGTCAGGACTTGGTAAAGGGGGATGAAAGGTGGCGAGTTGGTATATCCCATTTGCGTGATGCTCATAATAGAGTACTTGTTTTTCTCTCTTCTCTTCTTTCTCTTTTTTTCTTCCCTAGGGTCTATCTCTTAATCTTTTCTCTTTAATTTCTCTTCTACAGGGTCTCTGTTCTTTCCTGTTGACACGTTTTTACACTTTCACGATTTTCCTTCACTTTCTCTTTTTTCTTAATTTCAAACTTTTCTTTTTATTAACTTTACAAAATGTAGGAGTACATTAATTGTAATAAGATATACGTGATGAGTACTAATGTATTTTTTTGTAATTTAATGTACTTCTAATAAATAAAATTTAAAAAATAAAAAATAAAGAAATGGTATGAAATTGTATTTGAATTTGGTGGCCCGCACTGTGCTTGAAATAGTATGAAATTGCATTAGAATTTGGTGGCCTGCACTCTGCTTGAAATTGTATGAAATTGCATTTGAATTTGGTGGCCTGCACTCTGCTTGAAATGGTAGGAAATTGCATTTGAATTTGGTGGCCTGCACTGTTCTTGAAATTGTATGAAATTGCATTTGAATTTGGTGGCCTGCACTCTGCTTGAAATGGAATTTCAAGGAATAGCCGTAAGCGAACTGTCAGCCCACCAGCCGTGAGTCAATCAACTGCCAGCTCACCAGCCGTGAGTGAGTGAACTGCCAGCCCACCAGCCTTGAGTGAGTTAACTGCCAGCCCATCAGCCATGAGTGAGTGAACTGCCAGCCCACCAGCCATGAGTGAGTGAACTGCTAGCCCACCTTTGGCCTACCTGAAACCACTAATTTCGGCCCACAAGCCCCCTATTAGCCCAGAAACCAGTCCCTTTTGCCCAAAATGCCCATATTAGCCCACAAGGAGTAATTTGGCTCAAAAGGAATGCGCCAGGCCAGGAAAAGTCAATTGATTCGGAAGTGGCGGCGCTGCCTTGCAGCTGCGGTTCGCCTGCAGTCCGTATGTCTTTTCTTTTTTTGTTTTCTTTTGTCCCGTTGTTGCGGTTTGTTTTGATTTATTTTAGTTGCGAATGTGTGGGGGGGTGGGAGAAGCATGTTTTTTGGCTCTTCCTTCGGGGGTGATGCAACCTTTCTTGCCGTATCCCCCGTCTCCGTCTCCGTCTGCGCTGAGGCCTATCGCGGAGCTGGCGGCCTCCATCTGGGACCGACCTCGGGGCTCGGGAGGCAGAGCCAGCCGGGACTTGCCAGCGCGGGGCTGGCCGACTTCGGGGCTGTGGTGGCGTTGCGACCCGACTTCGGAGCCTCGGAGGCTTGGCGAGGGCCAGTGGACGACATCGTCGGGAGCTCGCAGGTCACAGGTTGGTGACCTGTTTTTCCGTAGCTCCCGCAACAACAGCTGCATCCGCTGGACTGGAGGGCGGCAGCTTCGGCAGCTTCGACCGCCCTGGGCTGCGGAGTTTGAACCGGCCCGTTCGGATTCAGCCGCGGGACTTACTTACCATCACCCGGCGGGGTCACAACATCGGAGGCCTGGATCGCCTCAGCGCAGAGGGAGAGCAAGGAGGGAAGAGACATGGACTTTGGGACATTTTGCCTTCCTTCACAGTGAGGAGGTGCCTGGTGGACTCACTGTGGTGGATGTTAAACTGTGTTGAGTGTGTGTTTTTGTTATTTATTCTATGTTATGACTGCAGGCTAAAGCATTTCGTTGCACTGAAAAGTGCAATGACAATAAATTGAATCAAAATCAAAATCAAAAATCAAAAGTCCACAAAAAGTGCCTTTCACTGAGATTTCACCGATTGTTTTTTCTCTTCGGCCCATCAGGCATGTACTATCCCAGGAGGAGTCCCTTCAGCCCATCAGTAAGTATTTTCCCTGTAAGTATTAAACTTCACCCCAGTATTTTTTCTCCCTCCCTTCTTTGGCTCCCTGTGAGATCCAGGCCAGGATAGACTTTCCTCCTTCATTGCTGTGATCTGTAGAAAAGAGTTGAAAAATATCTAAAATTGATTCTCCACCCTCTCCCCCTTCTCTCTCACAGAGTCGCTCACCTGTTTTGTGCAGAATGTCTGGCAGATTCTGAGCTGCCAGCCCACCAGCCCTGAGTGATTGAGCTGCCAGCCCACCAGCCCTGAGTAACTGAACTGCCAGCCCACCAGCCCTGAGTGACTGAGCTGCCAGCCCACCAGCCCTGAGTGACTAAGCTGTCAGCCCACCTGGCCTGAGTGACTGAGCTGCCAACCGACCAGCCCTGAGTGACTGAGCTGCCAGCCCACCAGCCCTGAGTGACTGCCATGCCAGCCCACCAGGCCTGAGTGACTGAGCTGCCAGCCAACCAGACCTGAGTGACTGAGCTGCCAGCCCAAGAATACATTCGGCCCACAATGTCCATACTAGCCCTCTGGAAACCTGTCCCTTCAGCCCACAACACCCTTACTAGCGCTCCAGAAAGCCCCCCCCCCCCTTCCACCCACTCCACTGGCCACCAATATTGGAATTGGTGGAGAGGTGGAATATTGCGTTGGGGAACCAGCCCTCCCGTGTGAACATGGGACCCACTTAGTCTAGTATAACAATAAAGCACTCTTGACTCATGACTCTCTTTAATGGTAATTGAATAGTTACACAGGCTCATTTCTGCTGAGCACTAAAGATATATGTTACAAACTTAAAATACCATTCCTTCGGATCTTAATTGGCCCTGGTAATTTTATAAAATATAATTTTTTTAATTTCTTTCTCTTTTGCTTTCTTTTTTAATTTCAGCTTTGATTCCCTTCTACTTTAGACAATCTTGTTTTGCAGGTATAAAGATGCCAGTAGGATTATCTATTAAAAACTAAGCTATATCTATCACCTGATGTTTTCCATCAATATATCCACCCACGCCTTTTTTTATTTTGTGAGCAATCAACTTCTAATTTAATAAGCTAGTAGCTGAAATGTATTTAAGTATAATGCAACACGTTAAACCCTTGATAATCTAGTTTTTAAACTTTGTGCAAGTGCTGATATACACCACATTCTGGTATCCTCAGAAAAATGCATTGCTTTTCTTTCTGTTTTTGGTATCAAGTTTACAGTTTAGTTTATTGTCATGTGCCCCGAGGTACAGTGATAAGCTTTTGTTGCGTGCTAACCAATCATCGGAAAGACAATACATGATTATAATCGAGCCATTTACAGTGTATGAAAACATGACAAGGGAATAACGTTTAGTGCAATGTAAAGCCAGCAAAGTCCGATCAAGGATAGTCTGAGGGCCATCAGTGAGGTAGATAGATCGACTAGTCTCAATCACACCTTCTGGCTTTGACTGCACAGTTGAAGTTCTTGTATTAGTTGTAGAGACACACTATTGAAACACACATAGCACAGATCCTCAGTGAGGGTTCATACCAGGATAGTTCTCGATTTACCTTGTTGCCATTCAAAAGGCAGTGTAAGTCTCCGGGCAGCAATTGGTGCGATGATCACCATTTATTTGCCAGGTGTGCAAAGCCTGAGCGAGTAAAGATAGGGAGGATGTGAAGATGCCTTTTTCCATCAACTGATCAGGTTTTCATTTTTGCTGAAATTGTACAAACAGAAAGGTTCACAGATTAAATAGAAGCTCAAACAATTCATTGCCAGCTTCATGAACAGGGCTGAATGAAGGTCTGTTTTAATAAGCAACAGTGACTGAAGAAGGGTTTCGACCCGAAACGTTGCATATCTCTTCTCTCCGTGGGTGCTGCCTCACCCGCTGAGTTTCTCCCGCATTTTTTGTCTGCCTTTTCATAATTACAAGCCTTGTTACCATCGTTTTTAAACAAAAAAATATTCATGCTCAACATTATGTTTATCCAAGTATGTTCACTGTACTTCCTTTACTGTAATAGACGTTGGAACCTCCTGAGTTTGTGATGGGCGCTATTTAAATACAGGGATGTCTTTTCATTGCTGGACGTTTTTCCCTGTAACATATTTAATAGAATTTACACTTCATAATTAAACTATTCGCATCCGCATATAAAATCTGAATTAAGCCGAATTACTCATTGAACTGGCAATCGTAACATGAAAGCCATAAAGACGGAAATGGCAGACACAGACACAGAATATTTGTATCTGCATTGCATTTATATGCAGTTCATTTGGACCACAGTCTATGGCCCTTCTGCTGCAGGATATTGAAATGGGGACACCCGTCAGACAAGGGTAGGGATATCACCCCAACGGGCACATAGCGACAAGAGAGTTTTGTTTAAATATAGATGGAAACAGTCCTGACACTATTGAATGTATAGACACTGATAATGCATTGCACTGTTTTTGTTTTGTGCACATTTCTTATTCTGAGTAACGTTTATTTTAGAAAAATACCGAAGGCATTAACCACTGAGAATCTATGAAAAGATTTCGCACGGTTTTTGTTTTATACATATTTTATTCAGGAGAAAGATTATTTTTGAAATTACACATGGCATTGGTGTATTGCTTATCCTGTACATCTTTTTATGAATAAAGTTTTTTTTTTAGAAATAAATCCACTGAAGGCACTGTTGTGTTTTCAAATTGATCTCAGTAACTGCAGGAGCATTTGTTAATGAAACAACATTCTCAAGTATCTTAATAATAAACTACGGTTTAAGTTTTCGCAAAAGCCTTTAGGAATGGCAATAACTATTTCATTTAAAGGATAACCTTTCAAATACTGGCCGTTAATAACAACATAATAAATTTAAGCTGGAGTAAGGGTAACGTCTCCAGTGCGCACCAATGTTCCAAGTGCTGGTCTCTACTGCAACAGGAAGAGGCGCTTTGGTGGTTACTGGGACAGTCGGAGTCACGGCCAATCTAGGTTTCATCGTGTCTAGTATTGTCTTCCTGTTCTCAGCCGCCGACGCCACCGAGCGATTCCGTCCGGAGGTGGACCTCGAAAAGAACGCTCGGCTCTTGGTCCTACCGAAGGGCTTTCCCGGTCTCCTGCGCTGGAAGAACGCCCGTTGTCTGTTGGTAAGAGTTGCCCGGGTAGTGGTGACTGTGATAGGGGTGGTCTCTGTAGTGACTGCCGCCGTTTCAACGGTAGATGGGAGGATGGTCCTTGTAATCTCGCCGGCAGAGGTAACGGGAATCCGCGTGGTTTGTCCGGTGGTGGTGTCTTGGGTACGTGGGGTGGTGAGAGGGAATACCGTGGGTTCTACCATTGGCACCGAGGTCACCACATCTTGGAGAGTCGGCTTGGTCAGAACGAACGTCCTTTGAGTAACAATTTTAGGCCCGGTACCCTTCATGGGTTTCCGAACCCTCTGGACTACATCCCTTTGACTATTGAACCCGAAAAGCCTATCCCAAGAGATCTTTCCACGAACAGCCTTGTGGGGCTGGCTGGTAGGCTGGATAGTGGTTGGAGTATATGTTGAAGAGTAGATAATTTGGGGTGGACTTTCTGTAGGTCTCTTGATAGCTAGTAAGGTAGGGTTCGGGCTGGTGCCTGGACTGGTCGCCGGGGGTTGTGTCGTGGTTTTCCATGTGGGGGCTTGTGTGTTGCTATCGGGACTGATTGCCCGATCGTCCTCCTCCATGGGACCTCTGCCAAACTGGATCTGTGGCTGAGGGGGAACTCTGGCATTCTCCATCGGTGCTATCTCAGCCTGTGTGAGAGGAAGGGAGGGAGAGAGAGACACACACACACAAGGTGGATGTGAAATCTCACCTGCCTGTTTCAGTGACCGGCACCCGCCGCTAGTGAATGGAGACACCCCCATCTGTCTCCCCCTCCTCTCCCTCCACTCTCCACCCTCTCTCCTCCACCCCCCTCCCTCCCTGCTTCAACCCCCCACTCCCCCCAATTTGGAAATGTCATCCCATCACCCATTCCTTCTCTCCAGAGATGCTGCCTGCCCGCTGAGTTAAAGAGTTCCCACGGTAGTCTCATGAGTCACTAAGGTAAATGCACGGGCCACTAGGTTCTTACAACGAGTTTAAATGTTTCAATTTTTAACCACAAGAGTACATTTTACTCATGGAAGAGTTTAAACATGTTTGAACTTTTTCAAGAGTTAACAAGTTTCACGGGTACCTGCCGTT
Source organism: Malacoraja senta (assembly GCA_038087875.1). NCBI lineage: Eukaryota > Metazoa > Chordata > Chondrichthyes > Rajiformes > Rajidae > Malacoraja > Malacoraja senta. The sequence continues at coordinate 37,577,523 of CM075983.1, forward strand.
AGCGCCAAGAGTCGATAAGTTGCGTCCACGAGTTCCGACGTTCCCGCTACGTTAATTGTACGTGATTACCACAAGTTAAATTTGTTTTAAACTCGTGGTACCTCGGGGGTCAGCTCGCACAGTGAGACAGGGGTTTAAAACTCCCAGTCAGAACTTGCTCAAGATCAACTCAGAAAACCTCCAGCATACTCCTCTGTGAAACAAATAGACCATTTCTCACAGGAATTGTACTGACATGAACGAATTCTCAGCAATGTTTTGTCAAGTGACCACTACTGTGAATGTCAACCTGTTCCTCCAGAAAAATAATCCACACCTTGGTCCCTGCAAATTTGATGGAATGGACTTTTGATGAATCTGAACTGCAGTAGTGTTTCCAGCTCACTGACATCAAATGAAATGAGGCATCCATGGCAGTTGTGGCCTAGACATTTTCTCAAAGCTAATAAAATTTTAGATGCTGGAATCCAAAATAAAAATAGAAATGTTAGAAGAACTCAACCAGTCGCTCAGCTTCCATAGAAAGAGTAACCAATCAACTTTTAATGGTTTTAACTCTTCTTCATTGACCCCAAATGTTAATTGGGTCTCTTCCAATGGATGCTGTTAATGGACTGAGTTCTTCCAGCACTCCTACTTGTTTGCCTGGACTTGCCTGGTGCGGTCTTCTCGAAACATTGGGTGCAAAGATAACCCATGTTGCCATGTGCATTCCATGTCCAGAGGTGGGTTAATTCTGCTGCTCCACACTCTACCAAAAAAAAACATTACCTTTTTGGATTCTGCTCAGTTCATACAGCCACTAGCTGAAAATAGTGCCTGCACAATCCCAAATTTGATCAGTTATATCTTTAAATGGTTGCTGCGATTCTGTGTGTAATCGTAGGATCTTGATTTGCATATTAGAGTGGCTTCTTACCTGACACAAGTGAAACTTTATAAATAAGCTCTTGGGGAGGTGAGAAGTGATGACATCCATGGGAATGGTTCTGACCCCAGCCATGTTCTGGAATGACTCGGCCTTATTTGTGCTCAGTCTGTAAACCTTTACTGAAATCTTTTAAAGTACAAACTTTGTAAGGGAGGTGTCAAATTTTGCCAATGATGGTTGGAACAATGTGAATATATAAACTGATAAAAGTGATCTAGTTTAAAGTAATTCAGAACACAATCTTGCAAAAAATGATGTTCTAATTACATTTCGTAATGACAAAAGATGAACTTTTAATGCATTTGCACTGGCATCCCTCGGCTTACCACCTTATGAGAAGTCCTAACCTCCTAAAGTAATTGAATTATTAGTACCTACTTAAAGGTAGCATGTAGTGTAACATCACATCAGCATCAATTGGGTTTGTCCAATTTTCTAATTTCTGCCAACTCTCTTTGTGAATACATACTTATTGAAACCCATTGAAATGCTTGTGCATTTGATTTTAATATTAAACTGCTAATGAATACATAAATATTATTTATCGGGACTATATTGGATACTCTTGTAAATTTGTTGGCACTCTTTTCATACTTGTGTATTGTATGCAAAACTAAGAATTTCATTGTACCAATTAAATGTGATAATAAAGTATCAATCAATCAAAACAAGTTGCAATACAAAGGCAGGATCAGTCACCTCAAACATATCTCCCATCCAGCCCACACCACCCCTATCACCATAAGGATCCATTAATTCAACATGTGTAGGAAGGAACTGAAGATGCTGTTTTTAACCAAAGATAGACACAAAAACTGGAGTAAAAGGCCTGTCTCACGAGTCTGCGGTCATTGGCGGCGAAACAGGAAGAATCTACCGCTCCTGGGCCGCCATAGACCGCGCACTCGGTCAAACACACAATTCCGGGGCCGTGCGCCGTTGTTCCCAACACCGCACGGTGCTAAAATAAAACCAACACTGTTCAAAAATATGTCCCTACCGCACAGCCTCCGCCAGTGAGGCACGAGTGCGGCACGGCCGCCACCACAGCCGCCGCCAGTGTGGCACGAGCGCCGTGCGTCGAACTTGCACCGCCACAGCCTCCGCCAGTGGCACGACCGCCGGCACGGCCGCCGCCACAGCCACCGCTACAGCGCCGCGATCAGCACAGCCGCCGCCACAGTCGCCGCTAGTGAGTCACGTGTGCGGCACTGCCGCCGCCACAGCCACCGCTACAGCACCGCAATCAGCACGGCCGCCGCCACAGCCCTGCAGATCCAAAATGACGTCATCGCAGTCGGCCCGCCCTTTTTTTTAAACTTACCACAAGCACGTGGGACCAGCCATATTTAAATCACTCGGCCCCACGCAGCATCCGTGCGGCGCTCCCGTGGCATAGGCTCGGCGCTCTCGCCGTTGCCGTGCGGTCCCCTCTACAGGCGAAGCCGCGCTTCACCACTTCAACACCGTGAGACAGAGCCTTAACTTAGCGGATCAGGCAGCATCTCTGGAGCAAAGGAATAGGTGATGTCTTGGGTCAAGACCCTTCTTCAGAGTCTGAAAAAGGGTCTCGACCCGAAACGTCACATATGCCATTTCTCCAGAGATGCTGCATGACCCGCTGAGTTATCCCAGCTTTTTGTGTCTATCTTCACTCATTCATCATGCTTGTGATCACTTACTTCGAGCCATTAGATCTGCAGCAAAGACTAAACAGAATAACAATAAGCAAACTGCTGTTAAAGTCAGCTCTGGCCAATTGAAAGGAGACATAGACTGGCAGATAAACCAATAAGCTCTGGTTTCATAGTTTATGTGGAAATCTAATTATAAAGTAAGGAAAAAACACCTGTTGTTAAAATAAGTTTTATGAACCATAAAATCAAAATGAAGGTCAGATTTGCAGACTGATTTGTTCTGCTTTATAGAATGAGCATTCTTCCCAAAAATATGATCAATTAATCATTATGCATTTAATGATGAGTACAAATATAGGCACCATAATATCAATGGTACAGATACCCATTAAACAGAACAAACTGTCTCCAAGTAAATGAGCTGCAAACAGACATGACAGTCTAGTCAATGCTGAAGAATGTTCCAGAACCACTGCAGTCAACTGAGTAATGTGAGAAGAAATATCAACAGATTCTGTAGAAAAGAAAGCATTTAATTCAGGCATCCTGAAATATTCAAGCTTCAACACCAAAAACATGAAAGAAAGAATGGGAATTGGCTCAGTTCCCTCCTACTTAGTTTAAGCATAAATAGTCTAATTACAAAAAATAGAGGAAATGCAGAAAACCTGAAATAAAGTCAAAAAATGTTGGACATTTTTAGAAGCACATGCAGCATCTGTGGAGAGAGAAACAGATTTGATCAGACTGGGAAAAAGTCAGCAATGTATTTAAGGATCCAGAAAGGGGTAAGGGAGAGAGATTGAAAGGAAAGGTCTGAGATAGGCAGGAACAGTTAACAGACAAAAATAACAATCGTGAATGCAAAGGGGGAAGATTAAAAAGCAATTTAAAAAAAGAGAATCGATTAAATAAACAGCAGAAATTATTAAATACCAAGGCCCCGTGACAAGCTGGGCACACACGCACCATCTACAGTAATATGGTGCCATCTCATGAGAAATTGGTACAAACAGCAGCCGGACTCTCAGTCATAAGCTTTTTTACACAGGTGGAGGCTTCCGTGTTCATGGTGGGTGGGGATAGTCTACTGCCACCCTTGGAACTCCTGAGAAATAACAACATCTTTTGACATAGCCAGCTGTCGAAGCTCTTAAAAAAACATTGAAACAAATTCAAACACCTGAAGGAATCTAAAACTGCTATTATCTTAAGACCTTTATTCTCTTCAAATGGAATCAATAGCATTTGTCTCCCTTTGGGAGATGTGCTTCTTTGAGTGGGCTTCTCCAGTAAAGGTGTTGAGGACCTTACTATTTCACACCCTGAGTTGGAACCCAAGGAGTTCAGCTTGATGGAAATCGTCTTCAGGGTGTTGCAACTAAGTCTGGAAATTCTATATCTGTGGAAATCCCAAACTTCATTTGGGGTGAGAGGAGTAGTCAGAGGGGAAAGTGAAAACTCAAAGAATGTCATTTGATTGTGGTCAGAGGAATTAGCAACTACAGGGAGAACAGCTGGAGTAATGGCGAGGCCAAGCATAATCCAACTAAAATCAGCAGGTTCACCACAGATACAAACCCCTCCATGTAGCTCAAGCAAATGTAAGAATGTGGGTTTATCAGCCATATCTTTGGAGGGGCCTTTTGCTTTCTATACATACACTCAGAGGTGCATGGTATTCTCACTGGTGAAAATTGTACCACACCATTTTCAACCTACTGAAGTGCAAATTACTAGACACATAGCAAGCTAAATACTTCTCGCAGTCGATGCAATCTTCATATTCTTTAAAAGGAACTTTTAAGGGGAAGAAACAGCAAGTACTTGGATACTGTTGTCAAGGTTACACTTCACATTTCTGAACTTGAATATTGTTTTTTTTTACAATCTTGCCATTGCCCTTGGCACAATAGTACATTCTGTTTGATTAAAACCTCAAACCATGTTCTCTCAGTGCTTCTACCTCTGTGGGAGAGTTGGAGTGTTTTTTCTCTCCAGCAGCAGCTAGAGGATATAAAATAATTCTATCAAAAAATAAACATATAATGTCAAATATACGGAGAGGACTTTTTGGCCAATATGTAGCTATATTTGTTAAAATTGTTGCAAATATTCTGGTAAAAATGTTTTTGCCCTTGACTAGATTTACCAACAAGAGGAGAACAGGACAAAACATGTTTCCTCTCCCATTACACCCAGTGATCTGAGCAATTTTCACACTTCCTTTAACCTGTGCAAAGAAATACTTGACACAGAGCTGAAATGTAAAATTGATATTCCATTTTTTTTTTTTTTGCTTGAATCAGAATCTGCCACCAGGACACACAGCCATGGGAGATTGGGATTGTGAAGTGATTCCGGTCCAAAATGTGATCTACCCTTGGCAAATCTCTCAAGCACCCTGTTTTTATTCTGAACAGCACAGCTTCCAGAATCGTTATAGCATAACCAATGGAGAGTCTTCAAAGGCATTGTTCTAATCAAAAATGTGTGATTAAATTACTAGGTGTTAGTTCTCTTTTCCAGAATACTCTCACTTTGTAAAAAAAAAACGTTGCCACTTGGTTGACAGTCTTTGTTACAATCACTATGAAATCAAAGGATAGGTTGGTAAATCTGCAACCAGTCAGTTGAAGTATTCTTGTTATTCCTGCTATTTGACCTATTTTCGCAGAACCAAGCTTCTGCCCCTGCAGTAGTAAAATCACTATTTGCAGAAAACAATTGTGGAACCATATGTAATTGTCCAACCATTTTCTGTCTCTATTTGACAGGTTGAAAATGAAAATGAATATCTATGATCGGAGATTTAATATATATATATATTTTGACATCATGATGATATGCTGACTTACGATATTAATAAAAGCATCTGGGTCAGTGGGAATGAGCCAGATTTTGTCTGTGCAATCTGTAAAATGTATAATATCTAAGCAGCAGTCGTTTTCCATCCCTCTCGCTTTGGCTTCCCTGGTAATAAAATCAGGAGAGATGGGATATTAACTGCTGACCTGCTGTCATTTATTTTCATTCATTGCATAAAATCAAAATTATCTCAATGTGCCTTGATGTTCATTTATTGAATGCATCCATGGTTCTTATAGAGAGAATAAGCTGGATGGACAAACAGTGCATTTGATCTGAATATTTATCTGCCATTGATAGGCAGTCAGATTCTGAATGACAAGGAATGTGGTTCAAGGAATAGATTTTCATAACATTCTGCTTCTCTCCGACAGGAAGCACAAGAAATATAAATCACAGCTTTCAAAGCTGAAAATAATAGTAGTTAAAACCAATATTAAACAGCTGGATATATTTAATGAAACATGGCCATTTTTCCCACCTAAAACCAGATTATTTTTTTCTAAAATTCTAATATAGTTGTTACTCCTGTCGAAAATGAATTTAAAAATATCAAATTAAAATCTCAGCTTCTGCTTTTTAAACATGTTATTGTCAGAGTTTTTAAGTAAATAGTAAATTTAAATCTGGAAGTTTGCTTAATCTGGATCATGATATGTTGCATAGTGTTGCAAGAAAGACATTAAGTCTGTGAGCATGTTCTAAGAACGTGAACAAAGTGCTGGAGGAACTCAGCGGGTCACGCAGCATCTCTGGTGAGAATGGACAGATGACGTTTCAGGTTAGGACTCTTCTTCAGACTGATAGTGGGCAGAAAGCTTGAAAAGAGAGGTGGGAGTGGGTCAAAGCCTAGCAAGTGATGGATGGATACAGGTGGGGGAGGGGGGGGGGGAGCTGATTGACAGATGAGTGGAGTATGTAACAAAGGGTAGAGGTGAAAAGGAGATAAAAGGATGTTGGATAAGTAAAAAAGAGGAGGAGTGAAATAAAAGCATGGGGGATATGAGTGGAACAAAGCTGGGGGGAGGGGAAAGAGAGGTGAATAAAATTAAATATGGGACTCGGGGATGGGAGATAAGTGTCCGGAGGGAAAAGGGAACAGGGTGACTAGGGTGTATGAGATGGTGGGAGCAATGGATTCACACTGCTGTGGGGTAATCAGGGAAATGACTGGGGTGGTTGTGGGGGGCGGGGTATTATTTGAAACCACCCACCTCCATCCTGCTTCATTTTTCCCCACAAGCATTCCACAATTGCACAATCAGATCTGCAGTGCTGCCAATGCCATTCTGACAACTAATGGGAGCGGAGGTTCTATGAACCTCCTCAGTATCAATGCCAGTGGAGCACAACACTTGAATTTAAAAGATAAGACTGACATGTTTGTGACCAAGATCAGTCCAAAATGTTAACGGCTTCTTGCTGTTGTTCTAATCATCATGGATACCAGTCTGAAAACCAATGTAGAAATGCCCAGTGGCATTGGAATATCTTCTTCTTCTTCTTACGAATGGCTTGCACAGCCTAAAGTTGTGGGACAACTTGTTCTATTTGATCTTATTTGATTGTGCACGCCAGGTTGATTGCATTCGTTGAAACATGGCGGACTACGTGAAGGTTGCAATCTCCCACCCCACATTGGAATATAAAATGCCATAGGTCCCATCAAAATGCCAATACAGTGCCAAAGGCTTGTGCTCCAGAACCAACTACATCTTTACTCGAGCTGTTCTCAAACATCTCCAAAGATAGTACCTATTCAACAATGCTGAAATTGATCCTTGCAAAAACTAGACCAGCCAAACAAATATGCAGTTTGACAACCAGCCTAATTAATTGCTAGTCTAGTTTCCATTAACAGCAATGTAATAGAAGGTGCAATACATTACACTTTCAAGAAACATGCATGAGTGCCATGCTCATAGCTGATCACTGAAGCTCATTTGGGTTCCTTAATCACATTTTTGATGTATCTTCAATTACACCTCCCCCCCCCCCCCCCCCCCCCACCAGGAAAGATCAGACGTGGAGTTGTTCATTGAGGATTGCACCGTGTTCCATTCTAATAGCAGCTCCTCAGATACTGGGCCAACTCATGCATGCAAACAGCAACATCTGAAGAATGTTCAGACATAGGCTGATAAGTGTCAGGTAGTCTCACTGAAAAAAAGTCATAGAGTCATGGAGTGTGGAAACAGGCCCTTCAGCCCAACCTGCCCATGCTGAGCATCATGCTACATCTACACCAGTCTCACCTGCCTGCTCTTGGCCCATAATCCTCTAAACCTATCCTATCTATGCACCTGTCCAAATGTATCTTAAACATTATGATAGTACCTGCCTCAACTACCTCCTCCGTCAGCTCGTCCCACATACCCACCGCCCTTTGTGTAAAAGAGTTACCCCTCAAGTTCCTATTAAATCTTTCCCTCCTCATATTAAACCTAGGTCCTTTGGTTCTCAATCTCCCTACTCTGGACAAAAGACGCATTTACCCAATCTATTCCTTTGGACTTTAGACGACTTTAGAGATACAGCAAATACAACCACAACTGGCTGGGTAAATCAGCCATGCATTACATTGTTCTTTTAAGATTATTTAACAAGGAAAGAATGACTAGATTTTTCACTAGCTGAACTGTTATTACTACATAACAACATTGATAATGCTTTCAAATTTTCTCTTGCTGTTTCCCCTATCTTTGAAGGCAATAAGATAATTTTGACTAAGGTTGATCGTATGTGCATCATTACTTCCATCACCTTGCAATACATCTCTCAGAATTTTAGTTTCTTTTGAGTCATATGACTGATTTAATTTAGTTTTCTGCTTCTTGATTATTAGGAAGTGGCCACTTTGGTTCTGTAAAGATATGTGTACATATAACACATGGAACAGGAGCACACCAAAGAGTTCCTTAAACCTGTTCAATCATCAAAAAAGATCTTTGTATTATATCCATTTAAGTTTAGGTTTATTGTTGTCACATGTACCAAGGTACAGTAAAAAGATTTGTTTTGCCAAGATCTACATTTCCTCTGATTCTTCCATCCAGCTATTCGTAATGCCCTTTCCTTTTTCATCTTCCAAAAACCTCCTCATACCGAATTAGCTTTATCTATGCTATTTGTTTAACTCTCTTATTTCACCTTACACAACTCATTCCATTATCTTATATTGGAATACTCAAAATCTTTAAAGACTTTGCAAAGGAGCATTGCTCATGAAAGCCAGTACTAATCATTATTGTTCCCGTAAGTACTGCCTGACCAGTTATATATTTCCATCATTTTCAGTTTTTGTTTTAGATTTCCAGCATCTGCAGTTATTTTGATTTTCTCGGTAGTTATGTTGCTGTAATTCTTGTACCTTGGCTGTTTAATATCTTTTTATTATGAAGTATTCTTCATAACAAGCAGCATTTGAAAAAAGTAAGAGGACCAATTTCTCCTAATGTGTGTGCATTGTACCTCCATTAATTTAAGACTGAAATGACCATTCCAGTTTCACCTCCACTGATAATCTATACTGTGCCTGGGCATACTACCGTTCAAGACCATGATCCCTTATCTGCTCTTTTACTTTTTGTTTTCATTTTCATCAGGTTTTCCATGATCAAATGTGTGCTGTGGCACCTCCCACATCTTGTTTTTGCATCAATCTGGATTGGCAGGTCACAAGGATCAAATATATTATTTAGTTGTAACATCATGTGATCAAAGAAATGGATTTGCTTTGGGAATATAATTTCAATAATATCTTTGAAAAATCCATCTCAAACTTGAAGGTTTAAATAAGTTGAAATGCATAGTATTATTTGTAGGTAATTATTCTGCTGATGTTAGTATAACATAATATCTAGTTTGGATAGCCTGTTCATAATTATAAACTGATTCATCTTTTTTTCACATCAAAATCATATCTTAAGATACAGAGTTATGACACTCTAAACGCAGATTAATGCAGAAGAAGACCCAGAGTGCTGGAGTAGCTCAGCGGATCAGGCAGCATCTCAGGGGAACATGGAGGTCCACGTTCTTCTGAGATGCTGCCTGACCCACTGAGCTATTCCAGCACTTTGTCAACCAGCATCTGCAGTTCCTTGTTTCTGCAGATTAGTACAGTTGTCCTTAAAATATATAAACATAAATATATTTTTTAAATAAATGTCTGCCAATCCAAAGACGTACAGGTTTGTGGGTAAATTGGCTTGGTACGAATGCAAAAAAAAATTCCTTTGTGTGTGTAGGATAATGTTAATGTGCGGGGATCGCTGGGCAGTATGGACTCTATATCACTACCTAAATAAAATAAACTAAAGTGCATAACCCAGATGCTAAAATCATTTGATTTAAAGCTGCTTACTGAAATCAGTCTATGGCATAATGCAAAAATCTTTCATTCCATTAATTTTGGTCTTTCCATATTATTAGGACCGTAAGCTCACATAATAGGCACAATTTTCAATTCAAATTAAAATTTTGTGTGCAAATCCAGTTATTAACTATTCCAACGCACAATGAATTTGTTCATTGGTGATGACTACACAATATTAATTCTAAATTATATGAAACAAAAATCTTTAATCTCACCAGGTCAATATCTTGTAAATCACAATACTTCTCATTTAATTAAATTCATTAAAACCCCTTTTACTCTAACAGGTAGGCTGAAATTACAATCATCTCCAAATTGATGAGTGCAACAGTACTTTGAAGCACATGTGTAGTTTACTAATGATTGCATTTACATGCAGCAAATTCTTCTCCCTTTAGCTACGTTCATAAATTAAAAATGACTCTATTAGTTTATACCATTTCAAAATCCGAAAGAATACTGCAGATTCAGGAACTCGGAAATATAACCAAAAATGCTGGAAATAGCGTATCAGGCGGCATGTGTGAAGAGAGAAACATTTCAGATCGATGACTTGTTCTGAAGAAAGGTCATTGACCTGAAATCTTAACTCTTTCTCAACAGCATTTTCTGTTTATATTTCAGTTTGCCCAGTATTCCCTTCAGATCAATAGTGACCATAATAGACCAATGATTAATACATCCATTGTTGGTGGGAATTAGAGAGTTCACAGTTAAATATAATTTTTCATTTTGCACACTTAAAGTCAGTTGTTTCTTCGTAAAGTAACAGTTTCTCATCAATAATTGTAATTATTAAAGTTTACATTTAAAATTTGTATCCCTGCTTCTTCAGCATGAATCTCTAATAAAGTGTAAGGAGCAGAATTGTTGTCTAACTGAATCATTATAATGGCTGAATTAGACTTAAAGTCCCACCATGCTGAGTTCTTCAATAGGATGGAGAGTGACATTGTTAATTCAGAAACAATGGTTCTGAACTTAAAGAAAGGTAACTTTGAGGGTATGAGACGTGAATTGGCCAAGATTGACAGGCAATTAGTTCTAAAAGGGTTGACGGTGGATATGCAATTGAAGGCATTTAAAGACTGCATGGATGAACTACAAAAATTGTTCATCCCAGTTTGGCAAATGAATAAATCAGGGAAGGTAGTTCATCCGTGGATAACAAGGGAAATCAGGGATAGTATCAAAGCAAAAGATGATGCGTACAAATTAGCCAGAAAAAGCAGCATACCAGAGGACTGGGAGAAATTCAGAGACCAGCAGAGGAGGACAAAGGGCTTAATTAGGAAAGGGAAAATAGATTATGAAAGAAAACTGGCAGGGAACATAAAAACTGACTGCAAACGTTTTTATAGATATGTGAAGAGAAAGAGATTAGTTAAAACAAATGTAGGTCCCTTGCAGTCAGAAACAGGTTAATTGATCATGGGGAACAAGGATATGGTGGACCAATTGAATAACTACTTTGGTTCCGTCTTCACTAAGGAAGACATAAATAATCTGCCGGAAATAGCAGGGTCAAAGGAGATGGAGGAACTGAGTGAAATCCAGGTTAGTTGGGAAGTGGTGTTGGGTAAATTGAATGGATTAAAGGCCGATAAATCACCAGGGCCAGATAGGCTGCATCCCAGAGTACTTAAGGAAGTAGCTCCAGAAATAGTGGATGCATTAGTGATAATTTTTCAAAACTCTTTAGATTCTGGAGTAGTTCCTGAGGATTGGAGGGTAGCAAACGTAACCCCACTTTTTAAGAAGGGAGGGAGAGAGAAAACGGGGAATTACAGACCAGTTAGTCTAACATCGGTAGTGGGGAAACTGCTAGAGTCAGTTATTAAAGATGGGATAGCAGCACATTTGGAAAGTGGTGAAATCATTGGACAAAGTCAGCATGGATTTACGAAAGGTAAATCATGTCTGACGAATCTTATAGAATTTTTCGAGGATGTAACTAGTAGAGTGGATAGGGGAGAACCAGTGCATGTGTTGTATCTGGACTTTCAGAAGGCTTTTGACAAGGTCCCACATAAGAGATTAATATACAAACTTAAAGCACACGGTATTGGGGGTTCAGTATTGATGTGGATAGAGAACTGGCTGGCAAACAGGAAGCAAAGAGTAGGAGTAAACGGGTCCATTTCACAATGGCAGGCAGTGACTAGTGGGGTACCGCAAGGCTCAGTGCTGGGACCCCAGCTATTTACAATTTATATTAATGACCTGGATGAGGGAATTGAAGGCAACATCTCCAAGTTTGCGGATGACACTAAGCTGGGGGGCAGTGTTAGCTGTGAGAAGGATGCTAGGAGACTGCAAGGTGACTTGGATAGGCTGGGTGAGTGGGCAAATGTTTGGCAGATGCAGTATAATGTGGATACATGTGAGGTTATCCACTTTGGTGGCAAAAACAGGAAAGCAGACTATTATCTAAATGGTGGCCGATTAGGAAAAGGGGAGATGCAGCGAGACCTGGGTGTCATGGTACACCAGTCATTGAAAGTAGGCATGCAGGTGCAGCAGGCAGTGAAGAAAGCAAATGGTATGTTAGCTTTCATAGCAAAAGGATTTGAGTATAGGAGCAGGGAGGTTCTACTGCAGTTGTACAGGGTCTTCGTGAGACCACACCTGGAGTATTGCGTACAGTTTTGGTCTCCAAATCTGAGGAAGGACATTATAGCCATAGAGGGAGTGCAGAGAAGGTTCACCAGACTGATTCCTGGGATGTCAGGACTTTCATATGAAGAAAGACTGGATAGACTCGGCTTATACCCGCTAGAATTTAGGAGATTGAGAGGGGATCTTATAGAAACTTACAAAATTCTTAAGGGGTTGGACAGGCTAGATGCAGGAAGATTGTTCCCGATGTTGGGGAAGTCCAGGACAAGGGGTCACAGCTTAAGGATAAGGGGGAAATCCTTTAAGACCGAGATGAGAAAAAACTTTTTCACACAGAGAGTGGTGAATCTCTGGAACTCTCTGCCACAGAGGGTAGTTGAGGCCAGTTCATTGGCTATATTTAAGAGGGAGTTAGATGTGGCCCTTGTGGCTAAAGGGATCAGGGGGTATGGAGAGAAGGCAGGTACGGGATACTGAGTTGGATGATCAGCCATGATCATATTGAATGGCGGTGCAGGCTCGAAGGGCCGAATGGCCTACTCCTGCACCTATTTTCTATGTATGTATCTATGTATGCAATGTTATGTTCTTTATTTCGAAATACTGCAGTTAATAATACAATACTGATACCAGTAACAACAGCCATTAAGCAACTAGATTAGGTTCTAAACTCCAGTTAGTCCACCATTCTATTTAAAAATATAAAATGTATCCTAAGGCCATCCCACCTTTATCAGAGACATTCCCCTCCTCACCTTTCCTGCAGTTTTACACATTTCTTTTGTCTCCTTCTCAGTCCTGACAATGGGTCTGTGGTCTAAAACATTGACTCTGTTACTCTTCCCACACAGATGGCTTGACTTGCTGAGTCGTCATAGTTACAGTATATGGCAGGGAAACAGGTCTTTCAGTCCAACCGGCTGGCAAAATTGCCTAACCATACTAATCCCACTTCCCTGCACCAGGCCCATCCATCCGTCCGTCCGTCCGTCCGTCCGTCCGTCCGTCCGTCCGTCCGTCCGTCCGTCCGTCCGTCCGTCCGTCCATCCATCCATCCATCCATCCATCCATCCATCTTTTTTATCTGTACTAGTCCTAAAAATCTCATCTTGTCCACTTCCTGTCTACGTTGTGAATACATTTTAGAAAAAACGCTACCCTATATCACTATGATTTTTTCGCCATCTTACTCAACGTCCTTCTCTCCTCCAACCACTTATTTCCGAACAGTGAAATAATAAAAAAGTTATGAATGTTTAAAAAATCGTGAGATCAGCAGATTGGTCTTCTCACCTGTCACTCAACATGAAAAAGGTCATGCCCCTTCTGGGGGGCCAGGAGAATAAATCCCCAGAGGTCGGACGTGAGTCAGTCACGCCAGAAGACCGTGAGTGAGAGTTGAGTCCAGAACTGTGAGTCTATGCTGTGAGTGAACTGAACTGTGACTCTGCACTGTGCATGAAGTGAATTGTTGGTCTGCACTGTGCTGCTTGAACTGAATTGAATGAATGAATAAGTTTATTGGCCAAGTATTCCCATACAATAAATTTGGCTTGGTGCTCCGCCCACAAGTGACAACATGACATACAGTGACTGTTAAGAATGATACATAAAACATTAAACATTAATAATACAACATTATTGATTAAACATGTGAACTATATAAAATATCAGAGCAAAAGAAGGCTACAGATTTTTGGTTATTGAGTAGAGCTACTACTCGTGGAAAAAAGCTGTTTTTATGTCTGGCTGTGGCAGCTTTGAGAGTCCGGAGTCGATCCAGAGGGAAGTGATTCAAAGAGTTTGTGGCCAGGTTGAGAGGGGTCAGATATGATCTTATCCGCTCGCTTCCTGGCCCTTGCAGTGTACAGTTCATCAATGGGGGGAAGGTTGAAACCAATAAAGGGCCTGTCCGTCATAATTTGCTAGTTAAGACAAGTTTGCTCTCAACTCAAATCGCAGCATGGTCGACACGTGGTCCTAGGAGGTCACTGGAACTCTCCTTCATGCTCGAGGGAAGTTCCCGCATACTCACGGCCTCAGTTTGGTCGAGGAAAATTTTTCTGCGAGTAAAAATTGTTTCGGCATGATTCTTTTGAACTCGTAGTGCAGTAGAGTGGGGTCGCTATGTAGTTGTACGCAATCGAGGGTAGCCATAGGCAATCTCCTTTGCTGACTGAGCATTTTAATTGGTTCATTGAAGTTTTCAGGACTAAGGAAAACCGACCGGTAATGTTAAATGCCCGCTAAACTTTATTAAAAGTTGTCTGGCTTCTTAAAAGTGTCTCCACTCCTTCGCCCCCCTCCTCTCCCCTTCTCTCCCCTTCTCTCCCCCCTCCACGCTCTCTAAAGGACTTACCATACACTGTGGCAGCCGTCTTTTACCTTCCTGTTCATCGCGGGTGTGAATTTCAGACAGCGCTCCCCTGCTTTACCAGGTCTCCCGCCTTTGCGATGTGTGTGTGTGTGTGTGTGTGTGTGTGTGTGTGTGTGTGTGTGTGTGTGTGTGTGTGTGTGTGTGTGTGTGTGTGTGTGTGTGTGTGTGTGTGTGTGTGTGTGTGTGTGTGTGTGTGTGTGTGTGTGTGTGTGTGTGTGTGTGTGTGTGTGTGTGTGTGTGTGTGCTGGCAGTCAATCCAGCTTGCGGTTTCATCGCTGATGGTCAACCCAGCTCAAGGTTTTTCAGGCGAGTGCCCTCGAGCTTTAAGGTCGAAGACAGTCACTGAAAAGTCGCGTTAGTGGGACAAGCCCTTAACCTTCTCAGCTGATCGGACGATTCGCTGCAGCCTCCGGGTGTCGTGCTTGGTGGCTGAGCCAAACCAGACCATGATGGAGAAGGTGAGGACAGACTCTATGATGGCTGTATAGAATTTGACCATCATTGCTTGTGGCAGGTTGTGCTTCCTCAGCTGCCGCAGGAAGTACATCCTCTGTTATGCCTTTTTGACTGTGGAGTCGATGGTAGCCCCCCACTTAAGGTCCTTGGAGATGATGGTTCCCAGGAACTTAAAAGACTCCACAGATGTGACTGTGGTGTTGTTGATGGTGAGTGAGGTGAGGGGAGGGGGAGCTCTCCTAAAGTCTACAATCAATTCCACCGTCTTAAGAACATTGAGCTCCAGGTTGTTGCACTGGCACCCGGACGCCAGGTGTGACACTTCCTGTCAGTAGGCAGATTTCTCCCCATCCTGGATCAGTCCAATCAGGGTTGTGTCGTCCGCAATCTTGAGAAGCTTAACAGAGGAATCAGTGGAGGTGCAGCATTGGTGCAGAGAGAGTAGAGTACAGGAGAGGGGAGAGTACGCAGCCTTGCAGTGCTCCTATGCTGAGGGTTTGCGGGTCCGAGATGTGCTTTCCCAGCCTCACATACTGCTTCCTGTCTGTCAGGAAGCTGGTGATCCACCGACAGAGGAGTTCAGGCACAGTCAACTCGGAAAGTTTGGAGTGTAGTAGCTCTGACACAATGGTGTTGAATGCAGAGCTAAAATCAACAAACAAAATCCTCGCATAGGTCCCCTGGCGGTCTAGGTGATGGAGGATGAAGTGCAGGGGAGAGTTGGGCTGCACTGTGCTGCTTGAACTGAATTGAAGGGTTGATCTGCACTGTGCTGCTTGAACAGAATTGAAGGGTTGGTCTGCACTGTGCTGCTTGAATCTCGGGCCATCGACCATGCTGAGCTCCGCATTTTTAACCAATTTTTGTTGAATTTTGTTCATTTTAATAGCGAAGTAGACTTTTTAGCCACAGTGAAAACGTGGATATTGTTATTTGTGTTAGATAGAAGTTTAGGTGGACATTTTTAGCTGAATTCTAACTTAGTTTTTAATCACAAAACTCCGTGGTATATTGGAGAGTGAGCCCCCAGCGGGCACTGGAGGAATTTGCCGCCGACAGTAGAGGCGGAATGCAAGACAGCGGAGACCTAGAGTGACACACCAGCAAGCTACAGTCGGCAGATATGGAAGGCTATATCTGAGTGATATTTTTCGGAAAGTACTTAGCCACCTGAACTCAACCGTGCAACATTCAACTTATTTGACTTTTAGCAAACATTAGTGGTGTTTTTATCGTGATATGAGGTATTTCTGGTGTTTTTAATCCTGTTTATGAAGTGGCGGGAAAACGGCAGCCATCTTGGATTTTCATTTCAACTGCGCGTGGATGCAGCAGTGGGTGGACTACAAGCAGTATTCATTGGCGGACATTGTGGGACAACATAAAGGGAAGTAACCTCTTGATTTCATTATTATTGATTGAATTGCTGAGATACACTGTAGAACAACACAATTAAGTATGGCCATATTATACAGCATCGGAAGCATACTGTTGTTATGCCTGTTTGTGAGACAACAAATTCAACCATTGGAAACAAACTCTACAGATGACCAACACCTGTTTTTTCATAGTGGATTCTCACACTTAATCGTGAGAGAAGATTGCATGAGATACACATCAATTTACATCAACAGTTACAGACTCTTGTCTAAACCCGTACAACTATTGAACTGAGGCCGAGGAAACACATTGGGTTTCTCATTACTTTGGTGGTATCTGGGGATGATAGTGTAAACCCTGGGCCTTCAAACTGTGGGAGCTGTAACAAGCTGGTAACAAAACACTGAAGAAAACTTCAGTGCATAGATTGTGATGCAATGTATCATGTCAAATGTACTGGCGTGACTATCAAGGAATATATGAACATTACAAAGCAGAATCTTTCAGGCCAATGCACAAACAGTAAACCTGAACCATGTGGGGTGTGCAATGAGATGGTAACTAGCCAGCACAAGGATACAGAATGTAATGGATGTTAAAGATGGATACATGCTGCATGTGGTGGAGTGGATGATGTAACATACAGCAGCTTTGAAGGGAAAAATTGTGTCTGGATATGTCCAATATGTGAAATTATGAACATTTCTGATACATTGTTTAATTCATCATTTGAAAGTAATACATCAAACCGTTTTTTAATCCGGAATGATGATGATGGAGGTGACACATTTATTGGTAATATAACACCCCCTAAACCTCATAGAGCTCCGAAGACAGTTAAAAAACAAGCTAACTAAAGGCAGGAACTCACTAAAAATTATGGTGGTAAATTTTCAAAGCATTAGAAATAAAACCTCTGAAGTAAAGTTACTTTTGGATCAGTATAATCCTGATATTGTACAGGGGACAGAAACTTGGCTTTCACAGGACATTAATAGTAATGAGATTTTCCCGGATACATATGATGTCTATCGAAGAGACAGACGGGACGGAATTCATGGTGGCATCTTAATAGCATGTAAAAAGGATATTATTATGATTCGTAAAGAAGAGTTTGAAGTAGATAGTGAATTAATGTGGAACCAAATTGAATTGGATGGCACTCACTTTAAATAGGTACTGCTTATAAGCCCGGACATGATGATAAACAGTCTGTAAGTGAACTTGAGAATTCATTTGAGAAAATATGCAATAAAGGCAAGGGATACAATATAGTACTTTCAGGAGACTTTAATGAGCCTAATATTAATTGGGACGACTCAACAATAGTGCAGGATCAATCTCCATCCAAGGATACAGCTGAACTACTACTGGGGGCTGTAATTGGTTTTGGACTGAACCAACAGGTTAATAAACCAACAAGAAGAGGTAACATTTTAGACTTGGTATTCACAAATAACACCAGTCTTGTTCAGGGTACTAAGGTGGAAACAGGTGGAAGCGACCATGACATAGTTATTGTTGACCTGGATCTGACAGCCAAGTGGAAACGAAAACCTAGAAGGAAATACTACGTACGGCGGAAAGCAAACGAGGAACTGATCAATGCAGATCTCAATGGGGAATGCTTCTATTCAGGAAAAGTGGGACACTTTTGAAACCGAAATAAAGCAGTTCATGGAGAGACATATTCCAAACAAAACAGCAGCCAAACCAAGTACCCTACCCTGGTTCACCAGACATCACCACAGACTCAGACCAAAGAAACAGAGGGCATACAATAAAGTAAAGAAGACCCAAGACAAAGAAGATTGGATTCCTTTGTAATTTGCCAGAAGGAATTACGGAAAGCTCTGAATAAAGCCGAACAAGACTTTGTGTCAAACAACCTTACCATTGTAATGAAAGAAAACGTCAAGCAATTTTGGTCTTATATGAAACGCTTGGGTAACGGAGAGAAGGGAGTTGCAGATCTCATGGTGAACAACACAGTTGTAAGTGATGGGAAAGGGAAGGCTGAAGCACTTAATGCTCAATTCACCAGTGTATTTACGAGGGAAAACAAGTTATACATTCCATCTGTTTAAGAAGGAACTGCAGATGCTGGAAAATTGAAGGTAGACAAAAATGCTGGAGAAACTCAGCGGGTGAGGCAGCATCTATGGAGCGAAGGAAATAGGCAACGTTGCGGGTCTGAAGAAGGGTTTCAACCTGAAACGTTGTCTATTTTCTTCGCTCCATAGATGCTGCCTCACCTGCTGAGTTTCTCCAGCATTTTTGTCTACCTTCATACATTCCATCGATGGGAACCAGTAACATACAGGATATCCCTGGACTAGTGGTCCATGAGGCAGGAGCACTAACACAACTACAGAACCTAATGCCAAACAAAGCAGCTGGACCAGATCAGTTGCCACCATGGTTTCTAAAGATGTTCGCATCGAAGATAGCACCCATACTCACAGATTTATTCCAGTCCTCAATTGATTGTGGGTCACTACCACAACAGTGGAAGGAAGCAAACATCTGTGCAATATTTAAGAAGGGCAATAAGGCTGCGCCTGAGAATTACAGACCAGTTTCACTGACCAGTGTTACATGTAAGATCTTGGAACACATCACACATTCTCACATCCTAGACCATTTGGAAAAGAATGGGATACTGGTGGACTCACAACATGGCTTCAGAGCAAAACTTTCAACGGAAACACAACATTGTCACTATTGATGACATCACAATGGCATTAGATAAGAGGAAATCTATGCATATGGCAATCCTGGACTTTTCGAAAGCGTTTAATAAAGTTCCTCATGAAAGGCTCCTAGGAAAACTGGATTACTATGCCATCAGAAATAGTCTACATAACTGGATTAGGGACTTTCTCACAAATCAGATGCAGAGGGTGGCCTGTGAAGGAAACATTTCTTTAGAAAAACAAGTACTGTCAGGAGTACCGCAAGGTACCGCCCTCGGGCCACTATTGTTCCTGACATACATTAATGATCTATCTGAACACATAAATTGTAAAACAAGACTCTTCGCAGATGATTGTCTTGTATATACACCTGTAATGTAGAGGATATGAACTCCTTACAAGAAGACCTTAAGTCTTTGGAATTATGGCAAAACACATGGAAGATGAGCTTCAACCCAGCCAAATGCTCAATTATGGTAATTTCAAACAAGAAGAAACCATCTACTCGAGACTACGTATTCTGTGGGCAAATACTTCATCGTACAAGTTCACAACCATACCTTGGAGTTCATCTTGATAGCAAGCTTTCGTGGGGGGGCCACGTGGACAACACGGTCACTAAAGCTAACCGGACACTAGGATTCCTTTGACAAAACCTCTGGTTCTGCCCAAAGTAAGTGAAAACCACAGCATCTACAACATTGGTTAGACCCTTACTGGAATACGCTTCATGCGCCTGGGACCCATACAAAACTGGTCATATCAACAAGCTAGAAGGGGTACAGAGGAAAGCAGCACGCTTTTGCATCAGGAACTACAATAGAGGTAGCAGTGTCACCCAGATGCTGTCTGACCTTTGGAGTGGGAAACGCTGGAAACAAGAAGGGCAAGGAACAGACTAGCCATGTTGTACAATATTCAAAAGGGGATCGTGGGCATAACTGCAGATAGATACATAACATACTCAATAGAAAGGAGAACAGGAAAGAGTAATGATATGCAAATAGAAACCCTATTCGCCAGGACAGATATTTATAAGAACTCATTCTTTGTAAGAACCTTAAGGGAATGGAATAAACTAGACGACAATATAGTCAAATCACCTTCACTAGACAGTTTAAGGGGGCACTAACAGCACGTTAGTATGCACAACACATCCAAGTTGGTGATATGCAGAGTACTGCCATGCCGACTACAAATTCAGAAGGTTCAGATTTCAAGGGTTGGTCTGCACTGTGCTGCTTGAACTGGATTGAAGGGTTGGTCTGCACTGTGCTGCTTGAACTGAATTGAAGGGTTGGTCTGCACTGTGCTGCTTGAACAGAATGTCGCACTCATTACAGAAGTCCCGCTCACGGCGGAAGTCACGCCCAGGGGAGAGGTCGCGCTCAACCGCCTGAGTAGATTCAAGAGAGTTTTACTGTCATATCTATATAACTAAAAGTCTCATTTTGACCACTTGCTGTCTGCGCTGTATATTGATATTAGAAAAAACACTACCCTATATTGCTATGATTTTTGGCCATCTTACTCACAGCCCTCCTCTGCTGAGGCAGCCCTGAGGATTTTTCCCATCGATGAAAAATAAAAAAGTTCTGAGTGTTTAAAAAATCTTGAAATCAGCTGATTGGTCCTCCCGCCTGTCAATCACCACAATGAAGGTAACGCCCCTTCCGGGGGACAAGACTATAAAACCCCGGATGCGTGGAGGTGAGTTGGTCACTCTGGAAGATCGCGAGGGAGAGGCCACAATTGTGATTCTAAGCTGTGAATCAACTGAACCGTGTCTGGAATGTATCCTCAATAAATGATTTGTTAGGAGGTTGAAATGCTATGAAATTGAATTGGCTGGCCTGCACTCTGCTTGAAATGCTATGACATTTAATTGGCTGGCCTGCACTCTGCTTGAAATGCTATGAAATTTAATTGGCTGGCGTGCACTCTGCTTGAAATGCTCTGTAATTGATTTGGCTGGCCTGCACTCTGCTTGAAATGCTATGAAATAGATTTGGCTGGGCTGGCCTGCACTCTGCTTGAAATGCTATTAAATTGAATTGACTGGCCGGCATTCTGCTTGAAATGCTATGAAATTGAATTGGCTGGCCTGCCCTCTGCTTGAAATGCTATGAAATTGAATTGGCTGGGCTGGCCTGCACTCTGCTTGAAATGGTATGAAATTGAATTGGCTGGCCTGCACTCTGCTTGAAATGCTATGAAAATGATTTGGCTGGGCTGGCCTGCACTCTGCTTGAAATGCTATGAAATTGAATTGACTGGCCTGCACTCTGCTTGAAATGCTATGAAATTGAATTGGCTGGCCTGCACTCTGCTTGAAATGCTATGAAATTGAATTGGCTGGGCTGGCCTGCACTCTGCTTCAAATGCTATGAAATTGAATTGGCTGGCCTGCACTGCTTGAAATGCTATGAAATTGAATTGGCTGGGCTGGCGCCTGCACTCTGCTTCAAATGCTATGAAATTGAATTTGCTGGCCTGCACTGCTTGAAATGCTATGAAATTAAACTGGCTGGCCTGCACGCTGCATGAAATGCTATGAAATTGAATTGGCTTGGCTGGCCTGCACTCTGCTTGAAATGCTATGAAATTGAATTGGCTGGGCTGGCCTGCACTCTGCTTCAAATGCTATGAAATGGAATTTGCTGGCCTGCACTGCTTGAAATGCTATGAAATTGAATTTGGTGGCCTGCACTGCTTGAAATGCTATGAAATTGAATTAGCTGGCCTGCACGCTGCTTGAAATGCTATGAAATTGAATTGGCTGGGCTGGCCTGCACTCTGCTTGAAATGCTATGAAATTGAATTGGCTGGCCTGCACTCTGCTTGAAATGCTATGAAAATGATTTGGCTGGGCTGGCCTGCACTCTGCTTGAAATGCTATGAAATTTAATTGGCTGGCCTGCACTCTGCTTGAAATGCTATGAAATTGAATTTGCTGCCTCTGCTGAATGCTGAGCAGAGAGCAGTGTATGACCAGGTGGATATATTCTACAATATTGAGAAGAACTCTAAGACGGCACATTTGATGAGGTAAGTCAAACTCATTGTTTGGGATGAATGTCCAATGATTAGGAGAGAAAGCTTTGTAGCGGTGGACAGAATCCCTTCAAGATTTACGCAGCAACACTAAGCCATTTGGTGGCGTTCTTATCATTTGTTGCGGCAATTTTCGACAACTCCTTCCTGTGGTGAAAAGGGGAAATGATGCTGACGTTGAAAATGCCTGCATCAAGATATCCTACGTGGAGACTTTTCACCAAGTTTCAATTGCAGACAAATATGCGATTGACAGGGGGACAAGGCGACTATTCTCAATTTTTGTTGAAAGTTGGAGAAGACGACATTTTAATGAATGAAGTTGATGAAATGGAAATGCCACAAGACATGCTTCTATCAGCAAAAATACTGGAGGATTGTATTGATTTAATCTATCCTACATTTGACAATCCTGCAGAATTATTCTCCAACAATTGTATCTTGGTTCCGCACAACGATACGATGAGAAGGATCAATTCTTCATGCATCAGGCGTTTCCCTGGAATCATTAAGGAGTACTTTTCTTTCAATGCTGTCACTGACGGAACTCATGCTACTCACTTCCCAACAGAATTCCTCGATTCACTCGAGATCTCTTGATTACTTCCACACAAATTGGAGTTGAAAAAAGGAACTCCAATCACATTATTAAGAAACGTGGAACCGCCAAAGCTATGCAATGGAACGAGGATGATTGTGGAAAAGCTACACAATCATCTGATCATTGCAATAATCAACATGGGAGCCTTCAAAGATGACATTGTTCTCATTCCTAGGATAGCACTCAATTTAACAGAAGATGAAGACAATCCCCTTCAGCGGACCAAATTCCCCATTCAAGCAGGTTTTGCTATGACTATACATAAAGCGCAAGGACAAACAATGCAGAAGGTGTTGATCTACCTCGACATACTGGTATTTTAGCATGGACAACTATATGTGGCTCTTAGCCGAGGAAAGATGAAGGAAAATGTCAATGTTTTCCTGAAAGATGGAACATCGACCAAGAATGTTGTCATTAAAAGCATGCTTCATTGAATGATGACCTTTGAGGTAAATTCTCAGATTTTCTTTGTTAAAATTTGACCGCTCAATATATCTATATTAAAATTGTCCCTTTTTTTTATCAACAGCAAAGAGCCATCAAGAGGCAGTGAGCAGCAGAACACAACAAGAGACACAACAAGAATGAACTGAACTTAATAAATCTCATCTTTAACATTTAAATTGTTGTTATATTTTAAGAGTCATTCACATTTTAAACTTTAATAAATTATTTTTCCACTTGCCATGCCTGCGTGTTCTTCATGACAATGGGAACCTAATAGGCAGGAATGGCTGCGCTGTCGGAGAGCCACCAAGAGTGCATGGGGGGGGAGGTGAGTTTGAGGGCAGATGGACTGAATGTGTGGGGGGAGGGGAATGACAAGGAGCAGAGTGGGGGGGTGAAGGGAGGAGGGTCACTGAGTGAACTGCCACCACACCAGTCGTGATTGACTGGACTGCCAGCCCACCAGCCATGAGTAAGTGAACTGCCAGCCCACCAGCCATAAGTCACTGAACTGCCAGCCCACCAGCCATGAGTAAGTGAGCTGCCAGCCCACCAGCTGTAAGTGACTGAAGTGCCAGCCCACCAGCCATGACTTAGTGAACTGCCAGCCCAACAGCCATGACTCACTGAACTGCGAGTCCAAGAATCCATTCAGTCCACAATGTCCATACTAGCCCTCTGGAAACCAGTCCCTTCAGTCCACAACACCCATACTAGCGCTCCAGAGATCCACGCAAGGATAGACTTTCCTCCTTCATTGCTGTGATCTGTAAAAAAAGATGAAAATGTCTCAAATTGATTCTCCACCCTCTCCCCCT
The DNA here is from genome assembly GCA_038087875.1 of Malacoraja senta. Lineage (NCBI taxonomy): Eukaryota > Metazoa > Chordata > Chondrichthyes > Rajiformes > Rajidae > Malacoraja > Malacoraja senta. Next base: position 37,601,788 of record CM075983.1, read on the forward strand.
TCACTCTCACAGTCTTTCACCTGTTTTGGGCAGAATTTCTGGCAGTTTCCGAGCTGCCAGCCTGCCAGGCCTGAGTGACTGAGCTACCAGGCCTCAGTGACTGAGCTGCCAGCCCAAGAATCCATTTGGCCCACAATGTCCATACTAGTCCTCTGGAAACAAGTCCCTTCGGCCCGCAACACCCATGCTAGCACTCCAGAAAACCCCCCCACTGGCCAGCAATATTGGAATTGGTGGAGAGGTGAAATATTGCGCTGGTAGACAAGCCCTCCCATGTGAAGCTGTGTGTGTGTGAGAGATGGCATGTGTGTGAGATGGACAGTGTGTGTGTGAGAGATGGAGGGTGTGTATGTGTGAGTGTGTGTGTGTGAGATGGAGTGTATGTTTGTGTGTGAGATGGAGTGTGTGTATGTGTATGTGTGTGTGTGTGTGTGTGTGTGTGTGTGATTGAAGGTGTGTGTGTGATGGAGGGTGTGTGTGTGTGTGTGTGCGCCCAGCAGCCGTGAGTGAGTCAACTGCCAGCCCACCAGCCGTGAGAGTCAACTGCTAGCCCACCAGCCGTGAGTGAGTCATCTGCCAGCCCACCAGCCATGAGTGAGTCGGCTGTCAGCCCACCTGCCGTGAGTGAGTCGGCTGCCAGTCCACCAGCCATGAGTGATTAAGCTGCCAGCCCACCAGCCATGAATGACTGATCTGCCAGCCCACCAGGCATGAGTGGCTGAGCTGCCAGCCCACCAGGCCTGAGTGACAAAGCTGCCAGCCCACCAGCCTGAGTGACTGAGCTGCCAGCCCACCAGGTCTGAGCTGCCAGCCCACCAGGCTCGAGTGACTGAGCTGCCAGCCCACCAGACCCGAATGACTGAGCTGCCAGCCCACCAGGCCTGAGTGACTGAGCTGCCAGCCCGCCAGGTCTGAATGACTGAGCTGCCAGCCCACCAGGACTGAGTGACTGAGCTGCCAGCCCATCAGGCTTGAGTGACTGAGCTGTCAGCCCACCAAGCCTGAATGACTGAGCTGCCAGCCCACCAGCACTGAGTGACTGAGCTGCCAGCCCACCAGGCCTGAGTGACTGAGCTGCCAGCCCACCAGGCCTGAGCTGCCAGCCCACTAGGCTTGATTGACTGAGCTGCCAAGCCCACCAGGCCTGAGTGACTGAGCCTCCAGCGCATCAGGCCCGAGTGACTGAACTGCCAGCCCACACATCCACTCAGCCCACAATGTGGGTACTAGCCCAGGATTCCAGTCCCTTCAGCCCACAACACCCATACTAGTGCTCCAGAAAGTCCCCCCCCCCCTCCCCACTGACCACCAATATTGGAATTGGTGGAGAGGTGGAATATTGCATTGGGCGACCCGGACACGTGTGAGAATGGGGCCCAACGGGTCCTACTTAGTCTAGTATTCACTAAAACTCTCATATTGACCACTTTCAGTCTGTGTTGTAATTAAATTTGCGCAAAAACGATCCTCCATAGTGCTACAATTTTCTCCACCTTTATCCATTCTCCTCTGCTGCAAGTCAAATAAGTTTTGTTCCGATCGGTGAAATAGTACAAAAGTTATGAAGGTTTTGAAGCTCCCCCTCCCCACACACACACACACCCTCCCCCACACCCACTCCCCCACAAACCCCCTCCCCACACATCCCCTCCCACACACACCCCCTCCCCCAGACACACTCCTCCCCCACACACCCACCTCACCCACACATACACCCTCCCCCACACCCCCCCTCCCCCACATCCCCCTCCCCCACATCCCCCTCCCCAACAACCCCCCGCTCCCCTAAAACCCCCCTCCCCCACACACCCAGAGTGGTGGAACGTTGCTTTGGGGGAACGGGTTGCGTTGGGGAGCAGGTGAGTGGTGGAATATTGCGTTGTGGAATGGGTTGCATGGGGGGGGGGGGTGACCAGGCCTCCTGTGTGACTGGGACCCAACGGGTCCCACGTATTCTAGTATCTATCTAATCCTATCCTCTCTATGTACCTGCCCAAGTATCTTTTACATTTTGTAGTTGTACCTGCCTGTACCTCGTTCTCTGGCAACTCACTCCATATATGTACCACACCCTTTTTGGTGAAAAAAACTGCCCACAGGTCCCTATTAAATTTCTCCCCTCTCACCAAGAATCTATCTCCTCTAGACTCCCTTACCCTCTGACTGTGAAAAGACTGTGACAATTCACCTTATGATCCAGCATTTTCTGGTTTTGTCCTAGATTTCTTAGTTTGTTTTATGTGGGGGTTGGGGGTGGGGGAGGGAGTTGGGGGAAACCTTTTTTCAATCTCTTACCTCGACGGAAATGCAATTTTTTTCCATATCGTATCTCCGTCCCCACTGCGGCCTAACATCATGGAGTTGGTGGCCTTTCCTGGAGACTGTTGTGTTTTAACTGTATAATAACTGGAGCCCTACACCATGATAAAGATCCAAAGACTTTATTAACTACATAGCAAGTACGACTTCACACTTGCACATCCCTCTAATTCTAAGGAAACCAGCAAGGAGCGATTACTGTAAAGCTAGTGGGCATAACTACAAAAGCATGACTCATAATATGAGTGACACTGATCTACATCCTCTCTCTTAAAGAATCAACAACAATACAAACCCATAAACTCGGTAAGGCATGTATAACGATCGATGACAAACTGGAGGAAAGTCAAACATAGTCCGGATACTTCACAACCGGCCTACAAACACGACCAGCACATGTACAATAGAGACCATCTACGTTCTTTCTCCCCGGGGAGCGAGCAGGCGGATTCACAGGCGAGGGAGACTGGACCAACGTCCCTGGAGACGAAGCAGGAGACTGTGGTGCAGGGGAAGACGGCACAGGCAGAGGAACCGTTGCAGACATGGATTTTTGTGCTGGCAGAAGCATGCGAGTGCCACTAGACACAGACGGAATTGAACTTGTACAATCTGGATAATACGGAGGAGGAACTGGCTCGTTCACAGGCAGGATATGTTGCCTGTTATCCAATTGGAGGCGTGGGTTCGAATCCCACTTCTGACACCATGTTGTGTTTTGTCTGTATAATAACTGGAGCCTTACACCATGATAAAGATCCAAAGACTTTATTAACTACACAGTAAGTACGACCACACTTGCACGTCTCTCTAATTCTAAGGAAACCAGCAAGGAGCGATTACTGTAAAGCTAGTGGGTGTAACTACAAAAGCATGACTCATAATATGAGTGACACTGATCTACAGAGACCGACAGGCGCTCCAAGCCACAGGAGTCTGGGGTACTCAAACATTGCGGATTTGCGGTCCCTTTCCTGGGGATCTAAGCTCCAATCGCAGGGCCTGTGGATATTAACATCGTGAAGTCTCTGGTAAGAAGAGGCCGACTTGGGAGCTCCTTGGGAGAGAGTTTCAACCGCCCCGGCGCGGAAGTTTCGATTACCCTGATGGGGACATCGATCGTCGGCTGCGGGGGCTTTGATTGCCCCAACCGCTGGGAGTACAAAGAGGGAGAAGATTGAACTTTATTATATTCCATCACAGTGAGGAATGTGGAATCCACTGTGGTGGATGATTATGTTAACTTTTATGTGGTTGTGTGCCTTGTTGCTTTCCACTTAGTATAGCTGTATGGTAACTCAAATTTCACTGTACCTTAATTGGTACATGTGACAATAAACTGACCTTGAAACCTTGAAACCTTGAAAGATTTTCAAGATCTGCAGTTTACTTTGAAATTATGTAGAGTTGGGCTGTACTCGGAAATGCACAGTCCATCTCAATCCTCATTCAATGGTGTTTGTGAGAAGTGTGCAATGTCTGTAGTTAAAATAATACTTTACCATCTAATGTGCATGTTTAATTCCTGTTGTTTATATCTGTTCTTGGTTTTAATAGTATTAAACTACTTAAACAACATTCTTCTTACCTCCCCTCCAGAACATTTTATTACATTTACATTTCTTGTTTTGTCTTGAATATTATTCCTCCAAGATCTTGGCCAGTTATTATTAACCATTCATTTGTGCTGCCTCAGAGGGCGGTGGAGGCAGTTCTCTAGATACTTTCAAGAGAGTGCTAGATAGGGCTCAGGGGATATGGGGAGAAACGGGAACAGGGTACTGATTGTGGATGATCAGTCATGATCACATTGACTGGTGGTGCTGGCTCGAAGGGCCGAATGGCCTTCTGCTGCACCTATTGTCTATTGTCTTATCAACTTACTATTTGTTGAAATTCTTTGTTCCTTCCGGCTATCTCACAGTTCCCACTTTATACCCTTTGAACCAAATAGGAGTTCACATCAAACTATTTTCACAGTTCATCAAAGTTAATTGTGCTGTTGTTGATTTTTTTAAACAAATTTTCCTAATTATAACAGAAGCAACTAAAGTACAATCATGTCTGCCTCATTGCATCACAATGTCTTATCATATGTTTACAACCTTTTTCTTGCTTATAATATGCTTCAACTTTGTTATTTAAAAAGGGAAAAAGTGATAAACCATGTATCAATGTAATAATTATGGGCAAGTGTGGGCAAGTTATTGGAATCAAATTAAGTGATCATATAAATCTCATTTAGTATGGCAGATGAAAATAAATGAAAATGCAGATACTGGATATTTGATATATAAGCACAAGATGCTGGAAAAAATCTGCAGGTTGGATGAAATTTGCAGAAAAAGAATCACAGTTATCATTTTAAGTCATCGATCTGTGATATTAACCTAGATTATCTGTGCTTAGTGCAGTTTGATGTGCTAAGCATGTCCCTGTTATTAGCAGCACATTACATGCTGGACGCACAAGGCACACTGGATGCACATGACTTGTAGGCTTGTAGGGGAAGCCAACAAACCAACTTCTGCTTGTCCTCTGAAGACCAGAGACCAGAGAGGAGGGAGTTGGAGATGACAGGCACAAGGAGCAAGGCTGGTAGGAGAGTAAACCAGGGTCTCCCCTTCCACGCCCTCAAGGTCGGCTGTGGGAGGCACGTGGAAGAACGTTGATTTGCTGGATGATCCAGACATCCAATGTTGGAGATGGCAGGAGGCTCTGCAGCAGTTTGGGGGTTGTCTGGCTCAGGCACCGCTCATAAGACATAAGGGCCTATCCCACTTAGGCGATTTTTTCTGCGACAGCCGGAAAATAGGCTGTCGTAACATGGTCGCGGGGTGATGCCTGTATTGTCGTGAGTTTTCTCCTCAAGTGTCGAACTTTTTTCTTGTCGCCGCTGGATTTTGAAATGTTCAAAACCTTTCGGCGACAGTGGGCTTGACGTTGCCTGTCTTCTCCTGTCGAAGGTGCTGTCATTGGTTGTCGTAAGTAGTCGCCAGGATGAAGCCAGGTGACGTTGGTTGTCGTTGGGTGCTAACGTCCGTGAATTCCATTGGCGACTATCTACGTCAACCTACGTCAACCGGCGACAAGTACCGGTGACTGAATTGTCTTCAGTTGTCTTCAGTTGTCCTCGACAAGGTCATTGCTTCTCATAGCTTGTCGCGGGTGGACATAGGTTGACTTTGGTTGTCATAGGTTGTCGCCTGTGTGGTGGTAGGTTGTCGTAGGTGGACGTCCTAAGTCACGATGATTGGGTCGCTGGTTGTCGGTAGCTTGCCGTAGCTTGACGTCGACTAGGTGGTAGGTTGTCGTAGACATTGTAGTGGGGGGGGGGGTGTCCAGTCACCGTTTTTTCGGTGACCTGCTACGACTGTGACAGTCGCCCCAGTCGCTGAAAAAATCGCCTAAGTGGGACTGGCTGTATAGAGTGCAGACTGGACTTTGAAAATGGTGCCAAAACTTGGCGCCTTTGCATGTGGTCTCAGTAGATTATTTCTGTACACTTTGCTAATTGTGTTTAGATATAACAATACTTCATAGAACTGTATGCAAAAATAAAGAATTTCACTGTGCATGTGCATATGAGAGCACCATTGACCAGATAAAGAAGCCTAATCACTAGAGCCAGGATGTTTTGGCACTAAAAAAATCTGAAATAAGCAGGCAAAAAGACATAATAAAATTACAAAAAAGGCATAAAAAAGTATTTATTGACAAAAAAAGGCATAACAAGGCATTTATTTCCACCACCAAAATATGGTTAAAAATGATAATATAAAGGTATACTACATTAAATGACCAAAGTTGCCTGGTTGCACATAATTACTAGCATTTTGTTCAAATTATCTGATGTTAAACTATGCCGTCTGTCAGACAGAATATGCTTCAGTTGTGAAAAACTTCTTTCTACATCAGCTGAGGTTACTGGTGCATACCCAAAACAAGCTACGGACTCCACATTTATGTCGATATCTTGTGAACTTTAGCTATGTTTTGTATTTCATCAAAATATTTGTTAGCTAAAATCACTCTCTCACATTTTCCTTGTATGTCTTTACCTACATCGCCAGGAACTTTACGAATATCGTCAGTTACTTTGTTGAAAACCTGCAAATTATTCACTAATGTTTCACCACGTTTCTCAAGGAAAGTGATAGCTTGTGGGAAGTTTGCAAAATTGGAAGCAATAAACACAAGATCACGGTGGAGGGACTTTTTCTGCATGATTCACTGACGATCCTGTCTGCAGCAGATTCTTCTTCTTCAAAACAGTTGACGATTTATTTTATCTTTTCAAAATTTGCAGCATAGTAGAATACAGCAGAGAGCCATGTACCCCACATAGTCAAAACAGGCTGAGGAGGTAGCGGAATCTCGGGTGCCATTTCCTTGAACAACTGCACACGTGACGGTGCATTGAGGAAGATTTTCTTGACATTGGAAACTAGGTGATCGACATTTGGAAATAAGCTAAATATATGCTTGGCATTTCTATGAAGTCATTGAGCTAAGCATGCCAAATGCAACATTTTGGGGAACAAAACTTTAAGAGCATGAGCAGCTTTTTTCATGTACGGAGCTGTATCAATCACAAACAGCAGAACATTCTTGTGTTTTATACCTTCTGGTTAAAGTACAGCAAGTGAATATGTAAACAACTGAGCAATAGTTGAGCTGTTTGACTTCTCCAATATTTCCGATGTCAACAAATACACCTTTGATGGTAGACCTGCCTCCAGTGTACCGATGACCACATTGGCAACATATCTCCCCACAGCATCGGTTGTCTCGTCTATTGAGATCCATATTTTGTTGCATGCAACTTCATCCCTAATTTTCTGCACAACAATGTTGAAGTTGCTGTCAACATAATTTTTCCGTAACGATGACTGCTTGGTTATTGTTCCACTGTGTATTTCTCTAAAAAACCTCTGAGAGATTTGTTTTGCAATTTCCACAGTGGAATTCCAGCATCAATGAATGTCTTGCACAGATCACTCGAAAACTCAGATTTGCGACTGGAGCCAGCAGTAAATGTAGTGAGGAGGCAAGCTTGGGTATTTCGCTTGGGCAGTCTACACCCCAGCGGTATCAACATTGACCTCTAATTTTAGATAGCCCTTGTCTTCTCCCTCCTCCCCCTCCCCCTTCCCAGCTCTCCTTCTAGTCCTACTGTCTCCGCCTCTTCCTTTCTTTTTCCCCCCACCCCCCCACCACATCAGTCTGAAGAAAGATCTCGACCCGAAATGTCGCCTATTCGTTCTCTCCATAGATGCTGCCTCACCCGATGAGTTTCACCAGCATTTTTTGCCTACCTTCGATTTTTCCAGCATCTGCAGTTCTTTCTTAAATAGATCTTGGAGAAGACTGAACCAGCTGGCAGCGGCACGAATGAATAAACGACCAACAGTGGTGCCCCCAGTTTTACCCCAGTGGTGGAAATTTTCTTGTAAGTTATACTATGTTACCACTTTAATAATAAAATTAACTAGACTGAGTGGGACCCGTTGGGTCCCATGTTCACACAGGAGGACTGGTCCCCCAATGCAATATTCCACCTCTCCACCAATTTGAATATTGCTGGCCAGTAGGGGGGAGGGCTTTCTGGAGTGCTAGTATGGGTGTTGTGGGCCGAAGGGACTCGTTTCCAGAGTGCTAGGATGGACATTGTGGGCCGAATGGATTCTTGGGCTGGCAGCTCAGTCACTCAGGCCTGCTGAGCTGGCAGCTCAGTCACTCAGGCCTGGTGGGCTGGCAGCTCCTTCACTGAGGCCTGGTGGGCTGGCAGCTCAGTCACTCAGGCCTGGTGGGCAGGCAGCTCAGAAACTGCCAGAAATTCTGCCTAAAACAGTTGAGAGATTTGATGAGAGAGAAGGGGAGAGGGTGGAGAATCAATTTTAGAGATTTTTCATCTGTTTCTGCAGATCACAGCAATGAAGGAGGAATGTCTATCCTGGCCTGGATCTCACAGGGAGCAAATGAAGGGAAGGAGAAAAATACTGGGGTGAGGTTTAATACTTGCAGGGAGAATACTTGCTGATGGGCCGAAGGGACTCCTGGGCTAGTACAGGCCTGATGGGCCGAAGGGGCTCTATAAAAACAAATCTGTGAAATCTCAGTGAAAGGCACTTTTTCTGGACTTTTCCTGGCCTGGCACGGGCCTTTTGGGCAAAAATGCTCCTCCTGGGCTAATACGGGCATTTTGGGCAAAAGGGACTGGTTTCTCGGCTAATAGGGGCCTTGAGGGCCAAAATTAATGGTTTAAGGCAGGCCAAACAACATTTCATTTCATTTCCAATTGCATTGCAGTTTCAAGCACAGAGCAGGCTGAATAGCTCGTTGCATTTTCATTTCACCTCCATTGCCATTGCAGTTTCAAGCACAGGTCAGGCCAAGCCAAACAGCTGATTGCATTTTCACTTCATTTCCATTGCCATTGCACTTTCAAGGACAGGGCAGGCTCAAGACAAACAGCTCATTGCATTTTCACTTCATTTCCATTGCCATTGCACTTTCAAGCACAGGGCAGGCTCAAGCCAAAGAGCTCATTGCAATTTCACTACATTTCCATTGCCATTGCAATTTCAAGCACCTGGCAGGTTCAAGCCAAACAGCTGATTGCATTTTCATTTCATTTCCATTGCTATTGCAGTTTCAAGCACAGGGCAGGCCCAAGCCAAACAGCTCATTGCATTTTCATTTCATTGCCATTGCCATTGCAGTTTCAAGCACAGGGCAGGCCAAACAACTCATTTCATTTTCATTTCATTACATTGCACTCACAGTGTTCTGTAGTTTCCCAGCTCAGATAGAGAGTCATGACTTCTCCCTCGCCATCTTGCAGACAGACTGAGCCACGCCCACACTTCCGGGTTTCATAGTCCCCCCCCCTCCCACCGGAAGGGGCATGACCTTCATGGCGGTGATTGACAGGAGAGAGAATCTCAAGATTTTTTAAACACTGATAAGTATTTTATTTTTCATTGATGGGAAAAATACTTGGGGCCTGCGCAGCGGAGGAGGACTCTGAGTAAGATGGCCAAAAATCACAGCCATGTGTGGTAGCCTTTTTTTTCTAAAATCAAAGCACAGTGCAAACAGGAAGTGGTCAAGATGAGACTTTTAATTATATAGATATTAACGTGTTAACATAGAAACGTCATTGTAATCATGGTAAACCAGAGAAAATAGCACGACCTTTTAGAAAAACGGCAAAAAATGGCTGATTTAGGCACTCGATCGTGAAAAAGGCATTATCTAAGTGAAATCATCAAAAAAGGAATGAAAAGGCACATGGCATTTATGTCAAAATCCTGGCTCTACTAATCACCATCTAACTTCCCAAGTTAGCAATCTGACCAGGTCTCATGCAATCATAGATATTCCCTTTGTTCTGTCCATCCCTCCTACCTTTGTTTCTGCAATTTAAACACAGTTTTTTTTCTCTTTTCCCCAGTGTTCTGAGCTGAATCATAAACTTTGTTTCGCTTTCCACAGATGCTGCCTGTGTGTTTCCAGCATTGTCCATTTTCTGTCAGATGTCGAGCATCCGTATTTTTTTTAATTAAAATTTCAGGTTGATGACCTTCAGTCAAAACAAGGTTAAGAATGTATAAGTACGGAGGAATCTCAGGTAATGACTGGGAAATGGTGGATAACAGGGGAGACAGAGGTGCCAATGGTGATGCTGCTGCTGTGAGAAGGTGGTGAAGACCTTGTAACCTGAGAAACTCATAACCTGCTGCCAAGGCAACAACCTCTCTCTCAATGTCAGCAAGACAATGGAGATTGTAATTGACTTCAGGAAATGAAGCAGTATACACACCCTGGTATACAGTGATGACGCCGAAGTAGAGATGGTCAAAAGCTTCAAGTTCCGAGATAGAAATATCACTAGCAATTTGTTCTGGACCAGCCACATCGAAGCTATGGCCAAGATAGCACTCCAACGCCTCTACTTCCTTGGAAGGCTTAGGAAGTTCAGCATGATCCAAACAACCTTCATTAACTTCTACAGATGTGCCATATAAACATTTTATCGGGATACACCATGCATCATAGTATGGTTTAGGAACAGCCTCATCCAAGACCACAAAAATCACAGAGCATTGTTGACGTAGCCCAGACCATCATGCAAGCCAATTTTCTTTCCATTGACTCCATCTACACTTCACGCTGCTTCGGCAATGCCATCAACTTAATCAAGGTCTAATCTCACCCTGGACACTGCCTCTTCTCCCCTCTCCCATCAGGCAAGAGATACAGAACTTCGAAAATGCATAACTCCAGATTCAGGAACAGTTTCTTCCCAGCTGTTATCAGGCAACTGAGTCATCCTCTCACCAGCAAGAGTGTGGTCCTGACCTCCCATCTACCTATTTGGCCAGGTACAGGCAAGTGGGACTAAGCAACTAGGTCATCATGGATGGGTTGGACTGAATGGGCTGTTTTTGTACAGCATAGCTCCATTACTCTGCAATTAACTTAGATAATTTGGTTGGTAATCATGTTCTACATTCCACTAAGGTGAAATGGTGCACGGTATCATGCCTAATCATCAAACTGCATACTGGTGAAACCCACTGAGAAGTCACAGGATCGGTTGCCATTCTATCTGAAAATATACCCTTCTGGGCAAAAGTCTGTTACTCAACTACTTGAACTTTGAAGCCATTAGAATGTGAGATTTTGTTTCTATATTTGCAATCGGAAATATGCTTTTAACCTCCTGTGCGGCCATACTAGAACAGGACCGGTCTATGAAAATTCCTGGGTATAATATTCACTAGCAACTTATCAAACTCACAATAATCATATCTGGAGATTACAAGTAACGTTGCTGGAGGCTCAGTACAGTTCAAGTGATTAAACACAGCATTTTACATTGATGCGATAACTTTCTCACTGTTACATGCCTTCATCATCTCTTAACAACTTAATCTTCAATGTTTCCACAGTGTTCTTTCTGAGCTAGCATTTCCATGCCTGAGGGGATGGAATCCAGGGAAATACCGCAACCTGCTTGACTCTAACTGTTTCTTATCTTTCTTTATTCCTGTGTCTTTTATTCCTAAGCCTTTTTTGTGTTCTAGCCTTTCTAAAGGGACCAATTTTAAGTGCATTTTTAATTTTAAGGCATACTGTGAAATACAAGAGACTTTGTTAAATACTGTTTCCTATTGGCGACTGTTCAGTGCCCATGTAATTCTAATATAATGGATAAGGAAGGTTTAAATTAACTTGTACTATTTTAAAAAACATATCCCATTATATGTTTAATCAACAACCAAGTTAGAATTCCATAATGTATAGGAAAGAACTACAGATGCTGGTTTCAACCAAAGATAGACACAAAATGTTGGAGTAACTCAACGGGACAGGCAGCATCTCTGGAGAGAAGGAATGGGTGACGTTTCGGGTCAAAACTCTTCTTCAGATGAAAGGTCTCAACCCAAAACTTCACCCATTCCTTCTCTCCAGAAATGCTACCTATCCTGCTGAGTTACTCCAGCATTTTGTGTCTATCTTAGAATTCCATACGTTTATTAAGCTGTGCCCAGCAGACTGACTGTAAGTTATAAAAAGGAGAAATATTTTGTTTTACAAATATCTATCTCTTCAATAATACTCAAATGTCAATTTAAAAGGCTTTCAAAGTGTTAGCAAAATCCTATTTTAACTTCTGTCAATGTATCTCAACCTGAACAAAAACAGCGTTGACAGTGCTAACCAGAATTAGGATTAGAATTAGGAGGAAGTAGTGTCTGTCCTGTGTTCAGTGACAGGACCATGCAATTTACAACGCTGTGATTAAGTTACCTGAAGTGTGTACCCTTGTGCATGGTGTAGATATGAAGGGCTTCTGAAATGCAGACAGTTGATCCAAATACATTTTCTATTCTATCTATTGGGTATTTCATATTTGTGAGCAAATTGGGGAAGGACAATGGAAAAGATATAATGTTATCTCTATCTCCTCTAGTGCAAATACTGCATAGGTGGAATATGGTTGCTGAAAAAAAAATCACATTGGTGTTCGAACAGGCCTCCCAAATACTGGGCTGAACAACCCAACTCTTTCATCAAATGACGGACCGAGAAGGAAACAGAGCAGAAAATGGATTTTGAGTCACAAAATAAAATACAGAAAGTTAAATAAAAAGACAAAAAGATAGACTAGAAGGAAAAAGAAAAAGAAAAAAAAAAGAATATTGCATTTAGATTACCTTGAGGAATGATTTAGTTTTTGTAAGAATTAAATTCTATAATTTCATCCTCTGTCAATCCAATATCAAGCTCAATACTTATTCCAGTTGCAAGGTTCTTATACTTCAAAATAGGTCTTTGACTTATCTCCAGTCAGTTTATTTCATAGTTCCTATGCGAGCTCCTATTTTTGCAAAGTAGGCAGCAGGTTGGGATGAATCATCAAGCAATCAACTCATGATTACCAATGATCTTTTCATAATCACAATCTTTGTTTAATGCATACAAATGGACTACACATTAAACTCTTTGCTATTTTTCCTTCAAGTTCTAATCTATACATTTATCAAGGAACACCACAGCTTCCAGTGCTCATGGACACAAAATGAAAGTGAACAAAGAAGGAAATATTGTGTTGAAGCAGATTAGCAACCAAAGAAGGCGCCTTCCTTTATACCTTCCTCCATTATCTTTCCATTTCATATTGTTTCTGGTTATTTGGCAGAATGGCTTTTTAGGAAGAAACTTCAAAGGCATGCTCAATGGCCTGGAGATCTTGTTGGAATTCTTTGTTATCAATAAAAGCCTCTCTGCTTTGTGAAAATTCCATTGTGTTCTACCTCACTAAAGCACCATTCTGGTTAACAGGGGTTGTTTACCCTCCATTGACTTGACTACCAGCCAAAATTATTTTCTGAAGGTTCCGGCAAATATTCCACATTTTCTGGGCAAACAGTGAGCAATTTATAATCAGAATTTGAACACAATTGTTAATGTCTCCTTCAATGCAATAGAACTATTCAGGCTCAAGTTCACAAAGAGTGTAGCATGCCATATATCATTCTGTCCAGTTCGGCCAACTCTTCAACATGTGCAGGCAACGTGCAATATCTGGGTAATTGAAAATGAACTTAGATTCTTCTACTTTTTCATCAAAGCCTTAATAAAATTCTAATGGTAAATTACTTTGCATGTGTGATTTAATAGAGGTGATTGTGTGGAGTGCTTACATAATGAAATAGTGAAAATTTTGAACATAGGATTGCTATAGCAGTTTTTAATGGATTAACAGAATCTCCATTTGCTGGCAAGAAATATGCACCATAGAAGGAACCTGAGAATTATACTAAAAAGATAATCATATGTCTCAATAAACCCATTTGGCACATAATTTCCTTCAGTAATATGGACTGCCAGCTTACCCTTACTCCATCTGTCTGTTTCATTGCTATTTACCTTGTTCAGAAGAGGTTGATTTCTCCACTGAAGTATTTTACATAATTGTAGAATTTAATCACATTTTTACCACATAACGTAGTCTGACATAAAACAAATAAAAAGGCTATTGCCACTTTGTATCTTAATATTAAGACAGAATCGAGAGAAACCTTATAGGAAAAGCAAAATAGTCAGCCAATCTATTAACGAGCATGAAATGTGATCTGTTGTCCTTTAATTTTTGCCTCTGACTACCTTGTTCATTTATCTTTGTGCATACCTGTCTTGTTGTCTCACCTATTCATTCCCTCGTCTCTCAAATGACCTTACTTATGTAGAAACAAACCAGAGGCAGGCAGCAAGTTGGAGTCCAGCAAATAATAAAAAAGAAAGGTTGATTCCCTGTGGATCAACTTTAACAAAAGATAAAATCTTAGCTGTGACCAGACTCGCAGACGGAAAAAACATTTTTCTTGCCAGACACACATGCAATGCTCTCCACTGCTCAAAATTACAGTACTTGCTGTCAGGGAAGAGCATGCAGTAAGCAAAGAAAACTTCAATGGATAGAACTGGCATGGACAGAACAAGATAAAAAGTTGGATGCATGTGGGCTATGGTAACACACAAATGGCTACCCATGTGCTGTTTCCCTCTCTCCAAATGTTACATAGATGAAAAGGACAGAAAAACAGAAAAAAATATCCAGTGATATAACTTTTGAATTTTCATTATATTGATTGAATCTTGTTACCGATTCCTCTGTAAAAGTGATAGAATTTCATGGCCATCCATGTTACACTGTTGTTTTAACGTAAATTCACCACATGCTTACACCGATCTCAAAGGCCTGATGAGGAAGCTTCCCTCGTCGGATCTCACTGAGTGTGTGGTAGTGCATCTGATGCACTAATTAAATGTGTTTGTCTGATCTTTAGAATAAACAGGTCAAACATCCAGAAATAATGAAGTGTAACAAATCCAACTGCATGCAACAAACCACTGACTGATAGTACTGGAGAAAGGGCTTCACATCTCAAGTGATGAAACCTGCTCTACCTAGCAATTTCAATTGCTGCAAATAATTGAAACCAACGTTACACTACATCTGGAGGCACTGATTTTTATTTTACTTTCCTGTACCAAGCATCCTAAGCTTGGCAGAAATACAATTTTAGACCTAAAGAGCAACTGAGTGACATGAGCGAGCAAATTCTCTTCACAACCTGTGCCACTGGCATTTACTCAGATGTGACTGGATGTTTGTGGCCTGTCATTCTGCCAATTGATTACATACACAGCTTATCACTGGGCACCTGCCAGGACAATGATTCTCACTGAGATCAGGCACTGGTGATTGGGCCCAGAATAAATCAGACACCTTAATCCATGCTTGTCTCACCATTTTGCTACACATTTATACTTTCCTTGTTCACATTTCTTTGTTATGTTTTCATTCCCTTGACTATTATTTATTGCGGTGCCATCCTTTTGCATGTGACTTATGGTGCGTCTGACACCCCTCCCTCGCCTTCCTTCCATTCCCTCATCATCCATCCATCCTGCCCCAACATAGACAATTTGCTCACAATAGGAAAACGCCAAAAAAACAACAGATGCTGGATTTGAAAAAATGATAGACATTATAGCAGGTGTGGATGAAGGGTGAGAATGGCAACTGTTTCTCTTTTTACAGCTGCTGCCTTAAGTACGGAGTGTTCCCAGTAGTTTATCTTTCGGCTTTAGTTAGCGTCGGTCCTGTGGTTGTGGGCATATCAGTGGCTTTCCTGGTTCAGCATTTTGGAGGAACCGCAAAAGCTTCTTTCGTCATGTCTGTTGCAATCATGTCAGTAATATGCAAAATCTACCCTTGGACAGACACCGTATTAGTCTAACCCCTCCAGTTATACCACCTCATCAAAGGAAAGCGTGCACTTGCATTAAACAATGGATACATACATTGGAGGCATTGTACATGGAAATACTCAAAGACATAACAAATGTAATGTCAGTTGACTTCAGCATCAGAATTGGTATTCCAAATGAAATCCACTGTGTGAGGCATAGTGTTGATTTTATTTCCAGAGATACACGTGGAAACGGGCCCTTCGGCCCACAGAGTCCATGCCGACCAACAACTTTCCATCATCCCAGTTTCATATCCGGCACACTAGGGGCAATTTAGAGAAGCCAATTAACTTACAAATCTGCATGTGTTTATAATGTGGGAGGAAATCAGAGCAGTCGAAGAAGAAACATGGCGTCACAGGGAGAACGTACAAACTCCATACAGACAGCACCTCTCTGGCACTGTGAGGTGATAGGAGCAGAAATAGGCCATTCGGCCCATCAAGTCTACTCTGCGATTCAATCATGGCTGATCTACCTCTCCCTCCTAATGCCTAGATGAATAAAGGTGTAATCCCATAGGAGAGTATTCAGAGCAGAGAATAGAGCCAAGAATGAAGTACATGAGCTGCATGGGAGTCTAGACTAACTATAGTAGTCCCTAGACTAGGGAGTCTAGTCTATTCTCGACAAGCTGGTTTTGCTTTCCTTGGAGCAGATAATGTTAGGGGAAGTACTATAAAAGATTTTAATTGATGTAATATGGTGGAAGTCTTTTCCCCAGCCAGAATGTCAAGACCTCTATAAACTGTGATGGTTGCCATCTGAAATATAAATATTAGATGTACGAGAACATCATAATTTCTAGTTTTTAATTGGTTCCACTCCTGCAAATTGTTGATTCCTCTTTCGATCTTATCTCATTCACTTTTGAAGTTTACGACTGAATCTGATTCCGCCATCTGGGCAGTGCATTCTAGATCATAGCTCGTTGCTGCATAAAAGGAAATCCTCCCTTTCCCTCTTGTTCTTTTGACAATTATTTTTAGCCTGTTCCCCCCAAGTCACATTGGAATTTGTCGTTGTTGACACTTGTAGGTGGCACCACAGAGAAATTCCTTTTTGAAGAAATTCTATCATTTTGACTTAATGTTGATGAGGTGGAGAATATATTTTCAACTCACAATGTATAAGTTGGAGGGTACGTTCGGAGATAATATTGTACCCTTACACCTGGTGAAATTGCCCTTTAAGATTGTAGAGGTGACTGAGGTTACTCACACTCAGAAAAACTATGGATAGGGTCATGCAGCATCTGTGGAGGGAAATGGCAGTCAACATTTCAGGAAATCTAAAGTATATTAGAAAGGCTATATTCATGATGGGCTAAGTGACCTCCCTCTGTGTTCTATTTGGTCAAGAATGCTCAATGTACTTGAGCAGTGACCGTATCACTCATGAGTCTTTCCCAGGATATAAACTGAAGCAGTTTACAGCCACAGTTAAGGGCCTGTCCCACGGGCATGCGACTCCATGTGGCAAGCGCGACCCAACATGGTCGTTTGAGCCGTACGGCCTCACAGGGCCGGTCCCACTTCGATCGCCGGAGCCGTATGGAGTTGTGCGGAGCTGGTCCCGACATCGCGCGGGGCTCCGAAAAACTGACCGTGTTCAAAAATTCTGCACCTCCTCTACGCCGTATGCACCGCCTCGACGCCATATGCACCGCCTCGACGGGCATGCGCAGCGTCTCGACGCCATACGCAGCGTCTTGACACACGTCTATATCACACGCGAACTTCCCGCGTCACTCACTCGACCTCCGCGCGGTCCCCGCTTCCGGTTTGGTCGCGCTTGCCACCTGCAGCCGCATGCTGGTGGGACCGGCCCTGTACGGGGATCACTCGACCTCCGCGCGGCCCCCGCTTCCGGTTAGGTCGCGCTTGCCGCATGGAGCCCCGTGGGACAGGCCCTTTAGTCACTGTTTCTATCAGAAGCAGTTCTGGGATGTAAATGGAACATCCATTAAACCTCATAAACTCTTGCTTCAGTATTTGTATGATGGCAACGTAATCTGGTTAACATATGAGTGACTCATTATAGCTTTGGGCAGTAGTTCCTCAGAATCCTTTAAGCTCCATAGTCCTGCCATTTGCTTGAGGGCAGATGAATATGATTCAGTATTATCGTAATGCTTAAAAACACATGACAGCCCTGGTTTCACATATGTTGGGGAAGTAGTATATGTGTCAAATTATGATTTTATTTTGAAAGTTGAAAACTTCCATGCAAACTATCATTTTAGAAGACTTCAAACAGTAGATAATTTTTTTAAACAATCACTAGACTAAATGGGACCCGTTGGGTCCCAGTCACACAGGAGGCCTGGTCCCCCAACGCAACCCATTCCCCAACGCAATATTCCACCACTCACCCATAGCCCCTAACTGCACAGGCGCGGCTGACGGGTCTCGTTGTGACGCCTCTGATCCCTCCCTGATTCCCCCTCCTCCCCTTACTTCCCCCACTCTGCCTCTTGCCGTTCCCCCCTTCCCCCCCACGCACTCGCTCCATCCCCCTCAACCCCATCCCATCCACTCTTAGCAGCTCTCTGGCGGTGCAGCCATTCTTGCCCATTGGGTGATCATTGTGACATAGAACATGCAGGTATTACTGCGCAGGCACAGCTGACGGGCAAGGCAAGTGTAAAAGGAATTTATTAAAGCTTAAAATGTGAATAACTCTTAAAATATAACAACACTTTAAACGTTAAAGATGAGATTTATTCAGTCCATTTTTTACTGTTGTGTCTCGTTGCATTGTGCAGCCGGGGCATGGTTTCAGGCGGAGGCTGTCGAGGGTCAGTGGGGGGAGTGTCCTGCAGCCGGGGAGGGGGATGGCTTCAGGTGGGGCCTGTCGGGGGCCGGTGGGAGGGGGCAAGTGCTGCCGTGGCCAGCTGCAGGATGCTCCCCACCGGTCCCCGCATGAAGCCAGTGGAGAGCGGCAGCCGTATGCCACGACAGCTTCTGGCAGGGGCCGGTCAGGGGCCAGCGTCCTGCAGCGGGAGAGGGGGACGGCTTCCGGAGGGGGCTGTTGGGGACCAGGGGGGAATCGTCCTACAGCCGGGGGAGGGAGATGGCTTCAGGCAGGGGCTGTCGGGGGCTGGTGGAGAGGAGGAGAGAGCCAGGGAAAGGGGACTGCTTCAGGCGGGGGCTGTCGGGGGCCAGTGGGGGAAGGGGGAGTGTCCTGCAGCGGGGCAGGGGAATGGCTTCAGGTGGGGGCTGTCAGGTGCCGGTGGGTTGGGGGGGAACGTCCTGCAGCCGAGGGAGGGGGACGGCTTCAGGCGGGGGCTACCGTGGCCTATCGATGTCGTGGCCTAAAGCTGCCGCTGCCTATAGTTGTCGTGGCTTACCCCTGCTGTGGCCTATCGCTGCCGCTCCCCACCAGCTTCAGACGGGGACCGATGGGGAGCATCCTGCACCTGGGGACAGGGACAGCTTCAGGCGGTGGCTGGGGGAGCATCCTGCAGCTGGGGACGGTATGGCATCAGATGCGGGCCGGTGTGTGGGGGGAGCGCTGCCAAGGCCTACAGCTGCCGTGGCCTCCCACTGTGTGGCGGGTGGGTGTGTGGCAGATGGGTGCGGCGGGAGGGGAGTGTGAGAAAGAGGTGTTTTGGGGAGGGGTGTGTGGGCGGGAGGTGTGTGGGCGGGAGGTGTGTGGGGGGATGGCAGAGGGGGGTGTGGGAGGGGGGTGTGAGAGAGGGAGGGAGAATGTGTGGGGGAGGGGCTGTGCATGGGCGGGGTGTGGGGGAAGGGAGGATGTGGGAGGGAGAGGATGTGGGAGGGGGAGAGGGGGGTGTGGGAGAGCGATGTGCGTGGGCGGGGGGTGTGGAGAGGAAACGTGTGTGTGGGGGAGGGGGTGTGTGTTGGTGGGGTGTGTGTGTGGGCGGAGGGGAGGGGGGCGGTTGTGGGGAGAGTGTGGGGGGAGGGGGGTGTGTGGGTGGGGGATTGTGGGGAGAGGAGTGTGGGGGTTAGGTGGGGGGCGTGTGGGTGGGGGAGGGGTGTGTGGGTGGGGGGGGGGATTTGTGGAGGCAATTTGGAATGTTGGCCTTCATAACAAGAGGATTTTAGTAGAGGAGTAAAGATCTGCGGGAAGAATTGGGCAATTATCTCGCTACTGATACATACAATTTATATTTTAGTACTAATTTCTAACAATTAACTCTAATCACGAATACTAATCAATACTAATTGTTGTTAACTGGACCAACTCAGAATTGATTAAAAGTATGAAATATAAGTAAAGTGTGATCCAAATAATTAATTAATAAAATATAGGA
Source organism: Malacoraja senta (assembly GCA_038087875.1). Taxonomy (NCBI): domain Eukaryota; kingdom Metazoa; phylum Chordata; class Chondrichthyes; order Rajiformes; family Rajidae; genus Malacoraja; species Malacoraja senta. Next base: position 37,621,721 of record CM075983.1, read on the forward strand.
AGTTTTTTCCTTGCTATTTTGGATATTTGGATATTTTGGACTTTGATTACTCTTTAACAATGTTTTTTTGATTACTCTTTAATAATGTTTTTTGATTACTCTTTAACAGTGTCTTCCCCCCCCCTTTTTTTTTTTTTAATTAAGAAAAAAAGGAGGAAAAATATTTTTAGCTTGCTATATGATACTAACATTTGAATTGGAGACTAACAAATACTTCAATTATGGAATAAAAATATTGTTTCCCTCCCCCCCATAAATTGTTTTCATTGTAATTGAAACTTTTCTTTTAAGGAAAGTACGGAGCTAGTAATATATATATATTTTTTAACAAAAGCTACGGAAGTCTTTAGATGTTTAGCCACACTAGGGTGGCTATCACTAACTGCACTAATCATAGTTGTAGTTTTCTTCTTTTTCAATTTTTTACACGTTACTAATACAACATTTTATTACCTTTTCTATCTTATGTTATATTATATTTTGTATTTGGAATGGAATTATATGTTTTATTTAGGGAGATATGTCCGGATGAAAAACCGACGAGACTTAGAATTCATCTACCTGAGGTTCAAGTATAAGGTAGGGTTTAGTGCGCTGATCCAGCTGCTCCAACATAGACCACTTTAATCACAAGATGCAAGACGTTAATATGAAAATTGGGGGTGAAGGAATTAAATTTTGTAGCTAGAATGTTAAGGGAATTAATGAACCAATCAAGAGAGGTAAAGTATTAGCCTATTTAAAATCACTTAAAGCAGATGTAATATTTCTCCAGGAAACACATCTTAAAAAGGAAGCACAACATAGATTGAAAACCAAATGGATTGCTAAAACGTATCATTCTTCATTTTCACATAAATCTAGAGGGGTTGCAATATTAATTCGTAAAGGTATATCCTTTAAACATATATCAACGACAGAAGATATTGAAGGCAGATATATTGTATTAGTAGGGGAGTTATACTCAAAAAAAGTGACTCTCCTTAATGTATATGGACCAAATTTTGATAGCCCCCTGTTCTTTAAGAGAATACTTAACATTATCTCGGAATGTACACAACATAATTTAATTATCGGTGGAGACTTAAATTGTACACTGGATGCTTACTTGGATAGATCATCAAGTCAAAGAAAATTAAAATCTCAGTCAAGTGAATTCCTAAATTCATATATTAATACTACATACATTAAGGATGTTTGGAGAATTGAAAACCCATCTGGTCGAGAATACTCATTCTACTCACCCATGCATAAAACTTACTCAAGGATAGACTATTTCTTAGTAGACTCTAAACTTATCCCATTTACCTATAATTCGCAATATCATAATATTATAATATCAGACCATGCTCCACTTACATTTATGATTAAACTAAAAGGAATGACCAAGATAAAGACACAATGGAGACTTAACCCCCAAATCTTGAAAGAAAAGTGATGTAATGAATACCTCGTAAAACAGATTAATATGTTTTTCGAGGCTAATGACAGCTCTGGAATCTCTGCCTCCCTTCTTTGGGAAACATTTAAAGCATTTGTGCGAGGAGCATTAATATCCTCCCAATCATTTATTAACAAAGAGAATAGGGCCAAACAACAGTCTTTGGAAACGGAAATAAGGCAATTAGACATAGAAAATCCAATAGCACCATCTATGGTAAAACACAATAAAATTGCAGTACTGAAATATAAGTTAAACAAGTTATACTCAGACCAAGTAATAAAACTATATCACCGTACAAAACAATTACATTTTGAATTTGGAGATAAACCACAAAAACTATTAGCCCGTCAACTTCGTAAACAGGACGGGGAAAAAACAATTTACAAAATTAGATCAGATAAGGGAGAAACATTAACACTACCTAAAGATATTAATGATAGATTTTTACAATATTATCAAAAATTGTATTCATCTAAAACAACAGAACAACCAGTAGGAATGGAAACATTTCTACAGAAATGTAATCTTACAGGTCTAGATCAGAAAGAGAGAGAATCAGTAGATGTAGAAATTACGGTAAAAGACATCGAGGAGTCAATTAGATCTTTAAAAAATGGAAAGGCCGCAGGTCCTGATGGTCTAAGCTCTGAATTTTATTTAAAAATTTACGATCTGATTTCTCCACGTCTACAGAGACTTTACAAACAAGCATATACTCAACAGAAACTTCCAGAAACTCTAAATGAATCTACAATCATACTTATACCGAAACCGGATAAGGACCCTGAAGACCCAGGTTCATATAGAGCAATAGCTCTCTTAAATACTGATCAGAAAATATTAACCAAAATCCTATCTCATAGATTGAGCTTAGTGATTAATAAATTAATACACCCGGACCAAACAGGTTTTATTCCAAAACGTTACTCATTTTATAATTTGAGAAGACTATTCAATATTATATATACAAATAGAATTCCAAATGCAGATCTAGCAATTATTTCGTTAGATGCTGAAAAGGCATTTGACCAGGGAGAATGGACATATTTATTTTCGGTAATGAAAAAATTTCAATTGGGAGAGAAGTTCTACACATGGGTTAAATTGTTATACTCTAATCCAACAGCTAGAATATTAACAAATCAAATGTTATCAGCCAAATTTAATCTTTCTAGAAATTACACAAACATATTCAGTACTGGAAAACACTTCCTATTTCAATGCTTGGTAGAATTAATGCTATAAAAATGATTTTCTTACCGCAACTACTATATTTATTTCAATTAATTCCGATATATGTTCCAAAAAACTTTTTCAAAAAAGTCGACTCCATTGTTACAAGCTTTATTTGGGATTATAAGGATCATAGAATAAGTAAAAAACATTTATGTAAGTCAAAGAGCAACAGAGGTTTGGCTTTGCCAAATTTCTTATTTTATTTTTGGGCAGTCCATATTAAAAACATGAATTTCTGGCTGGAAGAAATGGACCAACAACCAGAATGGTTAAGGATGGAAAAGGAAGACTGTTTACCTTTTGAAATAGGTTCGATTATATTTGCTACCACAAAATTGCATAAAAAAACCTATAAGGAAAACCCTATAATACATAGTGGAATACGAATTTGGAAACAATTAAAAAAGGCTTTAAAACTGAATAATATACCACTATGTCTTCCCATTGTAAATAATCCTCTATTCAAACCATCCATATTGGATAGAGGTTTTATACAATGGAAAAATCATGGAATTAAAAGGATTGGACATCTTTATAGGGAAGGCATCTTTCTGTCATTTCAAGAGTTACAACAGAATCATGGACTACACTCAAATAACTTTTTCAGATATTTACAAATTAGAGATTATGTTAAATCGAATACACAAGTTTATAGGACTAGGGAACCAGAAATTCTTGATGAATGTTTGAATAAGCATCCTAACACTGAAAAATTAATAGCTTATATTTATAACATTCTCTTAAATAATGAGGAACCACCGATGGAACTATATAGACATAAATGGGAAAATGAGTTAGGTTATCCTATTACGAAAGATATTTGGGACAAAAGTTTACAACATATACATCAATGTTCGTTAAATGCCAGACATGCTTTAATACAATTTAAAGTCTTACACAGATTACATTATTCCAAAATAAAACTAAATAGAATTTTCCCACATATTTCTCCTATATGTGATAAATGCCTGCATCTAGAGGCCAATTTAACACATACCTTTGCAAATTGTATAAAAATTAAAAATTACTGGACTGATATTTTTCAAATAATCTCTGAAGTTGTTAATACCAAACTAGCTCCAGACTCAAAATTAATAATACTTGGGATATCAGAACAAAGTTTAACACTCACAACAAGCCCAAGACACTTCCTTGACTACAGTATAATAACAGGGAAAAAATGAATATTAAAATTCTGGAAAGGCCCTACAACCCCCACAATTAAAATGTGGATTGTGGAAATGTCGGAGACCCTACATCTAGAAAGAATTAGACTTGTCTTAATGGACAAGCAAGAATTTTTTGTTAAAGTATGGGCTCCATTCATTGCCTATTTGAAGGGATAGAGTGGCCCAGCGCGAAAGCCCGACTGAAGCTTGAACTCAGGATTAGATGTAATTATATTTCATAACCTACGCACTTATCTCCTATGACATATTATAAGTTATTCATTCCACCTTTTTTTCTTTTTTGATATTGAAATTCTTCTTTCTCTCTCTTCTTTCTCTCTATTTATCTTTTTCTATCTATATAAAAAAAACACTAGAAGCAGAATTAACTGACAATTGACAAATTTAATAATGTATGAATGATTGATGTATATGAAAAGTTTTTTCTTCTATTATAATATGTTACTCTACATTGTAATATGTTTGCTTCTAATAAAAATTTATATCACAGTAAAGAGGTTCTTCTGCAGTTGTATAGGACTCTGGTAAGGCCACATCTGGAGGATTGTGTACAGTTTTGGTCTCCTAATTTGAGGAATGACATCCTTGTGATTGAGGCAGTGCAGCGTAGGTTCACGAGATTAATCCCTGGGATGGCGGGACTGTCATATGAGGAAAGATTGAAAAGATTAGGCTTGTATTCACTGGAGTTTAGAAGGATGAGGGGGATCTTATAGAAACATATAAAATTATAAAAGGACTGGACAGGATAGATGCAGGAAAAATGTTCCCAATGTTGGGCGAGTCCAGAACCAGGGGCCACAGTCTTAGAATAAAGGGGAGGCAATTTAAGACTGAAGTGAGAAAAAACCTTTCCACCCAGAGAGTTGTGATTATGTGGAATTCCCTGCCACTGAGGGCAGTGGAGGCCAAATTACTGGATGGATTTAAGAGAGAGTTAGATAGGGGCTAGTGGAATCAAGGGGTATGGAAAGAAGGCAGCCACAGGTTATTGATTGGGGATGATCAGCCATGATCACAATGAATGGTGGTGCTGGCTCGAAGGGCCGAATGGCCTCCTCCTTCACCTATTTTCTATGTTTCTATGTTTCTAAGTGCGGGTTGTGGGGGGAGGGGTGTGGTGTAGGTGTGCGGGGAGAGTGGTGTGGGTGGGGGTGTGTGGGAGGAGGGGTGTGGGAGGAGGGGTGTGGGTGGAGGGGTGAGGGGGAAGGGTGTGGGGGAAGGGGATGTAGGCGGAGGGGGGGGAGGTGTGGGCGGGGGGGTTGTTTGGGCATGGGGGATGTGTGGGCAGGATGTGTGGGCTGGGGGGATGTGGACAGGGGTGTGGGAGGGGGATGGTCGGGTGGCATGTGGGTGTGTGTGGGGCGTGGTGGTGTGTGGGCAGGGGGGATGGACGGGGTGCGTGTGGGTGTGTGTTGGGGCGGGGGGTGGTGATGGGAGGGTGAGGGTGGGGGTGGAGAGAGCTCAGAGAAAAGATGGGGGTTGTGGGGGAGAGGGGGGTATAACGAGGGAGGGGGCAGGAACCAACGAGGGGGATCAGAGGGGAAGGGGCTGGAGCTGATGGTGTGATGGTGACTCTCAGCGGGCTCTGGTCGCTGGTCATTCTCCTTCGCCCAGATCAGATTCTCCGCTTTCCGTTTGGTGACATTTCCCCTCGCCCCGGGCTGGCCCTTTTCCGGTCTCTTCGAAAATTGTGTCCGTTTGGAAACCTCCGTCGGCCATCCTCAGCTCAAGTAAAGACGCAATGGCGCAGTCCGGTTGGAAACCTCCACCGGCCATCCTCAGCTCCATTAAAAACGCGATGGTGCAGAAGGGGCGGACCGTCCCGCTGAGTGAAAGGAGAAAAGACCAATCCACACGCTGCTGACTGGCAGGAGAGCAGGTCGAACTGCGCAAGCAGAGTTTTTAAGATTTTTTAAACCTCGCTAACTTTCACATTAGACCATGATCGGAACGAAACTTGGTGCAATCGCAGCCCAGGAGAACAGTGAGTAAGCTGGCGAAAAATCGTAGCGCTAATGCGTACTGTTTTTGTGCAAATAGAATGTCCGCGCAAACGGAAGATAACAAGATCAGAACTTTAGTTATGTATAGATAGAAAGATAGTTAGATAAGGCACATTCTGTCACGAAGTTGTCATTTTGCATTTGGACATTTTCCATTGAAATTGGGACAAACATTTTGTGTTCTACGGAGCAAATGTAAATGAACTATGTAAATGAACAGAGTATCTCAAAAGTTAGCAAATAAATCATAAATAAGCAGGCCAATTCAGAAAATAACACACAGAAACGTTGAACAGAATTTGGCCCACTGATCAATCCAGGCAGTCTTAAACATTTGTAGATATGGGAAGTACACTCCTAAAACATTAATTTTTATCATATGCTTCTCAGTATCTTTTTAAACACAGTTTTCTCATAGTATTATAGGCATGCCGTTGGTCTCCCCACACTGTTCAACTTAAATATTCATATTTCATTTGCAGTCTGTAAATCTGCAATCTGGTAATTTTTCTTTGCGCTACTTATACTTGTGTAATAACAAGGAACTGCAGATGTTGGTTTATACCAAAGATAAACACAAAATGCTGGACTAACTCAATGGGTCAGGCGGCATCCCTGGAGAACATGGATTGGGTACCCTTCTTCAGACTGATTGTAGGGGGGCGGATAATTATACATTCACATGCACACCCTCAGACATTCACGCCCACATACACATTCATGTTCATGCACAGAGGATGGATGGAACATGTACACTGTCTGCACACCGATGAACCTGGTGAAAGAGTGGAAATATGAGGGAAATATTCTGCAACCCTGAGGTGTAACTTGGGAGGTCATAAAGAGATGATGCAATACATGACTATGGAAGTCAATGCCAGGAACATTATTCAAAGGATTTTAAAATTGTTCTGGAAGAGTTTTAACCGTCTCTCATCTGACAGTGGAATTAATATTAAATTGACAAATCCTAGCTATGAAAACGAGTGTTTCATTGCTTTATATCATGTCATTAACACATAAGCGCTCTTGTCAATAAGGACTCATTGCTAACATATATAGGTTCTACCTCATGTTTAGGCAATTAGCATGATTGCTGAGGCTCTTTGCAAACGACAGAATGTTGCATATATCTCCAGCAGTTTGGAGGAGATGGATGTATAAAAATCCAGATCAATATCTCCATCAAAGCCGGTTCCTGCCCTGCTCTGATGTTGTGATTGGAGCAATTGGTTGCCTTAAGTCCTAGTCATAAATTCATAAGTTGTAGGAGCAGCATAAGGCCATTCAGCCCATAAAGTCGACTCAGCCATTCAATCATGGCTGATCTATCTTTCCATTTCAACCCCATTTTCCTGCCTTCTCCTCATAGCCCTTGATACCCTTATGCCCCTGTCCCACTTAGGAAACCTGAACGGAAACCTCTGGAGACTTTGCGCCCCACCCAAGGTTCCCGGAGATTTTTGTCAGTCTCCCTAATGGTCGAAAGTGGTTTCCGCTTATTCTATGTTCCTGCGATTATTTCAAAAATTTAAAAAACGGCCGCGACTAGAAATAGGTTGCCGTTTTTAAAATCGGTAATTTTTTAGTTGAAACTGGTTGCGATGCTAGTTGAAGGTGGTTGCCGGAAGTTGCAGGTAGTGGAAGGTAAGACCTCCCTGGTGGAATAAAACTGGGTGAAAAAAAGGTCTTACCTTCCACTACCTGCAACCTCCGGCAACCACCTTCAACTAGCATCGCAACCGGCTTTCACTAAAAAATTACCGATTTTTAAAACGGCAAACTATTTTTAGTCGCGGCCGGCTTTGAATTTTTTTAAATAATCGCCGGAACATAGAAGAAGCGGAAACCACTTTCGACCATTAGGGAGACTGACAAAAACCTCCGGGAACCGCACGGAAACCTTGGGTGGGGCGCAAAGTCTCCAGAGGTTTCCGTTCAGGTTTCCTAAGTGGGACAGGGGCATTACTAATCAATAACCTATCAATCTCCATCTCAAAATTAAAGTCTATTTAATGAGTCACAGATATGCAAATCATTGACTGCCACTGAATTTCAGGTGAATTGCTCCCTAATAGCTCTCTATAGATGTCACCATTTACAGAAATACTTTATTTTGCGCCAACTCCTCTCAGTAAGATATCCTGCTCTATGCGGCCACTTTTCATTCTCGCTGACATGTACAATGCAAGTGGCAAATGTAGAAGGGCACCTGTATTGGGAAGCAAGTCATTGCACACAAGACTTTAAGTCACCAAGTTAAATAAACATCATGTTACATTTGGACAAGACATTGATTGAGACTGTATCTGTAATGTTATGTGTAATTCTCATCGCCATAGGAAGGATGTGATTGAATGAGCGAGGTTGCAGTATAAATTCATTTGGATTTTGCTAGGTCTGGGGTGCCTGAGTTATAAGGAAAAACTGGATAAGTTGGGATGTTTTCCCAGGAGAGAAGGTGGCTGTGGGGTGACCTTAAGGAGGTGTATTAAATCACAAGGAGCATACAAAGGCTATATGGTCTTTGGCCCAGTGAAGGAAAGTCTAAACTAGAGGCAATAGGGTGAGATGAGAAAGATTTAAAGGGACCTGAGGGCAGGTTTTCCACCCAGAGGACGTTGGATATATGGAATTAGTTACCAGAGGAAATGGTAGAGGCAGGTACAATTACAATGTTTAAAAGACATTTGGACAGGCTCATGGTTATGAAAGGTTTTGAGGGATATGGGCCAAATGCAGGTTAATGGGACTAGCTCAGGTAGGCACCTTGTCCAGCATGAATGAGTTGGAATGAAGGATCTGTTTCTCGACTGTATAACTCTATGACACCGTAATGCAACACAAGGTTGTAAATAGCACATTGTCAATTTAAGGGCCATGAAAAGCAGTAAACCTGAAGCTTTACTCTCTTTCTTTCTCCACAGTTTTATTTCGGATGTCTGGTATCTCCACTATTTTGCTTTTGTGTCTGTTAAGTAGCATTGGAGAAGAACTTTCATAATCCAAAATGGATATTCTGCTGAACAAGTTTAAGAAAGGGAGCAAGATGCAATCTAAAATGGCAGCACAAGGACTGAATCAACCCTTTAAAAATAGTTCATTTTTCAGGATCTGGATGTCGTGACAAGGTGAACATGTATTGCCCTTGAAAGGAATTGTCTTGCCATTTCAGAGGACAGATTGACTACTTAATATCACGATCTAGCCACCCATTGTGCTGCCAGGGGTCATCAGACAGGCAACCACCTTTTATTCAGATGGAGCCTTTTGCTTTTCCCATTGAAAGTATACATGTTCTATACATATTCTATTTTCTTAGCTTAAAAGTTTCTTCAACATCCAAAACACTGGTGTTACAGAGCTCATTTTCACCGACAGAGTTTTAATCCCCTTTGAATATGGATAATTATAGATTGCTGCATAGCCATTCTGCTCCCATCTTGAATATAATAATATATTCTCATCACCATAGCAACCTTAGACTGTTTAAGACTAAGCCCAGAACTGTGCTGAGTCCATGTCACTCCAGCAGAATGACAGAGTCCTTTTTTACAACCTGAGAACACCGCAGATATTATAATCTTTACATTCTTCTTTGATAGTCCCTCGGGATTAGGGATAACTTACTTACACTCCAGTTTTGAAGTCTCTGAGGTGGCTGATAAGGTCAGTGAGAATTGAAGATTTGGGGGGGATATTGTGTACCTTCTGATGTTAAGATGCGGTTTTGGTATGTTCATGATATATGGACCAGATTCATGACACCATCCTGAATAGTCCTTCTTCCCCTTCTCCATTGTGAGCTGTCATGGATTAGGCATTCCCAGTACTCAGTGGGTGCATGTTTACAAGGAAGCCTGAACAGTTCTTTGAATCTTTTCACCCACCCACCTGGTACTCTCATCTGGGGATGGAGCTCAGAATGTAATATTCAGTTCATGTGTTTGGTATCAAGCAATGGGACAACTGAGTCTATCTAAAGGTTTACGCTGGGCATGTTTGTCATGGAGAGCAAATTAATATTGGATCCAATATTCTTCTTGTTAATTTGGAGGATTTCATGGAGACATTATTGTTGGTATCTTTCCAGCTCTTTAAGCTGCCTGCTATAGGCAGGGATCACAAGTGCCCAGATATTCATGAGTTTTAGAGCAGGTCGGAAGTTATAATGCTCAATCACACTTTTCCTCAATCGACCAAATGCCGTGCTGGCATATTGAATTTCATCATTGCGCTCTAATTTGCTGAGAAGTGGTCTGTGAGAAATAAGATGGTCATAAGTGATAGGAGTAGAATCAAGACATTTGGCCCATCAAGTCTATTTCACCATTCAATCATGGCTGATCTATCTCTCCCTCCTAACCCCATTCATCTGCCTTCTCCCCATAACCTTTGACACCCATACTAGTCAAGAATCTATCTATCTCTGTCTTTAAAAAAATCCATTGACTTGGCCTCAACAGCCTTCTGTGGCAATGAATTCAACAGATTCACCACCCTCTGATAAAATAAATTCCTTCTCATCTCCCTCCGAAAGGAACATCCTTTAATTCTGATGCTATGACCTCTGGTCCTAGACTCTCGCACTAGTGGAAACATCCTCTCCACATCCAGGCCTTTTACTATTCGGTAAGTTTCAATGAGGTCCACCCTCATCCTTCTAAACTCCAGCGAGTACAGGCCCAGTGACATCAAATGCTCATCATATGTTAACCCAATCATTCCTGGGATAATTGTAAGGACAGTGGACAGAGGACAGTGTTGGGGAGGCAGTGTGGTAGACAGATAATAACAGATGTTAAATGTAAGGCCCATCTTCTCTTATGCTTCAGTAAACAAGTTGACAATGGTGTGGAACCTCTGAGCATGTACAAAAGCCAATGTATACTGCACAATTCAGCTCAACCACCAAGATTTGGATGATGTGGGATCTACAAGGTAGTCACCATATAATTTGCTACTAATTCTAAAGATTTGCTCCATCCCCATGAAGTAAGTTACAGAATTGTGGCAAGAGAGATTGGAATAAAGTCTTAAGATAATGACACACCTTTGTTAACGTCAACCTTCACTTACATATTTGCTGTAAGCATGTTAATTCAGATCATGGCTTGCATGCCATCATGAAGCAAGCAAATTCTGTGGAAATCAAATTCAAGGAGAGTGCTCCATAATCTCACCAGGTTGATAGTCAAAGAATTTAAGGAAGTTAAATGTGACCATGTACAGTGGTTGGTCTGCTCAGTGAAGAATTGCCTTACTAGTGGCAGTAATGGAGGTAGTGTTGTGAACATTTACACACACGGTGAGTTGTCAAGCAGTAAAAGTCATGTCCATTTTACCTCTGTAAGGAGAAAATTCATGCTGACATTCAGGAAACAGTTCTAAAACAAGAGGATATAGATTTGGGGTGAGGGATAAGAGATTTGGAGAAAATCTGAGCGGAACTTGGAATGCACCAACAGAGTGAGTGGAAGCAGAACTGCATGCCATACGGTAGATGGGATTAATATGGCTGGGTACCCCATGGACATAGTATGCCTAAATGTCCTGCATCCATGCTGCATGATTCAAAGGTGATGACTTTTAGGCCACTTGAGGATAGTTGAGTAGGACTCTGCTATAGACAGCAGGGAGCCCCATCTGCAGTTAGCACAAACGGAAATGTCTTCGTTCTTGTAAATAGTCATGATTACAGCATCTCTGAGGTCCCATGGTAGATCCTTCTCTTTGCAGTTGTAGACAATGAAATTGTGGCTGAAGATCTTCATCACTTGAATAGGTTTATCACCCACATCTGAGGACATATTTATAGTTCGGTATCAACTTATAACCAGTCCTTCAAATCAAAAGTTTAGTTTGTATAATGATTATATTTAAGTGACACACAAATCGCATAGCAAGCAGCATCACTCACAGCAGACCTTGCTCTAGTCCCTATATCTGTAGGAACATATTCAAATTCATCGTATAATTTATTTTGTCAATGGACCCACTATTAATATCTTAAGTATGTTATTGAAAGAACTCCCCTCCGACAAGCTCAGAACATTCTCAAATCCTGTGCTACGTATGAGGAACGGGAGCTAATTTGTGCTCAATAAATTCTCACAGCATTTAAGTGATATTGACCGGAGTGTGTGTTTTTGTTTGTGATGTTGTTTAAGGGATAAATGCTGACAAGTTCAGAAGTGGTGATGGAGTGTTTGCAAAGGGATTGGGATCCACAGCAGATACCTGACCATTTGACCTGACATGTGAGACTGCAGCCCTGGGCCATGGCTAATCAAAGTCTTCAGACAGTGAAAAGGTCTTCTATCTTCCGGTCAAAGGAATTCTCTGAGATTGATAAATTGTTCGAGCTGTGTTTTTTACAATAAATAAAAAGGAGTTAACAAGAGGATGTCCAAAAGCCAAAATGGAGTTAGAGAGTTATTAATTCATAAAGCACACAAATGGGTCCTTCAGCCTTTCATGTCTCTACCCATTTTTTTTTGTATCTATCTATACTGTTTCTGTTAGGATGTATCATTCAATGCCTTGCCTGTTGTCTGTCCAAATATCTCCTAAACACAGTAATTGTTTCTGATTCCACCACCTTCTCTGGCAGTAAGTTCCAGATATCAATCACTCTCTGTGTCAAAACAATTATCTCCCAAACCCATGCCATCTTGTTTTTGATATATTTACAATGTGAAAAAAGATATTGACTACTATCTAAGCATTTCATAATCTTTATACTTTCATTGGGTCACCCCTCAGCCTCCTTTGATCCAGAAAATAAAGCTCAGCCTATCCCATCTCTCCCCAAAACTAAATGCAGCCAACAGCCTAGGGAATCTCTTCTGTACTCTCTTCAGCACAATGACATCCTTCCTTTAGTATGGTGCCTAAAACTGCACACAATACTACAGGTGCTATCTAACCAGAGTTTTGTAACATTGCTACAACATGATGTCCAAATTGCCTTCCTCATGCCAACCTATTCAGCCATGTTCGAGTAAGCAGGGACTTAGTTCATCACTCTCCTTGGGGCCCAACTATTTACTGTATATATTTGCCCCTATATGACTGTCCAAAATACACCACCTTGCACTAGTTAGAACTAAATTCCATCCGCCAATGCTGCACCCAACTTTCCAACTGATCTGCATCCTGCCTTAGGCAATCTTCCTTGCTAACCACAACTTCACCAATTTTCATGTCATCCGTAAACTTACTAATCACATTGTGAATATTGTACTAATCACATTACTAAACCCTATGCCTCATGGTTTGGTGCTGGGCCCATTGCTGTTTGTAGTCTATATCAATTATTTGGATGAGAACTTACATAGCATGCTTAACAAGTTTGCAGATGAAATAAAAGTGGTGGTATCGTAGATAGTGAAGATGGTTGTTAAAAATTGCAGCGGGATCTTGATCGGTTGGGCAGGTGGGCTGAGGAATGGTTGATGGAATTTGATCCAAAGAAATATGAGGTGTTGCATTTGGGAAGTCTAACATAGGCAGGACTTACACAGTGAATGGTAGGGCTCCAGGGAGTGTTTAGATCAGAAGGATCTCAGAGTGCAGGTACAAAGTTTTGATACAAATGCCTCATGCTTCTGGACCAGCCTACCATGTAGGACCTTGCCTGACTAAAGTCCATATTGAGAATGTCTTTATCATGCCTTCATCAATCTTTGCTACCTCTTCAAAAAACCCAATTAAACTCCTAAAACAAGATTTCCCTCTCACAAAGCCATGCTGACTGTCCCCAATACGTCTCTGCCTTTCCAAATGTCTGTCAACTCCTGTCCAAAGAACTCTCTCCAATAATTTATGTACCACTGATGCAAGGTTCACTGATCTGTAGTAACCTTGGTTACACTTCCTGGCCTTCTTAAACAAAGGACAACATTACATTTCTTCCAGTCTTCCTGCCTCACGCTTGTAGCTAATGAAGATGCAAATACTAGTCAGCAGAATCAGCAAAGTAATCTACTAAAGACAGACACAAAAACCTGGAGTAACTCAACAGGTCAGGCAGCATCTCTGGAGAAAAGGAATAGGTGACGTTTCTTGACCCGGAACGTCACCTATTCCATTTCTCCAGAGATGCTGCATGACCCACTGAGTTACTCCAGCTTTTTGTGTCTATCTTCAGTTTAAACCAGCATCTGCAGTTCCCTCCCTACAGGTAATCTACTAACCTGGTTGAAACTCAGCTATTCTTTGAAGAGCCATATCAAAAGTATTAACATTGGAACATTAGGTAACCAGTACCATAAATTCTTTGCAGCTCGAGGTGGCCCAGTCACGGTGACACTCACTTTCCAAGGTTGAGGGATTAGGATTTCTGAATATGTGATAGTTATGCCAGCAGCTTCACTAAATACATTTCCAGATATATATGTGTTTGCTGAAGTGGATTGTTGACAATTGACTGCTGGCATTCTTAACAATCCATCACTCTAACTTTCTTTCTGCATAAGTATGCTACAAAAATCTGTCTGGTCTCATAGTTGCTCTTGGAGACCCCGCACTGTGTGTGTGTAGCATAACACTCTTGATGTGACCGATGATTCATGTTAATGACCCCTCAGGTAAAGAAGGGATTGTCAGCGAGAAGCTCGCCCTCTGAGCCCTGTAACAACCTCTGCACACTCATTTTACTTGACCAGCTGCATGCTTGATTTTTTTTACAGAGCAGCAGATTAGATTGCTGTTGTGGCATATCCAGTGGAACAATTGCAGTCTTTCGGCCAAGAAAAATAAACAGATTAATGCTTTCAAATAACTTCTACTTAGAGGTGACGAGTCAATTCAAATTTTATTTTTACCTGTATTTCTACAGCAGGATTTTAAAATGTGACTTTATCAATGTTTCATTCTATAAAAGAAAATGTTTATTTGGTAATTTAGCACAGGCTAAATCAACAAAGAAACCAAGTAAAATAAAGGTAAATTGACCTGTGTATTAATAATAGGTTATTACCTATGATAAAAGGAAATATCACATGACCTTCAACCTATTAATATCTCTATTAATATTATATTTTTAGGTTGACATTATTGGTGTCTTCGTATCTAAGATTAAATAGCAAAATAAGAAGTGATGATGATTAGCAAGTCCTGCTGGCCCACTCTAACACAATATGAACAGGATCTACAAAATTCAATGGAGGTTATGTGACATGAAATCTGCACTTTCAGAAAGTGCGCAGAGCAATGCATCAATTTTACATGGTGTTTATTCACAGGGAATGAAGGCCAGGTCCTTCGATGAAAAGAGGGACCAGTATAAAGGAAGTATTTGAAACGGTGTACAGATGACAATAGGCCTTCATGAAATAAATGTTGTTCTTATTTTTAAATATTACAGGATTGTTCTAGAGAGACACAAAATGCTGGAGTAAATGGCCTGTCCCACGGGCAGACGATTCCAGGCAGCAAGCGCGACCTAGCAGGAAGCGGAGGCCGCCCAGGGACCGCGGGGTCGGTCCCACGTAGATCGCCGGAGCCGTATGTAGTTGGTCCCGACATCGCGCGGGGCTCAGAAAAATTGACACTGTCCAAAAATCCCGTGCGGTAAAGGCCTGCCGCCCCGCTGCCGCCTCAACGCCGCGCGCACCACATCGACGCCGTGAGCACCGCCTGGACGGCGCACACCATCTCGACGGAGTAGGCTAGCGCATTGCGTTGCGCGATGATGTCATCACCTGACGCCGCGCTCGCCGCACGCATTCGCATGCTCGTGGGACAGGCCATACGGTAATCACTCGGCCTCCGCGCAGCAACCGCTTCCGGTTAGGTCGTGCTTGCCGCATGTTCGTGGGACAGGCTGTACGGAGGCACCCGCGCAGCAGCCGCGCAGCCCCCGCTTCCGGGAAGTCGTGCTTGCCGCCTGGAATCGCCTGCCCGTGGGACAGGCCCTTAACTCAGCGGGGCAGGCAGCATCTCTGGAAAGAAGGAATGCGTGATGTTAGGTGTCAAGACCCTTCTTCAGACAAGGGTCTGAAGAAGGGTCTCGACCCGCAACGTCATTCATTCCTTCTTTCCAGAGATGCTGCCTGTCCCGCTGAGTTACTCCAGCATTTTGTGTCTATCTTTGGTTTAAACCAGCATCTGCAGTTCCTTCCTACACTGGATTGTTTTACATCCACTATGATCATCATCACTGCTTTATCAGGAAAACCTGTGATCCTGAACAAACTCGCACACAATTATAGCCTTGGGATATAGAAACATAGAAAATAGGTGCAGGAGGAGTCCATTCGGCCCTTCGAGCCAGCACCGCCCTTCATTGTGATCATGGCTGATCGTTCCCACTCAATAACCCATGCCTGCCTTCTCCCCATATCCCTTGATTCCACTAGCCCCTAGAGCTCTATCTAACTCTCTCTTAAATCCATCCAGTGATTTGGCCTCCACTGCCCTCTGTGGCAGGGAATTCCACAAATTCACAACTCTCTGGGTGAAAAAGTTTATTCTCACCTCAGTCTTAAATGGCCTCCCCTTTATTCTAAGACTGTGGCCCCTGGTTCTAGACTCGCCCAACATTGGGAACATTTTTCCTGCATCCAGCTTGTCCAGTCCTTTTATAATGTTATATGTTTCTATAAGATCCCCCCTCATCCTTTTAAACTCTGTTGAATACAAGCCTAGTCTTTTCAATCTTTCCTCATATGACAGTCCCGCCATCCCAGGGACCAAAACTGTACACAATACTCCAGATGTGGTCTTACCAGAGCCCTATACAACTGCAGAAGAACCTCTTTACTCCTAGACATACAGAATTAAGGCACACCAATCCCACCACTAAGGAGAGGGTATAATTGTTTATTGACCAGTTTCTCTGTCATTGTCCTTTGGAGTTGTTCACAAAGTGTCTGACCTAAATGTGGACATTTATCACAGAAATATTACCACATCATGTGCCGCAACACTATTTGTTATTGGCAGTTGAGGAGACAAAATGATACATTTCAGATCTGTTTGTAGGATGGAAAAGGAAATAAATCAGTTGTAAGGGTACTATAGTTTACAATGGGGAAGGCAGATGTTAGCTGTTGTGTCCCTAACAGAAAGAAAGATCAGGTTTGTATTTTAAAAAAGGAAGATTAATGTCAGCAATTTTTCAAGGTAGAATTCTAAGGGATAAATATATTTCTCTGGGAGTGTTTGTGTGACTTTAAGAATTAAATGTAAGATGTATTCTGGTTTTTACTACATTGTTTTACAGCTACTGCTGGCCATTAAGACTTATGGGCGACTGTTTGCATACCTTGGCTATGCAAGCAAAGAATTTCACTGTGACTTGTCACACGTGACGATAAAATATCCAATTCAATAAATATCGTTAATGATGGGTTTATTATTGGTGGCTCTACCTCAGATATCTGCATTAACAAATAGTAATATCAAAGAGCCCACACTCACTGCATTGGCAACAAATTACAGATGTTTCTGACAAAAGGAGGAGCACGACTGTATGGAAGGCCATGATCATGTGTGAATTCATGGAGAGAACATAGTGGGTATATGGACGGGAAAGGAATGGAGGGTTATGGTCTGAGTGCAGGTAGATGGGACTAGGGGGAAGTATTTATTTTTAATTTAAAAAAAAAAAATTAAAAAAAAATGTTCGGCACGGACTTGAAGGGCCGAGATGGCCTGTTTCCGTGCTGTTATGGTTATATGGTTATATGGTTATATGGTTATTTCTCCTGGTAGAGCAGTGATAATGCTCGGGGCGGCACAGACACTGTGGGCCGAAGGGCCTGTTCTTGTGCTGTGTTCTATGGATGTGGGTGTACTGTAAGTGTATGAAATATGACTGGAGTCAAGGTTTCAAGGTCAAGGTCAATTTCTGAAGTACTTTTTGAAATGTAGTCCCCGCTGTAATATGGAAAATGTGGGGCCCAATTTGATCACAAATAGTTGAACATTCAGAATGAAGATATCTGTTTTATTTTGGTGGTATTGGCTTAAGCATAAAAATTCGCCTGGACATTTAAAGGTTCAAAGGTTCAACGGTCAGTTTATTGTCACGTGTAGCAATTGAGGTGCAGTGAAATTCGATTTACCAGACAGCCATACTAAAAAAAAAGCAACAGGACACACAACTACATATAAGTTAACATAAACATCCACCACAGCGAATTCCCCACATTCCTCACTGTGATGTAAGGCAATAAAGTCCAAACTTCTTCGTCTTTATTCTCCCGCTCCATGATGTTAACGTCCGCAGGCTCCCAGGGTTGGAGCTCCAAAGTCGAACCCCGACAGGGATCGCGAGCTCCACGATGTTAAAGTCCGCAGGCTCCTGTGGATAGAGCTCCCGAAGTAGGTCTCCAGCAAAGGCCGCCAACTCCTCAATATTAGCCCGCAGTGCGGACGGAATATGATACGGGAAAAAATTGCATCTCCGTCGTGGTAAAAGATTAAAAAAAGTTTCCCCTAACACCCCTCCCCCCCAACACCACCCCCACATAAAACAAGCTAAAGAACACTAAAACATACATTTAACACATACTATCAAACAACAAAGAAAGAAGGGACTGACAGTCTGTTGGAATGAGTGGAAATGTTCCAAAAGGCAAGGAGTGTCATTGAGGTCTTGGGAGGATCCCGAATAGAGTAAGGCAGATATTTGCAAGAAGAGAGAGAGAGAGGTCACAGACTTCCAACTGCAAAAACAAATCTCCACCATCACCCTCTGCAGATTTTGGATTCAATTTGCTAACTTGGCCCAGATTCCAAAGCCTGAGCTCTCCCATCATACATTTAATGTAAGATAGAGACCTTTACTTAAATAGTAATTTAAACTCCTTGTTGTCCCTCTCAATTGAAGAATATTAACTTTATTATAGCTTAAACTATTACATTATAAAAGCAGTGAAAACTTTGATCCAGCTTCATGTTCCACTCAGCTGCCTCTCTCGCGGGACTTCACTTTCTGAACCATGAGATCACCTGAAATACAATGAACCTCCAGCTCTGATGGTGGCCTCCATGAGATTGTATCTCTCTCAACAATGTCCACCTCCCCTCACCATAAGCACCAACTGTAGACCCGGCTGCATTCTCCCACCACCGCTCCCTCTACTCTTTCTAGTAGCTTCTCCTCCTTTACTCACAGCTGCTGTGGCATGTTTTGCCCGACAACTAGCAGAGACCATCTCCAAGAAGAAAGAGTTTAACTTTGTCTCTCAGATATGCTGAAGCTTTAATGTGACTCACCCCATCAGCCCACCCACCACCAATATATTGAGAAATGTCATAATTGACAGAAACCTTAACTGGACCAACCACATATTCACTTGTTATGGCTACAGGTGTGGGTCAGATATTGGGCATTTAAAAGTGAATGACTCATCTCATGATTCCCTAAATCTGCAGAAAGATTACTTGTCAACTTGTGCAGTTTCAATAATATCAATGTGTATATATTCAACATCCTGGTGTGTCATTCAACATTCTAAGCATGTACTCCCTCTACCATCTACACAACTTGGCTACGGTGTGTAGCATTTGTGAAAATAACTGGGTGGTTTCATCAATCGTACCCACTAAATCATCTGAACTTACACTACTTGAATAGGTATCAGCAGGTACACAGTAGCAATACCACTTAGTCATAGAGTCAGTGTCTTACAGCAGGGAAACAGGCCCTTTGGCCCAAATTGCCCACACCGGCTAACATGTCCCATCTATACTAGTCCCAACTGCTTACATTTGGTCCATTTCCAAACTTTATTTCTTAGTCGCCTACCTGGTCGGAGAGGCGGCTTCCCTCCGAGCTGCTTCTTCGCCCCTTCCTCGCGGCCTACCAGCGAAACTGGAGCGGCCTTTCTTGTCGGGACCGTCCGGGACTACAGCTTCGGCGGCGGCACAGCGCTGGGATACCAACACGGAGCAGGCGATGCCTTACCGGGTCGCCGTGCGGTAAGCTCTGGAGTGCAGTGACCGGCGACTCCAACATCGAGGAGCTGTGGCTGCGGAGCGTTCAGCCGCGGGCGGCACTGGATTTGGAACACCGCGGAACCTGAGATCCGAGATCTCCAGATTCGGAGCTCCAGCCAAAGCGGCCTGAGGACTACGGGTGCCGCAGTCTCCGGGGAGGAAGCGGCCGCTCCAGACATTTTCCAAGCCGCTGAGGAGTGTTTACCCGACGCCGGAGTTCCAGCTTTCCGGCAAAGAGGGCCTGAAAACATCGGACAGGCTGCGGAGGCCACAAATAGGCCCCAACCTCGGGTGTTTCACAGAGATAGATAGATAGATAGACATTTATTGTCACATACACCAATTGGTGCAGTGAAATTTGACTTGCCATGCAGCACACAAATAAAGATAAAATCAAAGAATTTAACAACATAAAAACATCCCCCCACAATGGTTCCCACTGTGGGGGAAGGCAGCAAAGTCCAGTCCCATCCCCAGTTCACCCATAGTCGGGGCCTATTGAGGCCTCTGCAGTCGCCGATATGGCAGCCCGATGCCTCAGGCCCTCTTGCTGGATGATGAAGCTCCGGCGTCGGGTGAACACTCTCAGCGGCCCGGAGTGTCTGGAGCGGCCGCCTCCTCCCAGTAGACCGCGGCTCCCGAAGTCCACGAGCCTTGATGGTCGATGCTCCGACTCTGGCGACCTCGTCGTGAGATCCCAGGCTCCGCGGTGTTCCAAGCTCAGCGCCGCCGGCGGCTGGAAGCTCCGCAGACCGCAGCTTCGCGATGTTGGTGCCGGCTGTCACAGCACTCCGGAGCTTATTGCACGGCGACCCGGGTTATGCATTGCCCGCTCCGCGATGGTACTTCAGCGCTGTGCCGCCGCCGAAGCTGAAGTCCTGGCCAGTCCCGGCAGGAAAACGCCGCTCCAGTCTGCCCGTAGGCCGCGAGGAAGGGGCGAAGATCTGGCTCGGAGAAAAGCCGCAACTCCGACCAGGTAGGTACTGAGAAAATAGTTTCCCCCCACCCCCCACATAAAAAGACTAAAGACCTCAAAAACAAACACTTTCAACTAACTAAAAATAAAAAAAAGGGTGAAAAACTAACAGCTGCTGGCAGGGCGGCCATACTCGACGGCGCCCCAGAGGAAGAGGACTTAACTTTTTGATGCCTTTCCTCACAGTTGAAAATTTTGATTCTGTTGTTGGGGGACGTTCTTGTTGAATTCTATAATGTGTTCTGTCATTTTTCTGATTTTCAATTTTTCTATGGATGTACGGAAACGTTATTATTTCTTTTATTATTACTTTTATGTAAAGCACTTTGGTTTCAACGCGAGTTGATTTAAACATTTATATAAATAAAATGTACTTACTTACTTACTATCCATGTACTTGTCTAAATGTTTCTTAGATGTTGCGATAGTGGCTGCCTCAACTACCTTCTCTTCCGTTTTTAGGAACCCTGAGCATCAATGTGCGTGGAAATTAGTTCAAGATCATAAGATCATAAGTGATAGGAGCAGAATTAGGCCATTCGGCCCATCAAGTCTAATCTGCTATTCAATCATGACTGATCTATCTTTCCCTCCTAACCCCATTCTCCTGACTTCTCCCCATATCCCCTGATACCCGTAAGGTGAGTGACAGAAAGATTGAATGTGATCTTCAAATTCCTGCAACACGAATCACATTGGATGAAGATTGGATTATGAATGGTATTGGATATGAGTTTGCTTTGTGAATGTCAGAGAAATCAAGAAATTGGATTGGAGAAGGAGCATCTGAAAATAGATGGGAGACAAAGGACTGAATCGCTAGATATTCAGATTTTTGTTTTAGATATCTTGAAGATTTATATTTGGGTTGGAGGAGGAAAGTTGTGCTGAAACAGAAGGTCAACCATGATCCTATTGATTGGCAGAGCAAATACAAAGGGTCAATGTCAGGTTTGTACTTCTAATTCTACATTCTTATGCTTTTATTACGTTCCACAGGAGCTCGGGTAATGGGAGGTGGAAATTTATGATAGAGTGACAGGAGTAGATTGTGGCCACTTGATGGTGGGGGAGCTGGTATGTGGCTGAGGCAAGGTTGTCCGACGAGCAGAACTGGATGCAGCAGGTCACTTCCATTAAACTCCTGGAATCGGTGCTGCCTCCTGCACCCAGCAGAACTATTGCATCGGTTCTCACTGACTTCATCAATTTCACGACCAATTTCCATCCTGCATTCAAAGTTACTTGGATCATCTCCCTATCATTTCTGGATCTCACCGTCTCCATCACAGGAGACAGACTATTGACTGACATCTACTACAAACCTACTGACTCCCATAGCTATCTAGAATACACTTCTTCTCACTCTGCTTCCTGTAAAGACTATTACCCCTACTCCCAATTCCTCTGTCTACGCCGCATTTGCGCCCAGGATGAGGTTTTCCATACCAGATCATCGGAGATGTCCTCATTCTTTAGGAATTGCTTTCAAGTGAGAGCTAGAGCTTTCAAGAGTGAACTAGATAGGGCTCTTAAAAATAGCGGAGTCAGGGGATATGGGGAGAAGGCAGGAACTGGGTACTGATTGGGGATGATCAGCCATGATCACTTTGAATGGCAGTGCTGGCTCGAAGGGCCAAATGGTTTACTCCAGCACCTATTGTCTATTGTCTATTGAAATGGGGGTTCCCCTCTTCCGTTATAGATGAGGCTCTCACTAGGGTCTACTCGATATCCTACAGCTCCGCTCTTGCTCCCCCTCCCTCCATTCACAACAAGGAGAGAGTCCCCCATCCTCACATTCCAGCCCATCAGCCGTCGCATACAGTATATAATCCTCCAACACTTTCGCCACCTCCAACGGGATCCCACTGCTGTCCACATCTTCCCATCTCCACCCCTTTCTGCTTTCCGTAGAGACCGTTCCCTCTGCATCTCCCTAATCAACTTGTCCCTTCCCACCCAAACCACCCCCTCCACAGGTACTTTCCCCTGCAACTGCAGGACATGCAATACCTGTCTCTTTACCTTCCCCCTTGACTCCATCCAAGGACCCCGACAGTCTTTTCAGGTGAGGCAGATGTTCACTTCCACCTCCTCCAACCTCATCTACTATATCCGATGTTCCAGGCGTCAATTTCTGTACATCAGCGAGACCAAGTACAGCCTCGTCAATCGTTTTGCTGAACACCTCCGCTCAGTCTGCCTTAACCTTCCTGATCTCCCGGTTGCTCAGCACTTTAACTCCCCCTCCCATTCCCACTCTGACCTTTCTGTCCTGGACCTCCTCCATTGTCAGAGTGAGGCCCAGCGTAAATTGGAGGAACAGCACCTCATATTTTGCTTGGGTAGCTTATACCCCAGCGGTATGAACATTGACTTGTCTAACTTCAAATAGCCCTTGCTTTCCCTCCCTCTCCATCCCCTCCCCCTTCCCAGTTCTCCCACCAGTCCTACAGTCTCCGACTACATTCTATCTCTGTCCAGCCAACTCCCCTGACATGAGTCTTAAAAAGGTCTCGACCCAAAACATCACCCATTACTTCTCTCCAGAGATGCAGCCTGTCCCGCTGAGTTGCTCCAGTATTTTGTGTCAAACTCCTGGAAATCCTGGGACTGGGACACGGCTCACAAGTTAAATCTAAATAGCTGCTACAATCTGAGGCCTCGAGCCTCGTTAATATATTTAAATTACCAAATTGACTCTTGGCAGCACAACATGCACTTAATTCTAATTTACCCCTGTTACACAGGTCACTGGAAGTCACAGATGCCTTGCATCTATTTTTCCTATATTTCATTGCCTCTTTCTCAACTTTGTCTTGTGGGATGAATATCTCCCAGTTAGTATGCAACATAAACATCACATTAGGATTCCTGCTACTAAATTAAAGCTTCACAAAGAACCATAGAACACGGAAAAGCAATATTAAGTTTCATTGAATAATACAGACTGCAGCAAACTGCATGGGCATGAACTGCACAGTCTAGATATTGATTATTGTGACTAATAAAAGCTTTCCATCAGTTACAAAGTGACAATTCTCTTGGTAACCAATTGATATATTATCAACAGATTGTACAACTTCGTTTTTTGAATACGTAACTTGAAAAATGTACCCATTGTGGTTCAACTAAGACGCCATTAGTAAAAATGGTGAATTTATGG
Source organism: Malacoraja senta (assembly GCA_038087875.1). Taxonomy (NCBI): domain Eukaryota; kingdom Metazoa; phylum Chordata; class Chondrichthyes; order Rajiformes; family Rajidae; genus Malacoraja; species Malacoraja senta. The sequence continues at coordinate 37,645,695 of CM075983.1, forward strand.
TGAACATTACTGCTTACAGAAACATTCTAATCCATGTTTTGCAGCCAGTGATTGATTGCAAGCATTAAATGGAATAATTAACTGGTAAAACAGATTAAATGATGTTAGCCCGCTCCACCTGATTGGAGTTAGAAAATTCAGCAATGGCTTCGCTGATCTAACTCTCCCTCTGAAGCCCATTCTCCTGCCTTCTCCCCATAACCCCTGACACCTGCACTTATCAAGAATCTATCTATCTTTGCCTTTAAAATATCCATTGACGGCCTCCACGACCTTCTGTGGCAAAAGATTCCACAGATTCACCACCCTCTGACTAAAGAAATTGCTTTTTGTCTCCTTCCTAAAGGAACGTACTTTATTTCTGACGCTATGACCTCTAGTCCTAGACTCTCCTGCTAGTGGAATCATCCTCTCCACATCCACTCTATCCAAGCCTTTCACTATTCAGTACGTTTCAGTGAGGTACCCCCTCATTCTTCTAAATTTCAGCGAGTACAGGCCCAGTGCCGTCAAACGCTCATCATATGTTAACCCACTCATTCCTGGGATCATTCTCTAGGGCCGGCATATCCTTCCTCAGATGGTGCCTGAAATGGCTCACAATACTCCCAATGGGGCCTGACCAGCGCCTTATAGAGCCTCAGCATTACGTCCCTGTTTTTGTATACAAGCCCTCTTGAAATAAATGCATTCACCCCTACATGATTCTCTCCCACTGCCATAAGAAAAGTGCCAGGATTATTATGTAGAATGTTGAGCATTTCCTCAAAATGTCCTCAAATATCCCTAGATGTCTCCATCAGACTAGTATCTTCCAACCTGATGCAGAGATGTCATGATTATGCGCTGTCTGCTGTATAATTTGACAATATACAGGTAGCAGAATGTGTTCTGGATGAAGGAGAGAACAGAGTCTAGAGCCTGAAAACCAGCAGTGAGTAGAGAAGAAATCTGAGGAAAAGGTCCAGGAGGAGGAATGCCCCCATAGGGGGCAGAAGGGCGACCTCTGCAAGGATGAAGACCCTCTACTTTATACAACACACAAACAGTCTGGATAGGCAGTTTCATACCCACTGCACATGACAACCTCGGTCAGCAATCTTCTTCTCCAACACATTGGTGACGAGCGGTATAACATGAATGCTCGCCTCCAACCTCGTCTGTGACAGATGTACTTGCACTTGCACTTCACAGTGCAGATTAATGAAGACCTGCAGTAAGTACTTACAGCAGTGGCTTGCTGCAGAGGCTGTGTTCCCCATAAACTGTCATCTATTAAAAAGAGCTATGTCCTCCAGAAACAAAAACATTTTACCTTGACACTGTTTTTCTCTGCCGGTTTAATGATTGTTTCAACATCTGAGACTTGGTGCCGCGAGTCAATGTAGAGACCTGGTAAGAAATAGTTACAGCAGCTGTGGGTAATGTAGAGTCAGAGTAATACAGCTTAAAAACAGGACCTTCTGCCCCATTTATTCATGCCGACCAAGATATCTAACTCAGCTAATCCCAATTGCCTGTGTTTAGACTTTATCCCCCTAAAAATTCTACCCATGAACCAGTCAAAATGTCATTTAAATGTTGTAAATAGATTCACCTCTGGCACTTTTTCCGGCAGCTCGTACCACATACCTTCCACACTCTGTACGTAAAAGTTGGACTTCATATCCCTCTTAAATCTTTCTGCTCTCACCTTAAGTCAATGCCCTCTGAAGCAATTACTGTCAAACCAGTATGTAACCCAAATGGCATGGGGGTGTGACTCTCACAAGGAAGACAGCAGCTATCATTCAACTAACAACTTCAGAAGAAAGGCACCATTCAGATGATGATTAGCCTGGAACATCACCACATGGCACTCAGAAACTTTCCTATCTGATGCACCACAGCCTGTGTATCTGTGCCAGCAGATGTTGCACCATGGAGGCTCAAGACGAGGTGACCATTTGCCAACATCTGGCCTGTTTGCTGTGACCACCATGATTCCCGAATGCCAACCATTTTAATTCCCCTTCCCATTCCATCACGGACCTCCTCCACTGCAGGTTGAGGCCAACACAAAGAAGAGGAATTGCACCTCATATTCCACATGGGTATAGTCTACAACCTAATGGCAACAAGATTGGATTTTCCAATTTCAGGTAACACACACCCCCTCAGTCACTTTCTCTCTCCTCTTATCTACTCTGGTCCTCTCTCACACCCTATTCTTCCCACCTTACACCCCCAGCACTATCATCCTTTTCTCCTCCTCTCCCATAATCCTCTCCCAATGGATCCTCAGTGCTCATCCCTCCATTTCCTCTGCTTTTCCATTCTCCACCACTCCTCATTCAGTTCCACTCTTTATTTTCCTCTGCTTTCAAATTCCAGACAATGCAACACTTGTATTCACTTATTACCTCCCAACCTCTGTCCTCATCTTCATTCTCCATATCCCCCATTTGCTAGCTGTTACCCGCCCATCCTACCCTCCCCCACCTCCTCTGTTTATACTGGCAACTTCTCTAATCTTTTTCTAGTTCAAGGTATGTCGACTGTCCATTTCCCTCCACAGATGCTGCCTGACCCATTGAGTTCCTCCACCTGATCCCCTTTTTTGCTGCCAATGGTGTAATGTGGTCAATACCACCTAAAGATATGCGCCGTACAAAAATAACAAGTGTTTTTTATATGTGGCTGCATTTCAACTGAGACCTATGGTATAGTCAGATGAATGTACTGTAAATTGCAAAATAGACAATCTGTTTTCACGTTGAACATCCTCATGACCCTGAACTTCTTACCCTTCCCTATGGGTTTCCATCCCCAGCACTATATCACCATGTCCTCTGTAAAGATGCTATAACGACACATCGTTACTTTACTATCTTTATTCATACTGGAGCATTACATATTGCACTAGCTGTACGTGGTCTGTCACAGGAACTAGAGAGCGATCTGTGGGTGGGGAGGTTGTAGTTATACTTGTGATATGGGGAGTGGTTAGTAGTGATGAGGTCACTATATTAAAGGCACATGCATATATCATCTACATCCTTCCCCTTGGGAACGACAGGCAAATACAATGGTGACAGGGCGACCACGGCTCATGCGCTAGGACGGTTAAACAAAATCTCCATAGCGGACAGGCGGTTTGACAACACGTCCCGACCGGGTTCGCATCTCGCCATCCTCCCTTCCGGCAGGAAGAAGAGGCACCGATGGGGACAGACGAACCGGAAAGGGGGAAATGGGAGGAGACGGAGAAGACCGCGGCACCAGAACCGGAGGTGATGCGGGAGCAGGAGCGGGCAGAGCGCGGGCAGGCGAGTGAGGACTAGCCGGGGTAGGGTGGGATGGCGGGAGTTGAGGTGGTGTAGACCGTTGCATGTGAGGAAGGACGGGCAGAGCAGCGCCCGGACGCGGAAACTGCAGTGGGGGAGCAAAGGGATCCGCGGCAGGCGGCCGCGGCTCGTTGACGAGACGAAGGTGCTGGCGGGACCGTCGGTAAATGGTACCCGCATGGTCGACGAGATAAGACCTGGGCAACCCCGCAGAGCCGATGACGGTAGCGAGCTTGGAGTGACCGGAAGGGGTCTGCATGCGGACAACTTGATCGGAGAAGAGGCGCGGCAGCGGGTGGCAGGACCTGTCATGGGAACGCTTCTGGACATCGTGCCGGAAGGCAATGCGTTTCTGAACCGCAGCAGGCGTGAGGACAGACGGTATGAGGGAGCGCTGGGCCACAGGGAGCGGGAGTCTGGTAGCGCGAGACATGAGCCGCTGAGCAGGGGAACCCATGGCAGAGTCGCGGGAGATGTTGCGGAGGTTGAGGAGGGCCAGATAGAAATCGGAGTTGGATAAACGACATTGTTCCAGCAAGTTCTTTGCACTGCGGACGGCGCGCTCGGCCAGACCGTTGCTTTGCGGGTACTCCGGGCTGCTGGTGAAATGGTGTAAGTTCCATCTGGAAGCGAAAGCTTTAAACTCGGAGCTCGTAAACTGGCTGCCATTGTCCGACTGCAGGCTTGCCGGGGGGCCAAAAGTGCCAAAATGATGGCCTAACCTGTCGATGACAGCCGCAGAGGTTAGGGAGTGCAGCCGGTCGACCTCGAACCAGCTGGAGTAGGAGTCAACGAGAACCAGGAAGTGTTTGCCCCGCCACTCGAAAATGTCGACGGCAACCGCCATCCAGGGCAGTTCGGGGGCAGGCTGCTGCAGAAGCGGCTGACGCTGCTGGTGGGGGGGCGAGACTGTTGCAGGTGGAACACGAGGAGACCCTCTCCCGGATGTATTGGGCCATACCAGGCCAATAGAACTGGCTCTGGGCGTGAGACACGGTGGCTTTGGCCCCAGGATGTCCGCGGTGAGCGACCTGAAAATAGTGGTCGTGCAGCGCAGCGGGCACGACCACCTTGTGACCCTTCACCACAACGCCGTCGTGTAGTACGAGCTCGTCACGGACCTGGAAGTCGGGCACGGCGCCATCTGGCAACGCGGAACGACGGTCGGGCCAGCCCCGCTGGATGACGGCAGAAAGCTGTTGCAGGGCAGGGTCATTGGTAGTGTGTTCAACCAGGGACTTCATCTGCTGTGAAGGGACGATGTTCACTTGGAGCACCATCAGATCAGACATCTCATAGGGGTGGCGAACGGTGGACGTTAGCAGGGCGCGAGACAATGTGTCAGCCACGAACATGTCGTTGCCCTTACGATAAACCACCTTGAAAGTGAAGCGCTGGAGCTGCAGCATCATGCGCTGCAGGCGGGATGAGGCAACATGGATCGACTTGTTGAGAATGGTGACAAGCGGCTGGTGGTCAGTTTCAATGGTGAAAGTGTTGCCCAGGACGTAGTCTTTGAATTTGGAGCAGGCAAACACCACGGCCAGTAGCTCCTTCTCGATCTGCGCGTACTGCTGTTCGGTGGCGGTCATGGTGCGGGATGCGAAGGAGACAGGCAGCTGTAGGCCGTCATGGACCTGGAGACAGGCGGCACCGAGTCCGAACTGAGAGACGTCGCAGGTGAGGACAATGGGACGCTGCAGGTCAAAAACGTGAGTGTGGGGGTACTGATTAGCTTGGATTTAAGGATGTCGAAGGCTTTCTGGTGGTGGGGGAACCAAACCCAGGACGTGTCCTTTTTTATCAAATCCCTCAGGGGAGCGCTGAGCTCGCTGAGGTCGGGGATGAACTTCCCCAGGTAGTTCACCATGCCCAGGAAGCGTTGTAGGCCTGCCACATCAATAGGAGAAGGCATCCCGGAAATGGCAGCCGTTTTTTGCAGGTCCGCTTTCAGCCCCTTGGCGGTAAATACATGTCCAACATATGTGACCTCCGGGATGCGAAATCGGCACTTCTTGGGGTTCAGTTTCAAGTTGATTTCCCGGGCCCGGTCTAGGACCTGGCGGAGGTTGAAGTCGTGTTTGGCGACATCCTTACCGTAAACGAGGATGTCGTCAACGATGATGGCGCACGGTAGATCGTAAAACAGCTGTTCCATTGTCCGTTGGAATACCTCGCTGGCAGAGTTGATTCCGAATGGCATTCGGAGAAACCGAAATCTGCCGAAGGGGGTGGCGAAAGTTGTCAAGATGGAGGACTGCTCATCAAGTGGTATTTGCCAGAAGGAGCTTTTGGCATCGAGGACAGAAAAGATCGTTGCCGGACCAACCTGTGCAGCGACTTCCTCTACCGTTCTCATGGGGTAGTGTGGGCGTCTAATGGCCAGGTTGAGGTCTTTGGGGTTGATGCAAATGCGTATCTCGCTTTTGTCCTTTTTCGCGGCAACAACCATGGTGGAGACCCACCTGGTGGGCTCGATGACCACCTTTAGGATGCCCATTTTTACCATGCTGTGTAGCGTCGACTCCACTCTGGCCTTCATGGCGAAGGAGACATGGTGAGGTGCATTGACCACTGGCTCGATCTTGCGGTCTACTGCAATCTTGTAGTTGCAGGGCAGTTTGCCCAGCTCATCATCAAAGCGGGTCGGGGTATTCGGCCAACGGGTCCATGAGGGCCTGCACCTGGTGAATGTCACGGTGGAAGGATACCAGGCCCATTTCCTGGCATGCTTGGATACCCAACAGGGTAATGCATTTTTGATCGAGGAGATAGAAGGTGAGGGGCCGAAAGGACTCCAGTATCTTGCAGCTTAGCATAGCCTTTCCCACAGGAGTCAGGACCCCTCCCCCGTAAGCATGCAAGGTTGAGCTGTCAGAAAAAACCTGCTCATTAGTTCTTATCTTTTTGAAGAGTGTTGTTGACATAACGTTCGCAACCGCCCGGTATCAATCTTAGCAGTGAAGGTCGAGTTGTTCACAGTTACTCGCACTGAAGGGTCTGTTATCATAGCAGGTGCGTCCAACACAGTAAACAGGCTGTTCTCCCCTGAGAGGAGTCAGATTCAGATACAGACTGTCCGTCGAAATAGCACGGGGAGCTGAGCTCACTATCAGCTTGTACCAAGTTATTTAAAATGCACCTCGGAGCAGCGAAAGGCTTCCCACGGGAACGACAGGCAGCAGCGAAATGGTTCAATTTCTTGCAGACATTACACGTTTTACCCAAGGCAGGGCATACATTGTATTGATGAGTGGTGAAGTTACAATTAGGGCACCTTTGCCGGGCACGTCCCCCGGGAGCAGTTCCGAACCCCGGGGGTCGCGACCGGGGCGTGTTCATCAGACGGCTGGAAGTGCTGGCAAGGTTAATATCATGGTCAGCCGGTGACACCGCCGAGGTGACAGCCTCAGCCAAGCGTTAAAAGTCAGATCGGGCATCCGCAAAGACACATGCATATATCATCTACATCCTCTATGCCATTGCAGTTGTCTTTGAGCTCTTGCCCTTGAGGGGCCGGCTTCAAACCGTTCCCACTGTCAACTGAGGGCGCAGACTGGGATAGCTGGCTGTTCCCACGTGCAAGAGTACATCAGTGTTCTTGGATCTTGGATCTTGGATCTTGGAAACTTTATTGTCATTCAGACCTTTCGGTCTGAACGAAATTTCGTTGCCTTGCAGTCATACATATAATAAAATAACAAAACACACAATAAACACAAATTTAACATCCACCACAATGAGTTCACCAGACGCCTCCTCACTGTGATGGAGGCAAAAATCTTAAGTCTTTGTTTCTTCCCTCCTTGTTCTCCCTCTGCGTTGAGGCGATCCAGGCCTCCAATGTTGTGACCCCCACCGGGTGATGGTAAGTAAGTCCCGCGGCTCAACCGTGCTCCGCGAACGGGCCGGTTTCAATCTCCGCGGCCCGGGGTGGTCGAAGCTGCCGAAGCTGCAGCCCTCCAGTCCAGCGGACGAAGCTGTTGCCGCAGGAGCTCCGGAAAAACAGGTCACCATCCTGTGACCTGCGAGCTCCCGACGATGTCGTCCACTGGGCCCGCGGCCGAACCTCCGAAAGTCGGGTCGCTGTGGCCGGAAAGCCGCCTCAGCTCCGAGTCGGGCCACTGCCGCCGGAACACCACCTCAGCCCCGAGTCGGGCCGCCGCCGGAATGCCAGAACCCGCCAAAGCCCCGAAGTCGGCCAGCCTCGCCTTGGTAAGTCCTGGCTGGCTCTGCCTCCGGAGCTTCGAGGTCGGTCGCAGTTGGAGGTCGCCCGCTCTGCCATTAGGCCTCAGTGCAGACGGAGAAGGAGACGGGGGCTACGACAAGAAAAGTCGCATCCCCCCCGAAGGAAGAGACTAAACACGTTTCTCCCACCCCCAACACATACACAACCTAATAACTCAAATTAACTAGCTAAACAGGACAAGAAAACAACAAAAAAAGAAAAAACAGATGGACTGCAGGCGACCTGCAGCTGCCGAGGCAGCGCCGCCACTCTGCAGGTCTTGGAGCACACAGTGGTACAATGTCAGATGCTAATCAGACCAATCCACCTGTCTACTGACCCCCAAACCCAAACATGGGCATGTGTTCTCGGCTGCATTCACACCCCTTCACAGCGACAGCTCTCTGTGCAGTGAGAGCAGGAGAATGGTGACAATAACACAGTGCATGATTGGAGGTTGGAAGTGTGAGGAACGATGACGTGAATGCCACGTCTGTTCATTGAGAGCACTCCCCGCACATGTGGTTTTTCTCCGCTCTTTCAGGAAAGCACTCTGCCAATATGTAGCATTTCTGTGGAGAACAGTGAATAGTTCTGGTGCTGCATCCCTTTGCGCTTGGGATGCATCCCTGTGTCTAGTGACAGCAGCAATCTGCTCACAGGTGGCATCACGTATTTCCATGATCTGCTGACATGTGGCATCCCTCTGCTCCACAAGGACATTGAGCAGAGGCCTTGTGGCATGTTACTGTCCTGTTAGCGAACATTGCTGTCCCAGCACACAATGTCTCTTCCAATGGCAGAGAGCAGATGCCTAGCTAGATCATGCTGACACCACATTCATCATTGAGGTTTTACGTGGCTATGTTTGTGCTCCTGCTCCAGGAAGTGTAATGTGATGGTCTTAATTTTGGATGCTACCAAGCAAATGCTCATGATTTTCAGAGAGATTCTCATCGTCTCCTGCCTTTACACAACCTGGTGCGAGAGGATGGAATGGACTCCTGCAAACTGCCAGGCATATTATGTACTTCTACATATTCATCACTCTCACTGAAGGACATGAGAATGTAGGAAATAGATGCAGGGCTGGATCCAATGGTCTCTCATTCCGGCTCTGCCATTCAGTATGATCGCGGCTAAACTTATATCATATTACTAGACTAAGTGGTACCTGTTGGGTCCCTGTCACATAGGAGGCCTCGTCCCCCAATGCAACACATTCCCCAACGCAATATTCCATCACTCACCTGTTCCCCCAATGCAACCCGTTCCCCCAAAGCAATATTCCACCACTCACCCATAGCCCCTAACTGCGCAGGCGCAGCTCATTTCCCCTCATCCCGCAGCAGTGTCCCCCCCCCTATCTTCATGTGTGGGAGGAGGGGAGGCGGGTGTGCGGTGGGAGGGGAGGAGGGGAGTGGGGATGTGTGTGGGCAGGGGGGTGGAGGGATGTGTATATGTTGCATCTCTTGTGTTCTTCAGGCGGAGCTGTCAGGGGCCGGTGGGGGAGGGCCTAGCATCCTGCACCCAGGGGAGTGGTGTGGGGGAGGGGGGTGTGGGGGAGGGGAGTGTGTGTGGGGGAGTGGGGTGTGTGGGGGGAGTGGGGAGTGGGGGAAGGGGTGTGCGAGGAGGGGGGTGTGGGGGAGGGGGTGTGTGGGGGAGGGGGATGTGTGGGGGAGGGGGGGAGGGGGGAGGGTGGGGAGGGGGGGAGGGGGGGAGGGGGGAGCTGTCTCTCTCCCCGCACGCTGCTCACTCCCCGCACGCTGCTCTCTCCCCACACTCGCTCAACACACTCTGCTCACTCCGCTCCTTCAGCTTTATTCTCCTCGCCGCCTGTGATTGGCAGCGGGTGCCAGAAGGGGCGGTTTTAACGATTTTTAAACCTTCATAACTTTTGTACTATTCCACTGATCGGAACAAAACTTGTTGCACTTGCAGCACAGGAGAATGGCGAGTAAGGTGGCGGAAAAGCGTAGTGCTATCGGGTACCGTTTTTGCGCATATTTAAAAACGCAATCCAGAAGAGTACAAGATGAGAGTTTTATAAGTATATAGATTTTCCTGAAATAACTACACATTCCTTGATTCTTTTAACATCCTAATAGTCTATCAATCTCCGTCAGCAATTCAAGCTCCATTCTTGAACTGAGAAGAGAATTATAAAGATTCATCCTCTCAATAAGACATTTTTTCTTATTTTCTTATTTTGAGATTATGGTCCTTGGTTCTAAACATGTTAGCTGGGAGAAACATCACCCTGTTATATTACAGGGACTGGATGACAGGTATTCCGATAGGCTTAGGGAGTATGCCACTAGCTAGGGAGAGACTGAGCGAAATGCTGGAGCTTGGAGAACAAAGGAGCTCAGTGAAAACAGTCACATGCTAGACATCTGGTGGGAGCAGAGCTGATGGTAACTTCATGGCTAGGCAGTTTGGCCTTGAGAAGACAAGGTGGCTGGTACGGACATTTTGCAAAATAACTGTATAATGAGAAGGAGATATAAACAAGCAATGCAATTAAGAACTCTCCAGCCTGATAAGGAACGATGATGTGTTTTCTTTATTCAGTCCTTGGAGGAGTGACAATTTGAAAAGATTCACGAGACTAAGTGGTACCCGTTGGGTTGCTGCTTGGGCCTGGGCTGCTGCTCGGTGCTGGGCTGGGCTGCTGCTTGTGGCGGGGCGGGGCTGCTGCTTGGGGCAGGGGCTACTGCTCAGGGCGGGGCTGCTGCTTGGGGCGGGGCTGCTGCTTGGGGCGGGGCTTCTGCTCGGGGCTGGGCTGCTTCGGGTCCCTCTGAAAGTCCGGTTGGAAACCTCCGCCGGCCATCCTCAGCTCCACTAAAGACGCGATGGCGCAGGAAGGGGCGGTCCGTCCCAGGGAGTGACAGGGGAAGAGACTGATCTGCGCGGCGCTGGAAGGCAGGAGAAGAGATCAATCTGCGCATGTGCGGCTTTTAAGATTTTTAAACCTCGCTAACTTCTATGACATTCAACCGATCGGAATGAAACATGGTGCAATCACAGCATAGAACAGTGAGTGAACTGGCGAAAAATCATAGCGCTATCGCAAACCGTTTTTTCGCAAATAGAATGACCGCCAAACCAGAAGATAACAAGATCAGAGTTTTAGTTATGTATAGATAGATGAGAGCCTTGGGTTAGAACAAAGGCTTCCTTTTGAAAATAGTTCAAAAGAAGGACGGTCTGAGACATCGGCAGGGACAACCCGGGAACAACCATTGCAAGAAAAAGGGACCCGAGTTTGAAACTCAGAAAAGACTACCCCCTAACAATGGAGTGAATCATTCATACTGGTAATATCTGAGTCCAAGTCATGAGTTTTATGATTTAGTTTAAGAAATTATAAATTGAAATAGCAAAGTAAATGAGAAGTTATTAGACGTCAATGGTTTGCATGCATGTTTAAGTTACTTGAGTGTTATTAAGCATTAAGTTGTACTAAACCTTGGTTTAGAGTCTTTTGTTCGACACGTCAGTTGATACCCGATAGAAGTAATAGGGTCAACATTGTCAAGCCATGTAAGAATTATTTATGCTTCATTGAGAACATTTTTATTTTTCTAAACTCAGTCTGCTTAATCTTCCCTAATAAACTCCCATGTCCAAATTCAATCTGAACAACTTTCACTGCAATCCATTCTTTGCACTCCAATCCCTTGTTCAGTACACAATGTTCCTCGTGCAGTCCCATCAGACCCATTATAATTGCAGCAAGTTATTTTAAATCATGTATTAATGTCTCCTTGCAATAAATACAGTTTGCCTTTCTAATTGCTTACTGTACCTGCATATTAACACTGTGATTAGTGTACACGATACAGGTGCCTTTGAACACCTTTCATTCCCTCACCAGGATTCACCTGGATAAATTATATTTGGTCTTCTTATCCACATCATTGATATAGATTGGGAACATCTGGGACACCAGGGCTGATACCTGCAGGACTCCACCAGCCTGAGCCTCTCAAAGCAAAAATACTCATCTCATTCCTCTGGTGGAGTATAAGTTACTTGGACTCCAGCTTCAGAAATCTCCCAGAGCTGATTCACCATCTCTTCTCCTAGAGTACAGCCTGCTGGTACCCACTCAATCACAAAGTGCCACATATTCCTCCAAACTAACATTTTGATGGTTTGCGCTGCCAAGCTCTGAGTTGGTGTTGTGGGGCGACAGGTACAATTACGCAGTGTGCAAACCTCCACTATTCCCTGCATCTCCATTCCCTGTCACCGGTGCCCTTGTGCATCTTCCATTTTCTCTTCTTTGTTTGCGAGAGGACGAGGACCTTTCTGGCCTCCTTCAACATCGAGCAAAAATAAAATAATGGAAGGTAGGACTCACTAGATAGGGCATATGGGCCTGAAAGTTGATGGTCCACCAGCTCTCTGTCAACATTTGCCACCCTTAAGTACGTTGTTGCCATCGAGTGGAACTGTGGTTAGGGGGATGGTGGGGGGGGGGGGTATCTCCATGGACTGATCACCTTGTGAGGATGGTCCGGAGCACAGTGTGTGCCATCTGCTAAACTGACTCATGTGCCTTTAAAACAGTACACATTTTGTTTTTACCATGTACCTACAAGATGTTAAATTCAAGCTCTTCCAGTTCGCAGTCCTCCCTATAGCCCTCTATGCCAGTGAGATATGGAAAATCAATGTGAAGATGAAAAATAAATTGGATGCATTCCAACAACGCTGCTTGGGAAAGATCCTGAAGACTAGCTACAGAGACCACATCACAAACGAGGAGATCTACTGTGAAATTGCAACAAAGCCTCTCAGCCAGGACATAGAGGTACGCAGGATGAAATTTGCAGGACATGTACTCAGAATGTCACCAGAATGTGCACCTAAGATAGCAATGACATGGCAACCTGACGGAAGAAGGAAAAGAGGCCGACCAAAACTCACATGGAGGCAAACATTCCAGAATAATTTGGAATCCTATTGAGGGTGGAAGACGTCGCACATAACTGAACAGAACGGAGAAAGCTTGCTGCCCAATGCACTCAACAGTGTGGGAGAAACTAAGTCTAAGTCATGTACCTGCAAGAAAGAATCTAGCACATTTACATAAGATTTAGGTATATCTCCACACTAAAAAGGTATCAAGTACCAATTTCTGGGGCTTATGCTTCTAACCGGAATGATACAACAAGGAGGTCTGAGAATACAAGTACACAAACCATCAAAATCAGCCACTCAGGCTAATAAAGACTGAATGGAGTGTGGTTGATGTCCGCTGAATTACAAAATAGGGAAGTGATATGAACTTGAACCAACATTCATTGAACCATAAGTGAAACACAGGTACAGATCTGCCCAAGTTATAAGAAGGACTTAAAGGAACTGGAGAAGGTGCAGGAAACATATACTGGAATATTGGCAGAATCTGTCAGTAAATATTGTTCAAATTGGCATTCTCGTATCGCATTAAAAAAACTTGCGAGTGACATGCCCTGGAAGAGAAGATGCCTTCAATATGGGAAAGAGTGCATTTTGATTTCATTTTTTTGAAACAATTTGGGCCATTTTTTCCATATTGTAAGCTCCAGATATTGCTGGTGTCATCACTGTCATTCATCCTAACAATTAGCACTGTGTGTTAATTTTATTTAAGGATACACCTTCTAACAAACAGGCAATAAATCTTCTATAATTGTATCCATAAACAAAATGGCTAGAATTAATGTCACATTCCCCTGAAAAAGAACTGTATAGATTGGACAGTTAATCCATATATAAAAAAAACAGACAATCCTGAATCCCGACAAAATATTGGCAAACTCTGAATGGTAAACCACTTCAAAAAATAAAATCTGCCACGTTAGTAAAAATGTGGTGCAACGTGAAATATATCTGAAAGACAATGGATGGTATCACCTTTGTAGTGGGACACTGACACATTGAAGAAGGTAAAAAATGATTTATAAGGTTAATATTCAGGCAGAAAGGTTATAACTACTGGAAAGATTGAACAGTCTATGTCTATATTTCAAAAAAATAGGTCGAGGGCTAACTTGATGAATGTTACTGGGATTGTTAGGTGTTTCATAGCATAAACAAAGAGAACATGTTTCCACTTACAGGGATATCCAAAACTCTGGGTTTTAAATTAAAAGATAATTATTAATAAATCCAGTGGGAAATCCAGGTGAAACTTCTTTATCCAGAATGTGTAATTGAGGTGAATGGAATAAGTGGGAAACTTAGTGGAAAATTAGATTATTATGCAGCAGAAAAAGGAAGGGAAGGATATCAGATGATGAGTGGTGGGAGGTGTTCTATATGGATACTTATCATTAGAGCCAGGATGTTTAGGCACTAAAAAACTCTGAAATAGGCAGGCAAAAAGGCATAATATAATTGCAAAAAAGGCACACAAAAAGCATTTATTGACAAAAAATAATAATAAAAAGGCACGTATTTCCACCACCAAAATATGGTTAAAAATGATAATATAAAGGTATACTACATTAAATGACCAAAGTTGCCTGGTTGCACATAATTACTAGCATTTTTTCAAATTATCTGGTGTTAAACTATGCCGTCTGTCAGACAGAATATGCTTCAGTTATGAAAAACTTGTTTCTACCTCAGCTGAGGTCACTGGTGCATACCCAAAACAAGCTACAGACTATATTCATGTTGATATCTTGTGCAATACAACTACCTTTGAGAAGTTTGGCTATGTTTTGTATTTCTTCAAGATCTTCGTCAGCTAAAATCACTCACATTTTTCAAGTATGTCTTTACCTACATCGCCAGGAACTTTACGAATATCGTCAGTTACTTTGTTGAAAACCTGCAAGTTATTCATTAATGTTTCACCACGTTTCTCAAGGGAAGTGATAGCTTGTGGGAAGTTTGCAAAATTGGAAGCAATAAACACAAGTCACGGTGGAGGGACTTTTTCTGCATGATTTCACTGACGATCCTGACTGCAGCAGATTCTTCTACTTCAAAACAGTTGACGATTTATTTTATCTTTTCAAAATTTGCAGCATATTAGAATACAGCAGAGAGCCATGTACCCCACCTAGTCAAAACAGGCTGAGGAGGTAGCGGAATCTCGAGTGCCATTTCCTTGAACAACTGCACACGTGACGGTGCATTAAGGAAGACTTTCTTGACATTGGAAACTAGGCGATCGACATTTGGAAGCAACCTATTGGCAATTCTATGAAGTTCTTGAGCTAAGCATGTCAAATGCAACATTTTGGGGAATAAAACTTTAAGAGCACAAGCAGCTTTTTCCATGTACGGAGCTGCATCAGTCACAAACAGAAGAACATTCTCGTGTTTTATACCTTCTGGCCAAAGTACAGCAAGTGAAGATGTAAACAACTGAGCAATAGTTGAGCTGTTTGACTTCTCCAATACTTCCGCTGTCAACAAATACACCTTTGATGGTTGACCTGCCTCCAGTGTATGGATGACCACATAGGCAACACAGCAGTCTCGTCTATTGAGATCCATACTTTATTGCATGCAACTTCATCTCTTGTTTTCTGCACAACAATGTTGAAGTTGCTGTCAACATACTTTTTCCATAATGTTGACTCACTTGGTATATGTTCTTCTGTATATTTCTCTAAAGAACCTCTGAGAGATTTGTTTTCCAATTTCCACAGTGGAATTCCAGCATTAATGAATGCCTTGCACAGATCACTCGAAAACTCAGATTTGCGACTGGAGCCAGCAGTAAATGTAGTGAGGAGACAAGCTTGGGTATTTCGCTTGGGTAGTCTACACCCCAGCAGTATCAACATTGACTTCTCTAATTTTAGATTGCCTTTGTCTTCTCTCTCCTCCCCCTCCCCCTTCCCAGCTCTCCTTCTAGTCCTACTGTCTCTGCCTCTTCCTTTCTTTATCCCGGGCCCCCCAACATCAGTCTGAAGAAGGGTCTCGACCCGAAACGTCGCCTATTCCTTCTCTC
>CM075983.1:37661414-37871414 GCA_038087875.1 Malacoraja senta
CAAATAATCAATAACTCTAGATGGTATCAACTTTGATTTAACTGGATGGTTGAGAAACCCCAATCTCTCAAACATTAGTTTAGTAGCTGAAACAGATAATTCAGCTAATTTCAGTTTCCCCTATGATTAGGATATCATCCAAGTAAGCCATCACAATATGATTCTGAGCCCGGAGTAGCCCCAGCACCGGTTTTAATAATTTAGTAAATAATCTGGGGGCTGAAGTTAACCCATTAGGCAATGTTTTAAACTGCCACAGTTGCCTCATCCAGCTAAACTTCAAATATCTCCGGTGATCCCAATGAATGGGTACCGAATAGTATGCATATTTAAGATCGATGCATGCCATATAACATCCTTTGGAAAGTAGTTGTTTGGCAGTAACAAAGTTTTCCATTTTGAAATGTTTATACTGCACAAAGGAGTTAAGTCGAGTCAAATCAAGGATGATTCGGCAACCTCCATCCTTCTTTTGCCTTGTAAATAAATTAGACACAAATTGGTGAGGTTCATGACACGACTTCTCAATTACCTTGTACATCCAAACATTCCTGTTGTGAAAGAACAAATGTCCGGTGTATGCTGTGTGGGTGGAAACGAATTGAGAAATAATTTGATTTGGAACCCTTATGTACTGTGCAGTATAAACGGATCTGATGTTATCCAATGACATTCATTCAAAAACAAGTGCAATCTCCCACCAACTTGTAACTGATCCATACACAATATGTTCCGGAAAGAACCAGACCCACCTACCTCCATGGTTACCGGTGGATGAATGGTGTTTATTTCCGCCCCTGAGGTTTGGGGGGTAGGACTGATGGAGTGCGCCAACTGCGCATCTTTGATGAGGGCCGGCTTGGGCCTTGGCCTAAAAAAGACCTCTGCCCTGAGAGTTCGGCCTTCCCACCAGTTTCAGCAAACCGTCTGTTGTTGAAGGGAGCGTAGGGGTGCTGCCATCGGAATGATGAAGCTTTGCTAGTTGACGGGACTTTCATTAGCCCGACCGTTTTCACTTCATCGTCCAGCTCCCTGACCTGCTTCGGCAGATCTTCACCGAACAAGAAATTCGGTGGTTGTACGTTGCTGGCCTTGCACAGTGCCGCAGAGTTGGGGTTCAGGGTAGGACGGATGGAATTTTTGCATAAGCCGTTGATTTCGAAATGTGCGTTGCACATTAATGCCAGGACATCCTGTTGCACATCAGACAGGGGACCCCCATCCACCGACCTGGCAAAAACCGTGATGCCTGAGGCGAGCAACTTTAGTATTTTCTGGTGCTTCACCTCCTGGGCTCTGATGCCCCCTCCTATGCAACCCCAAATGGAGTGGTTAACAGCCGGCACATTTAACAAAACACAGTTAGCAGGTGTGTGATACTTCCTGGAAGTTTCTTCCATTGCCTGTTCTTGGAGCTGGTGTGAGGCCAGGTAATTGATGCTCGTAGCCAAGTCCTCATCCAGCGGTTCCCCTGTTTGCGATGGAATTGAAAATTTTGATGCCATAGCAGGCACATCTGCTTCATGCCCTTCATGCCTCATGGTATGCTACCCGGCTATACCTCCGAACTCCGAGTCAGACCAAAACTGACCCCGAATCCTCCCCTCCTCAGAGAGGAAGACATTGTGCAGTCCTGAAACAGGTGCCGCTGCCGCGGGCCCCCGAGGAGACCCGCGCTGATATAACTCCGTTCGTTGGAGCATATCATGATGGAGCATCCTCTCGATCAGATGCTCCATCCGGGATAAACGTCCGAAGACGCTATCCATTGTAGGAGGGGAACCGTCCTGGCCGGACTCGTCCGAGTCAATGGGCCTCACAGATATTTTTGTGGCTTCCCATCCTAGCGGAGTTGCCAAGGTGCTCTCGACCGGCACCAAGTCTGAAGCCGCTGGCCGCACCGCCAGCGACTCAGAAGGCGAAATTGATGGCCGCCCGCTACCCGTACTCCCGCGGTCTTCCGTAGCTGCTTTCCCCGCGGCCCGTCTGGACTTCACCTTGGACATTTTATCCATAGCAGTTCGTACTTGTTCTGTAACCAAGAATTATTGAACCAAAAAGAAACAATCTCAGAATAAGTTTTAAACACTTACCTGAGGATTTTTAAACTTACTGCTGGAGGAGCGACGCGCCTGCCAGCCAGTCGTTGCGCAATGTGTTAGACGTAATTGACGCGCATGTGGGCTGGCGGGCTTCTTCATGTAGTCACTCACGTGACTCCGAAGTAAAATAGGAGCAGGAGTTGGATATCAGGCCCTTCACGCCTGCCCCACCATTATTCTAGTCTTCCTGAAATGAATCCTATCATTGCATTTTCCATTCTTACTACTGATTCAACCTGAAAATTAACCTTTAATGAATCCTGCACCAGCACTCCCAAGTCCCTTTGTACCTCTGATTTTGGAATCCTCTCCCCATTTAGAAAATAGTCTGTGCCTTTATTCCTACTATCAGTGCCATGGACATGCTCGCATTTCACTCTTCCCATTGGGACAGGAGTCTGAAACAGTGTCCAGGTTCAACAAAAGCTTCTTCCCGTCAGATATCTTAACCTCATTTATTAAATTTTATGGGCTCTTTGGTTGCACTAAGGGCTTTGGAGTTATTTTGCATGAGTATTGTGGTTATTAATTTATGAAATTTTTGTTTATTATATATTATTTATGTGTATTGTGTTTACAGGCCTGGTACACTGCTGCAGGTAAGAACCTTATTGTTCCATTGACAGTAAATATGACCTTTAACAACTCTTGACCTCTAAGATTCACCTGCTAGTTAAAACACCCCAACATCCACTCTGCCAAACCCTCTCATGACCTTACATGTTTGAATGAGTTCACCGCTCATTCTTCTGAATCCCATGGAATATAGACCCAAGTTATTTAGTCCCGCTTCGTAGGACAATTATTCATACATGTACAAATACCTTTGTGACTTTAAGTGCACTTATACTTAAAGCCTTGAAGGCATCTATGTATCAATTAATAATCCACTCTAGACAATCAATCAGTGCAAAAGTTAGATCATGATTTTGACATATTACCATTGCCTGCATCTTTCCTGCAAACATGATGCAATTCTTAGTAAAATGAGCTTCAAAATACAAAACTTTGATGAAAAATACCAAGTGAATAAGCATGTGGCACTGAAAAAATAACTACCATTGAACTAGTGATGTTAATGTCAAGGGAATTGGGAAGTTCATTCACAGGGCTCTCAGGCATGTATTGCTTTATAATACACTATCCTCTGTATATTGAAGACACTCACATATAATCCAGATAAATGTGATACTGTGTGAACTTGTTTTGGTTAGCATCTTGTAACCAATGTATAACGTTTGTTGTATTCTTGTAACTTAATTGATTCCAATGTGGTACCGAGCATAGTCTTTAAAAAAACAATACGATAGATGCCGCACACTATGTCAGGTATTAATATTTCAATTCATTTTTTACATCAGATTCAATTACTTTCCAAACAATCAACTCTTCAGGTGGTGAACCCATCACTTCTATTGAGATACGGGAGGAAGATAACAGCCAATTCAAAAGACGAGGAGGAAATGGGATCTGTCAGTACTGAAGGGACAGAGACATAAAAAGCTAAGAAGAATTGCAGAGAGGTTGCAACTTCCATTACAGGCTTGTCTACAGTGTCAAAAAGCTCTGGTCATCAAATGATCCAGCAAAATCCATGAAGAATTGAAATAATCAAAAGATCACCGTACAATCTTCCCATTACATGTCTTGAGGCAGCAAAAGACAGACAATGGTCTGAAGGTCTAAACAAATTCTGTGCCAATAGCTTTATGCTTGATGCACTATTTCAATAGACAATAGACAATAGGTGCAGGTGTATGCCATATGGCCCTTCGAGCCAGCACCACCATTCAATGTGATCACGGCTGATCATCCACAATCAGTACCTTGTTCCTGCCTTCTCCCCATATCCCCTGACTCTGCTATCTTTAAGAGCCCTATCTAACTCTCTCTTCAAAGTATCCAGAGAACCGGCCTCCACCGCCCTCTGAGGCAGAGAATTCCACAGACTCACAGACTGTGTGAAAAAGTGTTTCCTCATCTCCATTCTAAATGGCTTACCCCTTATTCTTAAACTATGGCCCCTGGTTCTGGACTCCCTCAACATCGGGAACATGTTTCCTGCGTCAAGCGTGTCCAAACCCTTAATACATGTTTCATTAAGATACCCTCTCATCCTTCTAAATTCCAGAGTATACAAGCCCAGCCACTCCATTCTCTCAGCATATGACAGTCCCACCATCCTGGGAATAAACCTTGTGAACCTACGCTGCATTCCCTCAATAGCAAGAATGTCCTTCCTCAAATTTGGAGACCAAAACTGCACACGTCAAGTCCACTTTATTTGTCACATACACATACAAGATGTACAGTGAAATGAAAGTGGCAATGCCTGCGGGATTGTGCAAAACAACAGAACAACAGAACAGAACAGAACTAGTATTTACATTTTTTTTAAATGACACAACAGTAATTACGCCCCGGTGAGATCAGAGTTTACAGTCCGGATGGCCTGTGGGAAGAAACTCCGTCTCAGCCTCTCTGTTTTCGCAACAGCTGGAACAGTCCGTAGCAGCTGGAACAGTCTGTTGCTGAGGTGATAGGGGTCCTTCATGATCTTGCTGGCTCTGGATCTGCACCTCCTGGTGTATAGGTCCTGCAGGGTCGGGGGGGGGGGGGTGGGGGAAGGGGGGGGGGGGAGTGTAGTTCCCATGGTGCATTTGGCTGAACGCACTACTCTCTGCAGAGCCTTCCTTTCCAGGCCAGAGCTGTTGCCAAACCAGATCGAGATGTTTCCGGTCAGGATATTTTCTACAGCTCCAGAGTAGAAGGATTGAAGGATCCTCAGAGAGACTCTGAATTTCCTCAGCTGCCTGAGGTGGTAAAGGCGCTGCCTTGCCTTTCTCAGCAGTGTGGCAGTGTGTGTTGTCCATGTCAGATCCTCTGTGATGTGGACTACCAGGTATTTAAAGCAGCTCACCCTATCCACAGTAGTCCCATTTATCTCCAGTGGCATGTACGTCCTCGGTTGTTGTGCCCTTCTAAAGTCCACAATCAGCTCCTTAGTTTTAATGACATTCAAGAGGAGGATGTTGTTCTGACACAAGAATGCCAGGTCAGCCACCTCCTCCCGGTAGGCCTTCTCATTGTTATCGGAGATCAGGCCCACCACCACAGTGTCATCAGCAAACTTGATGATGGAGTTGGAGCTGAACTGGCCACACAGTCATGTGTGTATAGGGAGTACAGTAGGGGGCTGAGGACACAACCCTGGGGGGATCCTGTGTTCAGGGTGAGGGGGTTGGAGGTATGTCTCCCCATCTTGACCACCTGGGGCCTGGCGGTCAGAAAGTCCATGACCCAGGCACACAGGGGAGTGTTCAGTCCCAGTTCCAGCAGCTTCTCAGCAAGTCTGGTGGGCACTATGGTGTTGAAAGCTGAACTGAAGTCAATGAACAGCATCCTCACATAGCCCCCCCTTCTGGCTGTCAAGGTGAGAGAGAGTGGTGTGCAAAACCTGGGAGACCGCATCATCCGTGGATCCATTTGGATGGTATGCAAACTGCAGCAGATCCATGGTGCGAGGGAGGAAGGCGCAGATGTAATTCTTGATCAGCATCTCGAAGCATTTCATGATCACCGAGGTGAGGGCCATTCAAGCAGGCTAGAGAGGCATTCTTAGGCACTGGTACAATAGTGGATCTCTTGAAGCAGGCAGGGACCACAGACTTGGCCAGTGAGGGGTTGAATATTGTAGGGAACACTGGAGCAAGCTGATTAGCACAAGACTTTAGTACTCGCCCAGATATACAATCTGGGCCTACAGCTTTCCTCGTGTTCACACACGTCAGAGCCCTCCTCACGTCGTGCTCGGACACCGAGAATGTGTGCACATCCCCAGCGGTGAACCTCCCTCCAGCCTCACTAGCCAGCGCGCTGACGATGTTGTTGTTAGCCGGCGAGCTAGGGATGTTGCTGCCCGTCTCGAATCGTGCGTAAAAAGAGTTCAGGTCATCAGCTAAGGAGGCGCTGGCACTCCCGGTTGAGGGGGGGCTTCTCTGGTAATTAGTTATAGTCCGTAGCCCCTGCCATAGGCGTCTAGTGTCACGCTGCTCCATCTGCGACTCCATCCTGTCCCTGTACCTCCTTTTTGCGTCCTTCACTGCCCTTCACAGTCTATAGGACTCTGTCTTGTAGTCATCCATGTTGTCGGATGCCAGGCCAGAGTTGTAAGCAGAGGTGCGAGCATTCAAAGCATTGCAAATGGACCTGTCCACCCAGGGTTTTTGGTTAGGAAAGAGGCTAACCCTTACCGTGGGGACGATGCTGTCGGCTAGTGTTGCTATGAAGTCCGTGACAACGTCCGCAAACTCACTAACATCTCTGGAACTTGATTGGAACATATTCCAGTCGACATCGCTCAGTGCATTCTGTAGCGTGGCCTCTGAATGGTCAGACCACCGCTTTACATCCTTCGTCACTGCCGCTTCCCATACTATCCATTGTTTATACTCCGGCAGCAGGAAAGTGGCAGCATGGTGACATTTTCCAAAAGGAGGGAGAGAAACGACCTAGTATCCTTTCCTGAACGGTGTGTAGCAGTGGTCCAAAGTTCTCTCCCCCCTGGTGACACACGTGATGTGTTGGCAGAAGTTAGGTATAACTTGTTTGAGGTTTGACTTATTAAAATCCCCAGCCACCACCATAGCTGCATCAGGATGCTTGTTCTGATGCCGACATAACACATCATGTAGGACCGATCTTGCCGTGTCGGTGTCCGCATGCGGTGGCATGTAGAAGGCTGTTATGATAACTGAGCAGAACTCCCGGGGAAGGTAGAATGGACGGCATGAGATCGTCAGATGCTCCAGGTCTGGCGAACAGGTACGAGAGAGCGTCTTAATATTCTTAGGGTTGCACCAGTTGTTGGTCATGAAGCAAACTCCTCCACCCTTTAATTTTCCAGATTCTTCCATTCTATCCGCACGAAAAACAGGGAAGGACTCAGTTAGGCATATTACTTGATCCGGCACCAGCGGGGTCAGCCATGTCTCCGTCAGATGACAAAATATGTTGCAGTCGCTTGTGTTCCACTGGAATCTAATCCCCACCCTGAGATCATCCATCTTGTTTTCCAGGGACTGGGCATTAGCAAGAAGAATGCTGGGCAGAGGTGGACGGTCGGCATTAACACCTTATGGGCATGTCCCAATTACGCAACTTTTTCGGCGACTACCGGCACCCGTCATAGGTCGTTGCAGGTCGCGGAAAATTTTCAACAAGTGAAAATCCAGCGGCGACCAGAACATGGTACGACTCTTTGAGCGACTACTCACAACCATACAGGCTTCACCCCACGAGTAGTCTCCTCAGTTGACCAAAGAGTCGCAGCGTCTTTCTGGTCGCCGCTGGATTTTCAACATGTTGAAAATTGTTGGCGACCCGCAACGACCGATGACGTGTACTGGCAGTCACCAAAATAGTTGTGTAAGTGGGACAAGCCCATTAGCCTGCTCCGAATCCCACCCCCCCCCCCCTCCCCAGCTTACCTCGATGTTTTTTCCGACTTTTTCCCGGAGCCGCGCTCCCATTGTTGTTGCCGTGGCTCGCTCTTATGATCTCTGCCGGCCACACTGGATCGGTGGATTAAGTGTCTAAAAAACCTTGGGTTACGCTAAAGTTTAAGTTTAAAAGTGTTTTATGATCATAGAGTGTTAGTGCTGATGTGTTCGCAGTAAGAAAGATATTAAAAATAAACACAATAGTTTAAAAAATGCACAATCTCCGCGGAGCTAACAGGACGGCGACTGGACCCGGCCACGCCATCTCGATAGCTCCAGGTGTGGTCTCACTAGGGCCCTGTACAACTGCAAAGGACCTATTTGCTCCTATACTCAACTCATCTTGTTATGAAGGCCAAAGTATGCAAAAAGAACAAGCAAATCAGTTTAATTCAGTCAATAGTCCAGAAGCTATATAGCATTAGCAATATCAATATATTTTCATGTATACTTTCTTGAGGTTAAAATTTTAATTTATTGTAATTAATGTAATGTTCGGTTGCCATAAAGACACTGTGAGTTTAAACAAAAATTATGTACTATCCATTGACACAAAATTATCTGTCATTTAAAAAGAGTAGTGCAACAGATTGTCTAATGTTATACAGACTGCCATTGGGGTTGGTGTAAAGAATTATTATAAGATGGCCAACAATGCTTTATTTTGTATTAATACCTTGACGAGTATGTCCAATTTCTGTTATTGACCCATTAGACTGACTTGAATAAAAACACAAGGAGTTTTGTCTTGTAACATATTTCATAATGAGTCATAGACACAATAATGTTGCCTCTGCTAAGAACTATTACTAGGACAACAACCTCTCCCTTAACGGGTTATCGACATCAGGAAGCATGGTGGAGTTCATACCCAATCCGCATCAATGTTGCTGATCTGGTAATGGTTGATAGATTCAACTTCCTTGGCATTAAATTATCAATAATTTGTCATGGACCAACCTTAATGAAGTGACAGACAAGAGGGCACAACAATGTCTCTACTTCCACATGAGCCAGAGACAATTTGGCATGTCTCCAATGAGTCTTACAAACTTCTACAGATGCACCATAGAAAGCATACTGTGCATCACATCTTGGTTTGAGAATAGGAGCATCTCCCAGCATTGACATTACGCTGCCTTAGAAAAGCAGCTACCATAAACAAAAAGTGTCCCAACCCAGTAATTCCTTCTTCTCCCAACTCCAATTGGGCAGAAAATACAGAAGCTTGAAAGTGCGCATCACCAGTTTCACAAACAGCTTCTTCCCCTCTGCTATCAGATTTCTAAATGATCCTTCCATAAACTTGGGGACTGACAATTCAGCTCTATCCCATTGCGGATAATGGACTTGTGGATGGAACTGGTGTGTTACAATGCTATATTCTGTACTCTGCATTTTCCCTTTGTTCTACCTATTTTACTTGAGTTTGACGATTGTATTTATGTAGAGTATTATCTGATTTGAGTGGGTTACATGCAAAACAAAGCTTTTCATTGTACCTCGGTACACGTGATCAACTTAAACCTAAACCTAAATCTAATCAGGATTGTGGATTGGTCAGGGTTGGAAAGAACACTGTGTTTGGAGAACATGGAGCAATCCAGCTGGGATGATGCCTGAGAGGGAGGATGCCTGAATCCCTGGCAGGACTGAAGGCATCATTATTAGGGGGAGTTGATGAGAATTTTGGGAACATCAAACCATATTCTGGGGTTGGGCATCTGCAGCCTATGAGATTATTATTAAGTTAAGGGACAGTAGAAGGAGCTGCATGGATCTGGAGTCAATTGGTGCATAGTTGCATAATCTCAACATAAAAACAGAAGGTGTTGTTAGAAAATATAGAATTCTTAGAGGTAAAACTTGACTAAATCATAATCCAAAAGGATCAATTAATATGGTTTATGTAAGACTTGGATGAAACAGAATTCAATCACTTGTTTGTTTTGAAGTGTTATGGAAAAAGTAAACAAGCTCACAAATCCCCACAGCTTAAGGAGAGAGAAACGTGCATTAAACCAAAGGCAGTTTCTGATGCACGTGGTGACATTCTGCAAAGAGCGGCAGCTCAGAATGCGCAGATATGGTCATATCCATCAAAACCTGTGTGAAAAAAATATCAAGTGAAATACCCAGCTTTTGAGGTGGACCAAGGCTTAAAAGCAAGCTTCATGTAAGGATTTAAATACAGACAAAGACGATTTTACATGGAAATGCAATTAAGAACTAGAGAGTATAGGTTTAATGTAAGAGGGGAAAGATTTAATAGAAACCCACGAGGCAACTTTTTCACATGGAGGGTGATGGGTATATGGAAAGAGTTGCCAGAGGACATAGTTGGGGCATGTGCAATAAGAACATTTGAAAGACATTGGTACGTGGATAGGAACAACATAGAGGAATGTGGGCTAGATACAGCAAAGGGAACCAGCTTGAATGGGGCACTTTGTTCGGCATGGAAGAGTTGGACCAGAGAGTCTGTGTCAGTGCTTTATGACTCTGACTCTGTTATTGATAAAATGTACAGTTATGGAATTTACATGTTGTATAAATTCTTTCAGGTCAAGATCACACTGGTTTTGAGTCAATGTTAATAGCTACCGCACTGGTCCTACAAATCAAAGCTGACCTGGGTGGGCCAAATGCAAAGGTTGCTCTCACTGGCCCTACGCACCCTGGAGTCAAGTGTTAAGAAGGTAGATGTGCAGTCCTGAAGGCTCCCCGCATCAGCTTTCACAGCTGGCAAAGCTTGGCGCTAGGTTTGGCTTCTGTCAAAACTGTAAAAATATTGAATGTTATAACATGTTTCTATGGGGCTCATGTTGTCGACCTCCCTGTGGTGATCCCTGTCAATAGACCTCAGTCAGGCAAACGACAACCGGAGCATGCGCCCTTTTTACGGCGGGCACCTACGGATGTCAACCCGGATGGCATCACCCTGCTGCAGACTTCTGCTGCCTCAAACGCAAGAAGAAAACATGTCTCTATCATTCAGAGGCATATAAAAATATTAAAAATGATATTAAAGCTTAATAAATAAGAACAATTAAAAATAACTTGACTGAAGAATGTGAGAAATGGGAGCAACAGTGAACCATCACACTTGCTCTGCCGTTCCTCCAAATCATGGCTGACCTATTTCCTCACCTCTATTTCCCACACTCTCATCATAATCCTAAATTCACTTCATATCCAAAAACCTTTTAACGGGTCCTTTTCAGAATGGCAGGCAGTGACTAGTGGGGTACCGCAAGGCTCAGTGCTGGGATCCTAGCTATTTACAATATATATTAATGATTTGGACGAGGGAATAGAATGCAACATCTCCAAGTTTGCGGATGATACAAAGCTGTGAGGAGGATGCTAGGAGGCTGCAAGATGACTTGGATAGGCTGGGTGAGTGGGCAAATGCATGGCAGATGCAGTATAATGTGGATAAATGTGAGGTTATCCACTTTGGTGGCAAAAACAGGAAAGTAGACTATTACCTGAATGGTGGCCGATTAGGTAAAGGGGAGATGCAATGAGACCTGGGTGTCATGGTACACCAGTCATTGAAAGCAGGCATGCAGGTGCAGTAGGCAGTGTAGAAAACAAATGATATGTTAGCATTCATAGCAAAAGGATTTGAGTATAGGAACAGGGAGGTTCTACTGCAGTTGTACAAGGTCTTGGTGAGACCACACCTGGAGTATTGCGTACAGTTTTGGTCTCCTTATCTGAGGAAGGACATTCTTGCCATAGAGGGAGTACAGAGAAGGTTCACCAGACTGATTCGTGGGATGTCAGGACTTTCATATGAAGAAAGACTGGATAGACTCGGCTTGTACTCGCTAGAATTTAGAAGATTGAGGGGGGATCTTATAGAAACTTACAAAATCCTGAAGGGGTTGGACAGGCTAGATGCAGGAAGATTGTTCCCGATGTTGGGGAAGTCCAGAACAAGGGGTCACAGTTTAAGGATAAAGGGGAAATATTTTAGGACTGAGATGAGAAAAACATTTTTTACACAGAGAGTGGTGAATCTCTGGAATTCTCTGCCACAGAATGTAGTTGAGGCCAGTTCATTGGCTATATTTAAGAGTGAGTTAGATGTGGCCCTCGTGGCTAAAGGGATCAGGGGGTATGGAGAGAAAGCAGGTACAGGATACCGAGTTGGATGATCAGCCATGATCATATTGAATGGTGGTGCAGGCTCGAAGGTCCGAATGACCTACTCCTGCACCTATTTTCTATGTTTCTATGTTTCTATGTTAACCTATTGATCGTTCTTTTGATCTTATCTACCTGTACATAATCCTTATTCCCCTATTCCCACCAGCGTGTACATTTTCTAATGACACCAGAATTGGAGGAGCTGCAGACAGTGAAGAGTTCTGTCAGGAAATACAGCGGGAAATAAATCAGCTGCAGAAATGCATGGAAAAATAGCAGATGCAGTTGAATCTGAGTAAGTGTGAGGCATTGCGCTTTTCGGAGGTTGAACATAAGGAGAGAGTATACAGTTTATGGCAAGACCATTAACAGCATTGAATTGGAGAGAAATCATCAGAGGTTGAGGGAAGACTTCTAGGGAAGACTTGAGGGAAAAAGTATATACAATTATAAGAGGTGTAGATAGGGTAGATAGTTATAATCCTTTTCCCCAGGTTGGAACTGTCCATCATTAGAGGGCATAACTATAAGGTGAGAAGAGGAAAGTTCAATGGAGATGCGTGGGGCAAGATTTTTACACAGAGAATTGTGGGGACCTGGAATGCATTGCCTGGGGTGGTGGTGGAGGCAGATATGATAGTGGCATTACATAGGCACATGGAACTGCAAGGAATGGAGGAAATGGTTCATTTACAGCCAGATTAAATCAGTTTAACTATGCAACATGTTCAGCACAAAAATTGCAGGCTAATGGGCCCACTCCTGTGCTGTACTGTTCTATGTTCTATAAGAGCCTTAGCACTACCTTCTCAATCTCAAACTGTCCTAGCAAATTTGTGTTCTCCACACTGATCTTGCTGTCCTCCAAGTCCTTCTCTTTGGTGAATACAGATGCAAAGTACTCATTTTGTACCTCATCTACATCCTCCGATTCCAAGCATAGATTTCCTCCTTTATCTTTGAGTGGACTCACCTTCTCCCTGGTTACACTTTTATTTTTAACATACGTAAAAAAGCCTTCGGATTTTACTTAATCCATCTCACCACTGACCTTTCATGGCCATTTTTGTCTGTTCTAATTGCTTGCATAAGTCCTTCCTCTTTGCTTTGTATACATCATAAGACCCGTCTTATGCCACCTTCTTAAACCTGATAAACATTTCCCTTTTTTTTGCTGACCAAGTTTATGACCTGCTTGGTCATCCATGGTTCCCTTACCTTGTTGCCCTACTCCCCACTCCCTACTCGCCACTCCCACATGCTGATCCTGCACTTTGATCAGCTTACCTTTAAACAACTCTCACGTGTTATCTATGGATTTACCTGCTCCCAATCTACCCTCCTTAGCTCCTGCCTAATGACATTATAATCTGCCTTGTCCCAATTAAGTACCTTCTTCCGGCATCCAACCTTTCCCTATCCAGAACAATCCTAAAATTTATGGTGTTGTTATCACTATCTCCATATTGTTCTTCCACCACAACCTGACCAGGCTCGTTTCCCAATACAAGGTCCATTATGGTCCCTCATAGAATTTTCTGTTTTATGGAAACCTTTTTGGATAATAGAAACATAGAAACATAGAAAATAGGTGCAGGTGGAGGCCATTTGGCCCTTTGAGCCTGCACCGCCATTCATTGTGATCGTGGCTGATCATCCACAATCAGTAACCTGTGCCTGCCTTCTCTCCATATACCTTGATTCCGCTAATCCCCTAGAGTTCTATCCAACTCTCTTTTAAATTCATCCAGTGAATTGGCCTCTAAATGCCTTCTGTGGCAGAGAATTCTACAAATTCACAACTCTCTGGGTGAAAAAGTTTTTTCTCATCTCAATTTTAAATGGCCTCCACTGTATTCTTAGACTGTGGCACCTGGTTCTGGACTTCCCCATCATTGGGAACATTTTTCCTGCATCAAGCTTGTCCAGTCCTTGTATAAATGTATACATTTCTATAAGATCCCCTCACATCCTTCTAAATTCCGGTGAATACAAGCCCACTCTTTTCAATCTTTCCTCATATGACAGTCCCGCCATCCCGGGGAATAACCTCATGAACCTACGCTGCAGTGCATCAAAGCAAAGATGTCCTTCCTCAAATTAGGAGACCAAAACTACACACAATATTCCAGATGTGGTCTCACCAGGGCCCTGTACAACTGCAGAAGGACCTTTTTACTCCTATACTCAAATCCTCTTGTTATGAAAGCCAACATGCCATTAACTTTCTTCACTGTCTTCTGTCCTTGCATGTTTACTTTCAGTGACTGGTGTACAAGGACACCCAGGTCTTGTTGCACTTCCCTTTTTCCTAAACTGACACCATTGAGATAATAATCTACTTCCTTGTTCTTGCTGCCAAAGTGGATAACCTCACATTCACCTACATTATACTGCATCTACCATGCATCTGCCCACACACTCAACCTGTCCAAGTCACTTTGCAACCTCTTAGCATCCTCTTCGCAGTTCACACTGCCACCCAGCTTTGTGTCATCTGCTAATTTGCTAGTGTTACTTTCAATCCCATCATCTAAATCATTAACATACATTGTAAATAGTTGCGGCCCTAGCACTGAGCCTTGCGGCACTCCACTCGCCAGTGCCTGCCATTCTGACACGGTCCCTTTTATTCCTACTCTTTGTTTCTTGTCTGCCAACCAATTCTCTATTCATGTCAATATGCTACCCCCAATACCATTGTAAATAAGCTCTTCTAAGCTTCTCTCCAGTCTAATTCAGTCAATACTGATTCAAGCACTGGAACAACTAATCTTTATTTTTGGATAGTACAACAAATAACCCTAAACGATGCCTAAACCTCTGCAGGTTTGATCCTTGTATCTGCCTGGCCAAGCCCTTCAGCCTCGTGCAAGCAAAACAATTCCAAAGGTGACACAGTCCCAACCGCTCTTCTAGAAGATCGACAAAGGACCTTGTGGGGGCTGCCTATTATAGGTCCCCGAACCTTGTGGGGCCGAACTACAGATTGTCTGTTTACAATCCATCAACCATAACACATTACAACAATAAATTATTAACAGTTACACAGACCAATAACAAAATTCCCCTTACATTGTTGCAGGAGAGGATTCCAGAAGAACCTAACAGAACTTGAATAATGCAACAATTACCCAGGGATTCAAACAAACCAGCCAGTGCTTAACATTTCAACCAATCAACAAATAACAGGGTAACAGTCTCGCAACATTATTTACAATATATACAAGGTTCTTGCAGAGATCCAATCAATGTGATGCATTTAAGTTTGTTTGCAGAGATTATATACATTTTATCAATTAAGGGGAAATGAGGAGAACACCTGGATCCTTCAGCCTTACATATCAATCTGATGCCAGATTGGTCGGTGCCATCCACAGCCTGTAAATTTCCACTGACAATGGTTAAGCAGTTCTGACAAATGCAGGGATCCTCAATTTAATAGTGTCTTTAATTTGGTCAATATTAACACCATGTGCTCTAATTTGACCATTAATCACCAATGTGGGACCTTAGCAAAGGCTTTCTGAAAGTTCAGATACACTACATCCACTGCTCTCCTTCATCCATTTTACTTGTCACGTCCTCAAAACATTCCAGAAGATTAGTCAAGCAGGATTTCCCCTTCATTAATCCATGCTGACTCGGACCGATCCTTTTACTGCTATCCAAATGCGCCATTATTTCTTCTTTAATAATTGACTCCATCAACTTCCCCACCACCGATGTCAGGCTAACTAGTCTATAATTCCCTGTTTTCTCTCTTGCTCCTTTCTTGAAAAGTGGGATAACATTAGCTACCCTCCAATCCACAGGAACTGATCCTGAATCTATAGGACATTGGAAAATGTCCACGATTCTAGAGCCTCCTCCTTGAGTACCCTGGAAGCAAACCATCAGGCGCTGGGGATTTATCAGCCTTCAGTCCCTTCAGTCTACCCAATACTATTTGTCGCATAATGCCAATTTCTTTCAGTTCCTCTGTCTCCCTAGATCCTCTGTCCTCTAGTACATCTGGGAGATTGTTTGTGACTTCCTTAGTGAAGACAGAACCAAAGTACATGTTCAACTCTTCTGCCATTTCCTTGTTCCCCATAATAATTTCACCTGTTTCTGCCTTCAAGGGACTCACATTTTTCTGTATTAATCTTTTTCTCTTAACATACCTAAAGAAGCTTTTACTATCCTTCTTTATATTCTTGGCCTCGTACTTCATCTTTTGATCCCGTATTGCCCTTTTTGTTACCTCCTGTTGTCCTTTGAAAGTTTCCCAATCCTCTGGCTTCCCGCTACTCTTTGCTATGTTATACATCTTTTCTTTTTGTTTTATTCCATCCCTAACTTTCCTTGTCAGCCATGGTTGCCTCATACTCCCCTTAGAATCTTTCTTCCTCTTTGGAATGAAATGATCCTGCAACTTCTGGATTATGCCTGGAAATTCCTGTCATTGCTGTTCCACCGTCATTCCTGCTAGGATCCTTTTCCAATCGACCTTGGCCAGCTCCTCGCTCATGCCTTCATAGTCCCCTTTGTTCAACTGCAACACTGATACTGCTAATTTAACCTTGTCCCCTCAG
This sequence comes from Malacoraja senta, assembly GCA_038087875.1. Classification (NCBI taxonomy): domain Eukaryota; kingdom Metazoa; phylum Chordata; class Chondrichthyes; order Rajiformes; family Rajidae; genus Malacoraja; species Malacoraja senta. The sequence continues at coordinate 37,677,753 of CM075983.1, forward strand.
CCAACGATCGAAGCCCCCGTCGGGGTGATCAAAACTCCCGCATCAGGGCAGTTGAAACTCTCTCTGCGCATGGAGCTCCCGAGTCGGCCTCTTCTTACCAGAATCAGAGGGCTACACGATGTTAAAGTCCACAGCCCTGCGGCTGGAGCTTCGATCCCCGGCAAAGAGATCGCAAGCTCCACGATGTTAAAGTCCCGCAGACTCCCGCGGCTTGGAGCGCCCGTTGTTTTCCAGGAAAGGCCGCCAACTCCACAATGTTATGCCACAGTGGGGATGGAGATATGATACGGAAAAAAATTGCACCTCGGTCGAGGTAAGAGATTGAAAAAAAAGTTTCCCCCAATGTGACACCACTTCACAGAATGACTCCCTGCACCATGGCCTTGCGCAACTTCACCCACAGTTCTTTGGCAAGCGTGAATTAAAGAAATAAATGTGATCTTTGAGCAGGGAGCACCAGTGAGAACTATAATGTAATGATAATAGACAATAGACAATAGGTGCAGGAGTAGGCCATTCAGCCCTTCTAGCCAGCACCGCCATTCAATGTGATCATGGCTGATCATCCACAATCAGTACCCCCGTTCCTGCCTTCTCCCCATATCCCCTGTCTCCGCTATCTTTAAGAGCCCTATCAAGCTCTCACTTGAAATTAACCAGAGAACTGGCCTCCACCACCCTCTGTGGCAGAGAATTCCATAGACTCACAACTCTCTTTGTGAAAAAGTGTTTCCTCATTTCCGTTCTAAATGCCTTACCCCTTATTCATAAACTGTGGCCCCCGGTTCTGGACTCCCCCAACATCGGGAACATGTTTCCTGCCTCTAGCATGTCCAAACCCTTAATAATTTTATATGCTTCAATAAGATTACCTCTCATCCATCTAAATTCCAGAGTGTACAAACCCAGCGTTCAATTCTCTCAGCATATGACAGTCCCGCCATCCTGGGAATTAACCTTGTGAACCTACGCTGCATTCCCTTAATAGCAAGAATGTCCTTCCTCAAATTAGGAAGACAGCAATCTGCAAAATATTCCAGAATCTAGCCTGAAAGGATCTCAATCACACAACAGTTAATCGGCACAGTGCCTTGAAAGCCTTTAACAAAGGCTTCTCACTGAGCCTTCAGCTCTTAGCCATGGCTAGAAGCAGAGTTGTTCCTTGAACATCTTGGGCCGATATAGTCTCCCACTCCAACACCCTCCACCCTGTCCACACCACTCCCTCCACAATCACTCTTTCAATCTGCTGTGATGCTCAATGCTCTTTCTCCCAGTCATGCTATGTTCCATTACAGAAACATACCGTTGCTGATTGAACCATTGTAAAAGGTTTACAAAGAGCCTTGAAATGAGGGTAAAGTTCTTCTCAATGATATAATTACCTGAAGAACCGAGGAACTTCAAAAGGCATCAGAATGCACGAAAACAATTACCTCAGGCGGCAGAAATTAATCAGTAAGCAAGCTATAGGAAATTAATGATCCTTTTAAACATTATTAATGGGGAATCATTCTTGATACAACACAAGAAGATAAGAAATAAACACAGGTGTAACCATACTGCTGCTCACACTAGTTCTGCTTTTCAATAAGGTCATGGCTGTTTTGATCTTAGCTTCAGCTTCATCTTCCTGCCCCTTTCCTTTGATTTCCTGTAGTTCAGGTACATCTTAATCTTTAACGTTCAACACCTCCTCATTCACAGCTTCCTGGGGTAGTGCACTCCAATGATTCACAGCACCCTGAGGTAAGACATTCTTCCCAATCTCTGTCTTAAAAATATAACTTAATTTTGAGACTATACCTTTCATGGATACATATTCAGCTAAAAGTATTAGATGGAATGTTTACTAAACTACCAATGCTACAATCTGCCTAGTCTGACTAGCTCTAGTGAAGTCTACAGTCCACTGTCCTGTTGACCCATACTACTAAGTATAATGCATGCATCAAATGCTTTTATTGCACCCATGATCATGAATGAATGTATTCTGCAGTGCCAAAATGTGTTTGCTTCTTATAACTTTTTCACTTTTTTTGACATCCAACAAATAAGGAAAAAAATTAGGAAATATTTTGCTTGAATGTCCCCAAGAATCTTGAGGAGATTATTTTTTATAAACTTCTTTCCAAACCCTATCCTTGGAATTGTACAATCTTCCCGCACACTGAAAGGTTTCATAATTTCACTCAAAATGAGCAAGACTAGAACAAAGTAGCTGAGACATTACTGAAAATTATAGACTAGTAGATCAAGTGGCACCCGTTGGGTCCCGTCCCCTCAACGCGCGGTTACGGGGGGAGGGGGCGGCCGTCGGCGTCACACACACACTAACCCCCCCTGTTATTATATTAATGTTATTCATTCGCTCCTTTTACCTCATCCCCCACCCTATCCACTCACGCATAACCCCCAACGCGCAGGCGTGGCTAGAGAGGGGGTGGGTGGAGATGGAGGGGGAGGGGGTAGAGATGGAGAAGGAAGGGGGTAGAGATTGAGGGGTGGGGGGTGCGGCGTCACAGGGGAGGGCTGATTCCCGAACTCAATGCTCCACCACTCACCCATACGTCTCAATATTCACCACTCCCTAGAGAGTAAGTAAGTAAGTAAGTAAGTAAGTGAGTACATTTAAAAAATAAAAAAAAATTAAAAATATTTTATTTATTAGAAGTAAGTACATTACATTTTGATGGTACCTTTTTACAGGTTCCCAAAGTTATTATAACATTCTTTGTACAACTTCCATTTTTTTTTTTTTTTTAGAAAGAAATGAGAAAGAAAGAAGTTGTAAAGAGTAAAGGAAAGTCTAGTGAATGTGAAGTAAAGAAAAGAAATAAGTAAGAAAGTGAAGCAGAAAGGAGATTCTCCCTCGCCACGTCAATGCTTTTTTATATTCTTGATCGTTTTTCGCCCAAACCCAGAATTTTTAATTTTACGATACTGTTGCACCACATGAATCCAAAAAAGTCAATAAATGGAGACCAACTCGTTAAGAATTGGTCTTGTTTGTCTATTAGGAGGAGTCTCATTTCTTCCAAGTGGGAAGTTTCCAACATATTACCAATCCACATTTTGAGTGTTGGTATAGTAGCATTTTTCCAAAATTTAAGTATGAGTTTTTTTGCTGTTATTAAACCATAATTAAAAAAAGAAATTTGGGATATATTTAATTTGTTCCCATCTCCTATTACTCCAAAGATAATCATTTCAATGTTAGGTTCCATTTTTATCTTAAATAAACTAGTGAATATATCAAATATATCACACCAAAATCCATGAAGTTTTGTGCAAGCAACGAATGAGTGTGTGATATTGGCGTTTTGAGAAAGACATTTATCACAGATGGGAGAAATATTTGATAAAATTTATTCAACCTAACTTTTGAATAATATAATCGATGTAATATTTTAAATTGAATTAAATTGTGTCTAGCGTTAATAGAACATTTATGTATAATACCAAATACCTTTCCCATGTTTCTTTAGAAATTTTTGCCATTAATACTTTTTCCCAATCTTCTCTAATTGCCTCTGTTGATGGCAATTCTCTGCTAATTTTATTTCTATAGCACGCTTAAATCAACTCGCGTTGAAAACAAAGTGCTTTACATAAAATAAATAATAAAAGAAATAATAAAGTTTCCATACATCCATAGAAAAATTAAAAATCAGAAAAATGACATAACACATTATAGAATTCAACAAGGACGTCCCCTCACAACAGAATCAAATTTTTCCACTGTGGGGAAAGGCAACAAAAAGTTAAGTCCGCTTCCTCTGTGAAACACCCGAGGTCGGGGCCTATTTGTGGCCTCCGCAGCCAGTCCGATGTTTTCAGGACCTCTTTGCTGGAAAGTTGGAACTCTGGCGTCGGGTAAACACTCCTCGGCGGCTTGGAAATGTCTGGAGCGGCCGCTTCCTCCCCGGAGACTGTGGCACCCATAGTCCTCAGGCCCCGTTGGCTGGAGCTCTGACTGGCGATCTCGGATCCCAGGCTCCGCGGTGTTTTAAATCCAGCGCCGCCCGCAGCCACAGCTCCTCGATGTTGGAGTCGGCGGTTGCCGCACTCCGGAGCTTACCGCACGGTGACCCGGTAAGGCATCGCCCGATCCGTGATGGTGTCCCAGCGCTGTGCCGCCGCTGCCGAAGCTGTAGTCCCGGCCGGTCCCGACAGGAAAACGCCGCTCCAGTTTTGATGGTAGGCCGCGAGAAAGAGGCAAAGAAACAGCTCGGAGGGAAGCCGCCTCTCCGACCGGGTAGTGGACTAAGAAATAAAGTTTCCCCCTTCCCCTCCCCCCACCCACCACATAAAAGACCTCCAACTAACATTTGTATTTTGACAGGACTAAAAATTAAAATAAAAAAGTGTGAAAGGACGGAAGGAGGGGGGGCAGAGAGGGAGTGGGGGCAGAGAGGGAGGGTGGGGCAGAGAGGGAAGGGGGATAGAGGGGGAGGGGAGGGCAGAGAGGAAGGGGGCAGAGAGGAAGGGGGGCTGAGAGGGGGGGAAGCAAAGAAAGAGGGGAGCAGAGACGGGGGGGAGAAAGGGTGGGCCCCCTCTCCTCCCCCTCTCCTCCCCACCCCTCTCCTCCTCCCCCCCTCTCCATGCCCCTCTCCACCCCGCCCTCACGAGGCCCGGAGCGATCTGAGGACGGTGCAAAGCAGCGGAGGGCCGGCCGATTGTGGCTTCTGCGAGGTTAAGCCCAACCACCAGGGTGACAGACAATCGGGCGCGGGAGACGGAGAGGAGGTCATCCCCTGTGACGGCCACCACGGCCACTTTTCCACTGCGTTTGTCCACGTCCACACTTTGATAACGACCACCGCCGCCATGTTGTAGAACTTGAAGGAGCCTGGCGGTGTGCGCTGCACGATTGAGCAAGTGTTCAATGGCTTCAATCCAGAGCCCTGGGGGGGGGGGGGGTTGGGGAGGGTGACTGGACCACGTAACTTGCAGCTCGTGGAAAACAGTGTGGCTGCGCATTGAAAATTCTGCGCAGCTTGCCGCGAGGAGCAGAGGCATTGTGACATCATCCAGCTCGCTTCAGCACGTTAAATTTTAAAAAGATGTCAGATTGGTGAACAATTTTAATAAAGAACTCAGGAAATAATAAATCAAATTTTCAGATGAGGGGATTTTTGAGATCATGAGGTTAATCTCTACCGGAATATGTAAAAATGTCACCGTTACCGCGTCAGGTTTTCGAGATGTGAATCAAAGAAAAAGTTCATGCAAGCAAGCAAACCCACAAGTAAACATCCAAGATCAGAGTTTTATAATAATATAGATATTTTAAATCATGATTTAGTCATGACTGAAACAAAAATGCCAAATTTTATTATGGGAAAATTGAAATACATTCTTCTCCTTACATTTTGCTCTACTAAATAACTGTTTCTTTCTCTCAAATTACTGACAGTTTCCATTACAAACAGTAAATGCTAGAAATTATATCTTCCTCTGCAAACCAGTTTTTCTTTCCAAGTTATTCTGGTGATTGCTGTATTTTTTTGACCAAATCCTCCCAGGAGGTAGATTAAATATTTCTAGTCAATTTACAATCAATCTTAACGTGACAAAAAATATTTAACCATTAACACAAACTATGGAAACATATTGTGTAAATCATAAATCAAAACATTCATTCGGTAAATTTCAGAGAATTATGCAAACAGAGGCAGTGGGGAAATCAAGATGCGGTGGAAAATGCTTCTATACTAACCAGGGCTGGTGCAGCGACATCATGGTACTGTCTAACTTCTGTTCTCCTAATCTGGAATCTTTTTTATAAATTGCAAACCCAACTAGAATGTTGCCTGGGTTTCAGCAACTAAGTTACAGAGAAAGGTTGAACAAGTTAGGTCTTTATTCTTTGGAGCGCAGAAGGTTAAGAGGGGACTTGATAGAGGTCTTTAAAATTATGAGCGGGTTAGACAGAGTTGACGTGGATAAGCTTTTTCCATTGAGAGTAGGGAAGATTCAAACAAGGGGACATGACTTGAGAATTAAGGGACAGAAGTTTAGGGGTAACATGAGGGGGAACTTCTTTACTCAGAGAGTGGTAGCTGTGTGGAATGAGCTTCCAGTGGAAGTGGTGGAGGCTGGTTCGATTTTATCCTTTAAAAATAGATTGGATGGGTATATGGACGGGAAAGGAATGGAGGGTTATGGTCTGAGTGCAGGTAGATGGGACTAGGGGGAAGTATTTATTTAAAAAAAATAATAATAATAATAATAATAATAATAATAATAATAATAATAATAATAATAATAATAATGTTCGGCACGGTCTTGAAGGGCCGAGATGGCCTGTTTCCATGCTGTAATGGTTATATGGTTATATGGTTTTATTCTCTGAGGGAATTTACCTCTTTTATTCTCGCCGGAGTTTACATCCCTCCCCCAAGCCTGCGTACGTGAGGCGCCAAAGCAACTCGCTGACCAGGAAATGAGAGTAGAGTGTGATTTCCCAGACTCCATGGTCATTGTTTTGGGGGATTTTAACAAGGCTAACCTCAGCCGAGAGCTTCCAAAATACAGATATCACGTTACCTGCCCCACCAGAGGGGAGAGAACACTCGGTCATTGTTATACTACAATCAGAAATGCATATCGCTCTATTCCTCATGCGGCTCTGGGACTATCTGATCATTGTTTAGTTCACCTTATTCCGACCTAGAGGCAAAAACTAAAATCTGCTAAGCCTGTGATCAGAACAATGAAAAAGTGGACAAGCGAGGGCATTGAAAATCTACAGTCCTGCTTTGACTGCACTGATTGGAATGTGTTCAGGGAAGCAACCACAAGCCTCGATGAATATACAGACACTGTGACATCATATGTCAGCTTTTGTGAGGACAGTTACATTCCCACTAGGACCCGGATCTGGTTCAACAATGACATGTCCTAGTTTACAGCAGAACTCAGACAGCTCTGCCAGTCTAAAGATGAGGCCCACAGGAGCGGGGATGTATACCTCTACAGGCAGGCCAAGTACAAGCTGAGAAGAGGAATCAGAGCTGCCAAGGAAAGGTACTCTTTTAAGTTGAGGAGCAAGTTCTCAGCTAATGACTCTTCTTCAGTGTGGGCTTGCAAGAAATCACCAACTACAAGACGAAAAAAACCCACTCCTTGGACAATCGTCAGCTGACCAATGATCTGAATGGGTTCTACTGCAGGTTAGATAGACAGAAACATAACTCTGGTACCTAACTCATCCTCCAGCCCCAAGGATTTTGTTTGTGGATTTTAGCTCTGCATTCAACACCATTGTGCCAGAGCTACTACACTCCAAACTCTCCCAGTTGACTGCCTGAACCCCTCTGTCAGTGGATCACCAACTTCCTGACAGACAGGAAGCAGCATGTGAGGCTGGGAAAGCACATCTTGGACCCGCTGACCCACAGCATAGGAGCACCGCAAGTCTGCGTACTCTCCCCTTTCCTTTACTCTCGCTACACCAACAACTGCAACTCCACAGACTCCTCTTTCAACCTTTTCAAGTTTGCGGACCACACAACCCTGATTGGACTGATCCAGGATGGGGGGGAATCTGCCTACAGACAGGAAGTGACACAGCTGGTGTCCTGGTGCCATCGCAACAACCTGGAGCTCTATGCTCTTAAGTCGGTGGAATTGATAGTAGGATTTAGGAGAGCTCCCCTCACCTCCCCCCACTCACCATCAACAACACCACAGTCACATCTGTGGATTCATTTAAGTTCCTTGGAACCATCATCTCCAGGGACCCTAAATGGGAGGCCACCATCGATTCCACAGTCAAAAAGGCCCAACAGAGGATGTACTTCCTGCGGCAGCTGAGAAAACACAATCTGGCACAGGCAATGATGGTCCAGTTTTATACTGCCATCATAGAGTCTGTCCTCACCTTCTCCATGGTCTGGTTTGGCTCAGCCATCAAGTATGACATCTGGAGGCTGAGAAGGTAGTTAGCAGCAATCAGCCGAGAAGGTTGTTAGCTGCAACCTTCCCCCCATCGACGAACTGTACACTGCAAGGGCCAGGAAGAGAGCTGGTAAGATCATCTCTGACCCCTCTCACTCTGGCCACTAACTCTTTGAAGCACTTCCCTCTGGAAGGCGACTCCGGACTGTCAAAGCCGCCACAGCCTGATAAAAGCAGCTTTTTTTCCATGAGCAGTAGGTCTACTCAACAGCCAAAAGTCTGTAGCCTCCTTGTGTGCTGGTATTTTATTTTATTCTTCACATGTTTAAATTATAATGTTTTATTTTTAATTGTCTACTGTATATCGTGTTGTTACTTGCGAGCAAACCACCAAGGTAAATTCCTTGTATGTATACATATTTGGCTAATAACATTTATTCAATTCAATTCAATTATTCAATGCCCCTGGTTGCATGTCTGAAAGCAAATTAACATTTACCCAGAAGTGTTATGTACAAGAATTAGCATGTATCTCTGCATGGTATGAAGGCCTCCTATGACAAAGTTGGTGTTTTCTCAGCATGGAAAATTTAACTGAAAGAAGAATCTCAAAAAATGAATTAACTTTGGTTTGTTTCTTCATCAGCACTCAATTAAAGTAGTGGAACAAGGCAAGCTGGAGGTTACAACAATGGTCACATTCCATTAAGGATAATACCATTACCAAATGCTTAATGGAACAGTCATGTAAGATAAATAAAATATGAACCAATTAAAATAGGAAATAATTACTCACCTGGGCAACATCTGTGGACCGTGAAACAGAGTTAACACTTCAGAACATTTTTTTGAGGGGTTTAGAGATAAAGCAGGCTACTGAAGAAGACACAATTTGATGTCAGTAGGAGGATGACATAAAGGAATAGAGAAAACATAGTGAGCTGTATGACTGGGAAAAGAGACATGGAATGAGAAAGGTGAAAAAGGTGGTTTTTAGTTGCAAGATAAATTAAGCCAAAGGGAATCACTTTGGGAGGTTTCAAAGAGCAGTATCATGGCTAAACTGTGTGAGGACAAACAACTTAGTTCGGGAAGAGGCAAAAGATGCAATACCACCAAGTAACCAAGTAATTGGCATGAGGTAATCGGCATTTGGAACCCTCAGAGAGCTCACTCTGCCCTAATGCCTTAAAGTGTCAAAGGAAAATATAAAATGAAATCAAACATTGATCTCTTCTTTTGATTATCAAGACTTTTCACATATATCTAATGGCCTTTCACTAACTATTACAAGACCAAAGGAATCCATTACAATTACAATAACTATTACAAGACCAAAGGAATCCATTAGATCAATGCGAGATTTCACTATTTCCCCATTTCCCATTTCCCCTCTTCCAATTTCCCTGCAGCTCTGAAACTTAATGTCTCTCACATGCCCATTGAAGCTCTTTGATTCTTTAATGTAATTGATGTCTTGTGCAATTGCTCTGTTCCAACAGAGGTGCCATCCTTCTTGTAGATTGGCTATAGCATGTTAGCCAATCAGAATGCTTAGTAATTATAACCCCGCCTAATTATAACATTCATAGTGTAAGATCCAACCCACTGTCTACCAGTCAGAGTAGCAGTGTAAATGTGTGATGATCTGCTTAGTAGTTAATGACCTGAACAATAAAGATGCTTGTGCTTCAACCTGTGTGAGTCTGGACTCCTTACACTTCTCATAGATTTTTTTTCCTGTGTGACTCTTCTAGAGATGGCACAGTGACACAGCTCACAGCCACAGAGACCCACGTTCAATCCTCACCAGGTGTGATCTGTGTGGAGTTTGTACATTTACCCTGTGACTGTAAGGGTTTCTTTCAGGTGAGTGATAAATTCTGATAAGAGTTGAAGAAATTGTAGCGAGAATAAAAAAAATGGGGTTAATATCATAAATGGTTAATTGATGCTCAGTGTGGATACAGCACTGACCTGTCTCAGTGCTGTATGCCTCCATGACCCCATGGCATTCTGTATTTTGTTTCCAGCACAATGTTAAAATTATGCTCTTATACAAATACATTTGGCATTTGTTGCTGACTTGCTTAGCTTTTAGTAATGGGCCTGTCCCACATAGGCGATTTTTCAGGCGACTGTCAAGTTGCCGGCAGTCGCCTGAAAAAACGGAAATTGGAGCGGCGACTGTCAGAGTGGAACACACACACACACACAAACACATCGCTTCCTTCACCAGCCCGTTATGCAGGCGAGGGACAGGGCAAGCGAGGGGAGCGCTGTCTAAAAAATTCACACGGTGCAAAGCCAAGGTGAAACAGACGCACACCGCGATGAACAGGAAGGTTGGCGCTGTAAAAAGCACAGTGTACGGTAAGTCCTTTAAAAGAGGGGGGAGAAGGGGGGAGAAGGAGTGGAGACAACTTTTAAGAAGCCAGAGATACACGGCTGTGAAGCTCGGCAGACATTGAACATTACCGGTCGGTTATCCTTGGTTCTGAAAACTACTGCTTACCTTTTTTTTTCAATGAGCCAATGAAATTCACCGGTCAGCACCGGCTACAACCTACGAGAACCTATGAGAACCTTCAACCTCCTGGCAACCCATTAGGACTTCCTGGCAACCCACCTACAGCTTGAGAAATCTCGCTACTCTCCATGGCGGCTTAATTCTAGTCGCCGCTAATTTTTCAACATTGAAAAAATCACAGCGACGATAATGAGGCCGTGACTAGTCCCAGAATGCGGGAACTGCTCACGACCATGAAGGCGACTCCCTGGCAACCATCCGCCAACATGTGGCGACTGCATAGTCTCCTGCAGTCGACGATAAGGTTGCGTTTTTCTCTGTGTGTGTGTGTGTGTGTGTGTGTGTGTGTGTGTGTGTGTGTGTGTGTGTGTGTGTGTGTGTGTGTGTGTGTGTGTGTGTGTGTGTGTGTGTGTGTGTGTGTGTGTGTGTGTGTGTGTGTGTGTGTCTGTGTGTGTGTGTGTGTGTGTGTGCGTGCGTCCGTGCCCGTGCCCGTGCTCGTGTCCGTGTCCGTGTCCGTGTCCGTGTCCGTGTCCGTGTCCCCGTCCGTCCTTAGTGACCAGATGTGTCCGGTCGAGTTTCCTAAGTGGGACAGGGGCATTATACACTATTACCAGACTTTGGAATCTCAGAGCATCAAAGATGTATTAAAGAACCAAATGTGTTAACCTTGCTACTTCAATGGCACTTGGAATGGCAACAATTCATTCTCTTCATTAGATTAAGATAAGACATTGATACTGTAGGGATTATTTAGGAGGCATGGAACTATGTGGATATGGCAGGCATTATTTCAAATGAGAATCAGTCTTCTGGAAAATCTGTTGTAATGTTAATTGCAAGCAGTAATCCGTTTGAAATTAAAAGGACAGCTTTGTCTCCAGAGCACAGGCTAAAGGGCCTGTCCCACTTGGGCTTCATTTGCGCGTCATTTACGCGACAGGCCGGTAGTGACTGACGTGTGACGGTCGCGCGATTGTCGAACGCAAATCACGCATCATCATGCGTCATCATGCATCAGCATAGCTGTCTGGTGCGTGTGACGTCATTAGAATACCCTGCTTCCCTATTCTGCACCATGACCATCATGGAAGAAGTACAGATTTTATTGCTACAGCAACAACAGAAACTTCTGTTAGCAGCAGCCCTCATACTTACAGATCAGCCAGGCAGGAATACAACAAGAAAGGCTAGCAAGAAACCCAGGAAGAGGTCTGTGTGGACATGGTTAGAGGTTACATGACGCGTGCGACATCAGGACGTCAGCGTGCATAGCCAATGCGTCAGCGTGCGTAAGCGATACGTCAGGCAGGTGGCGCGCAAGGATTTCGGTACACTATGAAATCCTGGAGCGGCGCGCGATACTGCGCGCCACTACATGCGATTCCACGCGCACCATGCGCTATGCGCGTGTCACCCACGTGCCCTTCACATGTCACGACGCGTCGACCAATTTTCTACATGACGCGTAAATGAGGCGCAAATGACGCCCAAGTGGGACAGGCCCTTAATGACCCACAGCAGTGCATGGTCATGACCATGAGATGTTCTCATATGCATCATCCAATGTTAAAGCAATGAGGTAGGAGGTGGTTGTGTGGTTGGGGGGTTGGGGGTTTGGGGGAATTGGGGGGATTGGGGGGATATTAAATGGCCAACACAAATCAGGCATCAGACACCATCGGCTACATTACTTTGCGCCATTGTGACTGAGCTCAAGGATCCTTCCAGACAAGATTTATTTTGTCATGTAGCACATCAACTATGATCAGAGGCATGTCTGCTCTGCCAGTCAACAATTTGGACCTAGAGAGTCAGTCCTCACACCATTATCTTTGGATGTTTGGATTCTCTGTTTCTCTGTTCTAGAAGCTTTTGAATGGTTCATGTGAATCACTTTGTCTCAGATATTCAAGAATATTCAGAGGTGTGTTATCAGTTACAGGTGCTCAATCGTAAACATGTAATTAAATAAATTATCTGACAGCCACAAAATACTGAAGTAATCAATATCATTGCATCTATTGAAATTATATTGAGTCACCTGCCATTACCTTTGTTCTTGAAAGTATAAAAACCTGATGTACTTTGAATTCAGGGAGATTTCAAGACTTTTATATCCACCATGTTCAGTGTCTCCAGCGACTCAATTCACACTAACAATAATTATCAAATGTGATAGTTGCTTACTGAAATCGGCATCGATAATTCTCTGCAATTCACAAAGATTCTTAAATAAATTGTTAATGCAAGGCTTTAAGTGATCATAGAAGGAAACTATACTGGTCATTGAGTCTCTGCTGACTCTTTGTGCACAATCCTGTTAGACGTATACACTGACTCTTTCCCATAGCCCTACTAAATATCTATCCTCAGGTGCCTTTCCAGCTCACTCCCCTCTCCCCATCAACCCTCCTCCCTCTCCCCCTGAGAAGGACAGTGAGATACGGATCGTAGAAAGATGAGATAAAAAACTAAATACTGGAAATACCCAGCAATCCCACAGCATCTGCAGAAAGAGAAACAGACTCGACATTCTAGATTGATAATCTTCCAATAAACAATTACAGATCACAACCACTGTTTGCATATATGATATATGTAACTATATGTTACATTGGTTGTGAATAGTAATTGTTACAGTAAGGTTTTCACCCGATCAAATATTGTGCCGTATGAACTAATTTTTCTCTGGGCTGAAACAGTGTTTATAACAAAGTCATTCAAGAATCTGAACACAAATGGCAGTTCTTATGCCTTGTGTATATGTCCTGTATGCTTTGCACTGGACTTCATTAGAAGCTAAACTCCTTCCAAATGCACATTCTTTAAAACATAAAACAAACTTTTCCTTATATTCTCTTCTTAACTCTTTTTTATCAAAATGTTAAATTTGTGTTCCCAATCCTGGAAGAATCCACAAAAATATATATCCGTTTTTACACTAATTTCACTGAATCTTTGTAAATGTGATGTACCTTTAATCTTGGAAGAGGATATTCTCTCTGTATCAATGTGTATGCTCAGTTTATGATCCAATTCTTCTTGAAAATGATGCAGTGTGTCTACTTTGTGTTAATGTATTAGTTTGTACCATTGCCTTGAAGAAACCACATGCAAATATTTGCCTGCTATCTCGTTAATAAACCAGGAAATATTTTGGGATATAAATATCCCTTCCCAGTGCATTCATGAAAACATTACAATTTGGTGGAGGAAGGAACTGAAGATGCTGGTTTACATTGAAGATAAACACAAAATGTTGGAGGAACTCAACAGATCAGGCATCATCCCTGGAGGAAAGGAAAACGTCACCTATTACTTTTCTCAAGAGAAGCTGCCTGACCTGCTGAGTTATTACAATTTGATGTCTTGGGTGGAACTTTTCCTTCAAAACTGTTGGGAGGTACCAGTGTGTAAGTTTTAAGAGAATTTGTAGCAACATAACTGATTTTTCATTTGTGATTTCCAGCAATCAGGCAAAAGATGTCATGTTAGAGATGAATATAAATGGGAAGATTATTTTTATCCATAACTGGTGGAAATTATTGAAAGTTATGTGTGGAACAGACAACCAGAAGAAGGTTGTGAGCTAGTGAGAAACTTGTTACTCATTAAAGAACTTACCCTCACATTTCCTTTTAAGAATTTGCCTTACTTATTGTTTACATGTACACAGGTAGATACAATAAATCCATTGAGCACACAAGAATACAAGAATTCAAGGCATTCAAAAACACAAGAAAATAGTAGCAGGAATAGATAACCTGGCTCCTTAAGTCTCCCCCACCAGTTATGGCTGATCTGTCCCTGGTGCAACTCGTCTTCAAACTTGCAGGTCATGTCAAATCGGTGCACTGATGGGAATGGAAATAACTGCCTAAAATATGAGAGAGATTTGTTCACCAAGGATAATTGGTATATCTGCAGTCCATAGTTAGAGAGGTTTAAAAGTCCATTACGGAAGGGAGCAAAGTGTACTGACAGGATCAATTCAGTCAGCTGCAATTGTGGCAGTCGGCAACACCTTCCATAATTTTTTTCTGTTTTGGATAGCCAAATGTAAAAAGCACAGTCGTTGACGGAGTATTGCTTCCACATAATACAAAACCTTGGATTATAACAAGTGTGAGAAATTAATGCATTGAGCGTAAGAGATGCTGTTGTGCCATATTGTATCTGTTTACTAAGTTAATCTAACAAAATGATGTGTGGCACGCACATGTTATATCAGGGTATTTCCCACAGGTGCAGAGAGTACTCAAGCTTTAGGTTTTGGGAACTGAAAGCAGTGAAAGCAGTCAGCATAATCAACAAACACTCTCACCCCAGACATTCCCTCTTCTGCTCTCTCCCATCAGCCAGGTTATACAAAAGCTTAAAAGCATGTACTAGCAGATCCAGGTCTCTTCCCCTCTGTTACCAGGATCTTGAACGGACTTCTCATAAGTTAAGAATTAATTCCTGATCTTTCAATCGAATCTGTTATAGCCTTTTCTTTGTAACTATAATACCATATACTGCAATCTGTTTCCTTTCACTTTTACACTACTGTTGCACTTATGTATAGGTTTAATTGTAGTCATGTATGGTATGATTTCTATGAATAGCATTCAAAAACAATGTTTTCACTGTATCTTGGTACATGTAATGATTTTTAACCAATACAGATAACACTGTGGATACAGTATTTCAACTCAGTAAAGCAAGCCATCAGAATGGAAACTGACAGACAGAAAAGTGACCAGGTGGGTTAAACGTTAACGTTTCAAGTCAATGACTTTTCCTAAGAATTGGGAACATCTGGAAACAAGCATCTTTTAAACTTTAGAGAACATAGTGAACACCTGTCATTTGGGTGGAGAGCAAGAGAGATTGAATGGCAGAGATAAATAGATAGTGAACATTTGAAACAAAAATAGCAAATAGAAACTCTTGTCAGATGAGGCAGGATCTGTCAAGAAAGAAACAGATCCAATGTTCCAGGTCTTTGACCATCCCTGCTATAAAAAGGCAAATGCCTGGAATGCAATCCAACAACCCCACTCCCCAGACAGTGCCTGAACAGTCCCACCATTCTCTGCTCTTACACCAGAACAAGGAGAACTGTACATGCTCAGCCATGAACTGTACATGCTCAGCCAACAGATCATATTGAATGGCGGTGCTGGCTCAAAGGGCCGAATGGCCTACTCCTGCACCTATTGTCTATGTTTCTATGTACCCTTGCTCTTGATGGGGGGAATTGGGATGAACACAGGTGCAGAACATGGAATAGAAAGCTTGGTTAATTCTTGTGATTCAGAAGCCACAGTTAAGACAGAAGGAAGACCTATCATAAACATTGGTGTGGATCAGTGTTATGAACTGAACAGATGTGATGGAGTCTAAGCAACTGAGAGTTTGGAATAGAAACAGCATGGAAGGAGGGGGAGACAGGGAGGCAGTGTGAATCCATGGCTTTACAATGAATACAGGTAGTTCTACAGTCCTAATGCCTCAAGTTACTGAAAATCACATTATAGAAACAAATCTGTCAATGGGGAAAAAGGGATTAGGAGGCTAGAGTGTCTCGGAAAGTAAATTTTCCCAGAAGATTTTCAAGAATAAAATGACTTTTTAATAGCTTTAACTTTACTTTTATTACTGCAAGCTAAAAAATAATAAAAAGCGGTTGCATTGTTCAATAGAATATCATTGTACAAGTGTCACTAAAAGTGGAGGCACTAGGAATTGTAGACGAAGGTAGACAAAAATGCTGGAGAAACTCAGCGGGTGAGGCAGCATCTATGGAGCGAAGGAAATTGTAGATGTTGGTTTACAAAAATGGCACAAGTGCTGGAGTAACTCAGTGGGTAACGCAGCTTCTCTGGAGAACATAGGCGGGTGATATTTTGGTTCAGGGCCCTTCTTCCATCTGAATGTGCTGAGAATCCATCATTGTGGGGCAATGATGTTGAAATTTATCATGAACAATGTTTTGTCAACTATCCTCAATGATTGTGGTCTATGTGTCATGAAGCCGTGGATCCAATTACAGATGCAAATTCTGATTCTGGCTAGCATTGGTGTCTGTGGCACTGTGTATCAGTGGTTTGTCTCCTACCTTGCAGATAGGACATATTTTATACAGATTCAGAATTACCGGTCAGAAAGTTCCATATTCACCACGGAGTTCCACAGGGTTCAATGTTGGGGCCACTCCTGTTCATTATCTGCCTCCTCTCTCTTGGCAACATTTTTCGGCACCATGATATTTATTTTCATTGTTATGCTGATGATACACAGCTTTATGTGTCCACCAAGCCCACTTCTACTGTCCCCTCCAGTACTCTCACTGCCTGTCTCCATGATAAACAGATATTGATGACAAACAACTACCTAAAGCTCAACAGTAGTAAAACTGAGCTGCTCCTCATTGACTTTAAATCTACACTCTCAAAAAACAATATCTGTTCACTCCCCATCGCTGAAGCCATCATACCAGTCTCCACACAGGTTAAGAGCCTTGGTGTTATCTTGGACAGTACCCTTTCTTTCTCCAGTCATATAAACAATGTCTCCCGGATTGCCTTTTTCCATCTACGAAACATCTCCAGACTACGCCCTGCTTTAACACAACACTCCACAGAAGTTCTAGTCAATGCTTTGGTCACATCACGCATTGACTACTGCAATGCGCTCCCGGCAGGCATCTCCAACAAATCTATTCATCGACTTCAACTCATCCAGAACTCTGCAGCACGGATTATCTCACGCTCAAAGTCCACTGATCACGTCACACCCCTGCTGATTCAATTACACTGGCTTCCAGTGTCACAAAGGATTAACTTTAAAATTGTATTATTAACATTTAAAGCACTTCATAGCCTTTCCCCAGTTTATCTCACATACCTCCTTCAGACTAAACCCCCTCCCGCTCCCTGCGGTCTTCATCAGCAGGTCTACTGGCACTACCACCCATCAACCTCAGCACAATGGGTGCCAGGGCCTTCTCCCACGCTGCACCTAAACTTTGGAATTCACTACCCCGTCACATCCGCATACTGGACTCCATGACAGAATTCAAAACTGCTCTTAAAACCCATCTTTTTAAACTAGCTTACTCATTTTAACTGCAACAACTGTATCTTATTTTATATCAATCATAACTCGTTGAGCTATGCTTTCTTGCTTATTGTATGTTTTATTGTTGATTTTTTAATTACTGGTGCTTTGTTGCTTATTGTATGTTTATTACTGATATTATGTGATGTAAGGTGACCTTGAGTGTCTTGAAAGGCGGCATTAAAAAAATGTATTATTATTATTATTATTATTATTATTATTATTATTATTATTATTATTATTATTATTATTATTCCTAGCTCCAGGAATTTGGAGATGGTTTGGCTGGAATTATGTTGTTGAAGGCAGAGCTATCTCTATATTTATAAAACTCTGATCTTGGATGTGTATGTATTTGTGTGATGCTTGTGTGTGTTTCACATCTCCTCGAAAATACGACGCGCTAACGGTGAAATTTTTACATATTCCGATAATTTACGCCGTGGTCAAAATCTCCTTATCTGAAAATTTCATGCATATTTCTCGATTTATTATGAAAATGTTTACGAATTTCAAATAATTTGGAAAATAAACGAGATGGTCTCGCTGATGACATCACAATGGCCTGCTGCGCTATATTCCACGCGCATCGAGTGACATCACCCCCTCCCCCTCCCTCCCCCCAATTCTTCAAAAGACGCAGAAAGAACGAGCAAGTGGGCTCTGTACTGCAGCTCCCGAGCACTCCCAACACCAGGAGCACTCCCAAGTGCTCCGAGTGCTCCCGAGGTCCGAGCGCTGCACACTCGCGCCTTGGCTCAGGTTTCCCAAGAACTCCCGAGCTTTCTCTTGGCTCTCGGTCACCTCTTCTCTCTCTCTCCCCCCCGGGCACTCTTTCTTTTCTACCCCCGGGCTCTCTCTCCCCCCTCCCGGGCTCTCTCTCTTGTCCCCCCACCCTCGCCCCACGGCTCTCTCTCCCCACTGGGATCTCCAACTCACTCCCCCACCCCAGCTCTCCCCCCCCCCCCAGTCTCTCTCTCTCTCTTGCCCCCCCCCCCCACCCCTGACTCTCTCTCTCTCTCCCCCCGGGCTCTTTCTCTCCCACCCGGGATTTGTCCCTGCCCCCCGGGCTCACCACCCCCCCCCAGGCTCTCTCCCCCCCTAGGCTCTCTCTCTCTCTCTCCCCCCCCCCGGCTCTCTCTCCCCCCGGGCTCTCTCCCCCCTGCCTCTCTTTCACCACCCCACCCCACCAAGGCCTCTCTTCCACCACCGTCTTCCCCCACCTCTCCCCCACTCCTCCCCTCCCTCCCCCTTTCATCCGTGGTAGGAAAGCTATTGGAGAGGAATATTTGGGATAGGATTAACAATGTAGGATTAACTCCATTGCGAATTCCAAAAGAATGGGCAACTCTAATTCTTTCCAAATGTAGGGTCTCCGACATTTCTATAATCCACATTTTAATTGTGGGGGTTAAAGGACCTTTCCAAAATTTTAATATTAATTTTTTTCCAATTATTATACTATAATCAATAAATTTTCTTTGTTGTTGTAAATGTTTGATTTTGTTCTAATATTCCTAGTATTATAAATTTTTAATCAGGATCCAATTGAGTGTTGACAACTATAGATATTATTCTAAAAATGTCTGCCCATATTGTTTTAATTTTATACAATTCGCAAATGTATGAGTTAAAGGCCTGTCTCACGAGTCTGCGGTCATTGGCGGCGAAACAGGAACTATCTTCCGCTACTGGGCCGCCAGAGACCGCGGGCTCGGTCAAACGCACAATTCCGGGGCCGTGCGCCTTTGTTCCCAACACCGCACGGTGCTAAAAAAAAACCAACACTGTCCAAAAATATGTTCCTACCGCACAGCCGCCGCCAGTGAGGCACGAGTGCGGCACGGTCACCGCCACAGCCGCCGCCAGTGAGGCACGAGCGCCGTGAGTCGAACCTGCACCGCCACAGCCTCCGCCAGTGAGGCACGTGTGCGGCACGGCCGCCGCCAGTGAGGCACGTGTGCGGCACGGCCGCCGCCACAGCCGCCGCTAGTGAGGTACGTGTGCGGCACGGCCGCCGCCACAGCCCTGCGATCCGAAAGACGTCATCAGCCGAAACCGCAAGCTCGTTGAACCAGCCGTACTTGGCCCCCCGCGCAGCATCCGTGCGGCGCTCTCGTGGTTGCCGTGCGGTCCCCTCTTCCGGCGACGCCGCGCTTCACCGCCAACGACCGCAAACCCGTGGGACAGAGCCATTAGGTTAGCATCTAAATGTTGACATTTATCACAAATAGGGGAGATGTGTGGGAAGATTATATTTAGTTTTGTTTTAGAATAATGTAATCTTTGTAGTACTTTGAATTGTATTAGAGAGTGTCTGGCATTTATTGAACATTGATGTATATGTTGTAAACTTTCTTCCCAAGTATCTTTCGTTATTATTTGGTTTAGTTCCTTTTCCCATGTTTGCCTATATAAATCCGTCGATGGTATCTCACTATCTAATAAGGTGTTATATATATGAGATATTAATTTTTCTGTATTAGGGTGCTTATTCAAACAGTCATCAAGGATTTCTGGATCTCTAGTTCTAAAGTTTTGAGTATTTGCTTTAACATAATCTCTAAGTTGTAGATATCTGAAAAAATCATTTAAGTGGAGTCCATAAGTCTGTTGTAGCTCCTGAAATGAAAGAAAGGTGCCTTTCTTATAAAGTTGTCCCATCATTTTAATTCCATAATTTTTCCATTGTATGAAACCTTTATCTAACCTAGAAGGTTTAAATAAAGGGTTATTCACAATGGGAAGAAAGAGTGATAAATAATCCAATTTTAAGGTCTTTTTTAATTGTTTCCAAATTCGCATACCACTGTGTATTATAGGATTTTCCCTATAAATTTTTGTATTCAATTTCGAGGTAGCAAACAGTATCGAACCAATTTCAAAGGGTAAACAGTCTTCCTTTTCCATTTCTAACCAATCCGGTTGCTGATCTATTTCTTCCAACCAAAAGTTCATATTTTTAATGTTAACTGCCCAAAAATAAAACAAAAAATTTCGTAAAACTAAACCTCCATTTATTTTTGATTTGCACAGATGTTTTTTGCTTATCCTATGATTCTTATAATCCCAGATAAAATCAGTGATCTAATGTATATTCAGTAAAGGGGGAAAATTTAATTTAAATAATGATGCATATGTCTTAGTGACATAAATTCCTAGATATTTAAATTTTTCATTAACTATTTTAAACGGCCTTCTATATAATTAAAAGTCCAATCTTGACCACTTCCTGGTTGCGCTTTATATTGATTTTAGAAAAAACGCTACCACGTACGGCTGTGATTTTTGGCCATCTTACTCAGAGTCCCCCTCCGCTCATCAGGTGCTGAGGATTTTTCCCATCGATGAAAAATAAAAGAGTTATTAGTGTTTAAAAAATGTTGAGATTCTCTCTCCTGTCAATCATGCCATGAAGGCCACGCCCCTTCTGGTGGGAGGAGGGAGAGACTATCAAAACCCAGAAGTATGGGCGTGGCTCAGTCTCTGCAAGATGGAGAAGGGAGAGGTCCCGACTCGCTGTCTTTAGTGGCTTTGCACCCTGCTTGAAATGGTATGAAACTGCACTTGAATTTGGTGGCCTTGCACCCTGCTTGAAGTGGTAAGAAACTGCACTTCAATTTGGTGGCCTTGCACCCTGCATGAAATGGAATTTCAAGGAATAGCCGTGAGTCAACTGCCAGCCCACCAGCCGTGAGTGAGTGAGCTGCCAGCACAACAGGCTTGAGTGACAGAGCCGCCAGCCCAAGAATCAATTTGGCCCACAATGTCCATACTAGCCCTCTGGAAACCAGTCCCTTCAGCCCACAACACCTATACTAGCGCTCCAGAAAGCCCCCTCCCCCCCCCCCCCCCCCCCACTGGCCAACAATATTGGAATTGGTGGAGAGATGGAATATTCCGTTGGGGGACCAGCCATCCCGTGTGATGCTGGGACCCAACGGGTCCCACTTAGTCTAGTGTAGTTCTGTTTGCCTCATTACAGGAAGGATATGAAGGCTTTGGAGAGGGTACAGAAGAGGTTTACCAGAACGCTGCAGAATGCTGCCTGGATTAGCCATAAGGAGAGGTTGGACAAACTTGGATTGTTTTCTCTGCAGTAGCAGAGGCTGAGGGGAGATCTGATGGAAGTATATAAAATGTTATAGACTAGAGAACATAGCTTCAAGGTGAGAGGAGAAAGATTAAAGGAGATGTGCGGGGCAAGTTTTTACACAAAATATGAAGGGTAACTGGAACATGCTGCCTGGGATGGTAGTGGCGTCAGATACGATAATGGCACTTAAGAGGCTCTTAAATAGGCACATCGATGTGCAGGTAATCGAGGGATAAGGGTCATGTGCAGGCAGAGGAGATTAGTTTAACATGGCATCATTTTAGACTCTAGGCCGAAGGGCCTATTTCTGTGCTGTACTGGTCTATTTAATATTTTCTATCTTCTGTGATTTGTAATATTATAACTGTTTCTGAATTGGCTTTAAGAAAGGAAAGATGAATGATTTGATATTCCTGTTTACATGGTTTAAATATGAAATAGTGAGGGGTGATGAACATTATTCCAAAGCAAACCAAATATTGCATTCAACAGGTAACAAAGTAGTTTATTGCTGCTGCTTTATTGCATCTTCCCTTTTCTTGCTGGTTCAAGTAGGAAAGTTATACTTTTGCCTGTAATATTTATCTTCCAGAGAATTGTGGAGGGTGGAGAGGTAGCTGCAGGACATTCCTAGGAATATAATAATAATAATAATGGATTGGATTTATATAGCGCCTTTCTAATACTCAAGGCGCTTTACATCGCATTATTCATTCACTCCTCAGTCACACTCGGTGGTGGTGAGCTACTTCTGTAGCCACAGCTGCCCTGGGGCAGACTGACGGAAGCGTGGCTGCTAATCTGCGCCTACGGCCCCTCCGACCACCACCAATCACTCACACACATTCACACACATTCACACGCAGGCAAAGGTGGGTGAAGTGTCTTGCCCAAGGACACAACGACAGTATGCACTCCAAGCGGGATTCGAACCGGCTACCTTCCGGTTGCCAGCCGAACACTTAGCCCATTGCGCCATCTGTCGTCCACGTATAAGCTAGTATGATCCCCTGGTTATGGGAGCCCTGAGGGATGGTCATCTGTGGAGTCTCCAAGAAGTATTGAGCAGACAGGAATAGGCAGGCAGCAGTAACTGTACTTTCTAGTCGAGGGAAGTATACTGCTAGGGGTGCTATTTTGACACAGAGAGTGGTGAGTGTGGAATTCTCTGCCTCAGAGGGCAGTGGAGGCAGGTTCTCTGGATGCCTTCAAGAGAGAGCTAGATAGGGCTCTTAAAAATAGTGGAGTCCGGGGATATGGGGAGAAGGCAGGAACGGGGTACTGATTGGGGATGATCAGCCATGATCACATTGAATGGCGGTGCTGGCTCGAAGGACCGAATGGCCTACTCCTGCACCTATTGTCTATTGTCTGTTGACACAGAGGAAACCGCAACTACAGATAAGGGGCTGGAGGAAGAAACTGCTTTACTTCAAGTGGAGGTCATATGTTCTACCAGTGAAAGGAGATCTCCAGGGCATCTGTCGGGTTTTATTAGATTAAGAAGATTCACGTTGAAGGATGTTTGACAATGAATTAGCTTGGGGAATGGGGAGGGTGAAATTAAAATGTAAAATTAAATGTGGGCCTGCGTGGTAAATTTGCATGGCAGATTATGTTGTATTACTGCCTGATCTTTGGCAGATCACTTTTTGCTCTTGAGATTGTGGTTGGCAGACACATGCAGAGTAGGAGGCTTCATAAAACAATAAAACTATCAAAAATAAGTATACTTACCATCCTCCTTTTGTTAAGATGTAAGAAAGACGACGAATATGGCCATGGATCCATAAATGTAATAGGACAAGTCAAGAAGGCTCTAGGGTTCTTTTTGTTATTAGCAAACACATAGAATATAAGAACATGGAGTTTGGGCTGGTATTGTGTACATAACTGTGAGATCACATGTTGAGTACTGCAGACACTTTTGTGCACAACATCACAGACAAAGTTGGTTACAGCAGAAAGCATAATGAAGAGATTTATATGGTAGGAAGACACAAATGCTGGAGAAACTCAGCGGATGAGGCAGCATCCAAGCATCCAATGGAGCCAAGGAATAGGACGTTTTGGGCGAGACCCTTCTTCAGACTGATGTGGGGGTGGGGGGGGGCAGGAAGAAGAAGGGAAGAGGTGGAGACAGTAGGCTGTGGGAGAGCTGGGAAGCAGAGGGGAAGGATGGAGAAAGCAAGGACTACCTGAAATTGGAGAAGTCAATGTTCATACCGCTGGGGTGTAAACTACCCAAGCAAATTATGAGGTGCTGCTCCTCCAATTTAGGGTGGGACTCACTCTGGCCAGGGAGGAAGCCCAGGACCGAATGGTCGGATTCGGAATGGGAGGGGTAGTTGAAGTGCTGAGCCACTGAGAGATCAGGTTACTTAATGCGAACTGAGCGGAGGTGTTCAGCGAAGCGATTGCCAAGCCTGCGCTTGGTCTCACCAATGTGGAGCAGTTGACACCTTGAGCAGCGGATGCAATAGATGAGGTTGGAGGAGGTGCAGGTGAACCTCTGCCTCACCTGAAAAAATTGCTTGGTTCCTTGGATGTAGTCGAGGGGGAGGTAAAGCTACAAATGTAGCATTTCCTGCAGTTGCAAGGGAAAGTACCAGGGGAGGGGATGGTTTGGTGGGAAGGGACGAATTAACCAGGGATTTACGGAGGGAGCGGTCTCTGCAGAAAGCCGAAAGGGGAGGAGATGAGAAGATGTGGTCAGTGGTTGGATCCTGTTGGAGGTGGCAAAAATGTTGGAGGATTATCTGTTGTATGTGACGGCTGATGGGTTGAAGGTGAGGATAAGGGGGACTATGTCCTTGTTACGAGTGGGGGGATGGGGGAGTAAAAGCAGAGCTACGGGATATAGAGGAGACCCTGGTGAAAGCCTCATCTATAGTTGAAGAGGGAATACCCCGTTCCTTAAAAAACGAGGACATCTCCGATGCCCTGGTTTGGAACATCTCATCCTGGGTGCAGATGCAGTGTAGACGGAGGAATTGGGAGAAGGGGTTAGAGTCCTTACAGGAAGCAGGGTGAGTTTTATATGGCTGTTGCCTGGACTAGAAAATTGTAGCAATTGGAAAAGCCTGGATAAGCTTGGGTTATTTATTTTGGAACAGAAGGAGCTGAGGAGGTATTGAATTGATGTTTGTAAAATGACAAAGCGCTGAAACAGAATAAAGGGGAAAAATCTATTTCCCTTTGTAGATGAGTCACAACCTGCAGCTCACCCAGACTCCATAGTTTTTATTAATTAGTTGGAAATTAGAGTAGAGATAAGGAACATATTTTTCAATCAGAAGGAAGTGGAAGCCAGAACCCATTGCACAAAAAGATGGAAGAGATGGAAGCACATTTAAGCAGTGCTTGTTTGGTGCAAAGAGCTATGACCTGCAGCATTCTGGACCTAGTCAGGATAGTTCAGTTTGGATAGTTCTGTTTTAATCAAATAGCTTGCATATAGTATGATACGATTGACAGCAAGAACTTTGTAGTTAATTTAGAATAGTGATATTATACACTCTACTCGGTTTATTTGATACATTTTGACGTGTGCAATTAATATTGTTTAAACAAACTAGTATGGTAATGGATAACATGGCAAACAGCTTTATTAAATCTGGTAGATTTGATGCTATGTCATGTGATAGGAAATTCTTGTCATGGAACTAAGAAGTTGTTTGAACGTATATATAAACAAAGGTGATGTTGCCTTTGGCCTGTTTGATGTTGGTGTCAAAGATCTTAACAGAGAAGATACATTTAAATTTGCTGTTGCCATGACTTTGGAACAACATGGGATGTGGGAGTATTATTTTGTTTTCTATTAAGAACAGTTTGTGTC
The DNA here is from genome assembly GCA_038087875.1 of Malacoraja senta. Lineage (NCBI taxonomy): Eukaryota > Metazoa > Chordata > Chondrichthyes > Rajiformes > Rajidae > Malacoraja > Malacoraja senta. The sequence continues at coordinate 37,703,229 of CM075983.1, forward strand.
CTGGTTTGATTAAACAGACTTTGCTTTCAAACTGTAGTTGTGGCCAAGTGGTATCAAGGGCTATTGAGGACATTTACAATTGCTGTTGCTGAGAACAAAAGAAGGGTTCAAGAACTGGACACAAAATCCTGCAGTGTAGAAACAAGAATTGTTTAGTTTTGAGAAACTAAACTAAAACTAAACTAAACTGTACACTTGAATAGTGTAACCTGGTTGTTCTTGTTATTAAATGTATTATATATCAATTTTTGTGAACATATTGATTGGATCAGAAATGTATTGTATTGTAACATATATCTGTGTTTTGCAACATAGCCTCACTCTTAATTTATTTTATTATTACTTGTTTATTATTTTATATAATAATTATAATATTATTATAAAATTATTAAGTTTTCTATAATTCTGTTGTCAAATGAAAGTTGGCAGCCTAGAAATTACAAGGATAAGTTAGGCAAGCACCAAAAAGAGAAATCAGTGACAATGCAAAATGACAATAGAAAGAAGGACACTGTAGTTGGGAATTCCATTCAAACAAAGAGCTAATGGGATTGTACAGTGTCTGTGTCAAAGACAATAATGACAGCAAACTAATGGACTTCCAAGTAAAGATGTTGATTAACTATCGTATTGACATGCAAATTGATACTGCTGAAGACTTCAGTAATGAGTCAAGACAATTTGTTCAGCAAATTCCGCTGCACATTATTAACGGAAAGAACTGTCAGACTGAAAGACTACACTTTGAGATTTTTCAAGATTACAGAGTACAACATAACTAACAACAAGGACAGTTACTTTTCATTGTGAAAGGATCGATGAGAAGAACTTGCTGAGGTAACTCATGCGAGATTTGCAAAAAGTTGTCCATGTTGAGGCTTCAAAGTCATTCCTGGATGTATTGTTGGGAAGGTGTGAGGATATTGGTTTACAAAGGTATGGGAAATCACTATCGTGGGGTGGAAGATTGCAACCTTCACGTGGTCCACCCTGTTTCGACGAATGCAATCAACCCCGGCGTGCACAATCAAATAAGATCAAATAGAACAAGTTGTCCTACAACTTTAGGCTGTGCACGCCATACGCAAGAAGAAGAAGAAGAAGAAAATTATCACGTGTCCTATGAGGTTAAGAGAGGATATACATGCAATCTTGGGGAAATAATTAGGAGGGCAAAAGGAATTGGCCCTAGCAAACAGTATTTTTATAAAATATTTTTATATAATATAATTGAACAAGAGGGTAGCTAGGAAAAGAGTAGATACACTCAGGATCCAAAAGGGAAGTTGTTTTGTGGAGCTAGGAAACACATGTTGTGTCCTGAATGACTACCTCACATCAGTGTTCACCATGGAGAAGGATGAGGACAGAGTTAGGGGAGGTGTGAGCTGGCAGTGTAGAATGTGTGTATCTGGAATGAGGAAGTGTATGGTGCACATTAAGTTGAAAATATCCCATGGCTCTGATGAAATCTAGCACAGGGTGTTATAGAAAGCAAGGGGAGAAATTGTTGGGGTTCTAGTGAAGATCTTTGCATCATCCTCAGTCATGGATGAAGTACCAGAAGATTGAAGCATACCTGAAATAGTTTTCATATTTCAGAAGGTAAATATATATAACCCAATAAACTACAGGTTAGTGAGTCTTACACTAGTAGTAGGGAAATTATTGGAGAAAAAATTTAAGGAGATGGTGTATGATCACTTGGAAAGGCAAGGACTAATTGGGGGATTCAGCATGGTTTTGGGCATATGAAATCCTGCCTCACAAATTTTTGAAGAAATTACTTCGAAAATTGATAATGGTAAGGATGTAGACATGGTACACATGGACTCTAGTATGCTTTGACAAGGTCCTCCACAGTAGGCTGGTCCAGAAAGTTAGGGTACATGCAATCTAAGATATTTTGGCAAACCGGATACAAAATTGGTTTGGTGATGGGAAGCAAAGGCTAGTGATAGAAGGTTGTTCTTCTGATTTTAAGTCTGTAACCAGTGGTGTACCCCAGTAATTGGTGCTGGGACCTTTGTTGTTTGTCATAATGATTTGGACAAAGATGTCTTTGGTCTGAGAAGTTAGAATGCTGATGTCACAAAGATTGGTGGAATTATAGATAGGAAGTTTGCTCAAGATTGCAGGCCATATCTATTAGATGGAAAGTTGGGCAGAGTGGTGTCCGATGCAATTTAATAGTCTAAGCAATTGTGAGGTAATGCACGTAAGGTCTGAAGAAGGGTCTCAACCCGAAACGTCACCCATCCCTTCTCTCCAGAGATGCTGCCTGTCCAGATGAGTTACTCCAGCTTTTGTGTTTATCTAGGGTCTTCTACTACTGGTCAGTCATAAGCAATAAAAGGCAGGGACATTATAATTGTTGATGTACAGAGGGAACTTGGGTTGCAATTTCAAACTTCCTTGAAACATTGGTGACATTGAAGGCTAGCGTAGTGAGTAAGTCATTTAGCTTACTTGCTTTCATAAATTCTATGACCAAGGAACCAACAGAATCAAAATGGAAAAGGAACAGTTTGATTGCAGGGACCGTGGAAGGAAAGAAAAGGAAAAGAAAATGTCATACATCATTATGCACAGAATATGCGGCGTCCTTGTGAGTGTTCGTGTTGTAATCCTAGTCAATCCAGAGCCATGTAGTATGTCTGCTTTATTTCATTATATTAATGGTTGACAGCCTGACATATGAGTTTTTGTTGTCCAAGTGGTCCAGAGCAGAGTGGAGAGCCAGTGAGATCACATCCACCATTGATCTGTTGTGGCATTAAGAGAACTGCAGTGGGTCAAGGTTCTTGTTGAGGTAGTAGTTGATATGCGCCATAATCAACCTTTCAAAGCACTTCATCACCATAGACGTTAGTGCCACTGGTCGATAGTCGTTGAGGCACATCACCTTGCTCTTCTTGGGCACTGGTATTATTGATACCCTTTTAAAGCAGGTGGGAACCTCAGACCTCAAAAGTGAGAGGTTGAAAATGTCCATTAAAAACTCCAGCCAGTTGATGCGCACAGGTTTTTAGAACAGGGCCGGGTATACCATCAGGTCCAGGTGCTTTCGGAGGGTTCACCCCCCTGAAGGATCTTCTGACGTCGGCCTCTGTGACTGTGATTGAAATCCCATCACGGTGAATGGGGACTCGGGAAGGCACATCAGTATTCTCCCTATCAAAGCGTGCGTAAAACGCATTGAGCTCGTCAGGGAGTGGTGCTTCGCTGACTATTGAGCTGCCTCCTGATTTTGCCTTGTAGGAGGTGATGGCATTCAAGCCCTGCCACAGTTGCCGAACCTCTGTCTCATCCTCCAGCTTGGAGCAGAAGTCCCTTTTGGCCTTTTCGATGGCCAGGTCGTATCTGGACCTCTTGTAGACCTCTGTATCTCCAGACCTGAATGCCCGGGATCTGGACTGCAGAAGAGTGCAGAACTCCTGGTTCATCCAAGGCTTCTGGTTAGGAATCACTCGGAAGGTGTTTGTTGGGATGCAGCCCTCCACACATTTCTTTATGAAGTCTGTAACGACTGTGGCATATTCATTCAGATCCATTGCCGAGTCCCTGAACATTGCCCAGTCTACAGACGCCAAACAGTCCTGGAGTTGTTCCTCTGCCCCCCTTTCTTCAGGTTGGCTTTGTTGAAGTGCCCGGCTATGGTGGTAAACTCCTCAGGGTAAGCCGTCTCGTGCTTGTTGACCACGGCGTGCAGCTCCACCAGTGCCAGATGGACATCAGCCTGGGGTGGGATTTAGTCCGCGGTCAGGATGATGGAGGTGAATTACCTCAGTAAGTAGAAAGGACGGCACTTCACAGCCAGTTGTTCCAGGTGTGGAGAGCAGGAGTTGGATAGGACTGCCATGTCTGAACATCACGCAGAGTTGACCATGAGGCAGATGGCCCCGCCTCTCCCTTTCCCAGATGACAGTGTACAGTCCATACGATGGATGGAGAAACCTTCAGGCTGGACTGCTGAGTCTGGAGAGCTGGGGGTGAGCCATGTCTCTGTGAAACAGAACTCAGAGCATTCCCTCAGCTCCCTTTGGTAAAGCACCCTTGCCCTTAAGTCCTCGACTTTGTTTTCAAGGGACTATACATTGGCCAGTAGGATGGTAGGGAGAGGGGGTCAAAGTCCCCTGCGCTTCGGTCTGACCTGAAGTCCTGCCCGTTGGCCACGTTTCCAGACATAATGGAGGCCTCTCTGTTGTATTCAGGTACTGTGTTTACTGTACCTGCTGTTTCTGCGAACTTGCAGTACAGTCGGGTCGGGTGTTCTCCAGCTACCGAGGGATCGTTGACAGTCGGGGGCTCCCGCAGCTGTGGGAGATCGCGATATCGCTAGTGCATTCAAGTGCCCTAGCAGCTTGTCCGTTACGGTGCCGATTTCTGCCGTTTCTCCGATCCAGGTGAGTTGAGTGAAGCTATAAGTAATTCTCTTTTGTTGAGCTGCTGGCAAAATGTTGCCACAGGCAGGTGCCTTCTTTCTCTGTGGCAGCCAATGAATCTTTAAATGTGCTGCTTCACCTGCCACGCCTGTAACATTATATCCTGCACAAACACAAGTTCTCATGCACAATGGAGTGGGGTTTTCATCATTACAATAAATTGTTCTAAGCCGTTTCTCTGCACACATTTCCACTACAGACCAAGCAGAGGGGTAAAAATATCTTGTGGGCCCTGGTAAAATGTTTGAAAGGCCAAATGGGATGGATTAGGGTGTATTAGCAAGGAGAGTATAGACGGACAGAATGTTTTCTCAGGAACACTGGAACGTCAGAAGTTGAGGGGGGATGTGATAGTATGTAAAACCATGAGAGGCTTTGATAGGGTAGACCGTCAGGGTGGAAATGTCAAAGACTAGATGGCATAGTTTTAAGGTTGAGAGGGAATGTTTAAAGGATACTAGACTAAGTGGGACCCTTTGGGCCCCATGTTCACATGGGAGGGCTGGTCCCCAACACAATATTCCACCTCTCCACCAATTCCAATATTGGTGGCAGGGGGGGGGGGGCTTTCTGGAGCGCTAGTATGTTGTGGGCCGAAGGGACTGGTTTCCAGAGGGCTAGTATGGACATTGTGGGTCGAATGGATTGGGATGGCACTAAGTCACTCAGGCCTGGTAGGCTGGCAGCTCAGTCACACAGGCCTGGTGGGCTGGCAGCTCAGTCACTCAGGCCTGGTGGGCTGGCAGCTCAGTCATTCAGGGCTGGTGGGCTGGCAGCTCAGTCACTCAGGGCTGGTAGCTCAGTCACTCAGGGCTGGTAGGCTGTCAGCTCAGTCACTCAGGGCTGGTGGGCTGGCAGCTCAGTCACTCAGAGCTGGCAGTTCACACATGGCTATTCCCTAAAATTCCATTTCAAGCAGAGTGCAGGCCACCAAATTCAATTTCATAGCATTTCAAGTAGAGTGCAGGCCACCAAATTCAATTTCATAGCATTTCAAGCAGAGTGCAGGCCACCAAATTCAATTTCATAGCATTTCAAGCAGAGTGCAGGCCACCAAATTCAATTTCATACCATTTCAAGCAGAGTGCAGGCCACCAAATTCAATTTCATAGCATTTCAAGCAGAGTGCAGGCCACCAAATTCAATTTCGTAGCATTTCAAGCAGAGTGCAGGCCACCAAATTAAATTTCATAGCATTTCAAGCAGAGTTCAGGCTACCAAATTAAATTTCATAGCATTTCAACCAGAGTGCAGGCCACCAAATTCAATTTCATAGCATTTCAAGCAGAGTGCAGGCCACCATATTCAATTTCATAGCATTTCAAGCAGAGTGCAAACCACCAAATTCAATTTCATAGCATTTCAAGCAGAGTGCAGGCCACCAAATTCCATTTCACATCATTTCAAGCCGTGTGCAGGCCACCAATTCAATTTCATAGCATTTCAAGCAGAGTGCAGGCCACCAAATTCAATTTCATAGCATTTCAATCAGAGTGCAGGCCACCAAATTCAATTTCATAGCATTTCAAGCAGAGTGCAGGCCACCAAATTCAATTTCATAGCATTTCAAACAGGGTGCAGTCCACCAAATTGCCAAACAACTCATTGCATTGTCATTAAGGGCTAACAAATCATTTATTGCAAGTACATTGCGGACTCACAGTTCAGTTGATTCACAGCTTAGAATCACAGTTGTACACTCTCCCTCGCTATCTTCCAGAATGACTCTCACGTCCAGGCATCCAGGGTTTTATAGTCCTGCCCCCCCTGGAAGGGGCGTTACCTTAATCTTGGTGATTGACAGGCGAGAGGACCAATCAGCTGATCTCAAGATTTTTAAAACACTCATAACTTTTTTAGTTTTCAATGATCGGAAAAATCCTTGAGGCCGCCTCAGCGGAGGATGACTGTGCGTAAGATGGCCAAACATCATAGCAATATATGGTAGCATGTTTTCTAAAATCAATATTCAGCGCAGACAGTAAGTGGTCAAGATGAGACTATTAGTTATATAGATGTGTGGGGCAATTTTATTTTTACATTGAGTAAGTAAGTAAGTAAGTGATTTTTATTTATATAGCTCTTTTAAATCAAATCACGTTGAAGCCAAAGTGCTTTACAGAGAAGAAATTAGATTAACATACATCCATATAAATATATTTTTTAAAGACACAATACACTATAGGATTCAACATGAACATCCCCCCACAGCAGAATCAACACTTTCCACTGTGAAGGAAGGCTCCAAAAAGTCCAGTCCTCCTCCTCCTAGTCCACCCGAGGTCGGGGCCAATTTGAGTCCTCCGCAGCCAGTCGCCGCAACAGCGGCCAGATGTTATAGGCCCTCTTGCCGGGAAGCTGGAACTCCAACATCGGGTGAACACTCCTCAGCGGCTTGGAGTATCTGGATCAGCCGCTTCCTCCTCGGAGACCGCGGCTCCCGAAGTCAACAGGCCGCGCTGGTCGGAGCTCCGACTGGTGATCTCGGCGAGAGATCCCAGGCTCCGCGGTGTATTAAATACAGCGCCGCCTGCGGCTGGACGTCCGCAGCCACAGCTTCTCGGATGTTGGAGTCAGCGGTCACAGCACTCCGGAGCTTACCACATGGCGACCCGGGTAAGGCATCGCCCGCTCCGTGATGGTGTCCCAGCACTGTGCTGCTGCCAAAGCTGTAGAAATGCCGCTCCAGTCCCAATGGTAGGCCGCACGGAGAGGACGAAGATGCGACTCAGAAGAAAACCGCATCTCCGACCAGGCAGGAATGAGAAAATACAGTTTCCCCCTTCACCCCCCCCGCCACCCGCCACATAAAAAGACTAGACCACTAGAGGGTGGTGGGTGCCTGGATTGTGCTTTGGCAGGGGTGATGGTGGAAGCAAATTACGATATTGGCAGTTAAGAGTCTTTAAGATAGACATTTGGATATGCAGGGAATGGAAGGAGATGGATTATGTGCAAGCAGATTAAGTTGGTCTTGGCATCATGTTTGGCACAGACATTGTTCCTATGCTGTACTCTTCTATGCTTGCCCATTGGTTAATTCATCTGAAAAGCAATTAAGACCTTGCAGAGAGAGAAGGGCATTATTTAGCTTCTGGCTGGTTCATATCTGTGATTGGGTGCTGGGACATGGGCATGGATTGTATTCATCTTGAGGTTGAACCACTACCATGGAGTATGGAGTACAATTTTGGTCGCCTAATTATAGGAAGGATGTCAACAAAATAGAGAGAGTACAGAGGAGATTTACTAGAATGTTGCCTGGGTTTCAGCAACTAAGTTACAGAGAAAGGTTGAACAAGTTAGGTCTTTAATCTTTGGAGCGCAGAAGGTTAAGAGGGGACTTGATAGAGGTCTTTAAAATTATGAGCGGGTTAGACAGAGTGGACGTGGATAAGCTTTTCCCATTGAGAGTAGGGAAGATTCAAACAAGGGGACATGACTTGAGAATTAAGGGACAGAAGTTTAGGGGGAACATTAGGGGGAACTTCTTTACTCAGAGAGTGGTAGCTGTGTGGAATGAGCTTCCAGTGGAAGTGGTGGAGGCAGGTTCGATGTTATCCTTTAAAAATAGATTGGATGGGTATATGGACGGGAAAGGAATGGAGGGTTATGGTCTGAGTGCAGATAGATGGGACTAGGGGGAAGTATTTTATTTTTAATTAAAAAAAATAAAAATAAATAAAAAAAAAAAAAATTTAAATGTTCAGCACGGACTTGAAGGGCCGAGATGGCCTGTTTCCGTGCTGTTATGGTTATATGGTTATATGGTTATGGTTATGCTTTGCTATAACCGCTGTTGAGTTCACTGTGCTGGACTCCATGGGCGGACCCAGCTTAGGCATTCTCATCGAAATTACACTGAAGCAAACCTTGTGTGATATGTCATTGAATTCTGCTGCTTACATCCATCAGTTTGTTATATGAATAGATAACCCGAAGGAAAATTTGATGATCCATATAAATTCCATATATAACAAAATCTCTCAATTTTCATTTCTTATTGGTCTTACTTTCAATTCCACAGGTGTGCCACACACACCATTGCCTTTTTATTTCTTAATTTGAACATTGCTGGCAAGGTCCTCATTTACCAGCCTGGAGAAGATGGTAGTGAACCCACTTAACAAATTATGCATTCTTTCTGGTGATGCTATTTCCACCGGTGACATTCCTTTCAAAGCCTATCAATGTATTTTTTAAATGAGAAAATAGAATTTATTGTGGAATATAAAGTTTGCATAGGTTCTTTCTATTATCAAACTCCTCAAAGCTGGTATACATGTACAAATATGAATCAAAAAAAGATGAATGAATGTTGACCATTATCTCAAGGGAGCGGTAATATAAGGGAAAAAAAGACAGCATTCCATTTCAGGAACCTGCACTGTGGCTCAGATTGATCAGATTAATAAAAAGATTATTAAATGATGGATTGTGTAAAGTTTGCTTTGGTTCCCTTGGGTTTAGACAGCTGATTGGTGGTTTAATTGAGATAGTTAAGCTGTTTAAAAGCTTCAATAGAGCAGATATTAGAATCTGTTTCTGATAATGCAGCCAGAATAAGCTGACACAATGTGGGGGGAAACAGCGGTAAGACCAGGAAGCAGTTTCCTTATCCACACAAAAAAATGGAAGAAACCTGGAATGCTTTTGATGAAAGGGCTGTGGATGCTGCCCCAGAGCATTGATGTAGATCAAGCTTTCTAACATAAAAGGTATAATTGCAAGGAATGAGCCAAATGCTGCCCAATCAGAACATCAAAAGAATTATATCCACTAATTAGCATGCCCAATGCATTAATAAAGAAAGGTGGAGGATCTTGTTTCATAAGGAGACAGGGGTGAACACGTTCCCCTTGCAAAGATTTCGAAATATTTCTAAAATACCCTGTTCATTGATTCCTGAAAAATAAAGATGTATTATGTTCCTTCTCCATTTCAGGCATCTTGTTAAAAAGTTCTATATTTGTCCATGATTTTTAACCAAACTGTTGACTTGAAACTGCATATGTAAATTGAGGCATGTTTTTCTTTTATCTCAGCCAGTTCAATGCTGAAACCTATGTGCATTAAAATGCAGTAGCAGAATAGCATTACGAATTCTTGGATTACCCAGAAATTACAATGGACAAACTCATCTACATGTTTGGGGAATATTTTCCCATGCATTTAGTTTAATTTTGTTTAGAGATACAGCATAGAAACAGGTCCTTCGGCCAATCAAGTCCACGCTGACTAGCGATCCCCGCATACTAACACATTAGGTACAATTTTTACCAAAACCAATTAACCTACAAACCTGTACGTCTTTAGAGTGTGGGAAGAAACCGGAGCTCCTGGAGAAAACCCATACAAATCACGGGGAGAATGTACAAAGTCCGTACCGACAGCACCCGTAGTCAGGATCGAACCCGGGACTCTGGTGCTGTAACGCAGCAACTCTACCGCTGACCCACCATGCCGCCAGCACTCAAGAGAAAGTAAAGTCTCTCTCGTTAAAACTGACCTAATGGCCAGAGCCAAAGAGCAGGCAGCATAAAGAAGTGTGTGTGTTGATTGGCAACATATCTCAAAGAGGAGCTCTTCAGTGGGAGTCTGACCTCTAGTTAACACAGTTTGGATCCAAAACACTTCTTATGCCACAAATTGGTACACAATAAACTCAATCTGTACAGTTAGCAAACTGAGTGGTTTAGCACCAAATTTATCCCTGTGAAACTGATGCAATACAAGGAAAATTCCACCAAGCATGAACTATTGTTTGTTCTTGCCATGAGGAGATGTTGATGAGGAGATGTTAATGCGAGTGAAGCTGAAACCTCTGCAGCTGTAATACCAACTTTTTTGTAAAAGTATTTAAATAAGGGGGCAGATTATTTGAACAAGGAGGCAGTTTATTATCTCAATGGTGTCAGATTAGGAAAAAGGGAAATACAACGAGACCTGGGTGTCCTTGTACACCAGTCACTGAAAGTAAACGTGCAGGTACAGCAGGCAATGAAGAAAGCTAATAGAATGTTGGCCTTCATAACGAGAGGATTTGAGTATATGAATAAAGATGTCCTTCTGCAGTTGTACAGGGCCCTGGTGAGACCACATCTGGAGTATTGTGTGCAGTTTGGGTCTCCTAATTTGAGGAAGGACATCCTTGCTATTGAGGCAGTGCGGCGTAGGTCGAGATGGCGGGACTGTCATATGAGGAAAAAGTGGAATTCACTGGAATTTAGAAGGATTAGAGGGGATCTTATAGAAAAGTATAACATTATAAAAGGACTGGACAAGCTAGATGCAGGAAAAATGTTCCCAATGATGGGGGAGTCCAGAACCAGGAGCCAAAGCCTAAGTATAAAGGGGAGGCCATTTAAAACTGAGATGAGAAAAAACCTTTTCACCCAGAGAGTTGTGAATTTGTGGAATTCTCTGCCACAGAGGGCAGTGGAGGCCAATTCACTGGATAGATTTAAAAGAGAGGTAAGGGCCTGTCCCACTGACGTGTCCTTGGCACGCAAATTACGCGACCTCGTGGTCACGTTGAGCCGCGACGGTCCCGCGAAGGTCGCGCGCGACTTCATTCGAACGCACAACCGTCTGGAGCGCGTGACGTCATTTGAAGATGGACACAAAATGCAAGAGTGACTCAGCGGCACCGCCAGCATCTCTGGAGAGGAGCAATGGGTGACGTTTCATGTCGAGACTTTTCTTCAGTCTGAAAAGAAGGGTCTTGACCCGAAACGTCACCCATTGCTTCTCTCCAGAGATGCTGCCGATCCCGCTGAGTTACTCCAGCATTTTGTGTCTATCTTCAATTTTCTTGGACCCGCTCTGGGAGTAGAAGTGGGGGCGGATCCGGACCGCAACGGCCGTGAGCTCCAGGGCGAGTTCGGCGATCGTTTGCCTGCTTCTGCTGCTGTTGGAGGTGAGATGTTGCATCGCGCCAGGGTCTTGGGCCTGTCCCACTTTGGCCGTCAGTTTCGTGACAGGCCGTTGGCGCGCGAAGATTTCGTTCGCTACAAAAATTTCGGAGCCCCGCACGATGTCGCGCACAACTACATACCCCTCTGCATTTCTCAGTGGGACCGGCCCTGCGCGGCCATACGATGCCCGTGCGCCTCAACGCGACCACGAGGTCGCATAATTTGCGTGCCAAGGACACGTAAGTGGGACAGGCACTTTAGATAGAGCTCTAGGGGCTAGCGGAATCAAGGGATATGGGGAGAAGGCAGGCACAGGTTACTGATTGTGGATGATCAGCCATGATCACAATGAATGGGTGCGCAGGCTCGAAGGGCCAAATGGCCTCCTCCTGCACCTATTTTCTATGTTTCTATGTATTCACCATTAGCAACTGAACATATCATCACCACCTGCAAATTACAAGTAATAATAAGTAACTGTCTTCCGTTAGATTTATGTAAACAAATTAATCTGTCGATGTATATGGTTGAGAGGGCTATTTCATTTTTCACTACATATTCCGGGCCAATCTGAGTTGCCTTTTTGCAGCTATTCATTGGCTTTTATTTGGTACAGTCAGATCACTTTATCACACAGTTCAAGGCCAGAGTTGGTGGGTGTAGTCAAAACAAATAATTATATTCTGCTGCAAGGATGATTTCATCAAGACTTGATTTAAACAAAATTAAACAGGCAGACTGAAAAAGTAACACTTTCCCATGGAATAATTTTGCAGATCTTCACTGTGAAGATGTTTATATTTATAAATATTACTCACCTTCATGAATCAGATTAGGGGTATCTGATTTAATTGAAAGCTTAAAGGGCCTGTCCCACTTGGCGATTTTTTCGTCGACTATCGGCATCATTGACTGACATATCAGGTCACTGAAAAAGTCACGGCGTGATGCGGCGTGACGCTGCGTGACGCGGTGTGATGACGTATTGACACCCGGTGTCTCCTCAAGTGTCACAACATTTGTTTTGTCGCCGCTGGATTTTGAAATGTTCACAATCTTTCAGCGACCCTCATACATCAGTCAATGACGCTGGCAGTCGCCGAAAAAATCGCCAAATGGGACAGGCCCTTATCAAAATATAACTCTAAACATTCCTATTTATTTTATGACGGTATATCACATTACAAACTTTCATTCTTTTAAATTCAGTTTGTGTACAGTGAAACATGTTCCATGTATTTTGTGTTTTATTACTGTTGGCAGATCAATTTCACTCCTAGGATAAATAAAGTTCTATCGTATCGTATCGTATCATATCGTATCGTAAAATAGACTGCTTCATCATTTTGGGTAAGAAGAAACTGCAGATGCTGGTTTAAACCAAAGATAGACACAAAAAGCTGGAGTAACTCAGCGGGACAGGCAGCATCTCTGGAGAGAAGGAATGGGTGATGTTTCGGGTCGAGACCCTTCTTCAGACTGGTTATGGATAAGGGAAATGAGAGATATAGACGGTGATGTGGAGAGATAAAGAACAATGAATGAAAGACATGCCACTGGGCTGTAAGCTGCCCAAGCAAAATATGCAACTACAGAAGATGTGCTATACCTCCTCCCTCGACTCTGTCCAGGGACCCCGACAGTCCTTTCAGGTTAGGCAGAGGTTCACTTGCACCTCCTCCAACCTCATCTACTGTATCCGTTGTTCAAGATGTGGACTCTTATACATCGGCGAGACCATAAGTAGATTGGGCGATCGTTTCGCGGAACACCTTCGCTCAGCCCGTGTGAACCAACCTGATTTCCCGGTTGCTGGACACTTTAATTATCCTTCTTGTTCCTACACAGACCTTTCTGTCCTCGGTCTCCTCCATTGAACACAGGCTAAACGCAAATTGGAGGAACAGCATCTTATATTTCGCTTGTGCAGCTTACAGCCCAGTGGTATGAATATTGATTTTTCTCACTTCAGGTAGCCCCGGCATTCCTTCTCTCTCTATCCCTCCCCCACCCAAGTCGCACTAGCTTCTCATTTTCACCCCACAAACAGCTTACAATGGCCTGTTTATTTTATCATTGTTACTTTTTTGCATATGTTTAATTCGTTGTTCTTTATCTCTCCACATCACCGTCTATATCTCTTGCTTCCCTTATCCCTAACCAGTCTGATGAAGAGTCTCAACCCGAAAAGTCACCCATTCCTTCTCTCCAGAGATATTGCCTGTCCCGCTGAGCTACACCAGCTTTTCGTGTCTGTCATAATTTTGGGTGTTGGTTTTAAAATGAAGTCTAATCATGTTTTGCTTCTTTATCATATAGTTTGTCCCATTGAGGGATTCTTATTAAATACTCAAGTTATTGATCATCATAATCAATACATATTGCAATCTCTTTAAAAATTATTGAAACATACCTCTTCTAATATATCCTTTCGCTCTATCAACATTTTGCTTTATGTTAGTGACATTGTAGAGGGGGGGCGGGACCTCTTCAGGTTTTGTGGGAGAGGGGAAGAAAGCTGGAAGAAAGGAGAGGCAGTAAGAAGTGTAACAGGCAATAGATGAACACAGGCGGGGGGGAGGAGGGGGGGAGGAGGGGGGGAGGGGGGAGGTTGTTAAGCAGTTGATTGGACAAATGCCAGAGATGAAAAGAATTGAAGGTGTGAGACAAAAGGATTGAAGAGTCACAAATTGTGAAGCCAGAGGAAGAAATTTAGGTGGGGGTGGGTGGAGGGTTTAAGCTTTATTTTGTCATTAAACTGACCTATAAATGCCCTGGAAGTGATTGATGGTGACACTGGGGTCTTGAAGTATAAATGCCCATGCATCATTTGAGCTGTTTCCAACCCTTCTCCCTCAGTGTAAATAGCTTGCTGTCAATTTCCATAAACACTGTCTCCTACAAACTGAAATTACATCTTTTATTCTGAATCATTAAGTTAATAAATCACAGGTCTTAAAATTGCAAATGACGAAATTAATTTGCTTCTGAATATCTCAGCGTATGCCCAACACGTGTCCTGTTAGCATAAAAACTTTGTGATATCCATACCATACTACTACGTATGTAGGGGCCAAACTACCAACCACATTCATGCTCACAAGGATGACTGACAATAGCAGAAATAAAAGAAACACGCCTAATGTTCAAGTGGTCTTTTTCAATAAATATACTGGAGATGCTGGTTTGAAAGAATATAGGAGTGATTTTGAAGTAACTTGGCTGGGAGAAAACTAGTGCCTCCTGTTTTACACACCAATCATAAAATGAAAAAGAACAGAAGGTGCCATTCTCCACATTCTTGCACATGCTGTGCCTTTGAAAGAGCTATCTTTTTCATCTCTCCCTGCTCATCTGTCACAGCAAATATTTCCACTTCAAGATACATCCAATTACCTTCTGCAAGTTACTATTGACTCTGATTCCATCACCACTTTGGGCAATGCATTCCTAATCATAAAAATCTGTTACAATTTTAAATCCTTATTTCTTCCTGGTTCTTTTACTAATGGAAAGTAAAATCGAGCAGTGAAGTTACATTTTTATGGAATCTTAGTGTTGTGTCAAAGAGATGTGCAGAGTGGAAACAGGCCTTTCAGCCTGATTCGTCCTTGCCGAATAGATGCCTATCTAAACTAATCCCATTTTCCTGAATGTTCCCAAAAGTCTCTATTTCTTGCACATCCACGTACTTGTTCAAATCGGTTTCAAAACACTATGATTATACCTGCCTCTAGCACTTTCCTCTGGCAGCTTGTTCCACACATCATAACTGAAGCAGGATAATCCCATTCAGTAATTTGTTGGTCTGAAGAAACAAATGAGATCATTTGCGATATTCCATATTCAAGGACTCTGGGGCTAACCTTAGCCACTTTAAATTCAACACTTCCAGCTGCCTCGGAAACACAATCAAGGACCTTTCCCACCCCAGTCATTCTTTCTTCAGGCAAAAGGTACAGAAGCTTGAAAGCGCGCACCACCAGACACAGTTTGTCCCACTTATAAGATATTGTTTTTCCCTCTAGCAGCTGCTCCCATATCTACTTTTGCCAGAAGATAGACACAAAATTCTGGAGTAAATCAGCACTCCAGCATTGTGTGTCTATATTTGGTATAAACCAGTGTTTGCAGCTCCTTCCAATTACTTCTGCCAGGACCTGTCTTATCCCATTGAGGTCAGCCTTCCCCAATTTAAGACCTTCCCCTTTTCCACAACTATCTGAAAACTTACTGTCACTTAGTCACTGTTCACATAGGCCTCCTCTATTGACACTTCCACCACTTGCTCCTTGGCATTCCCTAAAGTAAGTTTGAGTAAGATTAAAAATAATAATCTGCATTCCCTGTACTTCAAAATTCCCTGTACACAATGACTGTACTTCAAAAGTACTAAATTGGTTGTAGAGTTATTTGGGACATCCCCAAGAAATGAAAGCTGCAATGTAAACAAAGTCTTTGGCATAATTTCTTTGATTCCATTGAAGTAGGTACTCCATGCAACATGTACAGTACTGAGCTATGAGCATGATATAATATCAGTTGCATGATGTGCCTCCTTCAAAGGAATTGAATTTCAGACAACGTACAGCAGTTTTTAACATCAGCAATTCAGGATAAATTTCTGTATTTAACCCTGACTAATATTAGCCTAAATGGGAAATATATCCAGAGACCAGAGTTCAATCTTGACCTTGGCTGTTGTCTGTATGGAGTTTGCATGTTCTCCCTGTGACTGCGTGGGTTTTCGCTGGGTATTCAGTTTCCTCCTACATCCTAAAGACGCATGGGTCTGTAGGTTAATTTGCCTCTGTAAATTGCCCCGAGTGTGTTGGATGAGAATAATATAGAACTAGTGTAAACGGGTGATTGATGGCTAGCATGGACTCGGTTTGGACCGAATGGCCTGTTTCCAAGCGATATCTTTCAATCAATCAATACCCCTTGCTGCAAACACATAATCACTGTATATAGTTCTAAACATCATCTGTGTACTTAATGATGGTGAACAGAATATCAAATTCCCTAGGAACTATATTGTCAAGTGAGGATATGGGCCCAGAGATCAGGATGCACAATTAACCTCTGCCTATTGATTGAATACAAGCTGCATGCTATTTTTGCAGTGCCTGCAGATTAGCAAGTTTGCCAGAACTGTGTGCATTGGTCACTGGCTCCAGGAGTCAGGAAGCATGATATCACAATACCCAAAAGCCACTTAAATCTAAGATGAACTGTTTAAACAAGTTACTCTGGACCTTGATGAAGGCACTTGTTAAAGTTCAAACACTATGGAAGGATCACAGAACACAGCAACAGTAAGAGAAATAAACAATCAATGGACATTTGAGTCTTTACTGGTGATGCTGACAGCGGTCCATCCAATCACTGGACAGCTGTGCAAGGTAAAGTGAAGACATGTGCTGGAGCATGGAGATGGACAGCTGTGCAAGGTAAAGTGAAGACATGTGCTGGAGCATGGAGATGGACAGCTGTGCAAGGTAAAGTGAGGACACGTGCTGGAGCATGGAGATGGACAGCTGTGCAAGGTAAAGTGAGGACATGTGCTGGAGCATGGAGATGGACAGCTGTGCAAGGTAAAGTGAGGACATGTGCTGGAGCATGGAGATGGACAGCTGTGCAAGGTAAAGTGAGGACATGTGCTGGAGCATGGAGATGGACAGCTGTGCAAGGTAAAGTGAGGACATGTGCTGGAGCATGGAGATGGACAGCTGTGCAAGGTAAAGTGAGGACATGTGCTGGAGCATGGAGATGGACAGCTGTGCAAGGTAAAGTGAAGACATGTGCTGGAGCATGGAGATGGACAGCTGTGCAAGGTAAAGTGAGGACATGTGCTGGAGCATGGAGATGGACAGCTGTGCAAGGTAAAGTGAGGACATGTGCTGGAGCATGGAGACTTACAAATGACAAACTGTATCAGATCAGTGTGTTATATGCAGATTTAAGCGTGCTGCATATTTCTAGTGGACAGTAACTGTATCAATCTCTTTACCAAGCCAATTCATCACACAGGCGTGAGCAGGCAGCTGATACCGCTTTTCAGCCCTGAACTTAATCTGCAGAACCCAACCAACAGGTATTACTGAGGTCAATTTATTTTGTTTTAAGGGCACATCATGCAATTCAATTTAGTGTTTTATCTGAAGAGTTAACTATCACTTTCTAGTAAGCATCTGGATATGATTTTGTTGTTGGGATTTTAAAATATCTCCAGAACAGGATGTCAATATAAAACAATGTTTAACTGCATTTTCTGGTCAACTGATTTTGAAGAAACCAATTTGGCCCAAAACTAAATAAGCTTTCCGATACTGATTACTGTTTTCAAGCAATTGTTAAAATATGGCTCTTTCCATTGTGTCAAGTAATTGCAGTATCCTCAGATTCACCAACCAGCAAATTAGGTTGAGAATGGGAATGCAAGCAACTGCAAATGCTGGAATCTTGGGCAAAATACAAAGTACTGGAGATATCAGCACATCAGGCAGCATCTCTGGTGGGAATGGACTGATGACATTTTGGAGTTTGTAGTAGAGGGGAGCACGGTGGAAAAGAGGTGGACAAGGCCTGGTAAGTGATAAGTGTATTCAGGTGAGGAAGATGTAATTGGTAGATGGATTATAAAGTACAGAAGTGATAAAAACTAGAGATGAAATGGGGACAAAAGGTGTCAGTTAAGAAAACAAGAAGAGTGGAATTTAAAGCCAGATGGAGGGATAAATGTGGAAAGGGGCAGGAGGAGGGGAGTAAAGGGGCAGGATAGTGGAAGCATAGAAGCATAGAAAATAGGTGCAGGAGTAGGCCATTTGGCCCTTCGAGCCTGCACCGCCATTCAATATGATCATGGCTGATCATCCAACTCAGTATCCTGTACCTGCTTTCTCTCCATACCCCCTGATCCCTTTAGCCACAAGGGCCACATCTAACTCCCTCTTAAATATAGCCAATGAACTGGCCTCAACTACATTCTGTGGCAGAGAATTCCAGAGATTCACCACTCTCTGTGTAAAAAATGTTTTTCTCATCTCAGTCCTAAAAGATCTCCCCTTTATCCTTAAACTGTGACCCCTTGTTCTGGACTTCCCCAACATCGGGAACAATCTTCCTGCATCTAGCCTGTCCAACCCCATAAGAATTTTGTGAGTTTCTATAAGATCCCCCCTCAATCTTCTAAATTTTAGCGAGTACCAGCCGAGTCTATCCAATCTTTCTTCATATGAAAGTCCTGACATCCCAGGAATCAGTCTGGTGAACCTTCTCTGTACTCCCTCTATGGCAATAAATGGGGGTGGGAGAGGGGCATAGAAAAGAGAAAGGGGGAAGGGGGTGTCATCTAAAATTAGAAAATTCAATGTTTATACTGTTGTGCTGTAAGCTACCCAAGCTACCCAGGTGGAATATAAGGTGCTGATCCTCCAGTTTGCATGTGACCTCACTCTGGCAATGGAGGAGGCCCAGAGCAGAACTCAGTTTACTCATTCACCAAAGTTGAACAAATTCCTTAATTTTGTACAAGTGAGTGTTGTACACAAAAAAATTGAAGTTCATGTAAATTAATGATGGCATGTAAAAACAATACTAAATTAATGAAACTGTGTTGGTTCTATCAGCCAAGACTGCAACGTTGCAGTTAAGACACAAACTACTGATTTCTTCTGTTAATTGTGCATATGAAGATATCAATCTGCTGCCCGTCTCAGAGCAAGGGTTGTAAACAATGACAGCTAATCAACATTAAAACTGTAAATTCAACACTGCAGTCTTCTACCAAATGTTCTGGGATTTTTTTTTTAATTGTGATCGTGGTTTCCCTCATTTCTCTCATAAATCCCATTAAATATAACATTAAATATTTTAAATAGATTGCAGAATGAAAAGCAGATTCTCATTTAAATGCTAGTTGACACCAGCAAAACAAATTTACAGTGCTGCAAAAATCCACATTCCGATAATCACCAGCCATCTCAGATTCTTGCACAAAATGCTGGAGTAACTCAGTGGGACAGGCAAAATCTCTGGAGAGAAGGAATGGGTGACGTTGCAGTTCGAGATCCTTCTTTAGAAGGGTCTGAAGAAGAGTCTCGTCCCAAAGCGTCACCTATTCCTTCTCTCCAGAGATGCTGCCTGTCCTGCTGAGTTAATCCGGCAT
Source organism: Malacoraja senta (assembly GCA_038087875.1). Taxonomy (NCBI): domain Eukaryota; kingdom Metazoa; phylum Chordata; class Chondrichthyes; order Rajiformes; family Rajidae; genus Malacoraja; species Malacoraja senta. The sequence goes on from CM075983.1 coordinate 37,722,761, forward strand.
TTTGTGTCTATCTTCAGTTTAAACCAGCATTTGCAGTTTCCTCCTAGACCTACTTGGATTCTTACACAATGCACTACCAACTTTTACTCATGTTCAATGTAACATCTTATATGCTTTGGGAGAGGGGTTGGGTAGATGTGTTTTTTTTGCTTTTGTCCAAAAGCTATCTTATATTAACCTCTTATTATCTTGAATTGTTTTCCATTATCAAATGATAGGATCCAATTCAATACAAAAATATGCAAATAATTCCATTGTTCTTCTGCCTTTGATGAAAAGATCTCAAGTATTAAATGCTACAAACCCAAGAGACAATTTCAATATTTATTTTGACTGCTAATGTTGTTCAAATGCTTCTGACTAAAATTGAATAGGCATCACATTCCAACATTATATTAAACATCATCGTCCCTATTTCAGGTTTGATCCAATAGTTCACTTCTCACCATTTGAATTATCCTGAAATAATTGGACAGCTCACTGAGATGGAATCTACTTCTGCATCAGGCCAGAAGAGAATAACTGCAACATGTGTAATTAGTATCACTCATTTGTCAAGTGCTCACACTGAATAATCTCATGGATGTTCCACATTCCTAATCATGAATTATTCAATTCTCAAAGGAAAATCGCAAGAAAATACTGCGACGATTTGCAAAAGAGTAGGTGTTGTAATCAGGCATACTGGTAATTAATTTCTTGAGCATCTTTAAATCTACAAAGTTGGCCACAAGTTTGCATGATTTTTAGGCATTTTGGACCAAAGGCAACCAGTCCACTTCTCTCTGGCACAATACTGCTCATCCTCTTTGAAAAAGGACCATTTGAATTGCAAATACTTTAAGCTTCCCAAAACTTATCCCCCAATTTCCCCCAACCCTCTCAATAATAATTCTCTCTGGGATCCAGGCCTTTATTTTATTTATTGATCGTTGGGCCTTTTATTTCATTTGGTTTCATTTCATTCACTGAGTTGGATGATCAGCCATGATCATATTGAATGGCGGTGCAGGCTCGCAGGGCCAAATGGCCTACTCCTGCACCTATTTTCTATGTTTCTATGTTTCTATGCAAGATTGCTATTTGCCTCAGTACACTAAAAATTGACACTTCCAAATTTCTTCCCGAAAGTCTGTTTAAAATCTGAGGTCTTGAGAAGTAGACAGCTCTGAAGATGTTATGCTCACTAGCACTGGGTCAGTAAATTTACTGTAGTTTATGATTCTCTTGCTGCCCCAATCCTTTACAAGAAAATTCAAGGCACACTGCAGCTCAGCAAAGGACAGCAGGGACCATGAAATCATTTACACTGTACCGAGTGTGAAGAACAAAATTGGTACATTTCATGTTTTTGCCACTTCCTATTTCCAGCTCGTTCTTACCTTAATTTATAGCATCTTTCATTGCCAGTTTGAAGAAGGTTTCTCTGTCTTCGATATGGATTTAGTAAACAATATTAATTCTATTTTGCCTGGTTGCGTCTGCGCCCAGTAAAGTTCCAAGACCTAATTCATTACTCATTTTATCCTGTCAGAGAAAAATGTGAGGCCAGACACTGAGGTAACAACTTTGGAGATTTTGAATATTTTTCTCTTTGGCATTCATTCAGCATTTGGCTTTTTAGAGCTTTCAGAAAAGTCAGTCCGTGCATTAGCTGAAAATCCTAATTGGCAGCTAAAAACAATTAAAAAACAATCACACATGTTATCACTAGGATTATTACAGTGACAACGGCGCTGCTGAGTTCAAGGATGTCTTTGAATAGACTTCCTAAGAATCCTCCAGGGAGCAGTGCATGAGATTTTATGGATCAATATGGGATCACAGAATTATATAACACAGAAGGTGACCATTCAGCCCATTATATACATGATAGCTCTTTCAAAGGGTTACCAAGTAAATCCAACTCTTTCCATTTAGACCTACAAATCTTCCATTTTCAAGTTAATAGTTCAGTTCTCTTTTTGAAGTACCATTAAATCTGCATTCCCTCATCCTTCACGCACCACATTTCAGGTCAAACACTGATTAAAATGGCACTTTCCCTTCCCTCTGGTCCTTTACACAATATTGGAAATCTATATCCTCTGTTTACCACCAATTTTTTATCCTGTTTTTTTTAAATTATTTGTTTTTTCCTGGATATGAGCACTGCTGGGATGGCTAATGTTCAATACCCAACCCTAACTGCCCTTGAGTACATGGTGCTGAGCCACTTCCATGAACCACTGCCGTCCTTCTGGTGAATGTACTCCCACAGCGCTGTTGTGCAGAAAGTTTCAGGTTGTTGAAGCAGAAGGACTAGCAACATATATTTTCAAGTCAGGATGGTGTGGGACTTGATCAGCAACCTTCAACTGCTGCCCTTCTGTTTTCTTGGCAGTTTCCAGGTTTGAGAGGTGCTTTTGGATTTTACGAAGATTGGTGACTGCAGCATATATTGTAAATGATTCATTCTGTAGCCACTGTGCATCAGTGGTGGCGAGACTGCATGCACAGGGTAGTGGATGGAACTTGAATCATGCAAACTGTCTTTTGTGCCAGATGCTGTCAAGCTTCTTGGAAATGCAGCCAACCAGGGAATGCAAAGTATTTCATCATATTGGTCACCTTGTTATAGGAAAAATGACATTAAGCTGAAAAGTGTGCAGAGAAGATTTATGAGGATGGTATTAGGACATTATCGGGTTACCCTGAAAGGTTAGATCACATATGATCCAGAAACATCCTTGGATACATAATTGGCTAGATGTAGGAAGTAAAAGGTGGTTTATTGGATTGTAAACTTGTAACTAGTGTGTGTGGTAATGGTCTGTGTTGGACCCATTGCTGTTTGTCATCCATCTCAACAATTTGGATGAGAATGTACAAGGCATAATTAATTGGTTTGCAGATGACATTAAAACAGATGGAGTCATAGCCATTGAAGAAGGTTATGAAGTATAAAGCTGTGTTGCCTTTGGTTTGGAAATGCTAAAGCTGTGTTGCCTTTGGTTTGGAAATGCTAAAGCTGTGTTGCCTTTGGTTTGGAAGTGCTAAAGCTGTGTTGCCTTTGCTTTGGAAGTGCTAAAGCTGTGTTGCCTTTGGTTTGGAAATGCTAAAGCTCTGTTGCCTTTGGTTTGGAAATGCTAAAGCTGTGTTGCCTTTGGTTTGGAAATGCTAAAGTTGCCTTGCCTAATTAAAATTGCCTTGCCTAATTAAAGTTGCCTTGCCTAATTAAAGTTGCCTTGCCTAATTAAAGTTGCCTTGCCTAATTAAAGTTGCCTTGCCTAATTAAAGCTGCCTTGCCAAATTAAAGTTGCCTTGCCTAATTAAAGTTGCCTTGCTTTCTATATAATTAAAAGTCTAATCTTGACCACTTCCTGTTTGTGCTTTATATTGATTTTAGAAAAATGCTACCACGTATGGCTGTGATTTTTTGCCATCTTACTCAGAGTCCCCCTCCGCTCATCAGGTGACGAGGATTTTTCCGATCAATGAAATATAAAAGAGTTTTAAAAATGTTGAGATTCTCTCCCCTGTCAATCATGCCATGAAGGCCACGCCCCTTCTGGTGGGAGGGGGAGGGACTATAAAACCCAGAAGTGTGGGCGTGGCTCAGTCTCTGCAAGATGGAGGAGGGAGAGCTCATGACTCGCTGTCTTTAGTGGCCTTGCACCCTGCTGGAAATGGTATGAAACTGCACTTGAATTTGGTGGCCTTGCACCCTGCTTGAAGTGGTAAGAAACTGCACTTGAATTTGTTGGCCTTGCACCCTGCTTGAAATGGAATTTCAAGGAATAGCCAAGAGTCAACTGCCTGCCCACCAGCCATGAGTGAGTGAGCTGCCAGCACAACAGGCTTGCATGACTGAGACGCCAGCCCAAGATTCCATTCGGCCCTCAATAATAATAATAATAATAATAATAATACATTTTATTTATGGGCGCCTTATACCAAAGTCTCAAGGACACCTTACAGAATTTAACAAGAAACATATAATCGGAGTAAAATAAATTATAAAGACATCACCAATACACAAATTAAAGACAGAATTCAATCCAAAGACAAAAAAAATCAGAAACACTATGTGAAGAGAGAGCAGCGGCAGCTAAACCGCGCCAGCGTCCACTCTCCCTTCCGAACGCCATCTTGGACACAGACTAAAATATACACTACACACAAAAATCATCCCCCCACAATGGTTACCACTGTGGGGGAAGGCACAATGTCCAGTCCCCATCCCCAGTTCTCCCAAAGTCAGGCCTATTGAGGCCTCCGCTATTGCCTCTACGGAGGCCCGATGTTCCTGGCCGTTCTCACCGGGTGCTGTTGCCCCAGCATCGGGAGAGTCCTCTCAGCGGCCGGGCCACTTGAAACACACGCATTCCTGACCGGAGGCCGCGGCTTCCGAAGCCGACAAGGCCGCGCCGGTTTGGAGCTCCCAGGCTTCTGATGTTGAAGTCGATGATAGAGTCGGCGCTGCTGCCCGTGGCTGGCTGCTCCGCAGTCCCGCAGCCCGGAGGTGTTGACCTCGGCGGTCACAGCTCACCAGAGCTCCAGCGCGTCGAACCAGCGCGGCGACCCAGGCAAGACATCGCCTGCTCTGCTCCGTGATAGCGCTCCAGCGCTGTGCCACCACCGAAGCTGAAGGTGCTGGGCAGTCCCCGCCAGGAAACGCCGCTCCAGGCCTGTTGGTAGGCCGCAAGGACGGGTCGACGGGGCAGCTCGGAGAAAAAGCTGCCTCACCGACCAGGTAGGGACCTAGAAAATAGTTTCCCCCTTACCCACCACATGAAAAGTCAAAATTCCCCAACAGACATAGACAAAAAAAAAAAAAAAAGAAGAAAAAAAAAAAAATGTCCATACAAGCCCTCTGGAAATCAATCCCTTCAACCCACAACACCCATACTAGCGCTCCAGAAAGTGCCCCCCCCCCCCCACACTGGCCACCAATATTCGAATTGGTTGAGAGGTGGAATATTGCGTTGGGAGACCAGCCCTACCGTGTGATGCTGGGACCCAACGGGTCCCACTTAGTCTAGCCTATCTATATTTAAAACTATGTGTGTGTGTTTCTGCCTGTCTGTGTGTGTGTGTTTCTGCCTGTCTTGTGGGTGCCAGCCTTCATTTGATTCGTTGCTATGCCAACACCACACGCAGAAACGCCGAGAATTTTTCCATTTCGGTAGAGATATCACTTTTCATTCCAAGTATCCACTCCTGATTAAATTTCGTCGTGTTTATGTACACATTTTTAATAAAATCCTTCTCCCCCCCCCCCCCCAGCTCTCACCCATAGAATGTTGGTGAGCGTTCCATCGTGTGATGTCACAATGCCTAATGCTCACAGATGTCCAATCGGAATGAATCCATTTACATATGCCTTTGCAGCAGCCCCAGCCCCTCCCCCCACCCCCACAGCCTGTGTCGAAGTGCGTCATCACGTGTGTGGGAATAGAGAAAGAGGATTGGGGGTGATAGGGAATGGGGAACAGATGGACTGTCCCTACCGCTCCCCCTTCCACTCTCCCTCCCCACTATTTCCCCTCTCTCCCCCCACCCCTCTCCCCCTCCCTCCACACTCTTCCCCCCATCTTGCAGAGACTGACTGAGGCACTCAACACTTCCGGGTTTTATAGTCCCTCCAGAATGGGCGTGGCCTTCAGGAGAGAGACTCAACATTTTTTAAACACGAATTACTCTTTTATTTTTCATCAATGGGAAAAATCCTCTTGTCCTGCGCAGCGGAAGGGGACTGAGTAAGATGGCCAAAAATCACAGCCGTAAGTGGCAGCGTTTTTTCCAAAATCAATATACAGAACAACAGGAAGTGGTCAAGATAACCATATAACCATTACAGCACGGAAACAGGCCATCTCGGCCCTTCAAGTCCGTGCCGAACATTTTTTTTTTTTTTTTAATAAATACTTCCCCCCTAGTCCCATCTACCTGCACTCAGACCATAACCCTCCATTCCTTTCCCGTCCATATACTCATCCAATCTATTTTTAAAGGATAAAATCGAACCAGCCTCCACCACTTCCACTGGAAGCTCATTCCACACAGCTACCACTCTCTGAGTAAAGAAGTTCCCCCTAATGTTACCCCTAAACTTCTGTCCCTTAATTCTCAAGTCATGTCCCCTTGTTTGAATCTTCCCTACTCTCAATGGAAAAAGCTTATCCACGTCAACTCTGTCTAACCCGCTCATAATTTTAAAGACCTCTATCAAGTCCCCTCTTTACCTTCTGCGCTCCAAAGAATAAAGACCTAACTTGTTCAACCTTTCTCTGTAACTTAGTTGCTGAAACCCAGGCAACATTCCAGCAAATCTCCTCTGTACTCTCTCTATTTTGTTGACATCCTTCCTATAATTAGGCGACCAAAATTGTACTCCATACTCCAGAATTGGCCTCACCAATGCCTTGTACAATTTTAACATTACATCCCAACTTCTATATTCAATGCTCTGATTTATAAAGGCCAGCACACCAAAAGCTTTCTTTACCACCCTATCTACATGAGATTCCACCATTTGGGAACTATGCACAGTTATTCCTAGATCCCTCTGTTCAACTGCATTCCTCAATTCTCTACCATTTACCATGTACGTCCTATTTTGATTTGTCCTGCCGAGATGTAGTAAGATCAGACTTTTAATAATATAGATATAATCATGAAGGGCATAGAGAGGGTGAATACACACAATCTTTGTCCTCGCGTTATGGCATCAAGAAACAGAGGGCTTCGGTTCAAAATGAGAGAAGAAAGATTTAATAGGAAATTGAGGGGCAGCTTTTTCCACATACAGAAGATGGTACATATATGGAATGAGCTGCTAAAGGAAGTATTTGAGGCAGGTACACTCACAACATTTAAGAGACATTTGGCCAAATACATGGATAAGAAAGGATTAGAGGAATATTGGTCAAACTGGGGCATTTTAGTTGGCATGGACAGGTTGAGCTGTAATGTGTGCATCTGCAGTGTATGATTCTATGAATGATTAGTTAATTATTTCAAAATATGTTCCTAATATCAAAACAACCAATAGCACATATTTAGCTTTACCTACAGTAATTTGGTAAGAGTTGCTGCCTCACAATGCCATAGACCTGGGTTTGATCCTATCCTTGGGTACTGTCCGTGTGGAGTTTGCACGTTCTCCCTATAATTGCGTGGGTTTCCTCCAGGTGCTCTGGTTTCCACCCCCATCCAAAAGATGTGCGAGTTTATCGATTAATTGGTTCTCTGTAAATCGCCCTTTGTTTGTATACGAGAATGGGATAACATCAAATTATTGAGTGGGTAATTGATGGTCGGTGTGGACCCGGTAGGCTGAATGGCTTGTTTCCAAGCTGTATCTACAAACTAAACTAAACTAATTCCCCATGGTATATTCATAAGCATTCGAAGGATCCTGTTTGCATTGACGTCTAATAAAATTATTCCAGTTACCCTCCCAGGTACAATTAATTGTAAATTTCAAAATAAAAAAAGACAGAAATTGCTGGAAGGCAGTACCCAGTATGCAGAAAGGCATACAGTACATTCAGAAAGTATTCAGACCCCTTCACTTTTTCCACATTTTGTTACATCACAGCCTTATTCTAAAATGGATTAAATTCATTTTATTTTATCATCAATCTACACACAATACCCCATAATAAAAAAAGTGAAAACGGGTGTTTAGAAAGTTTTGCAAAGTAATTAATAAGAAAAAACTGAAATATCACATTTACAGAAGTATTCAGACCCTTTACTCAGTACTTTGTTGAGGCACCTTTGGCAGCGATTACAAACTCAATTCTTCTTGGCAAGCTTGGCACACCTGTATTTGGGTAATTTCTCCCATTCTTGGCAAGCTTGGAACACCTGTATTTGGGTAATTTCTCCATATTCTTCTCTGCAAATCTTCTCAAGCACTGTCAGGTTGGATGGGGGGAGCATCGATGCACAGCTATTATCAGGTCCCTCCAGAGATGTTCGATCGGGTTCAAGTCCGTGCTCTGACTGGGCCACTCAAGGACATTCACAGACATGTCACGAAGCCACTCCTGCATTGTCTTGTTTGTGTGCTTAGGGTCATTGTCCTGTTGGAAGGTGAACCTCCGCCCAGTCTGAGGTCCAGAACGCTCTGGAGCAGGTTTTCATCAGGATCTCTCTGTACTTTGCTCCGTTCAACTTTTCCTTGATCCTGACTAGTCTCCCAGTTCCTGCCGCTGAAAAACATCCCAACAGCATGATTCTGCCACCACCATGCTTCACTGTAGGCATGTTATTGGCCAGGTGATGAGCAATGCTTGGTTTCCTCCAGACATGACGCTTGGCATTCAGGCCAAAGTGTTCAATCTTGGTTTCATCAGACCAGAGAATCTTGTTTCTCATGGTCTGAGAGTCCTTTAGGTGCCTTTTGGCAAACTCCAAGTGGGCTGTCATGTGCCTTTTACTGAGGAGTGGCTTCCGTCTGGCCACTCTACTATAAAGGCCTGATTGGTGGAGTGCTGTAGATATAGTTGTCCTTCTGGAAGTTTCTCCCATCTCCACAGAGGAACTCTGGAGCTCTGTCAGAGTGACCATTGGGTTCTTGGTCACCTCCCTGACCAAGGCCCTTCTTCCTAGATTATTCGGTTTGACCGGGTGGCCAGCTCTCCGAAAAGTCCTGGTGGTTCCAAAGTTCTTCCATTTAAGAACGACGGAGGCCACTGTGCTCTTCGAGACCTGCAATGCTGCAGAAATTGTTTTATACCCTTCCCCAGATCTGTGTCTCGACACAATCCTGTCTCGGAGGTCTACGGACAATTGCTTCATCTTCCTGGCTTGGATTTTGCTCTGGCATGCACTGTCAACTGTGGGACCTTATATAGACAGATGTGTGTCTTTCCAAATCATATCCAATCAATTTAATTTACCACTGGTGTACTCCAATCAAGTTGTAGAAACATCTCAAGGATAATCAATGGAAACAGGATGAACCTAAGCTCAATTTTGAGTGTCATAGCAAAGGGTCTGAATACTTTTGTAAATGTGATATTTCAGTTATTTATTTTTAATTACTTTTCAAAAATTTCTAAAAACCTGTTTTTGCGTCTTCATTCTGGGGTATTGTGTGTAGATTGAAGATTCAAAAAATGAATTTAATCCATTTTAGAATAAGGCTGTAACGTAACAAAATGTGGAAAAAATGAAGCGGTCTGAATACTTTCTGAATGCACTGTATATACCCCAAAACATTTTGTTGGGATGCTGCTTAACTCGCTGGGTTACTCCAGCACTTTGTGTCTTTTTTTCAAATACCAGCATTTGTAGTCCCTTGTCTCTAAATTTCGAAGTAAGGTGTAGAATGGAGTTCATCAGATTCCAACCATTCTACACTGAATAATGAACCTTTCACTGTTATTTCACTTTTTTGTTATAGTGTTACAAGCTGAAAGTATAGGTAACATAAAAACATAGAATATAGGTGCAGAAGTAGGCCATTCGGCCCTTCAAGCCAGCACAGCCATTCAATATGATCATGGCTGATCATCCATAATCAGTATCCCGTTCCTGCGTTTTTCCCGTATCCCTTGATTCCGTTAGCACTAAGAGCTATATCCAACCCTCTTCTAAATACATCCAGTGAATTGGCCTCCACTGCCTTCTGTGGCAGAGAATTCCACAGATTCACAACTCTCTGGGTGAAAATGTTGTTCCTCATTTCAGTCCTAAATGGCCTACCCCTTATTCTAAAATGGTGACTCCTGGTTCTGGACTCCCCCAACATCTGGAACATTTTTCCTGCATCAAGCCTGTCCAATCCCTTAATAATTTTATATGTTTCTCTATGATCCCATCTCAACCTTCTAAATTCCAGTGAATATACAGTAAGTCCAGTCGATCCATTCTTTCATCTCAGCCCAGTCGATTCATTCTTTCATCTAAGAAATCTGAATTGTTTCTCACAATTCTTTTCTCTTTTCTGAGTACAGGAATCTCTGGAAATAATATATTTGCTGGAGAGAGATAATGGTAGGTCAATTAAGTTTAATTAAAATTTTGTTGGAAGGGATATCAATCCGGACTTCATTCCACTTCAATTGATGTTGCTGTCCGCTCCATTTTGGCTCGTTTACTGAAGGTTAAACTGGTGGTTAAGAATGGCCATAGAAATTCCTACTTGTCAAGTGCTACCAAATCCATTTTCTCCTAGTTTATGATTTATCACATCAAAGAAATGTACTATGTTTTATTTGTGTATCTTCATTATCATTTATGTTTTAATTTTACCTCAGAGGTTGAACCTTGGACATCTTGTCTACTTATATTTTTCTTTGATTACTAATTACTTGAAGATATCTTCATGAATATACAGTCAATCGGCAATAACGGGCACCATCCACCCTCCAACCCCCCCCCCCCCCCCCTCTATCCCCATGGACGTTATAATGAAGGTTATCTGTATCTGCAAAGATTGATGTATCAAAATGTACCTTTTACATATATGTGAGTTCAGGTGAAGGAATTAAAGAAAATAGTTATTATTTCCCTGATTGGATTTCTCAATCAGCAGTACAGTCGTAAAAATTAAGCAGTTTTACAAAACTTGTAACGCAGTTATGTATGTATGCATACCACCGTAGGTATACAGTTTTAATTCCATCATCGAAGAGAAATTTTGTTTTAGGAAAATAACCATCCAGTTGGTGTGGCAAATCCTTGAAACTAAACTTCAAACAAAAACACCAATCTTTAATCACTGCATTGCAAAACGCACTAGCCCGAATCATAATAATATCTTAATTTGCTCAATGACTAAATTCTCGAGGCTGCAGAATGAAAGTGAGCTGTGCATAAGTGATTCCCTATATTGAAGTATCCATGAACTTGTTGCTGACCCTATCAAAATTACTGTGGTCAGAGGGGATATAGAAACTGATTTCAAAGAATAATCTGGAGGCAGCAGAGATGCTACCTGACCCGTTGAGTTAATCCAGCATTTTGTGTCTATCTTCGGTGTAAACCAACATCTGCAGTTCCTTCTGAAACAGTAATCTGGAGGTGATCTAGATGTCCTGCACCATCTCAGAAGATGTGTATTATGGTGAAAGGGGATATGAAAATTAGCAACAATTTATCCTTTTGTAAGACAACAATACTATTGACTTTGTCTACATTATTGCTGAAGAACTGAGTATGGTATATGTTTTAAACCTGAAGGGAAAGACCCATATGCCATTTGGTAGCTCAGAATGACAAATATATACAATCACCATCAGCTGAGCTGAAAGAACCACCAACGACTCAAGAGTCCCACTACTTTCCACATAACTGGCCTTCTAATACGTGGCCATTGAAGCCACCTCTTTTGCCAAATCTCTGTGGATCCACACATCAGGGCCATGCCCTCTTCTCACTGCTGTCATTGGGTAGGAGGTACTGAAGCCTGAAGTCCAACATACATGTTCATGATAAGCTACTTTCCTACAACTATCGGCTTCTTCAACCAACCTGGACAATGCTAATCCTACCTTGACAACGGAAAACCCCAATCAACCTCTTGCATTACCAAAGACTTGTATTTTTTCCTAATTATGTTTTTGCTCTAGTCGTGTTTTATACTGCCTTCGTTCTTTTAGAAATTTTATATATAATGTAGGTATAATTTGTTTTGTTTGTTTGTCTCAATCTGTGCTTGTGATGCTACTACAAGAGACATTTTTCATTGTACCTTTACCTCATCGTATTTGTGCATATAACAATAAACTCCACTTGACTTGACTTGTCAGGAATCCCCCTATATTAAGCCACGCTGATTATCCCTGATTAGTCCCTACCTTTGAAAATCTGCATACATCGTATCTTTTGTTTTCTCCAATAATTTCCTTACAGCTGCTGTAAAGTTCACTGATCTGTATTTAATTAGCTTATCCCTGCTGCTCCTCCTAAATAAAGTAACAACATGAGCTAACTCCCAAGCTATGATTACAAGAAACCTTCAAATAACATTGAGCACCTACCTGAACTTGGACCTGGACATGTCCAAGACAGAGACTTTAGATTCAGAACCTTCTCCATTGTTAATTATGATGCCCACTTTGTAAGCATTACAATGCTGTGTTAATCTAATTGTTACAGATACTAGAAATATTCCCTTTAGAATATTCTTATCAAATGTTACATCCATCCATATTTTAATTGTTCTGTCTCTAACTAAATTAAAGTGCTTTATTATCAAATTTCCAATTATTGCTCTTGTCTTTCAGGTTAGCTACATGGCACACAAATGCAACTTTTATCTAATCTTCACATTGACACAGTGAAACCTCTGAGACCTGACTCCAGCATGTTCGATAAATTGCAATGGAATCAATTTTGATTAAGTAATTACTATTCTATTATTAGGGTCAGTGACTAGCATCTGAACATACAGTATCTTTATTTAAATCACAGATTCCTATTACATTTAAGCAAGTCCATTTACTTATTCATAATTCAGTTAACTTAATTTGGTCATGTTAATTAAGTGACACTTTTATATGAAGCAAAATTGGAAACCATTCTTATGACACTATTGCAAGACGTTTTATATTTGATTCTCATTGGGATAAGTGGAGATAATAGACTTGATAATGGGATTTCAGTACACATATTACTGGTGTGTGTCAGACACAGCAAAGTGCCTCTGATGCTTAGCAGATGTGAATGCAATGGGGTAGCTTTGGAGTGCTGAGGACCAGAATGCCAGGCATCATCTGCAACCTCAAAAAAGATAGATGACTCCCTCACCCTATTATGTGGTCTTGGTGACTGAATTGTCACAGATCAGTACCCAAAGAAGATAAATATTGACCTGATCAGCTTAGTTGCTTCTTCTTAGCCCAACACCCATCACATGCGGCATTCTGACTAAATGATATTGGTGCTATTTCATTGGATTTTAGAGACACAGTTGTTCATGCCATCTTAAAGCTCCAGCTAAAGCTGCTGCCCAGCTTTTGCTTGTAGTTGTCATTGCTACGTATTTGGATCTCTCCTTCATAGAACCGATGGTGGTCCCACTAAACTGCTTCAGCTTTTGTAGCTTGTCAGGCAGGTGAGCATTGAAGGCCAGCCTAAAAACAGGGAGCGCAAGATTGATTAAGTATGATATTTGATGGTTTCTACCCCATTGTCAGTCACGGTCTTGGTAACAAGCATCCAAGTGGGGTGTTGTGAAACTGAGAAGTATCTGTGGTTAATGGTGCATTTGAACAGGACATGCCAGTTGAAAATACATTTTCTTAACTTGATTACTTAGGCAAGATAACTGAATGATTTGTGGTGCAAAATAGCACTCCTGGCAAAGACGATCCAGAGTGATCTACCTACAGTGTGCATTTTGTGTATGCATCATGTACATCCTCTTTCCACTGTCTCCACAAAGGCTCCAGTGAGTCTATAAATAATGGAGCCCTTTTGTGACGTGCCATTCTACAGACATCTAGGCCAGTTTTGGCTGTAGAAGGCTGCAGGGGGCTTCCCTGACCACAGGGAACCACACCATCCTTTCCTCAATCTCAATCCCTTTTTAATAGTAATGCAGGCTGGTTTTAAGGAGCGCAAGCCATCATTCGCCAGTGCTGGATTCTCTTTTTCAGTGGTCCTCTGCTGAAAAGTCCAGTTAGTGGTTAATGCAATTAACATTGGCTGAATGCTACACTTGTGCTAATGACCAAGCAGCATGAAATTGGCAACTTCCTGCATTCAACTGAACAGTGTGGATGAATCATGCAGTATGATCCTCACACTTTTTTTTTGACGGGGTGAGGGTTACCAATTTTATTTCCCAATATACTTACAACATATGGATTCTATAGTAACCAGAGGAAAAGTCCTCCTCAAAAGCTGATACTTTAAAAATATTCAGTTGATCTACTGGAAATATAATTTCCATAAATACATCTATTATCTCACAAATTGTTATTAATCCAGGATACATTGAAGTACATTAAGTGTTTCCTGTTGGCTTGCAGTTTTCTCCATTGTAAATGATAGATGTTTTATATCTTTAATTTCAGTTTGGATTAAGAATTATTCCAAGCATGTGCTGGTTAAATTATTCTTCAGTGTTGCTTGCAATCTAAGCCTGTCCATCTGATTTGCTTCTTTTCATCAGGACCAGACAATAAAGCCGTCTGCTGTACTACATTTCTGTCAAAACACATCACTGTCTGTATCGACTTGTCGACCCATTTGAAATTCAGGTTGCAAACACTGGATTCATAACATTAAGCCAAAAATAGCTCTATACACTTGCACTGTCTGCTCGCTGTTGGCAACAGTAGAGGGGCATGAATAGCAGTGAGGCTTGCAATGATCCCAACCCACAGTTACAAATAGAGAACTCTCCCAACAACAGCTGCATTCCCAATTGTTTCAAGTGAAAATAGCAGAGATACAAACATCATGTTTGGTATAATGATCTCTTGCACTATGTGTAAGCCTCCAAGTCAACTTGGTTAGTCTTTGCCTTAGCTTTTTTGTGGGAATAGCAAAAAGCCTATAAAGATGTACTGATTGTCTAATCACCGAGTATGTATTCTCTTTGCATTTGTTATTTTTAAGATGTGCAACAAATAAGAAAACTAATTTTAATAAAATCAAAAACAAAACTTGTAGAACTGAAATGCATATTGTTTACACAGCCCTCCATCAATGTGGTGCCCAAAGATGAAGGAAAGTTCTAAGCATACCTCAGGCTGTTGCAGAATCCCCCTCCATGGTCACTTGGGAACAGACAAAACAGCGGCAGGGAAGGTTTGTCAGTTACACTGACTTTTTCTCCATGGACTTGTCTGTTTTCCTGTGATATCTTTAGAACAACACAAATTGGGAACTGCAAGGTAACTTGGTCAAATGCTCAGTTTCACATGGTTTTAACATGGACCTGATAAATACCTTTTAAAGTTTGTTTGAGATTTGGCTTTATTCTGTCTACCAGTTGTCGTTGATTCTATTATGGTTTATTGCACCAAGTAGAATGGCCTAGAGACGAATCAAAATATGCTTTCACATCCTTCCAAAGATGATGATCTGTGGCATGGGTGCAAAGACAAATTCTCATCCTCTGTAGCTTCATTGAAATAGGCCAAGACATTTCCCACTGTTATTCCCCCTCCACTTGCTGCATCTTGCTCATCTACACATTTTCTGTGAACTATTCTCATGGGAGGAAAAGCAGGTCTGAAGAGTTTCAAATCAATGCTCATTTTGTATTCAATCTACAGTATCTGTATCATGACACTCTCCCAGCCTCCTGGCTCTGCTGCTCTTCATCTCCTTTCCTTGTGTCCGCCGGAAGGACTGGCCCAACTGTTTAGACCCTCTGAGTACCTGTATTTGACCAGGACTGATACATTTCAAATTGCCAGCCAATAGGAACTTCAGTTAAATATTATACGGGGATGTATCAGAAAACTTCAAATGAATATAAGATTATTAAGGGTTTGGACACGCTAGAGGCAGGAAACATGTTCCCGATGTTGGGGGAGTCCAGAATCAGGGGGCCACAGTTTAAGAATAAGGGGTAAGCCATTTAGAACGGAGACGAGGAAAAACTATTTCACACAGAGTTGTGAGTCTGTGGAATTCTCTGCCTTCAGAAAGAGGTGGAGGCTGGTTCTCTGGATGCTTTCGAGAGAAAGTTAGATAGAGCTATTAAAGATAGCGGGGTCAGGGGAGAAGGCAGGAACGGGGTACTGATTGTGGATGATCAGCCATGATCACATTGAATGGTGGTGCTGGCTCAAAGGGCCGAATGGCCTACTCCTGCACCTATTGTCTATTGTCTAAATACAATCAAGGGAATGTTAATAAACTTCCAGCAATGTCAGTTACACCAATATAGGAATATTGACTTCAGGCTGCATTATGCCTTGATATCAGCTGTACATTTATCCTGGGGATTAGTTCCAAAATTAGATCGACTGATTGAATGGAAAGCAGGCAATGCCAATGTGCAGCAGAAAGTTATGGAAGATGAATGTCAACAGCATAGCAAGTGTTAGAGGAAGTTTGCACAATGAAGTAAATTTGTCACAGCCAGTATTTCTTTGGAAAATTAGTCATCCCACCACTTTTCAGTTCACCTAAATTATCCAGTAAATTTCTATTTTATAATCTTGGCATCAGTTTTGAAGTTGCAGAGTTGAGAGACATGATAGGAGTCAGCAGTTGATTGTTGCGGTGATCACAAGTTTGTTCCACACCTTCTCACGAATGGCGTAATTTCTTTTTCACATCATTTTCAGTACAATTAGAAGCCATGTGTGCTCCAACAAGTTAACACATTGCAACAATGTTCCAATACTCATGCAACCTTAAAATGTAAAAATCTGCCAAAGTAACATGTCTTAACTGCAACTTGAATTAATGAACCTATGCACAAGTCTATAAAGCACCTAATTGACAAAATAATTCAGCGTATCTTTAATCTGGTTCCTGATTTTTTTTGGCCAGTAGTCTCTCAAATTTATTCCTCTTTCATCCTCCTTATCATTGAATAAAATCAAATTTGTTCGGAAGAAGCAACATGATTTGTTTTGCTTTTTGCCTTTTTTCTGGATCTGTTCATTAGCAATGTCACAGTTAATCTGCCAAAACAAAACCCGCTACCATACTGCTTATTACTCAGCATATTCACTGCTTTTATAAACTTCACAGTGTGTTTTCCGTTATCTCCCATCAACTGTATTTATTTGGACATCTGCTCCTAAACATCTGAGAGAAAATATAGGGAAAAAAATAGTATTATATAATAATTGTTATCTCATGAAGGAAAGCCTGAAATGTGTGTACAGAGCATTGTCTGATATTTCCAAATCTTCTGTTGCATTCAGTAGGTAAATAAATAGATAGTGGCATAGTTTGGAAGTGTCAAACTTAAGATAGATGCGAAAAGCTGGAGTAACTCAGCGGGACAGGCAGCATCTCTGGAGAGAAGGAATGGGTGATGTTTCGGGTCGAGACCCTTCTTCGGACATTTGGTACTTCAGCCTCTCAATAAAAGCTAGAACGTTAGTTACTTAATTTACTGTACAATAATTCTGAGATTGTAACCTTTAATATAAGATTCCATTGCACGTTGTGTATTCGCTAACTCCAACATCCTAGCTTCAATATCCTCCCATACAATTGCACTCTATTCCACAACTCTACAACTGAGAATGTTGAAACTCTACATAATCAGCACCAGAGGATCAGTGGTTGGGTAGAGATTAGAGATTCCTTTATTTGTCATTCAGACCTTTCGGTCTGAACGAAATTTCGTTGCCTGCAGTCATACATATAATAATAAATAACAAAACACACAATAAACACAAATTAACATCCACCACAGTGAGTTCACCAGGCACCTCCTCACTGTGATGGAGGCAAAAGTCTTAAAGTCTCTGTCTCTTCCCTCTTTGTTCTCCCTCTGCGCTGAGGCGATCCAGGCTTCTGATGCTGTGACCCCGCCGGGTGATGTTAAGTCAGTCCCGTGGCTGAATCCGTGCTCCGTCCGCGACGGGCCGGTTCAAACTCCGCGGCCCGGGTGGTCGAAGCTGCCGAAGCTGCCGCCATCCAGTCCAGCGGACGCAGCTGTAGTTGCGGGAGCCCCAGAAAAACAGGTCACCAACCTGTGACCTGCGCGCTCCCGACGATGTCGTCCACCGGGCCCACGGCCGAGCCTCCGGATTCAGGTCGCCACCAGTGTCCTCGGTCGCCACCGCCGGAACGCCACCGCAGCCCCGAAGTTGGCCAGCCCCGCGCTGGTAAGTCCTGGCTCTGCCTCCGGAACCTCGAGGTCGGTCGGTCGCAGTTGGAGTTGGAGGCCGGCAGCTCCGCCATTTTGGCCTCGGCGCAGACGGCGGCAGAGAAGGGGGATACGACAAGAAAAAGTCGCATTCCCCCGAAGGAAGAGACAAAAATCATGTTTCACCCCCCCACCCCACACATACACAACCCAATAAACTAAAATTTAACTAAAACATGACAAATGTAGCTGGTGCTTTGAGACAGCAGTACTATCCGTGGTTGCTCTGTGCAGTTGGTGCATAATATAATAAAACATGGAGAAAAACATGACAGAATGGTATGAAAGGAAAGGTTAAGCAGAGCCTATTTCAGAAAATTGAGATCTTACAAGCTTCTGCCCATGCTAGCTCCTTGAAAGGACAATCAACTTTATTCTGCTTTGCTACTTTCCCCAGAACACTGCAAACATTTATTTCAAGAATACACCCAATTTTCTTTTAAAGTTTATCAATGAATATGATTCACCATCTTTTCAAACAGTGCACTCCAGATCATAGCAATTCATTCCATAAACCCATTCCATCATAACACCAACTGTGCAACAGCTCCCTGAGGCTGCATTGTCATTCAATAATATCTTGGCTTATTTATCTTTGCCTCAACTGCACTGTTCTGTTTTGTCCCCGTAATACATTCATTGTCTCAATGTCTATCTGTGTCAGCCTTGCAGAATCAGCCTCCGCGGTTCTCTTACTGTAGGTATGTTACAAAACTTACCTTCAGTCGCGCTGTAATTCTGTCACTGGCCGTGTGCGCGATTTTGGCGCCTTTAAGGGGGGGGCAGGGTTAAAACGCGGTTTCTCCTCCCTTGTCCTGAATTATATTTCGTTGGAGTACAAGCGTTTGCTGAAAAATCGTTCCTAGGGGCGTATTGTGAATTTTTAATTTTTATAAAATCGTCAATGTCAGCGCTGGAGTAATTTTAAAAGCAGCTCCTGAAGCGTCAACGCCGATAACGGGGACGGATTTCACACACGGGACAGGTAAACGAAAGTGGTTTCTTTAAATGTATAAAAGTGCTTCTTAAGAAGCCTTTAATTCACATTTTTTCATGCGAAACGGTGATTTTATTCCCCGAACTAACGGCAGTATTTTTCATGCCAATACGGGGTTAAATTCACCGCAAATGAACGTTCCAAAAGATCGCGTTCCAGAAATCCTCACTCACAAGATGAATTAAATGCCCATTAATTTACAGGTATTAGACATTCAATTCCTTCCATTTGGCCTGTAAATTCATGAAAATGAGATTTAAAAATTATGTTATATTGTGAATTATTGTGTGAATGTTATTTGGACACTTAGGCTATTTAAAAATGTTGATCTATTCTTAAGAAATTGATAGATGTTTAGATCTAGTAATTGAATTTTGTAATTAGCTACAATTAGGTAACTAACTAATTATATGCTTTACTTTCATGTCTTCTAAGTAAGATTGTTTCATATTTGTTTCAGAATGCTTCAATCTATAATAACTGAACATTTCTTTCAGTTATCTTAATTTTTAAGAAAGTTATGGGCTTTTAACTGTCCTCGATCACAGCTTTTGTGTTAAGTCAATGGAAAAGCAATAGGGAACAAGATGCTAATTTCCGAGTATGAAAATGGCCATAACTTCTTTAATACTGAAGATATGAAAGTGAATTAGGTGTCAAATTAAACTTCTTTTTGTGCTTTATCTGATGGGATAAAGTGCAGACTTTATTTTTAAAATCTCAAAATTTTGTAACATTGCTACTTACTGCATCTTCTGTTATTGTCCGGTAACAAAAGTTACAGCACTGGATTGAGAGTTGCCATAGTGATTCAGTGTTCAGGTTGTCATTTGATCATTTAAAATTATGCAAAAAATGATTGAAGTTGTGTCACAGATTCATAATCATTTGAAAGATGAAATTTCAACACATCTGCCTGAATAGGCCACCTCTTATAACAGCCAAAATAACCATGATGCAGCACCTCCTCACCTAACCTGTCAATCCCCTCTGGATCAATAAAATCACCTGTTCTGCTGAACTCCATAAATTAACCTTTTCTTGTAAGACAACCCCTTGATACATGGAATACATCTAGTTCACATTTTCTGTAGTGAGCCAAAAGCAAGTACATCCTTCCTTTAATAAAAACACCATTGAATGCAATATCCCAAGTGCAATCTCACCAATGCCCTGCGCAAATGACAGTAAAACATCTTTCATCACATACAGTAAAATCTTTTCAATTTAACTAACATTCTATTTTCCTCCAAACTTACTTGCTGGGGAAGCAAAGCTGCGTTTCTCGTGTGAGGATGCAGATCTCTCTGAACATTGGCTTTCAATATTCTATTTCAACATTCTGCTTTCTATTCCCCAAACAAGATAACTTTATATTTCTCCACAATCTAGTCCATGTGCCACAGTGGTGAGATGACACTTGGAATATTGTATTCAGTGTTGTTCTTATTAAAGGAAAGATGTACTTGCTTTGGGCTCAGTACAGAAAAGGTGAACTGTGCTGTTAGATTTAGCCTTGAGGCTAACGGAATCAAGAGATATGGGGAGAAAGCAGGAACGGGGTACTGATTGTGGATTATCAGCCGTGATCATATTGAATGGCAGTGCTGGCTAGAAGGGCCGAATGGCCTACTACTGCACCTATTGTCTATGTATGCAACTAGCCTCTCGGTATCACTGGCTGCAGCCCACACCAATTCACCTGAGCTGAATGCAATGCATCAAGTAAGTTGACTTATGCTTCATTGGAGACCGGGTCTCATCTGATATACCAGGATTGACCTCCCTTTTGACAGTCTTGCACAGAAGACAGTACAGGGGCAGGGCCCTGCTTCAGTACAGCTGGAAGGCTTTCACTTAACATTTTTAAACCATCTGGGATTTTTTATTCAAATATGAGCAGATAATTGTAAATAATAATTGAAAAAGTATAAACACATCAATGCATCAAGGAATGATTAAATCTAACAAAATAAGCAAAGCACAAACATACCAGATCTAACTGATGCATGACGGCAGTCGTTGATTACTCCGTGCGATGCTGCAATGTCCCAGCATATCTGAGATCAGCTGCTTGATTCCACATAGAGTCCATCGATGGAGCACAGTGACAGTCACTCACCTTGTCCTGGACTTGCAGCAGTTCATGCCAGCCAGGTATCTATTTAGAGTGGGACAGTCTATAATCAGTCTGAAGAAGAATCCTGACCCAAATTGTCTCCTATCCATGTCTTCCAGAAATGCTGCCTGACCTGGTGAATTACTCCAACACGTGCTTATTTGACCATGATCTGACCTGTTTTCCTAACGTATTTAATTCCCTATTCAGGCTCAGTGTACACCTCACAATTTCCTTACACACAACCACTGGATTTGTCAGCAACATTGAAACAACATACACAGTCTCTATATCTAAGCCATTCATATCAAATGTGAAAAGCTGAGGTCTCAGTAATGATCACTGCAGCTTCACATTAGGTAAAGTGGGATAGAAAATGACCCAGTTATCTCCTCTCGCCTTTCTTTCAGATAGCCAATATGCTATTAATACTAATTATTTATTACCGCTCATGCCAAGAATGTTTATCTTGTTCAGTAACATAATCAAGTACTTTTTGATAGATAAAAAATGACAACTGGATTTTTGCTGTCCATCCAGCTGCTTGCATCTTCAAAGGATTCTAATACAATTATCGGGCATGATTTCCTTTTCATAAAACCATATTAAATCTTCCAAACAGTAATATGGTTTCTAAGTGGTCTAGTATCAACTCCAAGGTAAACACAAAATGCTGGAGGCATTCAGCGGGTGAGGCAGCATCTCTGTAGAGAAGGAATGGGTGACGTTTCGGGTCGAGACCCTTCTTCAGACTGATGTCAGGGGAGGGGGTGGGACAAAGATAGGATGTAGGCGGAGACAGTAAGACTAGTGGGAGAACTGGGAAGGGGATGGAGAAAGAAAGCAAGGGCTATCTGAAGTTAGAGCGGTCAATGTTCATACTGCTGGGATGTAAACTACGCAAGCGAAATATGAGGTTCTGTTCCTCCAATTTGCGCTGGGTGTCAACTGACAAGTTGAAGTGCTCAGTCACCAAGAGATCAGGTAGGTTAAGACTGACTGAGCGGAGGTGTTCACTGAATTGATCGGCGAGCCTGCGCTTGGTCTCACCGATGTAGAGAAGTTGACACCTGGAACAGCGGATACAGTAGATGAGGTTGGAGGAGGTGCAAGTGAACTTCGGCCTCACCTGGAAAGACTGTTTGGAGTCGAGGGGAGAGATAAAGGGACAGGTGTGCAACTCCTGCGGTTGCTGGGGAAAGTACCCGGGGAGGGGGTGGTTTGGGTGGGAAGGGACGAGTTGACCGGGGAGTTTCGTACGGAACGTTCTCTGCAGAAAGCAGAAAGGGGTGGAGATGGGAAGATGTGGCCAGTAGTGGGATCCCGTTGGAGGTGGTGAAAATGTTGGAGGATTATATGCTGTATGCGATGGCTGATGGGGTGGAAGGTGAGGACAAAGGGGACTCTGTCCTTGTTATAAATGGGGGGAGGGGTAGTAAGAGCAGAGCTGCGGGATATCGAGGAGACCCTAGTGAGAGCCTCATCTATAATGGAAGAGAGGAACCCCCGTTTCCTAAAGAATGAGGACATCTTCTTCTTCTTCTTGCGAATGAAACATAAACCAAAGGAATAGTTAGATCTCAAGCCGGGTGATGAGCAGCCAGTTTGTTGTCTCTGCGTCAATGTCTGCCAGGCCCTGAGCTCCATATGGTGGGTGGTAGAGCGGGCACCCAGAGATGACATGGTTGGCTGTCTGTTGTTCTGCTCCGCATTCACAGGCTGGGCTCTGGGGGGTCCCCATCTCCACATGCTGGCATTGAAATGCCCAACTTCAGTATGAAGTCTGTTGAGCTTCACCCATGCTCCTCTGGGGAGGTCAGACCCTGGACAGCTTTTATCTGGTAAAGAGATGTAGCTGTGTAATGGAGATGAGGTTGCCTTCCACTCCGGTGACCACTTGGTGGCTATCCAATGTGCTTTTGTCTCAGTTGGCTGGATGGATGCTAGGAGTTGTTTTCCATGTGGAACAAAGGGGTGACGGGACTTCAGTTGGGGTGGCCTCTGCTCTTGCTGATAGCCTGATGGAGGAGGTGATCTGGGTCCAAAGCACGACGAGATAGTGCCAGAGTTGCTGCTTGCCTTCAAAACCCTGCAGGCGGAATGCCTACAAGTATAGGGAGCTGCTCGACTGGAGTAGGTTGAAGGCACCCAGTGATGGTTCGCAAGGTGCTGTTCAGGCTTGTGTCTACCAGGCTAGTATGTCTACTTCTACTCCATACGGGTGTGCAGTACTCAGCTGGGGCATACACAAGAGCTAAGGCAGATGTGCGAAGAGTTGATGGACTGGCTCCCAAACTTGTTCCTGCCAGGCATCGGATGAGGCCGCTACGTGCCATGACCTTGTCGCGGAGACCAGCCAGGTGTTGACGAAATGTAAGCGACCTGTTCAGCTTTACGCCGAGGTAAGTGGGTGTTTGTTGGACGTCCAAGCGCCTGTTGTTAACGAAACCACTCCGGTGCCCTGGTATGGAACACCACAAATCTCCGATGCCTTGATATGAAACACCTCATCCTGGGCGCAAATCGGCGTAGACGGAGGAATTGGGAGTTGGGGATAGAGTTTTTACAGGAAGCAGGGTGGGAAGAAGTGTACTCAAGATAGCTACGGGAGTCAGTAGGTTTGTAGCAGATGTCGGTCAATAGTCTGGTTCCTGTGATGGAGACAGTGAGATCTAGAAACGGTAGGGAGATGTCGGAGATAGTCCAAGTGAATTTGAGTGCCAGATGGAAATTAGTGGTGAAGTTGATGAAGTCTGTGAGTTCTGCATGGGTGCAGGAGGTAGCACCAATGCAGTCGTCAATGTAGCAGAGGTAGCGTGCAGGGATAGGGCCACTGTACGCCTGGAACAGTGTTGGATTTGGAGGAAGTGGGAGGAGTTAAAGGAGAAGTTGTTGAGTGTAAGGACCAGCTCTGCTAGGCGGAGGAGAGTATTGGTAGATGGAAATTGGGTGGTACTGCGGTCGAGGAAGAAACGGAGGGCTTTAAGACCCTCCTGGTGGGGGATGGGGGTGTAGAGTGACTGGACATCCATAGTAAAGATGAGGGAGTGGGGGCCTGGAAAACGTGTCATTGAGGAGACGAAGAGTGACGAGGGTCGGCAGTCGCTGGTGGAGGCCAACCGGGAGTGGAGGTCAGTGGACGAAGCCTCGGTAGTCCCGGTCAGCAGATGGCCAGGGAGGCAGCGAATGTCGGCGTCATCGGTTAAGTGGAAAAGGGTGCGGTCCTGGTGAGGTGGTGAAAGTCAGCGGCAGCGGCGGTTGTGACCCCGGGGAGGCAGTGAAGCTTGGCGGCAGCGGCTCCGGAGAAGCGGTGAAGGTCGGCGGCAGCGACCCCGGGGAGGCCGTGAAGGTTGACGATGGCGGCATTTTCGGTGGTCCGAGTCTTGTGTGGGCCGGGAAGGCGGTGAAAGTCGATGACGGCAGCATTTTCGGTGGTCCAGGCCTGAGATCAGCCAGGAAGTTGGTGAGTATTGGTGCTGCACCTCGTGGCAGCAATGGTGTCGCGGGACTGGGCCTCGTGGTGTTCGGGCAGGTGGCGCGGGCCTGCGGTGGAGCCCCGGGCCTGCGGGTGGTCGAGTCGAAGAGTGTCGGTGGAAGGGCCGGTCTGGAGGCAAGTTTGCGATCCTTTGTCGAGTCAAGGTAGGAAAGTCAAGGTAGGAAAGGAAGCGTTTCTTGAAGGCGTGGATTTGCCGTTGGATTAAGTGCAGTTGGGGTCCTTTGCAGGTGTGGGTGAGTGAGGCCCGGAGCTGTGGGACAATCAGAGCGAGGGCCTGTTGGTGCCGGCGCATTGCAGCCAATCTAGAACGCAGGGCAAGGAATGAGAACTGTTGTGAAAAATGGCAGATCGACTGTCGGAGCCTATAGTCGAGGTTGGGTCCAAACTGGGATATCTGGAACAGGAGCTGGAATCCACGAGGCAAAAGATGGAGACTCGGGCAAGTCCCGAGAAAACAAACGTGGCAGTGGTAGTGGGTCTGGGTTAAGACGTGATTAGTATCAGCTCTAGTTTATTTGGTCAACTGTCATATATAATTTGAATCCGTTGGCAATGGAAACACCCACCTATGAAATACTATTAATGGGAAACAATGTGCTTATTTTTAACGAATGTTCGGAAAGTTATGAAAATCCTCTTTAAACCCAAAAAAAACGTACCTTTGTAGAAGGGCAAGAAAATAAAATTCTTAATATCATTGAAAAATTATGACACAGGAGCAGGCTATTTGTCCCTTCCTGTCAGTGGTGATCACAAAAGAGCCATTCAGCCTAATCTCAGTTTGTAATATTAAGGGCCTGTCCCACTTACGTGTCCTTGGCACGCAAATTACGCGATCTCGTGGTCGCGTTGGGGCTGCGATGGTCCGCCGATGGTCGGGCACGATTACATGCGTACGCACAGCCGTCTGGAGCGCGTGACGTAATTTGAGGATGGACACAAAGCTGGAGTAACTCAGCGGGACCGGCAGCATCTCTGGAGAGAAGCAATGGGTGATGTTTCGTGTCGAGACTCTTCTTCAGTCTGAAAAGAAGGGTCTTGACCCGAAACGTCACCCATTGCTTCTCTCTAGAGATGCTGCCGGTCCCGCTGAGTTACTCCTGCATTTTGTGTCTATCTTCAATTTTCTTGGCCCCGCTCTTTTTTTTAAATTTTTTTTTTTACCGTAAATGTTTTTTTATTAGATTTTTAAACAAATGTACAATTTACAAGGAAGGGTAGAAAGCTCACACAATTTAAAAAACATTTACACAAAACTATCAAATTACAATATTAACATTTTTATCTATAATATATTCAACCTCCTGCGGTGACCAGCGTTCACAGAAGGCATCCACAGTCCCCGTGGACACCGCGTGTTCCCTCTCTAGGGACACGCGGGCACGGACGTAACCCCGGAAAAGGGGCAGGCAGCCGACCGCTGTGCGGCCATCGACCGCCCGCTGCCTGGACCCGCGAATGGCCATCTTGGCCAGGCCCAGGAGCAGTCCGACAGGGAGACCCCCTCCTCCCTCCCGACCCTCCCCCCTCTGTACCGGGTGCCCATAGATTAATAGCGTTGGACTAAAATGTAGCCAAAACTTGAGGAGCAGCCCTTTCAGATACTCGAACAGGGGCTGCAACCTCTCGCACTCTATATACACGTGGAACATGGTCTCTTCCTCACCGCAGAAATGACACGCAGGGGAAGAGTCCGTGAACCGGCTCAAGTACCTATTACAGGCCACGGCTTTGTGCAAAACTCTCCACCCCAGGTCCCCGATGTAAAGGGGGAGGACTCCCTTGTAGAGAGACCTCCACTGGGGACTGCTCCCCTCGTCAGGTGGTAACACTGACCGCCAGGGTGTGTCTGGACGGAAGACGAGAGCGAGGAAGTGGAGAGTGTGGAAGAGTAGCCTGTACATTACACGCCTCTCCGCGCCACGGAATGGCACACTGGGCATCTCAGAAAGGCGGCTCATGTTGCATGGGGCCGGCTCTAGGGGAGGGTCCCGGGCCATGGGCCCTATGAACAATTCCGACTGAGCGGGGGTAAGCTCGTCCGGAATCGCTCCATGCACACGCCTCTCCTCGACACCCCCCCGTCACAGCCACGACACCCCCCTCCCCCTGAGGAGCAGGGCCCTGGCTGAAGGTGACCAAATTCCTGGCCTTCAGGAGTTCACGGTAAAAGCCAGGCAATTCCCGCCTAGCGCGTCGACTCATGACCGCTACCGGGAGCCGGGAGCCCTCCTGAAGGCACCGCCCCTGACGGAAAAAGTACGTCGCCAGCACGTGCCATTTAGGAGGGTAGTCCGAGTAGACGTACTTCCGCAGGGTCCTGAGTCGGAGAGCCGCCACCTGGGTACGGATACAGACCAGCGCCTGACCACCCTCCTCCAACGGGAGACTCAGAACCCCAGCAGAGACCCAGTGGTTCCTCTCCCCCCAGAAGAAGTTGACCCAATCTCCTCTGTAACATGGTTATAAAATAAGAGGATGGGACCATAGTGGCCATCCGGTACCACAGCAGAGAGGCCACCAGCTGGTTTATAACTACAGCCCTGGCCCGGTAAGAGAGCACACCAAGTAGGCCTGACCAACGTCCCAGCCGGGCGACCACTTTCGCCTCCAGCTCCTGCCAGTTCGCCGGCCACCCCTCCTCAGCGGGACTCAGGTAGACCCCCAGATAGAGGAGGTGCGTGGTACTCCACGCAAAACCTGCCATCTCCTCCGGCAGGGAGTCCACCTGCCACCCACCCATCAAGAGACCAGAACACTTCCCCCAGTTGATTCTGGCGGAAGATGCAGCCGAGAAAACCTGCTGGCACTCACGCATCCTCCGCAGGTCAACAGGGTCGGTGAACATCAGAAGGACATCATCGGCATAGGCCGAGAGAACCACCTCCATCCCCGGCCCTGGTAAAGCCAGTCCTGTCAACCGCCTCCGGAGAAGGCACAGGAAAGGCTCGACACAGATGGAATACAGCTGGCCGGACATGGGACATCCCTGACGAACCCCCCTCCCAAAGGAATGGGGGCCAACAAAGAGCCATTGACCTTAACAAGGCATTCTGCAGCAGTATATAACAGTCGGACCCCAGGCCACAAAATGCGGTCCAAATCCGAACACCTGCAGAGTCCCAAGAAGGTAGTCGTGCTCCACCCTGTCAAACGCCTTCTCCTGGTCGAGGGAGAGAAAGGCGACCGAATGACCAGCCCCCTGGGACAGATGGATCAGGTCCCGGAGCAGATGGATATTGTCCTGGATGGACCGGCCTGGGACTGTGTACGACTGGTCAGGGTGGATCACCTGGGACAGCACAGGACCCAGGCGATTCGCCAATGCCCGTGCAAAGACTTTATAGTCCGTGCTGAGGAGAGAGACCGGGCGCCAGTTCTTCAAAAGGCGAAGATCACCCTTCTTGGGCAGCAGGACAACAACTGCCCTGCGCCAAGAGAAAGGCATCTCCCCGGTCGCCAGGCTCTCCCCCAGGACCTTCATATAGTCGCCCCCCAGGACATCCCAGAAGGCTCTAAGGTACTCCACAGTCAGCCCATCCAGCCCTGGAGACTTGCCCCTCCTGAGCTGGTGCAGGGCAACAGTCAACTCCTCCAGAGTTAGGGGATCATCCAGGTGTTCAGCCACATCATTGCACACAGCAGGTAAGCCCTCCCACAGGACTTCTTTCGCCTCCCCACTCGATGTGCCAGCCGAGAACAGAGTCCTGTACAACGACCGAACTGAGGCACCAATGCTCTCTGGATCTGTGACAGAGGAGCCATCATCCGCAAGCAACTCTACAAGCTGCCTGCGGGCTCCTCGCCCCTTCTCCAGAGAAAAGAAAAAGGGGAAGGCGCGGTCCAAGTCGTGCAACATCTGGACGCGCGACCTCACATACGCACCCCGGGACCTCCTAAGCTGCAAGTCCCTCAGTGCTCCCTTCTTCTCCTGGTATTCCTCCCACTCACACGAAGCCCCACCAGTCTGATCCAGACGAGCCTCCGAGTCGAGCAACTCTCTCTCAAGCCGTCCGATCTCGGATTCCCGCCCCTTGGTCAACCCCCTCGCATAGTCCTGGCAAAACTGACGGACGTAGACCTTCCCCACGTCCCACCACTGCCTTAGGGAAAGGAAACGCCCCTGCCTTTCTCTCCACCTCGCCCAGAACTGCCTGAATGAATCCCGGAATTGGCAATCCTCCAACAGCTGGCTATTAAAATGGCAGTACGCGGACCCTGCCCGTGTGCGCGCTGGGATAAAGTCCACTCGCACCAGGCAATGGTCCGTGCATGGCGCCGGCTGCATGGAGGCTGCCGAAACACAGGAGACATAGGCCTTGGACACGTATAAATGATCAATACGGGAACCACCACCCTCAAACCTGTACGAGAAGGCGTTAGAGTCGGGATGGAAATTCCGCCAAGCATCTACCAGCTCAAATGAGTCCACCATCTCCCTCAAAGTCTTCACTGCTCCCGGGTCACGCTGAACGCCAGAGCGATCTCTTGTCTCGAGGGCACAATTAAAATCTCCCCCAAGGAAAACACACTCCCCACGGTCGATAGTATTCAACAACGTGGTCACTTCCCTTGTTAAGCGCGTCTGCATTGCGCCGATCTTGGGGGCGTACACATTAACGAAGTGTAATGGCACGCCATCCAAGCGCACGGCCAGATACAGCAAACGGCCTGGTACAACCTCCTGCACTTTGAGGATCTCCGGCTGGAAAGACGGGGCCAACAGGAAGGCTACTCCACTCGATTTGGAGCTGAGATGACTCATGTAGACCCCCCCTTCCCACTCCAGGAGCCATGTGGGTTCATCACTAGCCACAGTGTGTGTTTCCTGCAGGAAGCTCACCGCATACCTCCCGTCCCTGAGCACTGAGAGATGGTGAAACCTACGGAGAGACCCCCTGCCCCCATTGATATTCAGGCTGGCTATAGTGAGCTTCATTTTGAAAGTACACTAGATCTTTTACCCGTCCCCGGTGATGGGTTGGAGCCGCCCCTACCCTTCTTCCCTCTCTTTAGGGTCTTAAAAAGCTCTTGGAATTGGCGCCTCTCATTTCTTACTAGCCCCGCCTCATTCCCCTTCTTCTGAAGGATGGCATGAATAGACTGCATGGGCGCCATCAGTTCCGACCAGCGGTCAACAGCCAAATCCACCTTATTCCTACTCCCTCTAGTTTCCTTTAAGAACTTCCGAAGTTCCCAGACTTCGACAAGTCGAGACACGGGGCCACGGGTGGAGCAGTCCGTCAACTCACTGTCAACGGACTCCGCGTACCCTTCCTCCTCGCACTCAATCTCCGAGCCCGAGTCCAGAAGGTTACTACTCTCAGCCGCCTCGCTCACCCCTCCCTGTGATGTGGGCATTACAGCCACATCACACAGTCCCTCCTCTGTCACCATCCCACCCACAGGATCAGTGACAGGGGCAGGTACCAGTGCCTCTGACCGCGGCAAGCTATCTGACAATTTGCCAGTCTCCTGCACGCTCCCATCGCCCTCTGTAACCGGATTGGGAACAGTGAAGTCAGAGCAAGTCTCCGGGCCTTGCTGTAAGCGGGTCTGTCTGGAGTCCGACCTAAGGACACGATCCAAAACGATCTTGCCCTCCTCCGCACCCAGGGTATCCGCCCCTGCACCATCACCCAGAGAGTCCCCGTCCCCCACCACCAGGTGAATCCCCCCACTGTGGCCCTCAGTGGCCGATGTTACTGGAGTCTCCCCTGCTCCCTCAACCAGTGGGCCATCACACCCCTCAACTGGGCTTGTAGCCTCAACGGGGAACTCATGTTGGGGACCCACCCCCTCACCCAAGTCCCCCCATTCAGGCTGCCCCTGGTCACCCACTAAGCTAGCAGACGTGTTTTCTGGGGGAACAGCCCCCAAGAGTAATATATCGCCACTCTCAGGTGGTCCCAGACCTACATAGGCATCCTCCCCCTCAGAGGAAACGTGCCCTGGGTACCCCACCTCAACACGAGGGGAAGGCTCCCCTTCAGGTTGCCCCTGAACTTCAGGGCCCTTCTCTGTATCGGAGGACCCATGCCTCCTCCTCTTCGAACCACTGGCGTACGGTGGTACGGTGAGCTCCATTGCAGAAGCCTCTACCTTCACACTACCGTCTATCTCAGAGGCGAGCATGAAATTATCTGCTGCCTGGGGTCCCGCTTGGAGGTGATCATCTTCTAGGGGACCCGCCTGGAGATGTTTCTTCTTTTTCTTGACTTTCCTCCCCTGCTGATGCTCCCAAACCTTCCCATCCACCCTACGCACTTCTCCGGCATCCACCGCCACAGGTACGGGACATGGGGGTGGTGGGGGGATAGGGGTTGGGGGTAGGGGAGTAAAGCCTTCACGGGCCACCGTGGTAAAACCAGCAGCCCCAGATGGGCCTGTAGTGCTTTCCCATGCCATCGTGGTTGAACTGGCAGCCCGGGTCCTGGGACAATTCTTGCGAAAATGCCCCACCTTTTTGCAAGTGTGACAACGCACTTGGCCCGCATTCCAGAACACGCGATAGGAGAAATCATCCACCTCCACCTCAAAACTCCCCTCCGTGTCCGTCCCCTGTGCCAACTGTATATACACGCGACGCTTGAACGTATATATATGCTGCATCTCAGGATCGTCAAACCTGTACAACAGTTTGGTGAGCCCTGACCGCACCTCCCCCAGCTTCCTTACATGTGGGAGCAGGAGCGCATCCGGAACAAACGTGGGAACGTTGGACAGAATGACCGGCAAAACGGGACCCCCCCATGGGTCCACCGCCGCGAAAATCCCCCCTGCTGTTACCCCCCTTTCCAGAGCCAGAGCCACCGCCTGTTCAGTCTTTAGTATAACCACAACCTTCCCACTGACCACCGTGCCCGAGACTATGGCTTTCTTGCCAACAGTCTCACCCAACGCATCTAGAAAGGCCTTTAAGGGCAGGTTGCTCTTCATGTACATTTTTACACCATATGTGCGCCCCATCAACTCGTGGCCCTCAGTCTCGGAGACTGCCGACCGTGCAGCAGCTGCATAACTCTGAGGGGCCGCCATCTTTAGGGCATGGCACAACACACAAAGTATCAGTAGTTTATATCCAAAGCAGTCTTTCTGCTGTTGCTGCACCTCCACTCTTTTCCAGCAGTTAAATAGTCTTGTGAAGGCTTTCTTGGTAAGCAACAGAAGCAGTCTCCTCCTGATAAGATAGGAATGTCCATGCCAATCCTCCCCGTCGTCAAAAATGGAGCTTCCTTATGCTTCTTCCTCAGGTCTCCGGCGCCTCCCCGGCTTCAACGAAATCCAAGGCACTGTTGCCGTTCTTACCCAGCCCACCTGGACCGGGCAAGTCGGTGTAGGAGGGAGCTTTCCGATGTTACTGACCACAAACACCACTCTAGACTCAGCTCCCACTCGTTCAAGTGTAACTTGGCCTTCCGCCAGCCACTGCCGCTCCTACGACTTTACAGATACACGGACAAATCCTCCCTAATTAGAGGAATCTTTGAACAAAGAAAGTCTCTGCAGATCAACAAAGCTCTGAACTGCAAAGTCTGACTGCTTTTGTTTCTCCCCGCCAAACAAAACCTTCCGAAAAGTTCATCAAATCCTCCCCGCCAGCAGAACAGCTCCTCACCTGGCCCCGCTCTGGGAGTAGAAGTGGGGCCGGATCCGGACCGCAACGGCCGTGAGCCCCAGGCCGAGTTCGGCGATTGTTTACCTGCTTCTGCTGCTGTTGAAGGTGAGATGTTGCGTCGCGCCAGGGTCTTGGGCCTGTCTCACTTTGGCCGTCAGTTCCGCGACAGGCCGTTGGCGCGTGAAGATTTCGTTCACTGCAAGAATTTCGGAGCGCCGCGCGATGTTGGGACCAGCCCCGCACAACTCCATACCCCTCCGCGCTTCTAAGTAGGACTGGCCCCGCGCGGCCATACGGTACCCGGAAGCCTCAAGCGACCACGAGGTCGTGTAATTTGCGAGCCAAGGACCCGTAAGTGAGACAGGCCCTTTAGGCTCAAGGCCCTCCTGGTCACAGGTGTGTAAGAGCATATGTAAGTACTTTCCAATGTCCAATGAGAATGTGTGCCTTCACCACAATTTCAGGAAACAATTTTGAGATACTGTCAACAAACCTAGCTTATCCAATCTTCCCTCAATGCTGAGATTTCTCAGTTTGTAAATCTCTCTGCATGCTCTCCAGTACAATAACATTGTAAGATAATGATCAAAGGTATGTGTATTATCCAATCTATGACACAAAATAGTAAGATTAAACGAGAACTTACCAGTTTGAAGTTTGATCTGTATTTTATGAGGAGTTACGATGAGGGATTACGTGAAGACCCCGTCCAGCACGCATGCGCGACATTCTTCAAAGCAGCGGTGTGGAATCACAGGAAACACAATAATTGAAATAAACATAGTAAAGAAAAGGAGAACTAAGATACCTGTTGATCTATATATTTGAGGGTGGGAGCGGAGGGTACGTAATCCCTCATCGTAACTCCTCATAAAATACAGATCAAACTTCAAACTGGTAAGTTCTCGTTTAATCTTACTATTTTACTTCGGAGTCACGTGAGTGACTACGTGAAGATTTTTAAGCTCTGTGATTTCAAACCGTGTAACAGTTCATACTTCACTCGCTGCCGAAGTCATTCAAGGGAGGAAGTATGTTATCGTAATCAACCATAATCTGTTTGTAAACAATAATGGTATCTATTAAACAATAACAAAAGACAAAATGCTCCCCCGGGCTTAAATTATATATTTTTGCAGATTTTAAAACTCTTTCTGCAAATAACACAGGTTCTGCTAGCGGCTTGTGGTAGAACGTTTGGAACGTTTTCTCCATGTTCATTCTTTTAGCCGCCGATGTGGATGCTGCCCTGGTGGAGTGAGATGTATATACATCAGTATCTACTCCAGCAGCTCCCAGTACCTGCTTGAGCCATCTCGAGATGGTTTGGCTCGACACCCAACCATGAGGTTTCTTGTGGCTGACCCATAAGGCTTTATTTATTTATTTAATTAATTATTATTATTATTTTTTTTTTTCCCTTTCTCCCTCGAGAATCTCTTGTTGTGTTGATGTAAGTGAATAAGTGAGTCATGACACACAACCGTAGGTCAGGTGGGTATGCCCGGAAATCCATAACTAGGACTCAAGTTCCTGGCTTGCTCTGCTTTAGCAGCTCCTGAATGGTGAATGAGACCCGGTCTGGTGTTATAACCATGTTGTCCAGTCGCAGTAAGAGGAGGGACTGGACTCTTTGTGCTGAGACTAGTAGCATCAGCATGACCGTTTTCAGGGTTAGCTTTTCCAGGGTGAGAGACCTGGCTGGGGACCATCCCCTTAGGTATGTCAGGACCACACTGACATCCCAGATTTGTGTATACCTAGGTCTAAGAGGGTTGGAGTTGACGATACTCCTCATGAGTTTGATCACCAGTGGTTGAGACCCTATGGCCTGTTGTCCTGGCACCTGTTTTAAGTAGGCTGACAGCGCACGTCTGGCAGTATTGATGGCGCTGTAGCTCAATCCTTCATTATGGTGAAGGCCCCCCAGGAACTCCAGTACATTGGTTATGGTTGCAGATGAGTACGTTGTCCCAGTAGTCGAGCAGTATCTTTCCCACTTCCTGATGCTCGATAGGTATTGTTTCCTGGTGGACATACGGTGTCATCATGTTGATGGTCCTGTCAGACAATCCCAGTCCCAGCAGTGGTCTTTTGATAATCTGCAACCCAGTAGGTTAATTTTGGCATGGCATGGATGACTTATGCCTGATACAGGGTGCGTCAATAGGTCTGGGCTACTGGGAAAGGTCATAGGAGTTTCGATGACCATGTCGAGGACCACTGGGAACCATGGCTGTGTAGGCCAGTTGGTACTATCAAAATACCTGAAGCAGAGTCCATCTGTATTTTGCGTAGTACCCTACAGATTAAGGCAGAAGGGGAAAAAGCATAGAAGAAATCGGTCCCCCAGTTCAGCGCGAATGCATCTATCGCTGCTGCCTCAGGGTGTGGTTCCCAAGGGACATACATTGGTACGTGGTGATTTAGTCTGGATGCAAAGAGATCGATATCTGGTGTGCCATATTGGTTTGTAATTTTAGCAAAAGCTCTAGGATTTAACATCCATTCGGTGTTTATCATTGAATTTGCGTGACCTGGCACTGTATTTAGCTTACCTGGTAGGTAAGTTGCTGATAGCCAAATATGTCTATCGACCCACCATTACCAGATTGTGTTGACCCAATTGTCACATGATATCGATTTTATTCCGGTCATATGGTTAATATAGGCCACCACCGTGATATTATCAATTTGTAAATGAACATGCAAGTTGTGCATATTCCTAGAATATGCTTTAAAACCATAAAACGCACCCAACATTTCCAAATAATTTATGCCCAGTGTTTGTAGTAAAGATGAGTCTAGGTTAGTCCATCTACCACCTGTGCTGGATATGGTATTAGTTGCTCCCCAGCCTTGAGCACTGGCATCTGTTTGTATAGTTAACGTTGGGTTATTGATGATGATAGGGCTGGAACTATGCCAAATGTGTTATATCCACCATTGTAACTCTGATATTGCTTCAATGGGTAGTTTCATGGATCTGTCAAAGTGACCTGCATGTCGTTTCAACGCCTGTACTTTTGCCCTTTGTAGGTGCTGATAGTGCAGGAGTCCAAATTGTGTAGCTGAAAATGCTGCTACCATTTTGCCAATTACTCTTGCCACTTGTCGGATGGTTGGTCGATTGCTTACCATTAAATTGTTGCACATCTGTGCCAATTCTGCTGCTTTACCTTTTGGCAACGTTACAGACATGTGGATTGAGTTAATTGAATCCCAGATAGTCCATAGTTGTGGATGGTGTCAACTTAGATTTATCTGGATGTATGACAAACCCAGGGTTTCAAACAATTGTTTGGTAGCTAATACAGCTGATTTAGCCAACTCCATGGTTTTGCCAACTATTAGGATATCATCAAGATACGCCATGACAATATGTCTTTGTTTTGCTAATGTTGCCAAGGCTGGTTTTAATATCTTGGTAAATAGTCTAAGGCTGATGTCAACCCATTAGGCAATACTTTATACTGCCATAGTTGCCCCATCCAGGTAAATGTTCAGGTATCTGCGATGACCCTTGTGAATGGGTACTGAATAGTAGGCATCTTTTAAATCAATGCTTGCCATAAAGTATCCTTTGGAAATCAGTTGTTTAGCAGTTACAAATGTTTCCATTTTGAAATGTACATACTTAACAAAGGTATTTAGTGAGGTTAAGTCAATGATGATGCGACATCCACCATCTTTTTTACTTTTGGTAAATATATTTGAGACAAATTCCAAAGGATCATGTTTGGATTTCTCAATGACACCCTTTGTAAGTAACCTCACCAGTTCTGCTTGAGCCTCTAGTTCTCTTTGACTGAGAGGGTAAAGACCCTTTGGGTACGTGCTGAACTGGTGGCATGTTTTCGTGAATGAACTCTATTTTGTATCCCCGAATACTGTTAAGTATATAACTATCATTCATGAGACACCTCCTGTTAGTACAGTTCCCCATTTACATGCTGGTAGGAACCAGACCCACCTACCTCCATAGTTATGGTAGTGTTCCTTTCTTCCGTTTGTTCATCCGTCGTTATACTGCTGGATGTACTGCTGATGTACTGCTGATTGGGGGTGGCGCATTTTCCATGGGGTCCGCTCTGGGCCCTGGCCTAAAAAGGCTTTCGGGGATAGTATGCGGACCCCGAGCTTTCACCAGTTACATAAATTTGACCTTGACTGGTGGACGCGGTGGGGTACTGCCGTCTGGTTTTTTTTTTTTTTTTTTTTTTTTTGTGTGGGTCTGCTCGTTCCGGGGCCTGCCCTCATGAGGCCAAATGCTTTGGACTCCTCCTCCAGGTCTTTCACTTGTCCTTCCAAATAACAGGATCTGCGGCTCTGAGGCCGGTGTTTTACACAGTCCTGCAAACCTGGGATTGAGGGCAGGTCTTATTCTCTCCTTGCGGAGGTTATTTATCTCATATTGGGTGTAGCACAGCAGAGCCAGAGTGTCTTGCTGGTTTGTGGTCATATCCACCCCATCCACGGAACGAGCATAGGCTGTTATCCCTGTCGTCAGGAGCTTGAGGATTTTAGCTCCTGGTCCCGGATACTCTGTCCCCCCCCCCCCAGATTTGGCTGTTAACAGCCGGTACATTGAGCGAACTGCAGTTTTCCAGCTCTAGTGCCTCATTAAGTCCTGTCTTGTGGGGGTTTGAGGGACAGGTGGTTGATGCTGGCCGCCAGTTTTGGCTCCAATGGCCGCCCTACTCGTGGTGAAACCACGTAGCGAATCTCCACACCCAGCAGCTCTTCCTGATCCTGTACCCCAAGCGTACTCCCGACATCTTCAGCCAATGACCCCTCTTCCTGACCAGCCCAGCCCTGGTCGCCAACGCTGCCCTGCTTTGAGGGGAAAGCGATGGCCAGTGCATTTATAGAGCACTGCTGTGGGAGTGCCTGATCCCCCTGGCGAGACTGCTCTAGCTCCTGAAGCAAGTCTCGCTGGAGCAGTTGCTCCATGAGCCTTTCCATTCGGCTCAGGCGGCTAGCTCTGCCGCTCTAAGGCGGACCCTCCTCATCGGAGTCAGACATAACCGGCCGTTTTTTTTTTTTTTTTTTTAAACTTTTCCTCCAGCCCGCTGCCGCTCATCAGGCTGCGCTAGCGGGACTGGGCTCGGCTCGGTCTCGATGAGGGTGGACCGCCGCATATGCGGTCCAGGTGCCGCCTCTCGCCCCCCACTGATGGAGCACTCCCGTTCTGTTGGAGTCGAACGGGGGCGGTTTTCTTCCTTTGCCGTGATGCTCCTGTTCCCAGTTCCTCTGGAATAGAGAGCAGAGCACAGCTTGCGGATTACGACCTCAGTGTAAGACTTACCTGATGGTCCGCTGTTTAGTTTTCACCGACGTGTAGCGGGAGCGCCTATACTCCCGGTCGTCGCTGTTGCACTGCGTGAACGCTAATGTCGCGCATGCGTGCTGGACGGGGTCTTCACGTAGTCACTCACGTGACTCCGAAGTAAAATTACTTGTATAGAACCCTAACATAACCTCCAGATAATAAAGTGCAAGGGCCGCAATGAGATAGATTGGAAAATCGAGATTACATAATTTATCAGAGGTCCATTGAAGAATCTTTTAACAACGGGAAAGAAGCTGTTCTTGTATCTGGTCGTATGTGTTCTCTATGTAATAAAGGAAAACATTGTCAGTCTGAAGAAGAGCCCTGGCCCGAAACATCACCTATTAAAGATCTACAGAGATGGTGCATGACATGCTGAGTTACACCAGCACTTTGCATCTTTTTTTGTAAACCAGCACCTGCAGTTCCTTGTTTCTAAATACCCTGTACTTTTAACCAACTTCTCAAATTGTCCTGATCCTGTCCTGTATTTGCCTGCTTATTTCATGTCATCTTTCCATTATCTTTGCATTATCCTATTCAGTGGGATCATTGTAACAATCATATTCTAAATTGTTCTGGAAACATGGTTCTTTGCTCTGTGGATGACTATGGGAAGTAAATCTACATCAGGTTACAAATAGTTTTCAAATCAAATGTAATTGAGCATGATTATCTTCATGAAGTGCTTTGAATTGAAACAACTGGTACTCGTCAAAAACGCATGATAAAGTGCTAGGCAAGAAAACATAAATAAAATGAGTCATTCATCTCCTGATGTAGCCAAGCAGAGGAGGAGAGCCTGCAAAATTATTCCAGCATTTAGGAATGTTACTCATAAGCCAGAAACGAGTTAACAATCCTGGTATCCAAGAGCCATGAACAAATGAAAATGTTTTTAATGATCTGTTTTATTGAAAGCAAATTTATTACAATACGCTAATGAACTCTTTTCTTGCTGTAAATTTGACAATGCTATCATGATGTAGTTATAACTATTAATTTATAACAGTTAATTTAAATAATGCCTTATCTTAAATTGAACTACTAACCATAATAAGAGCACACCAATAAATCAATACTTATTAGTTCATACCTTTTCTAAATGCTGTGTATAACATCTCATTATGATCAAACAGAACACCATCATAATTAATAGGAAACAATATCTATATTATTACTTTATAATGATATGCATGAGATAGTGCACATCCTGGTGTAAACCCAAGGCACTGCCTTTAGTGAAGCTTTATCTTATGTAATTCAAAGTCCCAGTATAAAACCTGATAGCTTTGATAGGGATTGCTGGCAGTTTAAATGTAAGTTATGAATGCTCAACAGCAAAACTAACCAAGAATGCCAAAACAATAAAAGTGAAAAAACACATGTGCAGTAATGAATGTATCACTGAATAAATTCAGTGTCTCATCCATTATAGGTGTAAACAACGGCTTAGGGTTTATACATTGTATCTATTTTATCAATCTGACTTTCACAATTCTTGCAATCTGCAAGTATAGTGTAGCAGTGTAATCCTAGGATATGTTTTTTCCCTCCAAACTATTCCACTGTAACAAATTCCTTTGCTAACCCATAAATAGGTTTTATTCATGCTACCCTGCATATTTTCAGATATGTTTAATTTAGTCAGATAAAGTTCAGCTGCAATCTACAGATTTCATAATTCATCTTAGATAAATCATCCTTGGTCTAGTGGTCCAGCGTCTATTTTAGGTATGAATTAGGCATGGCACAAACGGCTCCAGTGAATGTAGGTAGTAATGGCCTAAATGTATCCTCATCTACATGTGCCGCTGGCCCACTACTCAATTTGTCATTGAGTTAATTTCACACCATGCATTTTGATTTCACCCTTTCATTGTCATTCATCATAAAACACAATGGAATAAGCATGATTCTAGACATGAACTGAGTACAGAAACAAACTAAGAACTCCGGAGTTCAAATAATTATCAGTGTTATCTGAATGTCTGTAATTGGAGCTGCAAAGGCAGAGGTTTAAGTGTTGATTCAAATGTGTTAATTTCAGGCTGTTGCTAATTAAGGTTACTTCATGAGGACTTACAGAATTTATTCTGCAACTAATTTGCAGTGAAAGAAAATGAACATTCTTCATTTATTATTCATGTGGTCTTTCTGTGCAAAATGTGTTCATATCCGAGAATAGTGGCAATGTCAAAAATGATCCATTGGCTGTAAAGAGGTATCCTCAGTGTAAGATAAACCCCACATCTATAAAGTTGCTTCCATTTATCTACACATGCAACTACTTCAGTAACTCAGTGAGCTTTATCAGCGTTATTTGTTCCTTAAAAAAAAAATCACCTTTTATCATTTCTATTTCATGATTTTTTGCTGCTTTTTAAAATGGTGCTCTATATCAAATAATTTTCTCAATCTCTTGAACAACAAAATCTGCAAAACCCAAAGGACATGGTTTAAGAGTCCTTTGAGTTAATGTAGGTTCATTTTAGAAGTAATAGTAAAGCTGATTACAAGTTTATTAAAGGATGTTTTATTTACAAGCATACCAATAGAAATACAAGCTATAAAAGGATAAGCAAAATCCAGGCACTTGGATATGGATGACATGCATAGCTGAGATGCTTCTAAAGGTTCAAGACTTTTTGATAAATTAACTTAAAAGCTCATCTGCTTTGAATGTTTGAGCACACTTAATGATAATAAAAATTAATAACATATATTATCTGCAGCAGCACAAATGTATATTTAATCTACAATAAATGTCAAGAGCTATGCAGAGATTAGTTCTGAAAACTGAATGCCCAACCATAAATTGAGTGTAATTTTACGTATTACAAAATGGGGTGAATTTATTATACGTTTGAGGCTGGCTGAATCTATGAGCCTAATTTTTTTGCTGATTAACAATATTAATAGTTCAAAAAGCTGGAGTAACTCAGCGGGTCAGACAGCATCTCTGGAGAATAGGAATAGGTGATATTTCGGGTTGAGTCCCTTCTTCAAACACGTCACATATTCCTTTTCTCCAGAGGTGCTGCCTGAACTGCTGAGTTACTCCAGCTTTTTGTGTGTATCTTCGGTTTAGACCAGCATCTGCAGTTCCTTGCTACACATTAATAGTTCAAACTTTCCTTTATATCTGCTCATTGTGAATACATTTCACATCTTCTATTTCCATAAGATGTTCAATCTTCCATTTTCTATTCAGCTGATCTACACACGTTTGCCTGTATCTCACACCAAGTCCTGCTTTTTTGTCATTGCTGACCTTGATGACCCATATTGGTTCCTGATCCACCAATGTCTCAGATGT
Source organism: Malacoraja senta (assembly GCA_038087875.1). Taxonomy (NCBI): domain Eukaryota; kingdom Metazoa; phylum Chordata; class Chondrichthyes; order Rajiformes; family Rajidae; genus Malacoraja; species Malacoraja senta. The sequence goes on from CM075983.1 coordinate 37,763,439, forward strand.
AAAGTTTACACCTTTGTGTTCAGATTCTCCCCTGGCCTAACCAGCCCCCATTTATTCAGCCTACAGTCTTCCAGAAACTCTAATTCTGGCCTTCCTTACCCACTCCCCTTCCAATAGCAGCTAATTCTGGCCTTCCTTACCCACTCCCCTTCCAATAGCAGCTTTGTCTTCAATTACCTCAGCCAAGAGATTTAAATTCTCCACATAAATCTCATAACTTCTTCCTTTCCGTTCCCTTGCTTTGACCAAGGTACTATCCAATGAAAAAAATCTTGTAATATTCCCCCTGGTAGCATTTCATCACATTGAAGATTGTATCTATTTCAACCTCTTGTTATTTAACTGGACATATACACTATTTACCAGAAATAACATGCAAATCTCAGGGATAATTTAATTAACATCGCAATTGAGGCTGCGGTAGAAAGCCAATTTCATGACTGCCGTAACCTTTCTGGTGAAGGTACTCTCATGGCAATGGTCGAGCTGAGTTTTCTAGATTTGGACAAGGAATGGAACAATCTTTAGAACACATTAGGGGAGAATGATTATAACATGTTATTCTAAAACTGAATACAAAATTTGATCTAAATTAGGTCAAAAAAAATAAAAGGTAGACAAAAATGCTTGAGAAACTCAGCGGGTGAGGCAGCATCTATGGAGCGGAGGAAATAGGCGATGTTTCGGGTTGAGACCCTTCTTCAGACTGATGTGAGGGTGGAGGGGTTGGAAGAAGTCAGGAAGAGGCGGAGACAGTGGGCTGAGGGAGTGCTGGGAAGGGGAGGAGAAAGCAGGGACGACCTGAAATTGGAGAAGTCAATGTTCATACCGCGTGGGGTGTAAGAAAAAATGTCAGTTATATTAATAATGGGTGGAGAATTGGACAAAAAAGGCCAAGATAAGAAAGTGGTACAAAAGACTTAGAATTTTTGATTAAAATATAAAACTGAAACAACGTTCTAACTTGTTAATATACATGAACACATCCTCATAAAGAAAATATTTACTAGTCCCACTGATAAATTCAGCACAGTGCAGCCCATGTGATTTCACAGGGGATAAAAAATCAAAAAGATCAACATCATAGTAACATTTATAATAATTATATTGGGAACAATAAAAAAACAACAATACTAATATTAAGGCCAGGATTTCTGTGCTGAATTTTGAACGACTCTTAAACCATGTCCTTTGGGTTTTGCAGATTTTGTTGTTAAAGAGATTGTGAAAATTATTTGGCACAATATCAAGGGAAATATTACGTGCACATCTTTCCTTAATCTCCTTTGTCTTAATGCTTAAAATACCAAAGAAATTCAGGCCTTTATATTAGTATTGTTGTTTTTTTTATTGTTCCCAATATAATTATTATAAATGTTACTATGATGTTGATCTTTTTGATCATGGTATGATACTTCCAAAGGTATATTTTGTACCCGCACTTTTAAAAGCCTTCATGGTGATGTTATTATAGTCAGAAGCAGGTAGTCTGCATTTTAAATTCCATTGAATCTGAATAGAATCTATATTTCTAGGGGAAGCAAAGAAAAAATATAACAGTAAAATAGACCTATTTCTTCATATTAGATCTAATATATTTACAATTACAATATTATTTTAATCCTATACTATGAACATGCCAATGTTATCTCACCAAGCGTCTTTGTGCTGTGACACCATTGCCTGACAATTTGGCTGCTTTTGAATCCAACAGGCAATAAGCCTTTGAGGATGCTAAGTCACCAAGTGTCATCAATAAGTTGGCAGCAGCAAGTGATAGTGCAGCAGCTGAACTGGCCACAACCTCATAAGGAGATAGAAGGATTACTTATAACTATAGATATGCTGGACCTGGATATCGCAACTGGAACAGCAAACACATAATGGGAGAATAGCAGTGGAAGGGATGAAGTAAGGAGAACCGTAATGGGTGAATGCTTTATGTCGTTTATAACCTACGCTTTGAGAGCAGAAGTAAAATAGCAAATTGTTGAAAATGTCTGCAGTGCTATCCTGACAAGAGGAACATGGAACTGTAGAGGACGGCACAGAGGTGTAGCGGGGTGGCACAGTGGCTCAGCGGTAGAGTTGCTGTCTTACAGCGCCAGAGGCCCAGGTTCTATCCTGACTATGGGTGCTGTCTGTACGGAGTTTGTACATTCTCCCTGTGACCGCATGAGTTTTCTCCAGGTGGTTCGGTTTCCTCCCACACTCCAAAGATGTACAGGTTTGTACGATAATTGGCTTCGGTAAAATTGTGAATTCTCCCTAGTGTGTAGGATAGTGCGGGAGGATGCGACCTTTTCTTTGTTGTATCCCCATCTCCGTCTCCGTCTGTGCTGAGGCCTAATCGCGGAGCTGGCGGCCTCCAACTGAAACCGACCTCGAGGCTCCGGAGGCAGAGCCAGGACTCACCATCACGAAGCTGGCCGACTTTGGGGCTGTGGTGGCACTGCGGTGGCAACCCGACTTCGGAGCCTCGGAGGCTTCGGCCGCGGGCCCAGTGGACGACAACATCGGGAGTTCGCAGGTCCCAGGTTGGTGACCGATTCTCTGGAGCTCCGGCAACACCAGCTTCGTCCGCTGGACTGGAGGGTGGCAGCTTCGTCCGCTCCGGGCCGTGGAGTTGAACCGGCCCGTTCGCGGAGTTCGGATTCGGCTGAGGGACTTATCATCACCCGGCGGGGGGCCCAACATCGAAAGCCTGGATCGCCTCAACGCAGAGGGAGAACAAGGAAGGAAGAAACAAGGACTTTAAGACTTTTGCCTTCCATCACAGTGCGGAGGTGCCTGGTAGACTCACTGTGGTGGATGTTAAACTGTGTTCATTGTGTTCTGTTATTTTATTCTCTGTTATGACTGCAAGGTATTTAATTTCGTTCAAACTAACAAGTTTGAATGACAATAAAGGATACTTTATACTTTATACTTTATACTTTATACTGAAGGATCTTCTGACGTCGGCCTCTGTGACTGTGACCGAAATATCATCGCGGTGAATGGGGACTCGGGAAGGCACATCAGTGTTCTCCCATCAAAGCGTGCGTAGAACGCATTGAGCTCATCAGGGAATGATGCTTCGCTGACAATTGTGCTGCCTCCTGATTTCGCCTTGTAGGAAGTGATGTCATTCAAGCCCCGCCACAGTTGCCGAACATCCGTCTCATCCTCCAGCTTGGAGCAGAAGTCCCTTTTGGCATTTTTGATGACCTTACCGAGGTCGTATCTGGACTTCTTGTAGACCTCAGCATCTCCAGACCTGAATGCCCGGGATCTGGTCTTCAGAAGAATGCATATCTCATGGTTCATCCAAGGCTTCTGGTTAGGAAACACTCGGAAGGTTTTAGTTGATCTCCACACATTTCCTTATGAAGTCTGTAACCACTGTGGTGTATTCATTCAGGTCCGTTGCCGAGTCCTTGAACATTGCCCAGTCTACAGACTCCAAGCAGTCCTGGAGTTGTTCCTCTGCCTCTCCCGTCCAGCTCTGTGCATTCCTCACCTCTGGGGGTGCTCTCTTCAGTTGCTGCCTGTAGGCAGGAAGAAACAGCACTGCTGAATGGTCAGATTTTCCGAAGTGAGGGCGAGGGATAGAGCGATAGATCCTCTGGTGCTGCAGAAGACATGTTGGTGGAAGTTAGAGAGCGGGTTCTTCAGGTTGGCTTTGTTGAAGTCCCCGGCTATGGTGGTAAATGCCTCGGGGTAAGCCGTCTGGTGCTTGTTGACCACAGCGTGCAGCTCCCCCAGTGCCAGATGTACATCTGCCTGGGGTGGGATGTAGACCATGGTTAGGATGATGGAAGTGAATTTCCTCAGTAGGTAGAAGGGGCGGCACCTCACCGCCAGATGTTCGAGGTGTGGAGAGCAGGAGTTGGATAGGACTGCCACGTCTGAGCACCACGCAGAGTTGACCATGAGGCAATGCTGATGGTGAGGACTTAGGAAACAACTTGATGTGGTGTCAACTAAGTGGGCTATTTGTTCTTAATGATGTCAAGCTCCTTGAGATAATTTTAGCTGCACTCATCTGAACAAGTGGAGGATATTCCATTATGCTCCTAATTTGTGTCATACAGAGGGTGAAAAGCTTTAAAAATGTCATGAGTTGAGTCACGTTGCGGGATAACATACTCTGATCTACTTTAGCAGCTATATTGATTTTCTATTTGAGTTTTCCTTTGGATGTTGATGGTGGGGGAGCAGATAAATGTTAATGTTAATACTGTTGAAAGTAATGGGAGGTGCATAGACATAGTTGGAGATAATTATTGTCGGGTATTTTTGTGGGATTGATGGTTTCTAAGAGTTAACAACCTATGCCTGAATATTGTCTAAATCCAAGAAACTGCAGGTGCTGATTATAAAGGGTCTGAAGAAGGGCCCCGGTCTGAAACATCACTTATCCATGTTCTCCAGAGATACTGCCCTTTGTGCCTGTTCCTGAATACTGTCTACATCTTGCTATGTACAGGCATGGGCTGCTTACTTTGCCAAGAAATTATGAATGGAATGAACGACCATCAGTGAACATCCCCTCTTCTGACCTGAGGATCGAAGGACGGTCCTAGATAAGGCAGAAAAAAAAGAAAAAAAACGTTTTTGAAAGAATCTATACACAAATAAAACTCTGATCTTGTTATCATCCGGTTTGGTGGTCTTTCTATTTGTGCAAAAACGTTCGCGATAGCTCTACGATTTTGTCAGTTCACTCACCGTTCTCCTATGCTGCGAATGCACCAAGTTTTGTTCCGATCGGTTGAATGTCGTAAAAGTTAGCGTGGTTTAAACATCTTAAAAACCACGTGTGCGCAGATCGATCTCTTCACCTGCCAGTCGGCGTTGCGTAGATTAGTCTCTCCCCCTGTCACTCCCTGGAACGGTCCGCCCCATCCTGCGCCATTGTGTCTTTACTGGAGCTGAGGGTGGCCAGTGGAGATTTCCAACCGGACTTTCGGAGGGTTCCGAAGCAGCCCAGCCCAGCCCCGCCCCAAGCAGCAGTCCTGCCCCAAGTGGCAGCCCCGCCACATCGGCAGCCTCGTGCCAAGCGACAGCCCCGCCCCAAAGCGGCAACCCCGCTCCAAGTAGCAGCCCCGCCCTAAGCAGCAGCCCACACATGAACCCGACCCAGCCCAGCGGAGGAGAATGACCAGCGACCAGCGCCCGCTGTGAGTCCCCATCGCATTACCAATTCCAGTCACTACCCCTCTGGTTCCTCTTGCTGGCTCCTCCCCCCATCCCCCACGATGCCCCCCGCTCCCCCATGGCTCTTCCCCCATCTTTTCTCGGAGCTCACTCCCCCGCCCACACACCCCTGTGCCCCCACAACTCCCCCCGCGCACACACCCCTGTGCCCCCACACATACACCCCCGCCCACACACCCTCCCCAACACACTCCCCCCCCCGCATCCCTCCTGCCCCCTCCCACACCCCTCCCACCCACATACACACCTCCGCCCCACCCCACACCCCTGCGCCACACCCCCCACACCCCCCACACCCCCACTCCCCCCATACCACCCTCTAACCCCCTCCTACACCTCCCCATCCACACACACCCCTCCTCTCTTCCCACCCCACACCACCCCCCCGCCACATACACCACTTCCCTCCCCCCTCCCCTCCTCCCCTCGCACACATGAAGGAGAGGGGGAGGAAGTGCTCGGGGATGAGGGGAAATGAGCCACGCCTGTTAGGGGCTATGGGTGAGTGGTGGAATATTGCTTTGGGGAACGGGTTGCGTTGGGGGCACGGGTGAGTGGTGGAATGTTATGTTGGGGAATGGGTTGCATTGGGGGACCAGGCCTCCCGTGTGACTGGGACCCAATGGGTCCCACTTAGTCTAGTTATTCCTAAATGTCGGTGTTTGTTTGGATAACTGTGCAAATGAATCGCAGAAAGTTAGAGCCAGGTAAATGAACAACTGGGAAGATTAATGTTGTTTTAGTCTTTACTGTCAGGAGTTTTTAGTATAAGAGTAAAGAAACCATTGAAGTATTCCACAGCTTTGACAAGCCAACACCAGTGTATATTTTTTCTCTTCTTAAGAAAGGTTTTACTTGTCCTTGAGGAAATCTAATCAAAATTCACAATGTTGTCACTGGAATGAAAGTGCTGGTGAATCGGGAGGTCTGAGTACAATGAGCCTTTATTCCCTCGAGTTGAGAGGAACAAAGAGTGATGTCATTGAAATGCATAAGATCGGAGAGCCACTGACAGATGCTGAGAATCTATTTTAACTGGCTGTAGAATGTGAAATATTCAAAAATAGAGAAGGTGATATTGAACTGAGGTGAGGTGAAATTATCTAATTCTAAGGAATATGAATCTTTGAAAGTCTCTTTCCCAAGTAGCTGTGGCTATTCACTCATTGTTTGTATTCAAATACAAGATTCCTGAACTTTTACTCATGAAGCGAATTAAAAGATCAAGTCGAAATGTGGAGAAATTAGGTAAAAAATCATCCAAGATATGGCTTTCCAAGATGAGGATGCCCTCTTTCTGCAAGAAATGTGGAATCCACACATTTCCCTCATCTTTCCCCCACAGCTGTGCATGTCTTCTCTGTGCCCCGCAGTTCTGCTCTTGCAGCGCCTGCCAGGAGACGGAACAAGGATAGAGTTCCCCTGGTCCTTACCTTTCACCCCGCCAACCTCCGTCATCTTTAAGGTGATTCATCCACTAGTCACCTCATCCCATCCCCATCCATCCTGCTTTCCGTAGACACGATTCCCTCTGCAACACCTTGGTTCACTCATCCCACACAATCCTTCTCTTCCCTGGCATTTTTCCTACAACCATTGGAGGTGCTACATCTGCCCCTACAATTTCTCCTCCATTTCCATTCATGGACACAAACAGCCCTTCCAGGTGAGTCCAAGGTTTACATGCATCTCCTCGAATCTTGTTGCTTGCATTCAGTGCTGTTAATGTGGCCTTCTCTACACTGGTGAGGCAAAGCATTTCCCTCTGGTTCTACATTTGAATCCCACTTTCTTTTCTTATCAGAATCCTCGATTAGCACCCTGTCTCTTGTCATAATTATCATTTCCAGCCTTGGTTATCATCTTCACCCTTCTCTTCCCCACCTGACTTTTGAGCCAATTGTCCCATTCAGCTGGATCAACCTATCACTTGCCAACATTTGCCCTACCGCTCTCCTTTCTCTCCCGTCTTCTCAATTGGTCTGAAGGATAGCCACATCCCAAAATGTCTGATGTCCATTTCCCTCCACAGGTGCTGCCTGACTCATTGAGCCCAGCAGTTTTTTTTGCTTAATGTGATAAAATCTACTTTGCAAGTTTGAAATTGAATTCTATCATGGAATGGAGAAATTTGGCATTTCACATGAACATTAGGGTTTTTTTTCAGATCCAGAGGTGTTATTCAGCTTTAATTATGATTTAGTACATTAAAAAATCAGCACAAATTCATTAAATTCAAGAACAATTCTGACAAGATCAATGCATAGAAAGATCACGTTAGTGATTTCAAAATTGAATTGTGGGTGGATTTCAGTGATATACCACTGTCAGCAACCTTTACATTTCTCCACCTTATTCTGCATATACTAACTCAAAGGTTGCAACTGCTTTGATGGTATAATGGCAGAGAAAGTCTAAAATGTCCTTAAAATTACAACCTTAAAATCTGGGCTTTTATTTACAATGTTATGTATCTCTGAGCAATGGTCCTTGCTTGCACAAGTCAAATTACTTTTTGTGATTGTTATGCATTAGCCTAAGATTATACACAAAATCGGTCTGTAATTTTCAGCCGCTTTAATAGTAGAAGCGTATACAACTCAATACATTTTTTACTTCAAACGTACAATTAAAGTTAAAAATCATGGAAAATCTACTGAAAATAAACATCTCATGTTTTCAAAGGAGGAGCTGGTAAATAGACTGTGCAATAAGATTGCCTCTTCAGAACTTGGATATACTCGACTGCAAAATAAAATATTTATGTTTTCTCTCAGCAACACAATTGTGAAATGTTGCATGAATGAATTAGGTTACAAGCTGCATTCTTGCAGCAATTACTTGTTTTCATATCAAACGTTTGCTGGTGATTTGAAGTTATCCAAGTGTGATTTCCAAAGCACAAATAAAAACATTAGAATCATTACAAGTTACCTTCAAGTGATGCTCCTGGTAAATGTTCCATTTTCCAGAAAGGTTTTCAATGGTTTGCCTATGTTTTTTTTTTCTCTTCAGAAAGATTTTTTAGTATGAAGCTTGCTGATAACTAATATCAAAAGCTAAAATTGTAATCTTAGCCGTCTGCTCTGGAGTTGGTATTGAGTGATTTTGTTTTGCACAAGACAAAGTTTGGTTAAGCCACAGTTGGGGTATTGTGTGCAGTTCTGATCAGCATGCGAAAGAAAATACGTGACCATGCTAGAGAGGGCCCAAAAAAGATTCACCAGAATGTTGCATGGATTGGAGAGCTTGAGTTATAGCCCAATCCATCACACAAACTAGCCTTCCCGCATCGACTCTGTCTACACATCACACTGCCTCTGGAAAGCAGCCAACACAATGAAGGACAACTCACGCCAGTCATTCCCTATTTTATCCCCTTTCCCGCCAGGCAGAAAATATAAAAGTTTGAAGGCACATACCATCAGTTTCAAGAACAGCTTGTTTCATGCTAATATCATATTTTTGAATAGACATATGATAAGGATCTCCCGATCCACCTCATTGCAACCTTTGATCTTTTAAATCTGTACTTTTTTTGCAACTGGGACATTATATTCTGCATCCTGTTTATTTTTTCTGTCATGTATTGCCTGATGCACTTATGTGAGGTATGATTTGCCTAGTTAGCATGCAAACAAAGTTTTCCACCATATCTTGGTAAACATTGACAATGATAAACAATACATTACTAAAAACTAGAGGCCATACGTTAAAGGAGAGAGAGGAAACATTTAATGGGGATCTAATGAATAGGTCTTTTACACCCAGAGAGGTGGGCATATGGAATGAATTACCAGGGGAAGTGATAAGGGTAGGTACAATTATCTTCTATACTATTACTGAGTCTCATCTTGATCACTTCCTGTCTACGTTGTAAATACATTTTGGAAAAAACACTACCCTATATCGCTATGATTTCTTCACCATCTTACTCACCGTTCTTCTCTCCTCCAACCTCCCCAAGGTTTTTTCCAATCGGTGAAATAATAAAAAAATTATGAATGTTAAACAAATCGTGAGATCAGCAGATTCGTCTTCTCGCCTGTCAGTCACCATGATGAAGGTATCGCCCCTTCCAGGGGGCCAGGAGACTAAAGCCACTGAGAATAAAACCACTGTGCTGCTTGAACTGAATGGTCTGCACAGTACTCCTTGAACTGAATTGAAGGGTTGGTCTGCACTGTGCTGCTTGAACTGAATTGAAGGGTTGGTCTGCACTGTGCTGCTTGAACTGAATTGAAGGGTTGGTCTGCACTGTGCTGCTTGAACTGAAGGTCATGCTCACTGCGGAAGTCCCGCTCACTGCGGAAATCCCGCTCACAGTGGAAGTCCACAGATTGGCCGCGCTCAACCGCGTGAGTAGATTCAAGAGAGTTTTACTGTCATATATATGTTGTGTGTGATGGAGGGTGTGAGTGTGTGTGAGAGATGGTGTGTGTGTGTGAGAGATAGTGTGTGTGTGAATTGGATGGTGTGTGTGTGTGTGAGATGGAGGGTGTGTATGTGAGTGTGTGTGTGTGAGATGGAGGGTGTGTGTGCGTGAGAGCCCACCAGCCATGAGTGAGTCAACTGCCAGCCCACCAGCCATGAGTGAGTCAACTGCCAGCCCACCAGCCGTGAGTGACTGAGCTGCCAGCCCAACAGGCATGAGTGACTGAGCTGTCAGCCGACCAGGCCTGAGTGACTTAGCTGCCAGCCCACCAGGCCTGAGCTGCCAGCCCACCAGGCCAGAGTGACTGAGCTGCCAGCCCACCAGGCCTGAGTGACTGAGCTGCAAGCCCACCAGTCCTGAGCTTCCAGTCCACCAGGCCTGAGTGAATGAGCTGCCAGCCCACCAGGCCAGAGCTGCCAGCCCACCAGGCCTGAGTGACTTAGCTGCCAGCCCACCAGGCCTGAGCTGCCAGCCCACCAGGCCTGAGTGACCGAGTTGCCAGCCCACCAGGCCTGAGTGACTGAAACCGCCAGCCCACCAGCCCTGAGTGACTGATCTGCCAGCCCACCAGGCCCGAGTGACTGAGCTGCCAGTCTACATGGCCCGAGTGACTGAGCTACCAGCCCAAGAATCCATTCGGCCCACAGTGTCCATACTAGCCCTCTGGAAACCAGTCCCTTCGGCCCACGACACCCATACTGGAGCTCTAGAAAGCCGCCCCCCCCCCACTGGCCACTAATATTGGAATTGGTGGAGAGGTAGAATATTGTGTTGGGGGACCAGCCCTCCCATGTGAACATGGGACCTAATGGGTCCCACTTAGTCTAGTAACATTTAAAAGACTTGGAAATGTTCATGGAGAAGAAAGATTCAGAGGTAGTTGCAAAATACTGGAGTAATTCAGCAGTCAGGCAGCATCTCCGAAGAACATGGAAAGATGATGTTTCGGTCAGGACCCTTCTTCAGACTGATTAAGGCAGGGGGGGGAGAGAGATGGGGGAATGGGAAAGAAAACAGGAACAGAGGAGTTGCATGATAGAGCATGGCATGTATTAGGTGAACACAGGCACGGGGGCTGTTTGATAGGCAGATTGTTGGACAAAGACTAGAGATGAAAAGACAGGTGTGAGCCCGAAAGGGTAAAGAATTGTGAATTACATAGAAACATAGAAAATAGGTGCAGGAGTAGGCCATTCGGCCCTTCGCGCCAACACCACCATTCAATGTGATCATGGATGATCATCCAAAATCAGTACCCCATTCCTGCTTTCTCCCCATACACCTTGATTCCGTTAGCCCTAAGAGCTATATCTAACTCTCTTTTGAAACATCCAGTGAATTGGCCTCCACTGCCCGCTGTGGCAGAGAATTCCACAGATTCACAACTCTCTGGGTGAAAACGATTTCCTCATCTCAGTCCTAATTTCCTATCCTTATTCTTAAACTGTGACCCCTGGTTCTGGACTCCCCCAACATCCTTGCTCCTATACTCAAATCCTCTCGCTATGAAGGCCAACATGCCGTTTGCTTTCTTCACTGCCTGCCGTACCTGCATGTTTACTTTCATTGGGACATATTGGCAGGTGTGGTGGTGGAGGCAGAGATACAATAGTTGCGTTTAAGATGCCTTTAGATAAGCACATGGAAGTGCAGGGAAAAGAGGGATATGTGCAGGCAGATGAGATCAGATTAACTTGGTATCATGTTAGGCACAAACATTATGTGCCAAAGGACCAGTTCTTGTGTTGTACTGTTCTATGTTCTATGTCCTCTCTGAGTACCACCATGACAGTCTCCCTGATGTTTTGCGAATTGTGAAGCTTGAGGAAAGAAAAGTTGCAAGTTACGATGCCAGTGGAAGGAATGCAGGTGGAGGGGGAGGGGAGAAACCGGTGCAAGGTGAGCCAGGGATCAAGGGAGGGGAGTGCGGAGGGGGAGGTGGGAGATAGAAGGGAATGTCATGAGAGAGAACAGGTGAGGGAAGGGGGCTGTTTGTGGGTTAGTTACCTACAATTGGAGATTTCAATGTTCATAGCATTGGGTTGCACAGTCCATCAAGGCCTACTGGATCTCTCGGTTTGTAACTATTTTAATTCCCCTTCACATTCTCAGACTGACCTTTCTATATTGGGCCTCTGCCATTGTCAGAGTGAGGCCACCCGCAAACTGGAGGAACAGCACCTCACATTCTGCTTCGGCTGCTTGCAACCCAATGGTATGAACACTGAATTCTCCACTTCTCAATACAAACACACAAACAAATGCCCTCCGGAGGAGCTGCAGCTGCTGCTGAGAAGCCAAGGCCGGAGCCTCGCTTCATGAGTCGGGGCCCGGACCTCGCAGGTCGGAACCTCACGGTTGATGAACCCCGCGCCTATCGGTAGGTATGTTACAATATTTACCTTCAGCGGCGCTGCAATTCTGCCACTGGCTGTGTGCATGATTTTGGCGCCTTTGAGGGGGGGGGGGCTGGGTTAAAACGCGGGTTTCTCCTACCTTGTCCTGAATTATATTTCGTTGGAGTGCAAGCTTTTGCTGAAGAATCGTTCCGACGGGCGTTTTGTGTATTTTTTATTTTTATTCGCCCGACAATTTCAGCGCTGGAGTTATTTTAAAATCAGCTTCTATAGCCATCAACGCCGACAACGGGGACTATTTTCACGCATGGGACAGGTAAACGAAAGCCGTTTATTTTATGTATAAAAGTGCTTCTTAAGAGGCCTTTAATTCACATTTTAAATTGCGAAACGGTGATTTTTTTCCCCGAACGAACCGGCAGTATTTTTCATGCTGATACGGGGTTAAATTCACCGCAAATGTAACGTTACAATTGATCGGGTTCCAGAAAAACCCACTCGCAAGATGATTTAAATGCCCATTAATTTACAGGTATTAAACATTAAATTCCTTCCATTTGGCCTATAAATCCATGACAATGAGATTTAAAAATTATGTTATATTGTGAATTCTTGTGTGAATGTTATTTGGACACTTAGGCTATTTAAAAATGTTAATCTATTCTTAAGAAATTGATAGATGTTTAGATCTAGTAATTGAATTTTGTAATTAGCTACAATTAGGTTAACTAAATATATGCTTTAATTTCATGTCATCTAAGTAAGATTGTTTCATATTTGTTACAGAATGCTTCAATCTATAATAACTGAAAATTTCTTTCAGTTCTCTTAATTTTTAAGAAAGTTATGGGCTTTTGACTGTCCTCGATCACAGCTTTTGTGTTAAGGCAATGGAAAAGCAATAGGGAACAAGATGCTAATTTCAGAGTATGAAAATGGCCATAACTTTTTTAATACTGAAGATATGAAAGTGAATTAGGTGTCAAATTAAACGTCTTTTTATGCTTTATCTGATGGGATAAATTACAGACTTGATTTTAAAAATCTCAAAAATTTGTAACATTGCTACTATCGGTGCCTGGGGCGACGGAACCCGCGGCTGGAGCCTCGATCAGCGCCACGGAGCTCTGGAGAGGACCCAGCAGCTTTAGTGGAGAGGTCAATGCTGCGGTCGATGATGGCACCGAACAATAGACGAGGACGGACACGAGGAAGTGAGGACGCGGCTGCTGAGGGAAGGAACAAAGGAGGACCCGACATGGGGAGACCATCGTAAGGGAGGGGGAAGAGCAACGGGGACCCGGCGTGGGGGACCGCCGTGAGGGAGGGGGAGGGGGGAAGAACAAGGGGGAACTGGTGAGCGGGGAGGTGAATTTGTAACTTTACAAGCGCTGTTTATGGGAGCATTATGAAAGCAAAGAATTTCACTATGACTTGTCACATGTGACAATAAAGCATTTAATTCAAATCAATTCATCAAACAGCCCCCTTCCCCCTGCCCTTTCTCCCCCAAGACCTCCTTCTCTCTCCCCCGCCCACTCCCCTCCCTTGACCCCTGGCTGTTATTACGCAGGTTTCTCCCCTCCCCCTCCCCCTCCACCTACATTCCTTCCACCAGCTTCCCAATCCACAACTCTTTATCCTTTTGAGCTCACGCCTGTCTTTTCATCTCTGGCCTTTGTCTATCAAAAAAAAACCTTGCCAGTGTTCACCTACAACTACCATGCTCAGTCTTGCCCCTCATCCCACCAACCTGCAATCCATCTTCTCCAGAGATACTGTCTGTCCTGGTGACTTACTCCAGCATTTTGGTCATCGGCCAGGCAGTGTGCGTTATCCCCCTCCGGCCTACCTACTCGCCTCCTTTCCCTTCCATTTGGTAAACCAGAAACTGCAGTTCCTTATTGTTACATTGTAGTGGCACCTAGTGGTGGGGTGGGGAGGTCAGAACCCTCATCATTGATCGGTTCGGTCATGTAACCGCGGGGTTCGTTCGCGGGCTTTTAGGGTGTGCCAGTTAGTCAGCGCTCCTCCCAGCAACAGGAGCTATTATTGTTGGTTCAGTCAGACACACGTACTTCACGAGTTTTGTTTCATTTTTATTGAATATAAAAATCATTTTGCTCGACCTGTCTGGCCTCGCTACATTTTGTGACCCCGACGATCCGAACGTTTTACAGATTTCTTCTCGCCATGTACGCCGACGAGAACTTTGACGATTCGCCCGCCCAGCAGAATGCGGTTGCACTTAAACTGCCCGTTTCCTGGGCGGTGCAACCTCATGTGTGGTTCGCACACATCGAGGCCCAGTTTGAATGCCGCCAGATCGTCGCGGATGCGATCCGCTACTTCTACGTGGTGGGCGCTCTCAGCCAGGAGACAGCCTCGCAGTTGCTGCCGTTTCTACAGAATCCGCCCACCGTTGGCAGGTACGAGGCCCTGAAGGCGTTGCTGCTGCGCACCTTCGGGCTCAGCCGCCTTGATTGCATGGCTCGGCTGCTACACATGGACTGACTGGGTGATCGAAGGCGTCGGTTCTCATGGATGGACACCAGCCCTGCCTATTGTTCAAACAAGCGTTCCTGGAGCTGATGCCCAATGACATCCGCCTGCTTCTCGCTGGGTCTGATTTCACTGACCCCCTGCAGCTCGCTGAATGTCCGGACGAGCTATGGCTTGCCAAACAGCAGCATGGAGGTTCCATCAGCCGAGTGTACGCGCCGTCGTCACAGTAGCCTCGCCGGGCTGTTCCTCCCAGCAATAACTTTGTTGACTCGCAGTCAATAGACAATAGACAATAGGTGCAGGAGTAGGCCATTCAGCCCTTCGTGCCAGCACCGCCATTCATTGTGATCATGGCTGATCATCCCCAATCAGTAACCCGTTCCTGCCTTCTCCCCATATCCACTGACTCCGCTATTTTTAAGACCCCGATATAGCTCTCTCTTGAAAGCAGCCAGAGAACCGGCCTCCACCGCCCTCTGAGGCAGAGAATTCCACAGACTCACCACTCTCTGTGAAGAAATGTGTTTCCTCGTCTCCGTTCTAAATGGCTTACTCCTTATTCTTAAACTGTGGCCCCTGGTTCTGGACTCCCCCAACATCGGGAACATGTTTCCTGCCTCTAGCGTGTCCAAGCCCTTAACAATCTTATATGTTTCAATGAGTACCCCCTCATCCTTCTAAACTCCACTTTGTACAAGCCCAGCTGCTCCATTCTCCCAGCATATGACAGTCCCGCCATCCCGGGATTTAACCTAGGCTGCACACCCTCAATAGCAAGAATGTCCTTCCTCAACTTAGGGGACCAAAACTGCACACAATACTCCAGGTGTGGTCTCACTAGGGCTCTGTACAACTGCAGAAGGACCTCTTTGCTCCTATTTTCGATTCCTCTTGTTATAAAGGCCACCATGCCATTCGCTTTCTTCACTGCCTGCTCTACCTGCATGTTTACTTTCATAGACTGATGAACAAGGACCCCCAGATCCCGTTGTACTTCCCCTTTTCCCAACGAAGCCATTTAGATAGAATCTGCCTTCCTGTTTTTGCTACCAAAGTGGATAACCTCACATTTATCCGCATTAAACTTCATCTGCCATGCATCTGCCCACTCCCCCAACCTGTCCAAGTCACCCTGCATTCGCATAGCATCCTCCTCACATTTCACACTGCCACCCAGCTTTGTGTCATCTGCAAATATGCTAATGTTACTTTGTAATGTTACAGTCCACCGCCGTGGTTCGCAGTAAGCGCCCGTGGTGTTATTACCAGCAACACTGGGGTGTGGAGGCCCACCGATGCCGCACCCCCTGCTCATTTTCGGGAAATGCCTCGGCCAATCGCCAGTAGAGGGTATCGCGGTCAGCCAGAAATATCGCCTCTACGTCAGGGATAGCCATTCCGATCTTCGTTTCCTCGTGGACACTGGGGCTGAGATCAGCATCATACCTTCGACCGGCCTCGATACCCGTGCTGGTAAGCGTGGCCCTGCCCTGACCTTCGTTAATGGCAGCCCCATTCGCTCCTATGGGACTCGGACTGTTTCCTTCATCCTCGATTCGCACCGTTATTCATGCCCTGCACCATCTCGGACGTCTCCCAACCATTGCTCGGGGCTGATTTTTTTGTGGGCTATTTCCCTCATGGTGGACGTCCGGGGCCAGCGCCTCATTCCTCCGGAGGCCCCCCCAGCCTCGCGGCCCGTGGTTGCTCCCAATCTGCAGCTCGGATCTGTGTCTGATGTGGGCGGGGCCTATGCTCCAATCCTGGCGGAGCTCTCGGAGATCCTGGCCCCGCGATTCCACTCGGCTGCTCCTAAGCATGGGGTGGTGCATGACATCCTCACCGCTGGGCCTCCACTGCATGCTCGGGCACGCCGCCTCCCACCCGATAAGTTGCGTTTAGCGAGAGAGAAATTCCAATAGATGGAGGACATGGGGATCGTGCGGCGTTCCGACAGCCCTTGGGCTTCCCCACATCACATGGTTCCTAAGTCGTCCGGGGGGTGGCGGCCGTGTGGGATTATTGCCGCCTGAATACCGTCAAAACCGCCAATCGCTACCCAGTCCCGCCTATCCAGGATTTCACAGCCCATGTGGATAGTGCTACCATATTCTCCAAGGTAGATGTGGTGCGCGGCTACCATCAGATTCCTGTCCACCCGGATGATGTGCCCAAGACTGCTATCATAACTCAGTTCAGCCTGTTTGAGTGGCTGTGGATGCCTTTCGGAATTAAAAACGCCGTGCAGGCCTTTCAACGCCTGATGGACATGGTTACTCACGGTTTGAACTTTGTTTTCATTTACCTCGATGACATTCTGGTCGCCAGCCGTTCTCATCGCGAACACTGTCAGCACCTCCGCATGCTGTTCCAGCGGCTCCGGGATCACGGGTTGGTCATTAACACCACCAAGTGCCAGTTCGGTCCCAGATCCATCTCTTTCCTTGGGCAACACGTTACCCCACAGGGCACTACACCTCTTCCCGGTAAGGTGGAGGTGATTCGGCGGTATCCTCGGCCGCTCACCGTCAAAGGACTGCAGGAGTTTGTGGGAATGGTGACCTTTTACCACCGTTTTGCACCGGCGGCGGCTCGGATCATGCGGCCTTTGTTCCTGTGCCTGGCCGGTAAGCAGCGGGATCTCGTGTGAAACACCGAGACTGAGGCCAAGGAGGCGCTAGCCAAGGAGGCGCTAGCCAAGGCCACGTTGCTGGTTCACCCGTGGGCCGCTGCCCCCACCATCCTTACCGTGGATGCTTCTGATGCTGCTGTCGGAGGGGTCCTGGAATGATTTATCGATGGTTGCTGGCAGCCGCTTGCTTTCTTCAGCAGGCACCTACACCCTCCTGAGCAGAATTATAGTGAGTTCGACCGCGAGCTTCTGGCTCTTTATTTGGCGGTCCGACATTTCCGGTATTTCCTGGAGAGCAGGACAATTACCATGTTGATGACCACAAGCCTCTCACATTTGCCTTCGAGAAGGTGTCTGATCACTGGTCTGCTCGTCAGCAGCGGCACCTGGTTTTCATTTCCGAAATCACCATCGATGTTCGGCACGTGGCAGGCAAGCTGAATCAAGTGGCCGATGCTTTGTCTCGCCCTGCAGTCCATGCTGTGCTGTCCGTGGCCCCGGGTTTGGACTATGCTGCGCTGGCTGCTGCACAACGAGATGGTGACGAGATGCAAGGATATCGTACTGCTGCATCGGTTTGGTGTTGGCCAATGTGCCGTTCGGCCCTGCAGGGGTGACAGTCCTGTGCGATACTTCCACCGGCCAGCCGCGACCTGTTGTTCCAGCTGGTTGGCAGCGGCAAGTGTCCGACTCTATTCATGGAATGGCTCATCCTTCCATCCGGGCGACTTCTGCATTGGTGGTGGCCAAGTTCGTGTGGTATGGCCTTCGTAAGCATGTTGCGGCATGGGCCAGGGCCTGCATTCCTTGCCAGACGTCTAAGGTCCAGAGGCATGTTCGTGCGCTGCTTCAGGATTTTGTGGTTCCCCCTCATCGGTTTGCACACATTCACGTTGATCTGGTGGGTGCTCTGCCGCAGTTTCGTGGTGCCACTTACCTGCTCACGGTTGTGGATCGTTTCACGCCGTGGCCTGAAGCTGTTCCGCTGTTTGACATCTCCGCTGCAAATTGTGCCCGAGCTCTCGTGGCCCACTGGGTGGCACGTTTCGGCGAGCCTGCTGACATTTCTACTGATTGTGGTGCCCAGTTCACCTCTGCCTTGTGGTCGGCCATGGCTCAGCTGCATCATACCACCACGTATCACCCTCAGGCCAACGGGTTGGTCGAACGATTCCACAGACTTTTGAAGTCGGCGTCGAAGGCGCACCTCACTGCCCCGGATTGGGTGGACCAATTGCCTTGGGTGTTGCTGGGGATCCGCACGGCTCCTAAGGCGTATTTGGACACGTCTTCCGTATGGTGCTGGTGTATGGTGCGCTGCTGAGGGTGCCTGGGGATTTCCTTCCTGCAGCTCAGGGGTCGCCGGAGCCCGCCACGTCTGTGCTGGCGCGTCTGCGTGAGAAAGTGGGAGTCCTGGCTCCTGTTCCCACTTCCTGCCATGGGGTCGTTCCTGCGTATGTTCTGCTGGTGCTTAAGGACTGCCCTTTTGTCTTTGTTCGCAGGGACTCGCATCGGACTCCGCTCCAGCAGCCTTATGAGGGGCCTTTTGAGTGTTGCGGCCTGATGTCGCGACTTTTGTATTGGATGTTGGGGGTCGTGAGCAGATCGTGTCCGTGGCCCGCCTCAAGCCCACCCATCTGGATGTCGACAGCCCGGTGGTGGTGGCCCAACCCCGGCTTAGGGGTTGTCCGCCGGTCGTGCCTTTTTCCTTGGTTGCCCCTGTTGTGCCTGTTCCCCCTAGTGTAATGGCCCCACCTGTTGGCCCTGTCCCGCCTGTTGGCACTGTCCCGCCTGTTCGGCTGGTCCCATCTTTTCGCCCTGTTCAGCCTGTGGCAGTCCCTCCTGTCTCCACTTGGTCTGGTCGTGTTATTCGGATGCCCGCTGATTTCTTTTCTTTGGGTTTTGGGGGGTTCCTGTAGCGGCACCTAGTGGTGGGGTGGGGATGTCAGAACCCTCACCATTGGTCGGTTCAGTCACGTGACCGTGGGGTTCGTTAGCGGGCTTTTAGGATGTGCCAGTTAGTCAGCGTTCCTCCCAGCAACAGGAGCTATTATTGTTAGTTCAGTCAGACAGTGAAAATAAAAATCATTTTGCTTGACCTGTCTGGCCTCGCTACAACATTAAGTTTCAGAGGTATATGAGCCAAACACAGGCAAATGGGATTAGTGTAAAAAGGCATCTTGTTTGGAAAGGACAAAATAAGCTGAAGGGTCTGTTTCCATGCTGTATAACTATGAATCTACTTATTAAAGAATATAACAAAATATCCTTACTTGGTGAGTGCACACTGCAGTGAAGAACAAACAGAGGGGCAAGACAGAACAAAACACCTTGGCAGTCCTTCTGAGAAGATGCTCCATGTATGAGTTAGCATCTGTAGATTAAGATGGAGGTTGCAGGGCAAGCCTGCATAATTGGTTTTAGGACTGTCAGCATTCAGGCACAGGATCTAGATGTGCCAAGGGAAGAGTGTGTCCTGGCAATGTTCTTGCATGTGGCAGCTCTTTATTTGATGTTTGTAAACACATTTCATATCATATTGTGAGGAAGAAGATTTTTATTGAACAATAAAACACTCTGTTTTATAGGGATAAACCTGTCTCACTAGTTGAAGCAATAGCATAGGTTGCTAACGTATGATATTGAAGGTTTAATCATTCATTCTACTGACTAACTGACCTTAGTTATGATACTCAAGGGAAGTGGTGAACAGCACACCTGTGCCTAGAAATTGTATCTCCCAGCAGATAGTTCATAAAAGCAATTTTACCTGGGTTAGATCATCCTAGCAAATCATTTCCAAGTGAAATCCAATCCGTCGGGAAATTAGGCCATGCACTACTGTTTGCAATTCGTCTCAGTGTTGCTGACTTTTCTCCAACATTAGTCACAGGATTACATCACTTTCACTCAGCGTAGGCTTCTTCCCCTGTCTCCAAGTGATAGGGCAGAAAGTTTAAAAAGGGATAAGGGTCTAAGGTCAGGCAAAATAGGGACCAATTTGAGAAGAGGGGTGGTGAATACTGAACTACGGGTGCTACATTTGAATGCACGCAGTATACATAACATGGTGGATGAGTTTATAGCACAGTTAGAAATTGATAGGTGCGACGTAGTGGGCATCACGATGATGTGGCTGAAAGAAAATCAGAGCTGGGAGCTGCACATCCAAGGATACAAATCCTATCAAAAAGACAGGCAGGTGGACAGAGGGGGTGGGATGGCTCTCCTGGTAAGGAATGAAATTCAATCCTTCACAAGGAATGACATAGGATCAGAAGATATTGAATCCTTGTAGGTAGAGGTAAGAAACCGCAAGGGTAAAAAGACGCTGTTCGGAGTTACGTATATACTGGCCTCCAAACAGTAGCCAGGATGTAGGGTACAAATTACATCAGGTGATATAATTAGCATGTTAGAAACACAATGTTACAGTGGTTGCAGTGGTTATGTGGATTTAATTTTGTGTTGCTCCCGAATAATTAAGTGTTTGTTTTCAGTGAGTGTCATGGTATAGATAGCAAAATTCATTACCTTTTCATGCGTAACATATAGAAGAACATAGTTGCCTTAAAATGAGTTAACAAATTCAAGATGTGGCTGTACAGCTATTTGGCACAGTGAGAACGGAGGGATTTCTGATAGAAAAGCTAATTTTGTTCCCAGTGTGAGTACGATGGGGTCGGGTGGCCAGAGACAGCCAACTGTGAATCAATGCTAGCAAGTAAACCTCCACTACACCTCCACTAATGGCTGACTAGAGAAATCTGAGGATCAGAAGGGATATGAGGAGTTCAACCTGTATGTGCCATCGACCACAGATGTGATCAGTGGCAATGCATTAGATGCTGCCTAATAGGTCTCAGAACAAACAAGGAGACAAGCCACTTTAAATTTAATATTGAGTCATGGGGAAAATGTAGTTAACGGTCTGGATGCACAAACATTTACTAATAGCAATCAAAAAATGATTACGTTCCACATAGTATTTGGAAGGGAAAAGTACAAAGCTCTCGATTTAAATAAGACTGACTTCTGCAATTAGTCATTAGTGGCCACATAAAATGTAGATCCATCAATGGGTAAAATGACTGTGCTTCAATAGCAGCTGTTACGACCAGAATTTATAAACTAAGGCAGCAATAATTTTACTTGCCAAAATCAGCCCTGGGCAACATAAAACTAAAAGTGAAAGCATACAAAGTAGAAATATTGTCACATATGCTGGTGACTGAGAGATGTGCAAAGTACAAAAACTAATAGCAAGAGCTATATAAAAGAGGATGAAAATAAATTTGCAAGGGACACCAATAGCAATATACTGTAAGATTTACAGATATTTGAAAGAAGTCATTGAGTATATTGCAGCTTCTTGAGCTATAATCTTTCAAGCTTCTCTCAATTCAGAACCTATTCCTTCACAGTGAAAAGTTGTTGATTTCACTCCACTATTTAAGAAGGTATGACAGGGACACAAGGAGTCTGAGCATTTATTGCTGGGGGATGATTGGCATCTATATTTACAGATAGAGTGGCTGGAAATGTTTAGCTGATCAGATGGAGCTAGCTTGGATTTGTACAGAGTACTCAGACTTGACGGACTGGATGATATGTTTGATGAGGTGACTAAATTAATGGATAAGGAATGGCTGTGAATGTTATATTGATGGATTCCAGATACATTTGATGAAGTCCCTCACAAAAGACTGTTGGCTAAATGGTTTTACAGACAAATTATTGATTTGGTTAAGAAATTGGTTTAGTAGCTGGAGACAGATGCTTGAAAATTCCTCAGTGCATGAACGCATGTGTTGAAGTTGTTTGTCACCAGGGAATTGTATCCGTCTGAGGCAGGGCTTCTTAGGAAGGATATTCAAATGCTGAAGAAAGCATTGTGAATCAACAATCTTCCTTCTTGTGTGGCAAGAAGTCAACAATAACAGATGGCAGAATTTTTTTTCATGTTGTTGATAGTGAGGAGGGTACTCTTTATCTGCAGAATGATATTGATCCATTGGTACAATGGAAAGACCGATGGAAGACGGAATATAACCCTGGTAAGTATGAGACGAAGCACTTAGGGGAGATGAATAAAGGTAGGACATACTCCATGGATATCTTAGCGGGAACTGAGGAACAAAGGGAATTTGGTGTATAAACCCAGTGATCCCTAAAGCTAGCAAAATAGGTAAATAAGGTAGTGCCGAGGGCAAACAGAATACTTGCCTTCACCAACAGGGAGATAGATTATAAGAGCAAGAAGGCCATGGTACAACTTTATAAGATATTGTTTAGGCCACTGGTGGAATACAGAATGCAGTTCTGGTTGCCCCATTATAGGAGGAGTATATTTGCCAAATTTTGCCTGGGATGGGATGGAGTGGTTCAACTCTGAGGTGAGACTGGATATGCTGGATTCATTTTCCCTGTAGTGGAAGAAGTTGGGTGGGGGGGGGACCTGGCTGAGGTATGCAAAATTATGAAAGGAATAATAAGAGATAGTTCAGCAGAGGCATCTAAAATTAGAGGGCATAGGTATAGGGTAAGGAACAAAATGTTCAAAGCAATCTCAGGAGATTTTCCAAGAATCTGCACCTCCTGAAGGAGTTGTAAAATTTATTAATTTAAGATGAAATTTAGATTTAAATTATCAAGCACAGGGATTGAACGCAGTCAGGAATGAAAATCGAACACTTTTAGATATTAAGATTTGATGAAGCATGAAATTTGCTCCTAAGGTCTCAGGTCTCAGGAATGAATTTAAGAGTCTAAATGGCCACTGTAATTGTGTCCCTGGAATTGTTATCCACAGTATTATCTGTTGTCAAGGATTCTATAATATCCTGACCGGTTGCATTATGGCAATTCCAATGCACAGGAATGCTGGAGGCTGCAGAGAGAGGTAGACACAGCCTAATTCATCATGGGCACAGTCCTCCCCACCATTGAAAGCATCAACATCAAGATGGCAGCATCAATCATCAAGGATCACCACCATGCCCTCTACTTTTTGCTACCATCGGCCAAGAATTTTATTTATTATTGTCACATGTGCTGAGATTAAATGAAAAAAATTATTTGACCGTGTGCTATCCAATCAAATCAAACGAGTATTATCGTCATAAACAGCTACTGCAAAGAAGAAAGCAGCAGTGGGGAATGTAGTGTTGCAGCATTATAGCTTTACATCTAAAAAGTACAGGTAAAAAATAGTGCGAGGGTCATGATGAGACAGGTTGGAAAATCGGGATTACAATAATAGTTTATTAGAGGTCCATTCAGTAGTACAATAATAGCAGGGAAGAAGCTGTTCCCAAATCTGATTGTATGTACATTCTAGCTTCTTTATCTTCTGTCCAATGTAAGTGGGGAGAAGAGGCAATGAATGGGGTGTAAATGGTCTTTGATTATATTGGCTGCTTTTCCAAGGCAACGTGGTGTCGAATGAGTTGATGGTGGTGAGGCTGGTTTGTGTGATGTGCTATGTCCACAAACCTATGCTATTTCTTGTAGGCTTGGGCAGAGCTGTTACCAAACCACTTTGTGATGCACTGAAGCCTGCAGTCCCACACCACCAAGTTCTGGAACAGCTTCTTTCTCACAACAATATTGATTTGGTACGTGCATCTGATTTGACTTGACTTGAACTTCATTAGCGCGACCACATCATAAAATTGGATGCGTACATTCGTATGATATGAGCCATAGAAAGAGAGATACAGCATCTCTAGCCCACCGAGCCTACACCAATCATCAAACATTTACACCGATCCTACAATAATCCCACATTCTCATCAACCATTCTCAGATTCTACCACTTGCCAAAACTCTAGGAGTAATTTGCAGCAGTCAATCAACCTACGGACCTACACATGATTGGGATATGAGAACAAACTGGACCATTGGGAAGAAACCCTTGCAGGCATGGAGAGAACATGCAAACTCCATGCAGACAACATTTAAGGTCAGGATTGAGGCACAGCTTGATGAACTGCACCACTATGCCACCCTATTGTAGCATCTATTGTGTGTTGAAAAGAAATTGTTCTTGTCATTGAAAACTAGGACATGTTGCACATAATGATACTCTGCATTGGAAATCAACAGCATAAAAGAATCGGGTCTGAAGTAGTCTCGTTCTTAAACTGAGATTTATTGTACATGGAGCACCAGCATTTCAATTGGTGTGTAGATGTATTTTGTTTTTGCTGTAAAAGGAGCAATTATTTATTGTTTGGTCCAGACTTCGCTACAACTTACAACTGCAAGCAAAGCTCAAAGGATGAAATATGTTTCAGCTTTTAAAGAACAGCAAGATATGAATGAAGTGAATGAGGACGTAAGATGACTCAAATGCAGTTGCACTCATGTTCAAGGCATCTTTTTCTCACAATGTCTCCAATCCATGAGCCACTGTTACAAAAAAAATAGCGCAGAACAATTAATGCTAGAGTAAATAATAACAAATGTGTCGCTTTCCACGTTTCATGCTGTTCTTCCTGATGAGGGATCTTTGACCTGACATGTTAAATCTGTTTCTCATTCCACAGACTGAATGGATATGCCATTTTCTGTTTTCATTTCTTATTTCTGGACATAGAGTCATAGTCATAGAGTGATACAGTGTGGAAACAGGGCCTTCGGCCCAACTTGCCCACACCGGCCAACAATATCCCAGCTACACTAGTCCCACCTGCCTGCGCTTGGTCCATATCCCTCCATACCTGTCCTATCCATGTACTTGTCTAACTGTTTCTTAAACAATGGGATAGTCCCAGCCTCAACTACCTCCTCTGGCAGCTCGTTCCATACACCCACCACCCTTTGTGTGAAAACAGTTAATGTGCAAAAGTGATGATTAGTTGTAGTACAAGACTTATTAATCTAGGAAATAAGCATTACAGCATGTAAAGGTATGACTATTTGAGACTTCTGTGGTTTGAGCAAGCTGTGGCCAAAGAGCAGTGAGACCTGTTACAGTATTTACATGCTGCCATTCAAAATAAATTTAGACTAGGGTTCAGCCCAACTTTTACATAGCTGGTCAATTTTCATTTAAGATATTAGAGGTGTCTCAAACAAAAACTGTATCACTAATATCCCCCAGAAAAGACAATCTCCCTCAATTATTCAACCTAGTTTATATATGATTCCAAAGCCAGCATTGTGGTTGACTCTTTGCTGCCTTTGGAAATGGATTATTAAACCTTTCAGTTCAAGTGTATTTGGACAATATAGATTGGATGTCCATATTCCATAAAGGAATGGAGAAACAAACACAACTGGAAATAACAAAAAACACACATTTAGACATAACAAATTTACAGAATTAATCACTTGATGTTGTGAATTGTCTACCACAAAGTGGTGGGTGCTTGTTATTCATTGTATTCATGTCTGGAATCAAAAGAGGCTTCTGGACATTGTGTATAAAAGGATTTGGTGATAGGGATGGAAAATAGAATTGCGATAGATCAGTTATGATCTAATTGAAAGGCAGACCAAGTTTAAAGGGACATATGGCCTCTTTATCTAATGTCCCAGAAAATCAGTGGCACGGCATAATAGTATAAATAATCAGTTTATCTTTAAAACACATTTTTGTGATGCCCCACTGGATCGCAAAAAATGAGCTAATTGTCACCTTAATACTACATCAAGCTATGTGACTAATCTGTCATTATAAACAATCCCTCAAGCCAGTTTCCACCAGATGTCCCATTACCAGGAGGTTACATAAAAGTTGTCACCACAGATGCAGATTCAGAAATATATACATTTCACTAATTCGAAAAAATTAAATACATTCTCACACATATTGTATGTTTGGATTCCTTAATTCAATCTATTCCTTATTAACTATCTAATGTTAGTTAAATTTAATGACACAAACCGTTAAACCAAAAGGATAAAAGATGCAGATTAAAAAAAATCTCTAATTACTTACTGTCACCCAGGTGAATAAATTGGCTTCCAGTTCTGTCTCCAGTAATGGAAACCATCTGATCTTCATTTCAATTAGTTTCAGTTTTTCACTGTTGTAACTTCATTTCAATGTGTTTCACAATCAAAACACAAAAGTTGCTTTAATTCATTTCCTTATCCTTTGCATTCCTATTCTCCTCATTTCCTTTAAATATCTGCATTTCTGATTTTCATTGACATCAAAATTGTCCAGTGCCATGCCTGTCCAAATTTTTACATCGTCTGCATTATTATCCCATTGTGTGTGATGTTCGTCTGTGATTCACATCTCCTCGAAAACACAATGCGCTAACGGTGACATTTTAACATATTCCGATAGAGATTTACTGCATGAGGTCAAAAATCGCCTCATCTGGAAATTTGATGCATTATTTCCTGAGTTATTTATGAAAATGTTCAAAAATTTGAAATAACTTGGTAAATAAACGTGATGGTCTCGCTGATGACGTCACAATGGATCTGCCTGCCTGCCTCTGCTCGCGCTGTGAGTGATGTCACCCCGTTCTGTCTTCTGTGTTTCTTAGCTTCTTAACTTTCACTTCTTTAAATTTGTCACTTAGCATTTTTAACTTTGTCACTTGCGTTTATCCGCGGGTGATAGTGTGGGACAGCGCGATGGGAAGTTGATCATGGCGGACATTACTCCCTCTGGGAGAGGCCTTCTATGGAGACCTGCGATTCCTCCGTCAATTGCAGGGACTCGGGGAATCGTGATGCCTTTTCCTCGTTGGTAATCCCGATCACACCTGGCCGTCACGGGGACGACCTCCTCTCCACCTCCCCCGCCCGATCCTCTGTGGGTGGGCTTCCCCTCGCGAACGCCATGATCGGCCGGCCCTCCGCTGCTTTTGACCATCCTCAGATCGCTCCGGGCCTCGCTTGGGTCCACGCCGGCCGCATCCTAGCTCGAGTCCGGTGCCTGGCGGGGAGTCTGCTGCTCTACGACGTGGGTAGGTGCTGCCTCTACTGCCCCTCCTTCTCTACCCCCTCCCTGGGGCATAGAAAGAGAGAGACGGAGGGGGAGAGGAGGGGAAGAGAGGGGGGGGAGAGGGGGGGTGTAGGGAGGGGGGTGGAGAGAGGGAGGAGAGGGGGTGGAGAGGTGGGGGTGGAGGGGGGATGGAGAGGGGGAGGGTTGAGAGGGGGAGGAGGGGGGGAGGAGAGGGGGGCAGGGTGGGAGGAGGGAGAGGAGAGGGGGGAGTAGAGGGGGAGAGGGGGAGGAGCAGGGTGGGAGGGGGCCTCGCTCGGGTACGCTCCCACCTGCAGCCTCGCTCGGGCCCAGCGCCTGGTGGGGTGTCTGCTGCTCTATGACCTGTGTAGGTGCTGCCTCTACCCCCTCCCTCTGTGTCCCTTCCCTTTCTGCCCCCCCTTCCTCTCTGCTCCCCCTTCCCTCTCTCTCCCACCCCCTTCCTCTCTGCCTCCCCTCCCTCTCTAGAGAGTGGTGAATATTGGGACCTATGTGTGAGTGGTGGAGTATTGCATTCGGGAACGCAGACTCCCCTGTGATGCCGTGCGCCCCCCACCCCTCAATCTCTACCCCCCCTCACCCTCTCTAACCCCTTCTCCTCCCTCTCCACCCCCCCCCTCCTTTCTAGCCACGCCTGTGCAGTTGGGGGGTTATGTATGAGTGGATAGGGCGGGGGATGGGGTAAAAGGAGCGAATGAATAATATTAATATAATATCAAGGATGGTGGTTAGTGAGTGTGGGGGGTGGTTAGTGTGTGTGTGTGATGCTGCAGGCTGCCCCCGCTTCCCCCATTTACTATCTAAATGGTGACAAGTTGGGAAAAGGGGAAGTACAACGGGATCTGGGGGTCCTTGTTCATCAGTCTATGAAAGTAAGCATGCAGGTACAGCAGGCAGTGAAGAAAGTGAATGGCATGTTGGCCTTTATAACAAGAGGAATCAAATATAGGAGCAAAGAGGTCCTTCTGCAGTTGTACAGAGCCCTAGTGAGACCACAGCTGGAGTATTGTGTGCAGTTTTGGTCCCCTAATTTGAGGAATGACATTCTTGCTATTGAGGGAGTGCAGCGTAGGTTTACAAGGTTAATTCCCGGGATGGCGGGACTGTCATATGCTGAGAGAATAGAGCAGCTGGGCTTGTACACTCTGGAGTTTAGAAGGATGAGAGGGTATCTCATTGAAACATATAAGATTGTTAAGGGCTTGTACACGCTAGAGGCAGGAAACATGTTCCCGATGTTGGGGGAATTCAGAACCAGGGGCCACAGTTTAAGAATAAGGAGTACGCCATTTAGAACGGAGATGAGGAAACACTTTTTCTCACAGAGAGTGGTGAGTCTGTGGAATTCTCTGCCTCAGAGGGCGGTGGAGGCAGGTTCTCTGGATGCTTTCAAGAGAGAGCTAGATAGGGTTCTTAAAAATAGCGGAGTCAGGGGATATGGCGAGAAGGCAGGAACGGGGTACTGATTGGGGATGATCAGCCATGATCACATTGAATGGCGGTGCTGGCTCGAAGGGCCGAATGGCCTACCCCTGCACCTATTGTCTATTGTCTATTATCAAAAGCGCATTAAGGGCCGGGACCCAACTGGTCCCCCTTGGTGTAGTAACACATAAAAGCAACAAACAAACAATAATAGCGCAAAAAGACAAGACCATTGCCCCCTAGTCTATGTAGTTCAGGGCTTATTTGAGGTTGCACTGTTTAATAGCCTGATGGCTGTAGGGAAGAAGCTGTTCCTGAACATGGACGTTCTAGTTTTCAGGCTCCTATGTCTTCTTCCTGGTAGTAGGATTGGCCCGGGTGGTGTGGGTCTCTGATGATGCTAGCTGCCTTTTTGAGACAGCGACTCCTGTAAATCCCTTTGATAGTGGGGAGGTCAAGACCCGTGATGGACCTGGCAATGTTCACCACTTTTTGCAGTCTTCTTCACTACTGGGCGTTCAAGTTGCTGAACCAGGTCATGATGCAACCAGTCAGTATGCTCTATACCATACACCTGTGGAAGTTCAAGAGAGTCTTCTCTGACATAACAAATCTCCGCAATCTTCTCAGGAAATAGAGGCGTTTATGGGCTTTCTTTAAAATAGCATCAATGTGCTGGGTCTAGGCAGTATAGAATTTGTTTTTTAAACAAAAAGCAATCGGAATTAACCCCAGATTGGCATTGCTGTGAAGCGGCTGTACATTGCATTCTGATTTTAAAATAGGTCTCCATTTGGTCTCATTTGAATGTATCTGTACCTTAATATATTCTTTATTTTTATTTTGGAAAATTGTGGGAACGTACCAGTGCTCATAGTCTCCAATGGATTTTAATGATGTGGCTACAATGGCAGGATATTGTTATGCTTCAACCAATGGAGAAAGAAAGACATTCAGTCTGTAGCTTCTGGGTTTTCATATTTGAGTGTGGATCTACAAACTCTGGGGTAATCTGTTTTATTCCATAATAATGATGAATGCTGTTAAACTCGCTGTAATTCTCAACACAAAATCTGGAAGAATCAAATATTACTTTCATTGCAAGTTGCTTAATAAACACCTATCAAGAAATTTTGAAGTACATCAAACATCAAGGTGTTGTTCAGTTAATTGAAAATCTGTTGGGTTGCTATTAATGCAGATGTAGTTTGAAATCTTTTGACCCGTAGAAGCTGTATACATTTCTGTCATCCAACACATATGCTTGGGCTTTGTTTGGCCTTTTCTCTATGTGTTCTTATTTTTTGCCACTTTAATTCCCCATTCCAGTCCCATACCAACCTATCTGAGGTCAGCCTTCTCCATTGCCAGAGTGAGGCCTCAGGCAAAGTATAAAATTTCTGCTTCATATTTCACTTGGGTTGCCTACACTCCAGTAGCTTGGACATTGAATTCTCCGATTATAGCTAACCACACTCCCACCAAATTCTCATCTACCCATCTCCGCCACTTCCGTCACATATGCCTTCATTTCCACTCCCCCTGCCCCATCACCCAATTGTTTCCCGTCCTTGATCTACTCATCATGTACCCCCCCCCCCCCCACCCCACCCCACCTTATGTTCCCCACTTTTCTTCCCCTAACACATTCTCTTCTACCCACCATCCCTACCTATGGTTTTACACTTCACTCCCCACCTTCCCTTCTCATCTGATTCCATCTGCAGCCCTTTGCCTTCTCCACTTATCACTTCTACCCTTTGTGACTATCTCACCCTCACCTGACTCATCTGCAATCAACACTTATTACCTGGATCCACCTATTCCTTGCCAGTTCATGCCTCATCCATTTTTCTCATCGCTTCCTACCAGCTATCTCCCCTCTGCTGCATCAGTCTGGAGAAGGGTCCCAACCCAAAATGTCATCTGTCCATTTCCCTTTACATATGCTGCCTGGCCTGACGCATTACTCCAGCAGTTTTTTTTTGTTTTGCTGAAGATACTAACATTTGCAGTCTCTTGTGTGTTCAGTATTCTACCAATAATGGGTTTCTTACACATTTTCTACAGTAACAAGCCATGAGTAACTTAATCCATTCTCCACAACCTAATTCTTGATATATTGATCATTCATTTGAAATCAAACCAAAAAAGGTCCCAAAATTAAAATGGGATAAATGTACATTTTTAATTTAATATTTTAATATATTAATATAGATTAAAAATATATATAAATGGGTGAACAATTAATTAATAACATTTTCACACTAACAATTTATCATTTTGCATTTTTTTAGGCTTAATTCTAAATGTATCTTCATAATTTGTCCTTTATTTTGATTGTTTTATCTAATTTAATCTTAATTATCGTATTTTAATTTGTTAAATTAGTTTTGGATATGGGTAAGTAGACAAAGGCTAGAAGATATATTCCATGAACAAGTAAGCACTTTCATTTTCGATTCAATATTAAGATAGAAGCATTTGTTTATAACATTTAGGCCAGATTTCAGATGAATAGATCTTCCTATATCAAGATGTGAAATAATCAGGGCATTTCTATCAATGATAATAATTACAAAGAAAGTGTATGTACAAATATATTTGAAAACGTAAGCTGTTGGTACTGTTTTTGATATTTTGCAGGTCCATTGAGATGTAATAGATTGTCTGCTTTTTCCAGATACGTTTTGCTTCTACTTGAATCCAAAGTGTCAACTTGCGATATCTAGATCTTTAAACAATGTTCTGTAAACCAAAAACAGTTTTGCAGTTACCCTTGAACTAACTTAAAAATCAATTAGAAATAAGCTGTCAAATAAATGTGTTCCAGGGAGTAACATTGTGGATGATTTGTAGTTAGAAATTATTTGATTTTGAGTTCCTGCCAGTGACAAGAAAGATTATGCATATAGCATCCAAAAAAAATCTTGCATTTTTGTACTGAAAGTGAAGTGATTTGCATTGATATGTGTTGACTCTTAACCCAAAGCAAAACTTAAAACAGTTCTAGAACAGATAGAAGTGTAATATCATTCACTTTGTAAAGCCTTCAAAGGCAGGCTAGCAAAAGTTTCACAACTAGAAATCTCCTTGATAAATTTCAAATGAGATGGGACACTGGTACAGTTGAATCAGGTGTTGGGAAATAGTATGGTGAGTTAATACAGTTTTCATAATGCATGTACAATTGCTAAGGCTATTTTACTTCGGAGTCACGTGAGTGACTACGTGAAGAACCCCGCCAGTGCGCCTGAGCGTCATTACGTCAGACGCCTTGACGCAAACGGACGTGAGGAGCAGAGCTCCTACAGTGGTTTGTACTTTTTCAACTACAAGGTAAGTAGAAACTTTTTTCATGTTTTCCAGGTCCGTTTACTGTGGGTCTATGGGGATTTTTTCCACAGATGCCATGGAAAAAACGGACAGGGGGAAGAGGCGAGCGACACAGCCGACAGAAGTCGGGAAAGTCGGAAGTCTGCGGTTAGAGACCAACCGCCTCTAAACCCCAGTACAGTCGCCAGCGGTGAGCATAGCGACTGTGGACCTGGGGCTGGTGAAAACACAGTCAGCGCCTGTCGGGCAAAAGACGAAGTTTAAATCCCAACGGCCCACGGAGGGAGTCCCAGGCAATGGAAGTAGCACCAGGGCTAGATACTGCTTTCGAGCGTATTGCCCAAATAGAAAGCCTTTTACATAAGCTGTTGGAGCAAAGTTCACTCAGGGAGGAGTGTACTGAAAGCCAAGCTGCTGGAAACAGCTCAAACAGCTCCTGGTACAGGGCTAGATACTGCTTTCGAGCGTATTGCCCAAATAGAAAGCCTTTTTCATAGGCTGTTGGACCAAAGTTCACTCAGGAAGGAGTGTACTGTAATCCAAGCTGCATGAGCAGCTTAACAGCACCTGGCTCAGGGCTGATGGAATGCACCCTCAGGAATGAGGAGCGTGCTACTGGGCATGAGATTTCAGACCCCGACTCTGATGGTGAGGCTGTACAAGGTGATGAACGGCAGCTGCCAGATGTTCCACCCCTGGCAGTAGGATTCGCTGCCCCATCAGGGTCAGGAGAGCCAGTAGGAGAAGAACTGGCCTCCTTAATAAATTACTTGGTTTACCATTAGCTGGAACAGCAGGAGATGGATGAGACTGCAAGAAAGCAGGAGACCCCAAGTAACTGGGGGTTGCTGAAAGCAGCAGCAGTGAACCAAATTATCTGGAATCAGTTGCAGAGAATATTAAAACTGCTGGGTTCTGGAATAACTGCTTTTACCAGAATAGCAGGTAACAGCCAAAAGATGACAGAGTTGCATCAGCAAGCACTGGGGTTGCTATGCAGCACCCACTTCGAGATCAATTATCTGAGGAAAGTGCTATACGGCCTACTATGAATCCGAAATTCGCAGCACTCTGCAAACCAAGTAATATACAATTACCCAACTTACTCTTTGGAGAGGATCTCGGGAGACGTATTAAAGAGTTGGAAGATGAAGCGAAAACAGGATTGATAAAAACATCAATGGTTGCACAGTCTGTAAAGAGGAAGTATCCTTTCAGACGTCATACGGATCCTAGACCAGGACCAAGTCGCTCATCAACGCAGGGACGTAGCTGGCGGCCTGCAGCGGGAGTAAGGACCAGTGGTGGTGCTTCCGGGAGAATCCAGGGATCTCAGAATACTCAAATGACTCAAGAGGTAGGTGGACCTGGTTCTCAGGGGAACATACTAACTGGATTAAGTCCAAAAGTTGGAGGCAGATTACGTCTCTTCTATAAACATTGGAAGAAGATTACTTCAGATGTGGTAATTCAGAATAATATGCAAGGATTTCAAATTGAATTCAATCCAAATTATGATTTGCCTGTCCAGCATGTTCCTAGCAGAACTCTCCACTTTGCGAAGTAATGGAGGTTCAAGTTGCGCTTCAAAACCCTATATATAAAAGTTGTTATTAAAGAATCAGTCTACCAAATTCACCAATTTGGGTCAAATATATTCCCTCGATCAAAAAAGGATGGAGGATGTAGGATTATTATAGACTTGACAAGTCTGAATCCTTTTGTTCAGTGTCTGTTCACTTGCAAGATATGAAGTATTTTAAATTTACATGGATGAACCAATTAGGGCAGTTCAAAGCTCTGCCTAAAGGGTTAACGTTCCCTCCCAGAATATTCATAAAATTGTTAAAATCAATTCTGGGATTGCTGAGAGCCAGGTGCATGTACTAATGGCATACCTGGATGATGTCCTGATTATAGGAAGGACAAAACAGTCAACAGAAGCATCGGTTGCAGTAATAAAATCAAACTTTTGAAAGTTTGGGGGTTTCTAAATTTATCCAAAGAAATCAAGGTTAAAAACATGTACCTCGATTAATTATTTGGGGTTCACAATTGATTTAGCCCAAATGCAAATTACTTTGCCCAGTGAAAAAAGGGTGGAGTTGATTAAAGATTGCAGTAATCTGTTAAACGAGCAAAAACCTCTAATCAGACAGGTGGCTCGAGTACTGGGACAATTAGTAGATTCCCAGCAGTCCAGTATGGACCATTACATTATCAACAGCTGCAGAGAATTAAAGAACAGGCACTGAGAGTAAATGCTGGTCATTTTGATAGAACCATGCAAGTAACAACAAATGCTGTTTCTAATCTGCAGTGGTGGATTCTACATGTCTCAAGCAGTTCAGGCAAAGTGCTGATTGAACAACCTTCCATGATATTACAAACTGATGCCAGTGCACTAGGATGGGGTGCAACTGACTTAACATGGAGCTGCGGAGGCAGATGGAATCAGGAAAAGTTAGTGTTACTGCAGACATGGGGAATTACCTATTTGGAGCTTTTAGGAGGTTTCTATGGACTCCAAGCTTATGGTTCTAACACAACTAAAAGAAAGGTTCAAGTTCAAATTAATAAACACAACAGTAGTTGCCTATATTAATGATATGGGTGGAATTAAGTCGGTGTCATGTGACAAAATGGTTAAATCAACTTGGGTCTTGGTGTATTGAAAAGAACATTTGGATTTCAGCTATCTATCTACCAGGTAGAATGAACACGATAGCAGACACCAGGTCACGAAAAGTTCCATGATAATAAAGAATGGATGTTGAATCAAGAGGTATTCAATGATATAGTAATCAGATTTGGAATGACCGACATCGACTTGAATCATCAGCTATCGAGATATGTCTCATGGAAACCAGATCCAGGAGCAGTGGCGATTGATGCTTTCTCGCTACATTGGGGTGGTATGTTTTCATATATATTTCCACCCAAAAAGGAGTAATTTATTGCTGCACCCTGTAACAGGGTAACAACATCCATTATATGATCGTTTGGATTTGTTGATTTGCAGGTTTTAAGAATACCTTTTCTGGGACGAGGACTGTCTGAGCATACTGTGGACATGCTTACGGCAGCCGGGAGGAAGAGCACTCAAAAACAGTACCTTTCTTATATTAAGAAATGGGAAGAGTTCTGTGTACAAAAGAATGTGCAATAAAGTACTGCAGATATTTCAAATGTTTAGAATTTCTGTCAAAACTTTATTATGATGAAGGTCTGAGTTGTAGTGCAATTAATTCAGCCAGAAGTGCATTGTCCTCATATTTGGTTCTGGATTCAGAAAGAAACTCAATTGGTCACACCCAATTGTTTCCAGACTAATGAAAGGAATCTTTAATTCCAAACCACCGAAACCTAGGTACGTGACAATCTGGGATGTAAGTGTGGTACTGAAACTACTTCGTGAATGGTCATCAAGCTCAGTATGAAAGTATTCATGCTTATGGCATGAGTGACAGCACAACGAGTGCAAACACTTGGAAAATTACAAATAGACAGTATGGAAGTAACTGAAGACAAGGTTACATTCTATATCTATGACCTACTAAAGTAAATTAGGCCAGGTGTGACAGGATTTAAAATTATGCTAGCAGCATATCCAAATGATCCATGTCTCTGTATTAAGACATATTTATTACAATACATTGAGGTCACAAAGAATTTGAGAATACGGAAACTGGGTTGTTGATCACACACAAGAAACCACACAAGAGAGTTTCAATACAGACTATTTCCAGATGGATAAAAGAAGTCTTAACAGCTGCTGGTATTAACACTTATGTTTTTACGTCTCACTCGACTAGGGCAGCAGAAACGTCGGCGGCCAGGGCAAAAGACGGCCCCGTCGACCATATCCTCGCAGCCGCCGGGTGGTCCAATGAGTTGATGTGTTTACATTTTTACCATCGGCCTATTGTTAATGCAGGGTTGTTTGCAGAAACTATTTTAAGTTCTGTGTAAATTCCTCTGGTTTAAAGGGGATCTGATTCATTTCATTATTGAAATGAATTACTGCATTTGTGGTACAAATGTTATTATGAATGCATGATTGATTATTCTCGTTCCGAGTCAATCTATGCAGTGAGAAGCCGGGATTGATCCACGGCATGAAATCACAAAGCTTTAAAATCTTCACGTAGTCACTCACGTGACTCCGAAGTAAAATAGTAAGATTAAACGAGAACTTACCTAAGTTTGAAGTTTGATCTTTATTTTATGAGGAGTTACGTAGGTGATTACGTGCCCACCACGACCCTACCCATTATCATAAAGGTCAGATGGAAGTTCTTGTATTACTCGTTTTATTATGAGACTATATTACTTCGGTTGTTGTTTTTTGTGATTTCACACCGCTGCTTTGAAGATTGACGCGCAGGCGCACTGGCGGGGTTCTTCACGTAATCACCTGCGTAACTCCTCATAAAATAAAGATCAAACTTCAAACTTAGGTAAGTTCTCGGTTAATCTTACTATTTTGGGTAATATTGCTGTAGACTGGTGGATTGGACAAGCCAAGAATCAATCCTTTATCAAGAATTCAGTGGGATCTTGATCTGCTGGGCAAGTGGGCCAAGGAATGTCTAATCGAGATTAATTGAGATAAATGTGAGGTATTGTATTTTTGGATGTCATAAACCAGGGCAGGACCTTCACAGTGAAGGTCCTGTAGAGTGTTAAACCAGTGATAAGATCCTGTGCAGAGGAGCCAGGAGTACAGAGTGAAAGTGGCATTGGAGGTAGATAAGTTGACAGAAAGATTTTGTAACAGTCAGGGAATTTAATAGAGAAGTTACATCATTATGTTACAGTCGCACAAGACATTGACAAGGTCGCACTTGGAATATTGTGTTCAGTTTGTTCATCCTGCTGTGGAAAAGATGCCACCAAACTGGAAAGAGTGGAGAGAAGATTTACAAGGATGTTGCCAGGATTTGAGCCCCTGTACTATAGGGAGAAGTTGGGCAAGTGAGAACTTTATTCCCTGGAGTGTAGGAGGCTAAGAGGTGATCTTGCGGCAGAGTACAAAATCATGAGTGGAATAGACAGGATAAATGCTCACAATCTTTTCATGAACTAGAGGGCATGGGTTTAAAGTGAGAAGAGAAAAATTCAATAGGAATCTGAAAGGAAAATATTTCACTGAGAACAGTGGCTATTTACTGTATGCAGCAAGCTGCCAGAGGAAGTAGTTAGGACAGGTATATAACCCCATTAAAAAAAAATGGACAGGTACATGGGTAGGATTGATTTGGGTATGGGTAAATTATGGATAAATTAGACTAGCTTAGATGGCATAGGGACTATTGCAGCATTTAAGAAGCAATTAGACAGGTACATGGAGAGGACAGGTTTAGAGGGATATTGGCCAAACGCAGGCAAGTGGTACCAGTGTAGAAGGAACAAGAATGTCCCGATGAACATATTTAAACCATTTAATTTTGGTGGAATTTGTTTTCAATAATTGGAGTTATTAATTTCTGTATTATAAAGCAATGAAGAACCGAGGGATTATTTTGCTATAGAATGTCCTATTAGGTGTGGGATACTTGCAAATTACACATTGAATCATGCCCATTCATGTGTTCATCTGGAAATGTGAATTTATTCCAAAAGATTCCACACATTGTTTTGCCATCTGCAGAGCATAAAAAATGGAACAAATAAGTAGAAATCATTGCACACAATATGGCCTGAGGAAACTAGGGAACTTGCACCATAAATTCTATCTTTAAATATGAAATTAAACTTGTAAGCTTGTACAATATATTAGGCACAGCTGGTCTTAGAGCCTGCACTTGAAAAAGCTTTTTAATTTTTCATATGCCTCCTGCAGATCTAATAAAATGTATTCAAAGTAACAAAAAATAAAGAGCAGATCCCAGTGAGTACAAATCACTTAAAATACCAAAACAAAGACTAAACAGAATACATAGTTTCTGGCTGCAACTAATATTCTGCGCATTATGTTACATCAAAACAAGACTAATTGCAAAAAAATTGTGTATTGCTCTGGGGCAGTAGTATGATAATGCACAAAGGTGCAGTAGAGTTATGGGTGGGCATTCAGTATAGTTTATGTAAGAAAGAACTGCAGATGCTGGTTTAACTCAAAGGTAAACACAAAATGCTGGGGTAACTCAGCGGGACAGGCAGCATCTCTGGAGAGAAGGAATGGGTGATGTTTTGGGTCGAGACCCTTCTTCAGTTTAGTTTAGTTTAGTTTAGAGATATAGCACGGAAACGGGCCCTATGGCCCACCGAGGCAGTGATCCCCGCACATTAACACTATCCTACACACACGAGGGACAATTCATAATTATACCAAACCTGAAAACCTGTACGTCTTTGGAATGTGGGAGGAAACCGAAGATCTTGGAGAAAACCCACAATGTCACAGGGAGAACATAGAAACTTTGTACAGACAGCACCTGTAGTCAGGATCGAACCCGGGTCTACTGGCGCTGCAATGCAGCAATTCTACGGCTGTGCCACTGTGCCGCCCAGTTGGAGAAGACGATGTGAAAAATGTTATTGAACTGAGGTTTTTCAAATTTTCAGCCTAGTGTTCGCTTTTATTCTGATTGCAGTGGCCATAAATACACAGAAAAAGTTGCCTTATAGGCCTAAACTTTGGAAGTTGAGGAAAATGTGAAAGGGCATAAGAACACATTCTTCCCAATGCCTAGAGTTCTGCCATGAATTGTGTCAAAGGCTATGCTGGTATTAATCATTGTCTTTTAACATTCCTTCTAATATGGAAGAAATCCAAATAATTAGAAGGTAGCAACAGCAACCGTTTAAGAAAGGATGGAGTGTTTAAAATGGAACTAAAGGTGAGTTATATGAGTGATTTTGATACATGTTGCTGAAAAAATCCAGGATTCCAGTGCTAATGGGGTACCTAGAGAATGATAATATGGTTGGACAAGCTGGATGATTTTATGAAGACAAATAATATTTGAAAAGCACAATAGGGTTTTCATGAGTCTGAAGAAGGGTCTCAATCCGAAACATCACCTATCCATGAGACGCTGCTTGACCTGTAGAGTTACTCCAGCACTGTGTCCTTTAGGATTCTCATGAACTTTGCATAAGATAGATATGGGATAACCTGTGGATATAGCATGTCCAGATTTTCAAAAATCCTTTGAAAAGTTCCTACATTGAACAGATTTTACATAAAATAAGGATTCCAGGTTTGGGGCAGGAAGTCATTATGGGTGGAGTGTAGTTAGAAGAAAAACAGATAGAAATAACAATATTACTCCATCTATTTTTCAGATAGGCCGATTATTACTAGTGGGATGCTAGAGGGATCAGTATGTGGGCTTCAGTTATTCACAATTTAAATAAATAACTTTGACAATGAAACAAATAGACAATAGACAATAGGTGCAGGAGTAGGCCATTCGGCCCAGCACCACCATTCAATGTGATCATGGCTGATCATCCCCAATCAGTACCCAGTTCCTGCCTTCTCCCCATATCCCCTAAGCGCTATCTAGCTCTCTCTTGAAAGCATCCAGTGAACTGGTGTCCACCACCCTCTGAGGCAGAGAATTCCACAGACTCACAACTCTCTGTGAGAAAAAGTGTTTCCTCGTCTCCGTTCTAAATGGCTTACCCCTTATTCTTAAACTGTGGCCCCTGGTTCTGGACTCCCCCAACATCGGGAACATGTTTCCTGCCTCTAGTGTGTCCAAACCCTTAATAATTTTATATGTTTCAATAAGATCCACTCTCATCCTTCTAAACTCTAGAGTATACAAGCCCAGCTGTTCCATTCTCTCAGCATATGACAGTCCCGCCATCCTGGGAATTAACCTTGTAAACCTACGCTGCTCTCCCTCAATAGCAAGAATGTCCCTCCTCAAATAGGGGACCAAAACTGCACACAATGTGTAACATATCCATAGAGGATGTGAAATGATGGCATAAAGACCTTACAAGAAGTGAAGGAACTATGCAAAAATGTGTCAGATGCCATTCAATGTGAGATCAAGTTGGGAAGGAAGAATGATGGAGCAGAATATTTGTTAAATGGTGAGAAATTAGTGAATGTCTCTGTAAAAAGTGGGATCTGCGTGGACTAGTCCAGAAGATGCATAAAGTATAGAGAGAAATTCAGCAATATAAATAGCTAAATCCTTTGTTGCATTGTAAGGGTGTTTGCTGAGAGTATTGCGTTTTGCTAAGAGCACGTTTGGATTTGTTTCTGAAGCCTCCGGGTTTATATGAGAAAGGATAGCCTTTGTGTCATTATTGTGTTGATTTAAAAGATTGATTTAAAAAATGAGGAGACTGAGAAAGCTTGCCAGAAATGTACTGGAATTTAGAAGAATATACAAGAGATTTCAAGAAGAGGTCCAAAGGATTGTGATCAATGGACAAAGTGGTTCATGAGCCCTAATTTATTTTCATTGGAGAGTTCTGAGGAATAGACAAAAATGTGACAGATGCTTTATAGTACAGGAAAGATGGATAGTGTGAATTGTGGTAGGAAGACAAAAAAGCAGGATAAGCGATGGGTAATTTAGGACTCAGATGAGAAGAAAATTTATGTAGAGAAATGAAAATGTTTAAAAATGTGCAGATGCTAGGTATCTAAAATTAAAACAGAAAACAGGGTCGGCACAGTGGCGCAGCAGTAGAGTTGCTGCCTGACAGCGTCAGAGACCCGGGTTCAATCCTGACTATGGGTGCTGTCTGTACGGTGTTTTTGTGTCCTCCCTGTGAACCCATGGGTTTTCTTCGGGTGCTCCACTTTCCTCCCTCACTCCAAAGACGTATAGGTTTGTAGGTTAATTGGCTTCAGTAATTTGGTAATTGTAAAATTGTTCCTTGTTAATAGGATGGTGCTTGTGTATG
The DNA here is from genome assembly GCA_038087875.1 of Malacoraja senta. Taxonomy (NCBI): domain Eukaryota; kingdom Metazoa; phylum Chordata; class Chondrichthyes; order Rajiformes; family Rajidae; genus Malacoraja; species Malacoraja senta. The sequence continues at coordinate 37,804,160 of CM075983.1, forward strand.
GGCTGATTGTAGTTCGACGAGTACTTGGTGGGTCATGGGGCATGCTTCCATGCTGTATCTTTAACCTAAACTAAATGAAATACACAAAAATATTGAAGGGTCTCAGCAGGTCAGGATGGCTCTGTGGGAAGAGAGACAGAGTTCACAGCTCAGGTCAAAAACCCTCTGTCGGAAATAGGAAGCAGACTAAAAGGGTCTCATTGAACTGCAGGGAGAGTGGGGAGGGATTGTCTCTGTGGTGACGATGAAGATAAATTGTGAACAAGGTTATAGCAGATAAGATTCTACTTTATCATTTTGTGATCAAATTGAATAAATCTCGTAGATCAATGCCCAGATGCATACATTCTGTGGCACAAGAGACTGCGGATGCTAGAATCTTGAGCAAAACACAAAAACGTGTTGGAGGACTCATTGAGTCATGCAGTATCTGGAGAGGGAATAGATCCACACAATTCATTGCATTTGGTTTCTAACCAGCTGGAGATGTGTGAAGTATGCAATGAGAACCATAATTATAACAGAAAATATGAAAGAGCAGACTACTGGTGAAACAAGTTTTCTGCCTGGATTGCTCTAGAGCAGGCTTCAAATACTCATCGCATTTAAAGGACAATCTATGGACAAACCCAATGCATTGTGTTGTATACTGCATCCCATGTGACCTTGCCAACATGAAGGAGACTGCTTGTCACCTATGAGATGGCAATCAGTTAAAGGGCATGAGCAATGAAGAGAAGGAGGAGATGGAGGAAGAGTTGAGGAATGGGCAACCTAGACACCTTATTTCTGTCTAGCCTGTCCTAGAACAAATTCAAGAGAAGCACCAGTAACCACAGTCCCAGTATATAATTGACAATCATTTCCATCTTCCTCTGTCATCGACCACCACAAAAAACAAAATTCCACTGATTGTTAAAAAAGTCATCATCAAATAATCATTGCAAATGTATAAATGAAATCCTGCCCTCCTCCAATGATCCATCTGCAGGCAGTCTTTAGTGTTGCTTTACTTCTCCTGGCACCTACGCTGTGCACGCACATCGGCTATAACTTGGCTGCTAGAAGGGCTGTGATTTCCAGAGCGGTGACTGTAGATGGTTTTCACAGGTCTAGGCCAAGCAGAGCTGGCAGCAGACTTCACCATCTCAGCAGTGGCAGCAGCCCACTGAGTTGGCCGGCTGACAAGCAACAGCAAGGACACGGGCAGACTTGTCAGAGGAGGGCGTGATTGGAATGGAGGGTGGCAGAAAGAGTGCTGGCTTCATGAGAGAGTTTAGCGTGTTTCTGCGCCAGCCCGCTGCATCTTCCTAGAGGCAGTGATCCAGCAGTCAGAGTAACCAGGTTGCTAAATCCACTCCATTCTCTAAGCCCCTTCACACACTGGCATCAACCGCTCTGCTGCAGCAGTCTCAGCCTGGGTGGCAACAAGCTGAGCCGGCACAACAACAACCTGAGCTTCAGCGGCAGCTCTGGGTTATTAGGCAGATGCTGCTTTTCCTGCAACAATGTGTGAGAGGTAAGACGTGCAGGATCACACAGTTTTCAGCTGGGATGTATTAGATAGTGCAATGAGGAGGATATTGGATGTGGAAAGGAAGATTAGGTGTAAAGTTTCAGTCCCATTGTGAACCATACCTTCAGTGTAAGGCTCATTAACAGTACCTGTACAAAGATAGGTCACACAGGCATATCTGTTCTCTTGCTTGTAACTGTTGAAGTCTCCAACTCCTTAGCTTACACTCATGCCCTCTGGTTAAAGGCCTCTCTGCAAAGGTAAAATGTTTTTCAATATCTATCCTTATCAGCGTCTCTCACAATTGGGTATACCTCATTCAGGTCTGCCTTTAGGCTTCCTCAATCCAAGGGAAACAAACCTAGCCTGGCCAATCTCTCTGTAATATGCTTGGTGAGGAGAATATTATGATAGTGTGACACAGTATTTAATCTGCAAATTGTAATGTCACTCTTGCATCAATGCCAAGCAAGTCTGCGATCAAGAGTGAGGTGAACCATCAGAATGTTACATGATTTCAGACTGATAACGGTTCTCAGAAGTTGAGTGAATGAGGTGTGGTATAGAAAACAATGACAGAGATTGCTAGCACAGTTACATTCCATCTCCTCCATTAAAAATTCTTGGTGAACAACATGCTGAATGACTCTTTATCACTTACAAACACAATTCACTTCCTTCACATTCTGGGAACCTTGTTTTATTCATTTATGGGGTGTGGCCATCACTGTGGCAATAATACATTTATTATCTGTTTCTAATTGTCCCTGAATTGAAGAAGTGATATTCAGCCAACCACATTGATTACCTGGGCTTTGCAGAATTTCTTCTCTGAAGTGAAAGGTTTGGGTTTTCATCACAATTCAATGATTTCTTGGTTATTAGCTCTGGTTTATTTTTGAATCTATTTTATTAAGATCATTGAATATAAATGCCAAACTTTCCAAGAAGAAATTGAAGTTCATGTTTCCGAAGAAGTGTCCAGAAATCTGAATGCTTGTACAATAATTTAAATATTAGACAAATATGGGCTACCTGCTACAATTTCCTTGCACCTCACTATGTGAAATATAAGCTTGCCAATAACTCATCGTTGAACACTTCCACTCCCACTGATGCCTGTTGTCAATGGATCTAAGGGAATTGTTCATAAATAAGATTCAAGATCAGTTTTACACCATCAAAAATGTAAATCTGTTTAAAATAAAAAGCACAGTCTAACGAGAACAGAAACATCGTAATGCATAGAAAAATGAAAAAATGAAAATGAAAAAATGTAGAAAAAACAAAGCTGATTGAATTGTTTGACAAGATTTCCATTGTGGACAGGAAAATGCCAATGGATATTATTTGTATGGATTTCAAGCTGAATTTAATTTAAAAACTACACAAAAGAGGACTGACAAAGCTTCATGAATTAAAACAGAATTATTGATGAATTAAAAATTACGCTGAGTCAGTGGAAAAAGAGTCAAGGAAAAGCAAGCAAATATTCAAATTGGCAGGTCATGATTCATGGTTGACCTGCCAGGATCTATGTTGGAGTCAGATCAATTCATGATAATTATGAGTAACGCGGGTGAGAGAATGTAAAATAACATGTTCAAGTTTGTTGAGGATACATAGATAGACATTGTAATATAATGTGGACAGAGTCATTGGGATATGGTAGATATCAATGAAAGATTGGAGCAAATGGATTTCCATATAACTCAATGTGCAGTTACCTACTTTGGGAGTGGTGAAGAATTAGTAACATTAGGGAACTAAAGAGGCTTGGCCTTGAGGAGAGCACAGTGTAGATTTACTAGAATATACTACAGGCTAAGGGTGATAGAACTAAAGATAGTTCGGGGAATACTACGGTAGTGTTCAAGCACGATTTCTTGTGGGTGGGGAGTCTCAACCTCGAGAACATACTTGTTCCCCTAGATACACCTCCATTTAGTGATCTTGAATGAGCTATTGATAAAGAACCTTCTTCTTGCTAATTGAGCTGGTTAGATTTCTAAATAATTTTGTGTAATTCGAAGCAATGTATCAGAACCTACCATGCTTTGGGCTGAGCTGTATGCAACTTGTTCAGTAGTCAGAATATCAAAGCCAAGACAATCGGACAATATGTTAACATCAAAAATTCCTCATCAAATCTGCAGTGTTCTTGGAGGATCCAAAGATTGTTAACTATGTATTCCACATGACTCTTGTGTGCTGGCATCACAACAATTACCTGTGTCACTGATATTGTTGGGTTTGTGAATTTGAGTACCTTTTCGATAGCTTGGATTAAAACACTGGAAATTGCACACTTGCAAATGAAAATTTTAAATGGAGAAATATGTTGATAAAATAACGAAGGAGTTATTCAATAGCATGAGTTAATTATCTTGCCAACTAAGTTGTTCCTGGATTTTTAGATTAGAATATATTTGGGTCTGTAGGACATCAATTTTAATGTACTGCTAGTCTGCCCAAACACAAGGTAATATCTCTGGCTTCTCAAAAAATCCAGTATCATTATCAGACCAACTTCAATTATTTGAAATAGATTCAACATTTTAAAATGCATAGAACCTCAGATATTGGTATGCACACCTACCTGTATCTGGTTTCCCTGGGGTGCCACCAATCTATGAGGTGAGACAAGGAGCTGTTTGTCTTAATCCTTTTGCTAAATTCTACCGTTCACAGCAATCTCATTAGCTTTTCAGAACACAACCTGTAAATTAATGCACGTACTGTCAACAAGAGTATAACTTTACTGTAATATCATACACCAGGCCTTTTTATAATAATGTCAGTGGATGTTATCCAAAAGGTATGTGATAGAGGAGGCATTTTGTTTAATTTTTCCACTTGATTGGGAGCCATAATTAATGAATACTATACATGAGAGAACATTATGGTTACTCCAAAATTTTGCATATTGTAATGTGACATGAATTAGAAATTTAATTTTAATGAGTATATAGTTATTAAGGGCCCAGGAGCTTAGAAACTTGATATGAAGTACTCGGTCCAAGAAGAATTTATTCACAAATATTTAGTAATTTGGTCAGAATGCAGTGGGAATGATAACGTTGAAAATTATTAGAAGAGGCAAATATATTATGCCATCCTATACTCTTTTTATTCATTTATGGTCATGAAAATGATTTTATTAATGTGTTAGATTCCATACTTATTCATTGTACTTAAGGGCCTGTCCCACTGTACGAGCTAATTCAAGAGCTCTCCCGAGTTTAAAAAAAAATCAAACTCGTGGTAAGTACGTAGAATGTACGTAGCGGCTACGTCGGAGCTCGTGGACGTCTCGGAGCGGCTTGTAATGCTAACGGCAGGTACTCGGGAAACGCGGTAACTCGTGAAGTTTTTTCAGCACTATGAAAAATGTCCACGAGAGCCCCGAGTACCTACGAATGGGTATTACCGTAATTCTCCGAGTTCGAATCAGGGGATACTCGGGAGAACTCTTGAATTACCTCGTACAGTGGGACAGGCCCTTTAGACAGCACTAGAATAGCAGAGTGAATGGTAGGGACTTTGGGAAGTGTTGTAGAGCAGAGGGATCTAGAAGTACAAGTACATAGTTCCCTGAAAGTGGAGTAGCTGGTAGAAAGTGGGATGAATTGACCTTTTAGCACAATAGCCTTCATCGGTCAGGGAACTGGATATAAAAGTTGGGAAATTATGTGACAGTTGTACAAGGCATTGGTGAGGCTGAACTTGGATATTGCAATTTTTCCAATAGTTTTGCAGTAGGAAAGATGCCTTAAACTGTAAAGAGTGCAGAGAAGATTTACACAACCTTGTCAGGATTTGAGGGCATGAGCTATAGGGAGAGGTTGAGCATGCTGGGATTTATTTTTTGGAGCACAGGTGGCTGAGGGGTGATCATGAGGGAAAATCATGAGGGGAAATAGATAGGAAAAATAGTATTTTTTTGCAGGATAGGATAATCAAGAACTAGCGGGCATAAGCTTAAGGTGAGCGGGAAAATATTTAATAGGAACTTGAGGGGAGCCTTTTCAAATAGAAAACGTTGAAAATAAGGAACAAGCTGCCAGAGAAAGTAGTTGAGGCAGGTGCAATAGCAACATTTAAAGGACATTTTTATACATGAATAGGAAAGGGTTATGGGGAAATTGAGACAAGCTTAGATGAGGCATCATGGTCAGCCTGGACAAATTGGATCATAGGGTTTGTTTCCGTGCTGTATGATTCTATGATTTTATGACTTTATGAATAATCAACTTTTATCAACAGAACATAAGCATAAAATGAGACCATACAAAATACAATGACAAAGTCCAGACAACCTCTATATTTTTGTGATGTAAATTCTGATTGATTAATGTGGCCATTTCGTCAAAACTAACACTTGCTTCTTTTCAAATTACTCAATATGAACTGAAAGGAGAGCAGAGGCCTTGGTTTTAGATCCCATCCACTCTGCAGCTCCTCTATCCACACAATGAACCTATAGCCTTACAAGAGAATAACAACCTTGAATTTTCCTTTAGGTCCCCATGGTAGGTCTTAACTTTCATCCTTCAAATTCAGAGCGAACAACTTTTCCACAGCTGGCAAGTTGACATTAAAAAAAATTGCTGGAAGCATTCAACAGGATCTGCAACACAGTGAAACAGAGTTAGCATTTCAGATATTTCCATTGATGCTGCCTGACCTACTGAGTGTTTCCATTATTTTCTGCTTCTATTAAAGATTTACAGCATCTGCAATTTTTATTTTTCACTTAGACTTAGTGCCAAGTCCATCCCCCAGGGTGTTTATCCTGTAACCTCTATTTCTCCTGCCCTTCGATGCTGATCCTTTCTGATGCAAGTGTTGATTTATCATAATCCAATCCAATCCAACTTTATTTGTTAAGCACTTTAAAACAACCAATGTTGGCCAAAGTGCTGTACAGAAGAATAAACAAGACATCATAAACAGACAACTTAACACAACATAACGGTGCCGACACAGCAAAGGCACGGTCCCCTCCGAGCTTCAAACAAAAAAGCAAAAAAGGCAGAACAAAAAAGACACGACACACTATCAGAGACTCAACATGAACATCCCCCCCACAGCAGAGTGGACACTCTCCACTGTGAGGGAAAGGCACCAAAATGTCCAGTCCTCCTCCTAGTCCACCCGAGGTCGGGGCCAGTTTGAGGGCTCCGCAGCCAGTCGCCGCAACGGCAGCCCGATGATTATAGGCCCCACCCGCCGGGAAGCTGGAACACCGGCATCGGGTGGAAAGTCCTCAGCGGCTTGGAAGTGTCTGGAGCGGCCGCTCCCTCCCCGGAGACTGCGACGCCCGTAGTCTTCAGGCCGTGCCGGTTGGAGCTTCGACTCTGACTCCACGGTGTTTTAGTTCCAGCGCCGCCCGCCCGCGGCGGGACGCCCGCAGTCCGCAGACCACAAACCGCAGACCGCGGCTGCTCGATGTTGGTGGTCGGCGGTCACAGCACTCCGGAGCGGTGACCCGGCAAGGCATCACCTGCTCCGTGTTGATGTCCCAGCACTGTGCCGCTGGGACACCTAAATGCGATGAAAGGGATATTAAGCAATGGTTCCTGAGAAGAAAGTTAATATTTTATTGAACAAGAATGAATAAAATGCCATTTATAAGTTTTTGTTCCTTAATATTGATTTTGGTATACGAGGGGCACATTGTCTGTGTAGGCATCGGTAGATTGGCATATAATAATCACTAATGTTGCCAGAGTTCAGAATACCATAGCTTTTAGAAAGATTTCTACATTGCAGCATGAATCACCTTTTCTTGCTTAGTCACAGAAGGGTCCTAAACCGACCATGCAGTCTAAAGATGAGTCCCAACCTGAAATGTCTCCAGAGACGTTGCCTGACCTGCTGAGTTATTCCAGTACTTTGTGTCGTTTTGTAAACCAGCATCTGCAGTTCCTTGATTCCACGGATTTTCCTTATTGTTGCCATTACAGGAGCCTTGGAAATTCCAAAAAATAATTTTGCAAATGAAAACAGAACAGAATATTTTGGAAATGTTTAACAGGTCAAGCAACATACTGTGGAAGCTGGGTTAATATTTAAGATTAATTACATTTTCTCAGAACTAACCTGCTGTGCAGTTTGAGCATCTTCTGTTTTCCTTCTAGTGTGTTTCCACAGCTCTTTAGCTGAAAATATGGAATAGTTCATCTTTCAGCCCTTCCAAGCCCTCCACCTTGAGTTCTCTACCTTAATCTTAAGAGATAAGTTTGCGACTAATATATATTGCAAGGCAACAAAATCCCACTCAACTACACCTCCTCCCATCTGCTACCTGAAAGAACTCCAATCTATTCTCCTAGTCTTCCTGACTGTCATACTTGCTCTGACAACAAGACATTGCACACCAGTGCTTTTGACAGATCCTTGTTTTTGCTTAAGCATAGCTTCCGCTTTATCATAGTTGTGTGGGCTCACAACTCCATCTCCTGCATCTAATGCACTTCTGGTTTCATCCCATTTCATCCAGTCAGAGGGCTGATAGGGATTTCCTTGCCATCCGCTGTAACTTCCAGCTACTTCCAGTATTTCACGTTCCAGTGCCTGCTGCTTTGTCATTGTCTGCTCTATCCTGTTCCACCAACATAAGGGAGGATGATAATGGATAAGAGGGTGAAAATAGAGGAGGAAGGAGAATAAAGAGGGACAATAAGGGAGAATGAGGAGAGAGGATGATTAACTAGGAACATTGAGGAAGGAGGATGAGGGAGAGGAGAGAGGAGAGGGATAGAGGAGAAATTGTTTGTGGTGGGAGGAGGCAAATCAGAAAAGTTGGAAGAAGAGGGCAGAAGCTAAAGGTCCAATAGAGGTGATCAGCAAGCACAAGGAAAGTATCTGATGGCAGGATGTTAATAAAGCAGCTATACCTGATACAGCAGTTAAATGGCAATGTGTATTTCCTGGATGTTGCAGATCTCACATCCCTTTACCCAAAAGGCTTCCTGTGTGGGGGAGATATGGTCAAACAGGGCTGAATTTTAAATGGAGATTAAATATGATGGGTGCGGCCTCATCAAATTTCCATTCTATTTAAATTTCCAATACTCCATCTGATGTACACACTCCATGAAAATTGGAAAATAAAACAGGTTACAGACGGGGAGTAATATGAGGATTCAGACTCTTATAATTTAACATCCCATTGGTGCAGCACCCCTCCTTGGCGAAGGGTCCTTGATGCAACTATCCATCGCCTTTGTTCCCAATGGGCCCTGTGGCCACAACAAGTACCCTGCAATCATTCTCCTGCCTCAAGCTATCCATAGGTTATGATAGAAAAGTCTGATTTTTTTTCAGATAAATGGAATGATTGTAAACTAGATTTGGTATAACCTCCCAATCCATGTGCTGACCTCATCTGCTTCTAGCCTTAACACTCACCACTCCATCATATGCATGAAGAGCAGGGTTTTTTTACATTTCTCTCAGGAATCCACCGTGTGCAGCTGGATATATATATATATTTCTTACTTATAATTTAATTTTATAATTCTCAAAGTAATTAATCTTTAGCATTTGTTTTTTTCATAAATTAGCTATAGTTATGAGAAATGTATATATTTCCATGCACTACCGATATTATATTGTGCAATTTCCAAATGTTTACTTTTGGTCCTGGTTTGGATGAAAATTTTAGTTTTACAGACAATTGTAAGTGTCAAATATAAAGATTGATATTTTTTCATTACAGATGATTCAATCAATGTAAGCTATATATTTACATCAAAGCCCCACGGAGGTGCTGCTGGCAAATTTGCTCACCTGGGATCATTATAAACTGATGCAATCCAAATAAATGAACTTGCCATTGGCAATTTAGCTAAATGATCATGTTGGCTGTTTTGCACGGCTGCAGTCTTCAGTTACATGAGCGAGGGGACTTTAATTCAAAGAACAGATTATACAAAGCACTTCTCAACCATGAAGGTGTTTCGCTGTAACAGAGGGAAACATCATCAGCCTTTACAACCATGAGATACCAATGTCGGCAATGTAGTGATGTTTGCGAAGGTATAATTATTTTTCTTAGGCAAGCTCTATTCACAGTTTTTAAATGAATTGTAGAGAACAATATTTTATTTCCACCTGAAATTCAGGTTAACTCACCATAAAATTATGTAACAGCACTCCATTACTATCAGCATAGATTCCAGACTGGAGCTAGACCTGTTATAAACCTGAATGATGTTTACAGGTACAAACATGACATTTTAATTTCAGACTAATATACCAAGCAAGGATGTAGAAATTAACTTGAGTCTGAGGAAGAGTCCCATCCCGAAACATCACCTGCCCATCCCCTCCATGGATGCCACCTGACCCATTGAGTTCCCCCAGCACTTTGTGTTTTGCTCAAGATGAATTTGACTCAGTTAAGATTGGTTAATCAATATAGAATGGGAACCTATGTTGATGACTTACAATATGACATTATTGATATGAAAATTAACATATTTAAGAAAAACATATCCCAGGCAAAACATGATAATAGATTCCAATATCAAGCTTAAGGAAGATTTTGATGAGAAAAATAAGTAGTGCAATATAATTTGATGAATTTTTAAACTACATTACAGAACCCTTGATATTCAAGTACAGTTTGAAACTGAACATGGTAAATATTTTGCTACTCAGATATTTAGTCCTCTTGTTTTCCAAAATATTTTCCAGAAAGAATTAAAATAGACACATCCACATTCATTATGATTCATTCAAATGAGTTTGTTTTTTCATCTGGCCCAATGCATGTGTTCCCTATTCCTTGCAGTAACTGTAAATGTGTTGTCAAGATCATTCATCTGATTTGACTCAACACTGAATCCTGTATGTGAATTAATATCTAATACTTACATGTTTTCATTACAGAAAATCAATGATTAAAATATATAAAATGTCAAAATATGAATTTTAAAATTCTGCCTGGAAGACATCAACATAAAATTATAAGCGACCTCTGGAGATAAAAGTCAGATGCAGAAACCGTGGCTGTTTGAGGGAAGATTCTTCACACTGCCACAATTTAAACAAAATCACAAGGTCGTTAAAGGTGGAGAAAATCCTGAAATCAATTCTGAGGGCCGCTATAAACATTAATCTGGAAAGACATGAATTAATCAAGGACAGTCAGTATGGATTTGTTAATGGAAGGTCGTGTTTGACTAACTTGATTGAATTTTTTTCTAGAGGTAAGATGGAGGATCAATGAGGGCAGTTGGTTTGAAGTAGTCTGTGTGGATTTCAGCAAGGCTTTTGATGAATGGCAGACTAGTCAGTAAAGGGCAATGTGATTCAAGGGATAGTGGCAATTTGGATCAAATATTGCCTCAGTGACTGGACAAAAAGAGTAATGATTGACTAACCATGGTTGGAAGAGTTGTTTTCTAGGTTCCAAAAGATTCAGTACTCAGCCCCTAGAGTGTATTAATGTTTTGGATGTAGATGCAGGGAACGCGATAAAGAATATTGTTGAAGATATACATATTGGATGTTAGGTTAACAAGGAGGTCGTAAGCTTAGACTGCAAGAGTTGTCAGTTGGACAGAAAGTGGGAAGGGGGGTGAAGGGGGGGGGAGAAGAGGGGGAGAGAAAAGGGGGGAAGAGAGAAAATGGGGGGAAGAGAGAAAAGGGGGGAAGAGAGAAAAGGGGGGAAGAGAGAAAAGGGGGAAGAGAGAAAAGGGGGGAAGAGAGAAAAGGGGGGAAGAGAGAAAAGGGGGGAAGAGAGAAAAGGGGGGAAGAGAGAAAAGGGGGAAGAGAGAAAAGGGGGGAAGAGAGAAAAGGGGGGAAGAGAGAAAAGGGGGGAAGAGAGAAAAGGGGGGAAGAGAGAAAAGGGGGGAAGAGAGAAAAGGGGGGAAGAGAGAAAAGGGGGAAGAGAGAAAAGGGGGGAAGAGAGAAAAGGGGGAAGAGAGAAAAGGGGGGAAGAGAGAAAAGGGGGGAAGAGAGAAAAGGGGGGAAGAGAGAAAAGGGGGGAAGAGAAAAGGGGGGGAAGAGAAAAAGGGGGGGGAAGAGAAAAAGGGGGGGAAGAGTAAAGGGGGGGAAGAGTAAAAGGGGGGGTAAAAGGGGGGGAAGAGTAAAAGGGGGGGAAGAGTAAAAGGGGGGGAAGAGAAAAAGGGGGGGAAGAGAAAAAGGGGGGGAAGAGAAAAAGGGGGGAAGAGAAAAAGGGGGGGAAGAGAAAAAGGGGGGGAAGAGAAAAAGGGGGGGAAGAGAAAAAGGGGGGGAAGAGAAAAAGGGGGGAAGAGAAAAAGGGGGGGAAGAGAAAAAGGGGGGGAAGAGAAAAAGGGGGGGAAGAGAAAAAGGGGTGGAAGAGAAAAAGGGGGGGAAGAGAAGGAGGGGGGGAAGAGAAAAGGGGGGGAGAGAAAAGGGGGGGGGAGAGAAAAGGGGGGAGAGAAAAGGGGGGGAAGAGAAAAGGGGTGGGGGGAAGAGAAAAGGGGGGGGGGAGAGAAAAGGGGGGAAGAGAAAAGGGGGGGGGGAGAGAGAAGGGGGGGGAGAGAGAAGGGGGGGAGAGAGAAGGGGGGAGAGAGAGAAGGGGGAGAGAGTGGGGGAGAGAGAGATGGGGGAGAGAGAAGGGGGGGAGAGAAGGGGGGGGGAGGGGGGAGAGAAGGGGAGGGGGGGAGAAGGGGGGGAGGAGACACTTTTAAGAAGCCAGACAACTTTTATTAAGGCAGAGATACACAGCTGTGAAGTTTAGCCAGGCATTTCACATTGGTTTTCCTTGGTTCTGAAACTCGTGCTTACGTTTTTTCCCCCCAGTGAGCCAATGAAAATGCCCAGTCAGCAAAAGAGATGAAACTAAAACTACCTATGGCTACCTCGACTACCTAAACGACATGGCAACCCCACTACCACTGCACCTACGACTACAAAAGTATCAATTTTCTCCATGGCGACCAATTTTTGATCGCAGAAAATGTTTCAACATGTTGAAAAATTTGCTGCGACCATACTGAGGCCGCGACTAGTTCCCAGAAGGTGACTAACCAGAGACCATGAAGGAGACTAACCAGAGACCATGAAGGAGACTAACCAGAGACCATGAAGGAGACTAACCAGAGACCACCAGCGAATATGTGGTGACCATGTGGCGATCATGAGGCGAGCACTCGCCTAAAAAGTCGCCTAAGTGGGACAGGCCCTTTAGTAAGCACCCTAAAGTTCCATGATCTGTGACGATATTGATTTATCTTGCTGTGTTAGTTCATTCAGAATACACCACCAAGTGATGCCGTAAGTGGCAGCCTCACCAACAGCCTTTCACTTTTTTATTTGTATATTTTAGTGTATCTTTAGTATTGTATTATGTGGGGGGGAGGGGTTGGTGGAAACTTTTTAAATCTCTTCCCTCGATGAAGATGCGACTTTTTCCGTGTCGTATCTCTGTCTGCACTGCGGCCATAACATCGTGGTGCTGGGTGTCTCTTTGTTAGGGATCGACTTCGGACTCCAACTGCAGGAGCTTCGACCGCCCCGATCGCAGGAGCCTCGACCGCTCCGATGCGGGAGCTTCGATCGCCCCGACTGCGATTGTTTCGATCACCCCAACCACGGGAGAAAAGGAGGAAGAAGTAAAAGTTATTTGTCTTCCATCACAGTGGGGAATGAGAGTCTGCCGAAAAACAAGATGGACATGCTGCCTGCGGTGGTGTGGACTCGGAGGGATTGCCGTGAGAGCAGTGATTTTGATGTTTATGGGGATATCGTGCCATGAGAACTTTACGGACTCTGGTGCGAGTGTCGATGGCTTTCTGACTATTCGGGCGGACAGGGACTGCAGAGAGAGTGGCAGTGGTCAGTACAACTCTGGTCACATCACCGTGAAGGAGCGTGTGTGTGGCACGGACTTTGAACTGATGGTTGTGGGTCTCCGCTTATGTGTGCCCTGGGGATTCTCACATGCCGCTGTGGTGTCTGTTTATGTTTAATCTTTACGAGACTAAGTGGGACCCATTGGGTCCCATGTTCGCATGGGAGGGCTGGTCCCCCAATGCAATATTCCACCTCTCCACCAAATCCAATATTGGTAGCCAGTGGTGGGTGGGGGGGGGCTTTCTGGAGTGCTAGTATGGGTGTTGTGGGCCGAAGAGACTGGTTTCCAGAGGGCTAGTATGGACATTGTGGGCCAAATTGATTCTTGGACTCGCAGTTCAGTCAGTTACGGCTGGTGGGCTGGCTGTACACTCAGTCACGGCTGGTGGGCTTGCAGTTCATTCAGTCATGGCTGGTGGGCAGGCAATTGACTCACTCACAGCTGGTGGGCTGGCAGTTGACTCACGCACGGCTGGTGGGCTCACATGCACACACCCTCCATCACACACACACTCACACCCACACACACCCTCCATCGCACATACACACTCACACCCACACACACACATACTCCATCTCACACACACACATCCATCACACACACACACACACACACACACACACACACACACACACACACACACACACACACACACACACACACTCACAGCCACACACACAGACACCCTCCATCTCACACACACACACACACACACTCCATCACACATGCACACAGCCACACACACACAGACACCCTCCATCTCACACACACACACACACACACACACAATCCATCACAAACACGCACTCACATCCACACACACACACAGAAATCTTCCATCTCACACACACACACTCACAGCCACCCTCCATCTCACAGACTCACAGCCATACAGACACCCTCCATCTCACACACACACACTCACACTTATAGTCACACACACTCACATACACACTCACACACACACACTCACACATACACACATACACTCACACACAACATATATGAAAGTAAAACACTCTTGAATCTACACATGCGGCTGAGAGCGGCCTCTAGACTGAGCGGGACTTCCGCAGTAAGCGGGACATCTGGAATAAGCATGACCTTTGGACTCTCACACTCTCACACTCACACTCACACTCTCACACACTCGCACACTCACACTCACACACTCACACACACACACACACATGACAGTAAAATTCTCTTGAATCTTCTCACGTGGCTGAGCGCAGCCTCTGGACTGAGCGGGACTTCTGCAGTGAGCGAGACCCACACACACCCTCCATCGCACACACACACTCACACCCACACACACACATACTCCATCTCACACACACACAATCCATCACACACACACACACACACACACACACACACACACACACACACACACTCACAGCCACACACACAGACACCCTCCATCTCACACACACACACACACACACACTCCATCACACATGCACACAGCCACACACACACAGACACCCTCCATCTCACACACACACACACACACACACACACAATCCATCACAAACACACACTCACATCCACACACACACACAGAAATCTTCCATCTCACACACACACACTCACAGCCACCCTCCATCTCACAGACTCACAGCCATACAGACACCCTCCATCTCACACACACACACTCACACTTATAGTCACACACACTCACATACACACTCACACACACACACTCACACATACACACATACACTCACACACAACATATATGACAGTAAAACACTCTTGAATCTACACATGCGGCTGAGAGCGGCCTCTAGACTGAGCGGGACTTCCGCAGTAAGCGGGACATCTGGAATAAGCATGACCTTTGGACTCTCACACTCTCACACTCACACTCACACTCTCACACACTCGCACACTCACACTCACACACTCACACACACACACACATGACAGTAAAATTCTCTTGAATCTTCTCACGTGGCTGAGCGCAGCCTCTGGACTGAGCGGGACTTCTGCAGTGAGCGAGACTTCCGGAATGAGCGCGACCTCTCCACAGAGCGGGACTTCCGGAGTGAGCGGGACTCCCAGAGTGAGCGGGATTTCCGGAATAACTGCGACATTTGGACTTAGCATGGTGCAGACCAACAATTTAGTTCAATCAGCATGGCGCAGACCAACAATTCAGTTCAATCAGCACGCAGAAGACCAATAATTCAGTTCACTCACAGTGCAGACCAACAATTCAGTTCACTCACAGTGCAGACCAACTTTTCAGTTCAAGCAGAGTGCAGACCAACAGTTTGGTTCAAGCACGGTGCAGACCAACAATTCAGGTCAAGCACGGTGCAGATCATCAATTCAGTTCAAGCACGGTGCAGACCAACAGTTCAGTTCAAGCATGGTGCAGACCAACAAGTCAGTTCAAGCACGGTGCAGACCAACAGTTCATTTCAAGCATGGTGCAGACCAACAGCTTAGTTCAAGCATGGTGCAGACCAAAAGTTCAGTTCAAGCACGGTGTGGACCAACAGTTCAGTTCAAGCACGGTGCGGACCAACAATTCAGTTCAAGCACAGTACAGACCAACAATTCTGTTCAAGCACAGTGCAGACTAACAATTCAGTTCA
Organism: Malacoraja senta; assembly: GCA_038087875.1. NCBI lineage: Eukaryota > Metazoa > Chordata > Chondrichthyes > Rajiformes > Rajidae > Malacoraja > Malacoraja senta. The sequence continues at coordinate 37,820,118 of CM075983.1, forward strand.
AACACAGTGCTGACCAACAATTCAGTTCCAGCACGTTGCAGAACAACAATTCAGTTCAAGCACAGTGCAGATCAAAATTCATTTCAAGCACAGTGCAAAACAACAATTCAGTTCAAGCACAGTGCAGACCAACAATTCCTTTCAAGCAAAGTACAGACCAACAATTCAGTTCAATCACAGTGCAGACCAACAATTCAGTTCAAGCACATTGCAGACCAACAGTTCGGTTTAAGCACGGAGCAGACCAACAATTCAGTTCAAGCACGGTGCAGACCAACAAGTCAGTTCAAGCACGGTGCAGACCAACAGTTCATTTAAAGCACGGTACAGACCATCAGTTCAGTTCAAGCACTGTGCAGACCAACAGTTCATTTCAAGCACGGTGCAGACCAACCGTTCAGTTCAACGATGGTGCAGACCAACAGTTCAGTTCGAGGATGGTGCAGACCATCAGTTCAGTTCAAGCACGGTGCAGACCAACAATCTATTTATTTATTTATTTATTTTAATTTTTTTTTAAATTATTTTTATTAGAAGTACGGTAAATTACAATAATACACAACACATATATCTTAATACATTTTTTGTACCGCTTCATTTTTTTGAGCGTTAAGAAAGAGATAGAAGTAAGGAAAGTAAAGAAAGTGCGCAAGAGTCATGAAGTGCAAGAGAGTGTTGGGAAAAGAAAGCCCTTTAGAAAAGAAGTTAGAGAAGGAAGTAAAGTAAGAAAGAAGACCCTAGAAAAGAAAGAAAAAGAAAGTAGGAACAATCGCTCTATTATGACATTATACTCCGCAGAAAGGGGACTACCAACCAAGTCTGTTTTTGTTGTTTTACCTCCCATTACCAGGTCCTGATACCATTTATTTATTTATTTATTTTTAAAATTACTATTGCACCTCATGCTTGTAATAGGTCCAGAAACGTAGACCACGTCTTTTGGAATTGGTCTGCTTTACCTGCTAAGTGGAATCTCATCTCTTCCAGATGTAATGTTTCAAACATATTTGATGTCCACATTTTTATTGTTGGTGTGGGCGCATTTTTCCAGAATTTAAGTATGAGCTTTTTTCCCATTATTAGCCCGTAATTGAATAAATTCTTCTGATACACGTTTAATTCAGGGATACCTTCCGATATTCCAAAAATGATCCATTCTGGTTTTGGTACCAGTTTTATTTTAATTAATTTTGAAAAAATATCAAATATTTCATACCAGAATTTTTGGATTTTTGTACAAAAAACAAGAGAATGCGCTATGGTAGCTTCTTGACACAGACATTTATCACAGATTGGTGAAACATTAGGAAAGATTTTATTTAATTTAGTTTTTGAATAATATAGTCTATGTAATGTTTTGAATTGGATGAGCGTATGTCGTACGTTGATCGAACATTTATGCACCTGTAGTAAATGATTATCCCAGCTCTCTTTTGAAATTTTTATAGCTAATTCTTGTTCCCAGTCTCTTCTAATTCCATCTGTTGTGGGTATTTCTATGTTTAAAATGATATTATATAAGTACGATATTAGATTAGCTGATTCCGCCTTTGTCTTCATTGCTTCATCTAGTAAGTCGGAAGGCATATTATGATAGTCTTTTGTGTATTTTTTCAGATAATCACGAATTTGAAGATATTTAAAATATTGGTTATTTTTCAAATTATATTTCAGTTGTAGTTGTTGAAATGATAGTAATTTTCCCAATTCATACAGATCTTCGAGCGTTTTGATTCCCATTCTTTCCTATTGTATAAATTATTTGTCTATGATTGATGGTTTAAACGATGGGTTATTGACTATTGGTATTGAGAGAGATAGGTTTCTTAATTTTAGATTCTGTTTTATTTGTTTCCATGTTCTAATTGTGCTATATATAATTGGATTTTTATTATAATTTTTATTATTCAAATTTATTGGAGAGAGGATAATCGCTTCTATATTACTCGGGGAGCAGTCCCCTTTTTCCATTACAATCCAGTCTGCCTGCTGGGCAGAATTGTCCAGCAGGTGAATCATATTTTTAATATTTACTGCCCAATTATAATACAGTGCAGACCAACAGTTCGGTTTAAGCACTGTGCAGACCAACAGTTCATTTCAAGCACGGTGCAGACCAACCGTTCAGTTCAACGACGGTGCAGACCAACAGTTCAGTTCGAGGATGGTGCGGACCATCAGTTCAGTTCAAGCACGGTGCAGACCAACAATTTAGTTCAAGCACAGTTCAGACCAACAGTTTCGTTCAAGCACGGTGCAGTCCAACAGTTCAGTTCAAGTAATGTGTGGACCTAGAGTTCAGTTCAAGCACGATGCAGACCAACGATTCAGTTCAAGCATGGTACAGACCAACAATTCCGTTCAAGCACAGTGCAGACCAACAATTCAGTTCAAGCACAGTGCAGACCAACAATTCAGTTCAAGTACAGTGCAGACCAACAATTCAGTTCAAGCACAGTACAGACCATTAATTCAGTTCAAGCACAGTGCAGACCAACAGTTCTGTTTAAGCATGGTGCAGACCAACAATTCAGTTCAAGCACTGTGCAGACCAACAATTCAGTTCAAGCACAGTGCAGACCAACAGTTCATTTCAAGCATGGTGCAGACCAACAGTTCAGTTCAAGGATGGTGAAGACCAACAGTTTAGTTCAAGCACGGTGCAGACCAACAGTTCAGTTGAAGCACGGTGCAGACCAACAATTCAGTTGAAGCACGGTGCAGACGAACAATTCAGTTCAAGAATAGTGCAGACCAACAATTTAGTTCAAGCATGCTGCAGACCAACAATTCAGTTCAAGCACGGTGCAGACCAACAATTCAGTTCAAGCACTGTGCGGACCAAAAATTCAGTTCAAGCATGGTGTAGACCAACTATTCAGTTCAAGCACGGTACAGACCAACAATTCCATTCAAGCACAGTGCAGACCAACAATTCAGTTCAAGCACAGTGCGGTCCAACAATTCAGTTCAAGCACAGTGCAGACTAACAATTCAGTTCAAGCACAGTGCAGACCAACAATTCAGTTCAAGGACAGTGCAGACCAACAATTCCGTTCAAGCACAGTGCATAAATAGGCGTTTCTTCGCTCCATAGATGCTGCCTCACCAACTGAGTTTCTCCAGCATTTTTGGCTACCTTTGATTTTCCATCATCTGTAGTTCCTTCTTAAACAAAAAAGGTTTTTAGTAAGGACTGTTTAACTCAGTAAAGACAGGTGTAGCCAGGATCTATGCGAGTGTTTATGGCTAGATCATCAATTTGTGGGGTGAAGGGAGTCAGGGCATGGGAGTGTTGGTAAATGGGACAAGGTTGGATCTTTGTTACAGGAAGAAATGATGGGCTTCAAGACCATCCTAATGAAGGATTGAGGTGCATAAATTCTGGAGCTCCATCATTGAAACAAGGCTGTGGAGTCCAGAGTATGGGAAATTATCAAAATGTGTCCCAGATGTAGGTGGGAAGGGACTGAACAAGGTGAGACAGTCTAACGTCATTTATGAACAAGTAGGTTTCATCAGGCATGCAGAAACAGTGACCCTGCACCACAATTTTGGTTATGGATCTTGGGTAAGAGATAGAACTGTAAAGTGTGCTATTGGGCTAGCATCTGATGGGAGGCTGCAAAGGGAAGATCTCCTAATGTGATTAAATCTGTGATGCTCTGGGACATAGTGGCATGATATTCATTACTGGAGGTCATAGGGGAGGTATGAGGAGTTGCCCCCTGGCTTCCCCAAGGTTGAAGTCAGCTGCCAGACCTCAACGGCACCACTGTTGTCTGCAGGTTTGATGATGAGGTTGAGGATTGCTGCAGAGTAAGCAGAGGGCTGTGTGTTCAGAGGAGGTCAGGTTGAGGTCGATCAGAGAAATGGAGGTTATTGATATCATAAATGGCAATTGGAAACAGAAAGATTAAGAGACGGTGAAATGGGATGTCCAAAAGCAAGGGGGGGTCATCAGTGAGGACTGAAGACTCCTTGTCAAAGAAATAGACATGGAGGCAGAGACAACAGAAGAAGAACTTAACATCATGGAGGAGGAATCCTTCTCTCCAATCTCCAGCATCTGCATTCTCTTATATCTCCATATTTCTAGAACTATTATTGGCCAATTGTATAATCAGAATCCAGAATAATTCTCATCTTCATCAATTAATGGAGTCAGCATAGGCTACATCACAGCATGTTTGCCTCTGAGACAGAAAATAATCCATTTGGACCTCACTCCCTATAAAATCAGTATTTTTTCTGAATAATGGTAACTTGTGGCAAGGTACCCCCTCCGTTGCAGTGGAGCTATGAAGGATAGTGTTGGCACACCACATAAAGCAACAATATTTAGCCTGATTATGAGGTGACTTCTGACCAAGGGTGGAAGGAGGATGGAATTGTTTGCACAAAATCTAGAAGTCAAGTCTGACACACAAATGAAAAATGTGTCGTTCTGCTGTGCAAGCTGCACAACAAGTGTGATACATCTTTTATTTTTTGGTTTTGAACCACATTGCTCCAACATTTTTGCAACAAGCAGCTTGATGAAGGTTTGTGATGTATTGGAAGACCGTGGAGAAGGCATCTGTCAGACATATTAGCATCCAAAAAGTATGTACTTGCCCTTCATGGACTGATTTAATTGTAGTTCATGAAACTCCATGGAGGCATCACTCTACATTTTGACATCAAAATTCCCTTTTCCTTCAATTCCACTTTGCCTTCCTTCTGCTGTTATTTAAATTATTTGTAGCATGTCTCTCAGGAACAGATTAATTCTGTATGCACTTTGAACAAGCTCCTTCTCAATGATAGCACCTGGCATTCACAGCTGTGCCCAGCTATGAGAGTTCAATGAGGTTATAGGTCAAAATCATCTCAACAGTTGGAGCAAATACCTGAACAGCCCACCCCTGGCTCTACTGTATCCACAAAGATGCAACATGAATAAAAGAATTGCCCAAATAAGTTATTTTATTTGGACCGATATTGGGTTTAAAACTAAATGTCATAGTGGTAAGTTTTGCTGCGCTCTCTCTATTGTAAGTATGGCAGCACAGTGGCCCAGCTAATCTGTACCTCATAGCACCAGAGACACAGCATAGGAGCACCGCAAGGCTGCGTACTCTCCCCTCTCCTCTATGCTCTCTACTTGACTGCACCTCCACTGACTCCTCTGTCAAGCTTCTTAAGTTTGCGGATGACACAACCCTGATTGGACTGAACAGGATTGGGAGGAATCTGTCTACAGACAGGAAGTGACATACTGACATTCTGGTGCCATTGCAACAACTTGGAGCTCAATGCTCTTAAGACGGTGGAATTCATTGTAGACTTTAGGAGATAACTAGCACATAATAGACAGAGAAAGATGGCTCCACACACACTCGTGAAGGGATCAAAAGCAGGAATGATTTATTTCCAAGTCAAAGGTCACTGTCTGATTTACTGAGCATGTGCGAGAATGAGTATAGTTCATACGCATAAATTACATGGATATTGTCACAAGCCCTCCCTCCCCTCACCCCACCCACCATCAACAACACCACATTTGTTAATCCTGGCTAAATTGGAGCAGCCATGGTATTATAATTGAGTATGGGCTTGTGTGCTGCTCGGACATTTTGGTCAAGTTAAATGTGCCTTTGCAGAACTGAGACAAGCTGCTGAATGGTGCCAGTTTGTCTGTGGCCCAGATAAGAGCTGCAGAGAAAGAATGGGACATGTGCAGAAGTCTGACAATGAGGTGTAAAATGCATGGGACTGATTGGGTCAATGCAAACCAGATATACCTAGTGTAAATAATGTTGCAAAGCTTTACTGTGTAAGTTGTTGATTGGTTGAAATGTTAAATCTTGGCTGGGTTGTCTGAATCTCAAGGCACATGTTGCATTATTGATCTATGTTAACTTCTTTCTAGAAGCTCCTTTCGAATACAATGTATTGGTTACTGTGTTATTGGGTTAGGGAACTGTCACTAATGTACTGTTGTAATCGAAATGTGTTATTGGACTGTACAGAAAACACCCCCATGTGGTTCGGCCCCTCAAGGTTCAGGGACATATAAAAGGTAGCTCCCACGAAGTCCGATGTCGATCTTCTGGAACAACGCTTGGGACTGCGTGACCTTTTGGAGTGTCTCTGCTTGCACGAGGCTAGAAGGGCTTGGCCAAGCAGATACAAGGATTGAACCCGCGGTGGTTAGGTATTGTATAGGGGATTTGTGTTGTGTTATCCAAAATAAAGTTTAGTTGCTCAAGTGCTTGATTCAGTATTTTATTGACTGAAACTAGACTGGGGGAAAGCTTAGAACGAGCTATTTACACTGTCACATCTGTGCAGCCTTTTAAGTTCCTGGGAACCATCATCTCCAAGGACCATAAATGGGGGGCCACCATCGACCCCACAGTCAAAAAGGCACCACAGAGGATGTACTTCCAGTGGCAGCTGAGGAAGCAAAATATGCCACAGACAATGATGGTCCAATTCTATATGGCCATCGTAGAGTCTGTCCTCACCTTCTCCATCATGGTCTGGTTTGGCTCAGCCACCAAGCACGACATCCGGGGGCTGCAGCGAATCGTCCGATCATCTGAGAAGGTTATTAGCTGCAACCTTCCCTCCATTGACGAACTGTATACTACAAGGGCCAGGAAGCGAGCGGGTAAGATCATCTCTGATCCCTCTCACCCTGGCCACAAACTCTTTGAATCAATTCCCTCTGGAAGGCGACACCGGAGTGTCAAAGCTGCCACAGCCAGACATAAAAACAGCTTTTTTCCACGAGTAGTAGCTCTACTCAATAACCAAAAATCTGTAGCCTCCTTTTGCTCTGGTATTTTATTTAATTCACATGTTTAATCAATAATGTTTTATTATTAATGTTTAATGTTTGATGTATCATTCCTAACTGTCACTGTATGTCATGTTGACACTTGCGGGTGGAGCACCAAGCAAATTCCTTGTATGTGAGTACTTGACCACTAAACCTATTCATAAACTTCATAAACTGACGTCAGGTGCTGGCTGTGTGTATTTTTTACGTGTGCTCCAGTTTTGTCCAATATCACAAGAACATTTGGGTTTGTAGGTTGATTAGCCTCTGTAAATTGCTCCCAGAGTGTAGGGAATAGATACAAAAGTGGGATAATATATAACTAGTGTGAAGAGGTGATTGATAGTCTTGATTGGTTGAAGGGCCTGTTTCGGTGCTGTAACTCTAAAAAAAATGTTCTGTATACAATATTCCATGTTTTGTGTACAAATGAAACAAAATATCTTTATTCACATACTCAAATACTCTTGCTATAAAGACTAACATACCATTTGATATTATTTAGCTTCTTAATTGTTTGTTGGTCCTGCATGTTAACATTTAGTGAACAACCAAGGACAATCAGGTTCCGCTGAACACCAACACTTTACAACATCTTACCATTTGAAATAAAACACAGTGGCTTTCTATTTTTTTCCACAAATGTGGACGCCTCAAATGTTTCTGCATGATATACCTCTCGTCACATCCTTGCCCATTCACTGAGGCTGTCCATGTCACCTGTGATCTCAGAAGTAATGAAAGTATACTGGTAGCATTGGGGGTATATTAATTTCACTTCGGAGTCACGTGAGTGACTACGTGAAGAAGACCCATCAGGGCGCATGCGCGTCATTACGTCGGTCGCATTGGCGCAGACAGGCTGGGAGGAACACAGTTCTCCAGCGGTAAGTTTAAAAAATCCTGCAGGTAAGTTTAAACTTACTTTTTCAGGTTGTCCATTGCAGGAATCATTTTCCCAGGTTCTTCCTGGACATGGAAAAATTCAGCGAAATCCAGTGGACCGCGGAGAAATTGTGGATCGCGGGGATGTCGGCTTCGGACCGCGGGAGTGCGGTAGCAGGCTGCCGGTGGGTTTTGCTGGTTGAGTCGCGGACAGAACGGTCCGCGACTCCCGAGGTTTAATTTGGGCCGCGGGTTATTTATAGACCGCGGGTTGAAGCAAGCTGCGGTCACCATAGAGGTGGCTGTTAGGCTTGCTGTTTCGAGTCGCTGACAGGCAGGTCAGCGACTCCAGCGAAATGTTTTAAATAGGGGCTGCGGGGTTCTCTAGACCGCGGGGATACCGGCTACGGTCCGCGGTAAAGTGAGGAGCCGGTGGCCGTCGGACTTCTTGAGAGAGTCGCTGACAGTAAGGTCAGCGACTCCTGAGGGGAGGTGCAGACTGAGCATGGTCGTCGGGTTACTACCCGGCTTATTGAGGAAGGACCCGACTTTGGCAGCCCATATATGTTTGAAATATGTGGAGCCTGGCCAGGAGGGTCCCCTCTGTTATATGTGTATGTCCTCAGTGGAGAGGAGTAAGGCTCAGGGCTGCTTATCACTTCCTCAGTGGAGAGGAGTACAAAGGGTCAGTGTGTGGCTGACTCCAACCTCAACTCAGGAAGAGAGGTTAGTGGTTTATCACCCTTATGTGTCGAGGTGGAAAAGTAGCAATTTCTGCTAATTCTGAGGAGGTTTCAGGTTACCCTACAAATTAAAGACGAACGCAATTTTGAGAAGTGTTCAAAAGGGTAGACATTATAGTTACCACTTGGTCACCTTGTGACTATTATACTGAGATAGATGATTATCATTTATTCAATTAAGGAGATGGGAAGCCGTGTAGAGCTGTATTATCAGTCACCTGTGGGAGTTACACCAGGTGGCGTCATAGTAATTGCTGCTCATTAAAAGGGACTGAGCACGGTTTCTTCCCCAAGACGCCGGTTTACTCATAGTAAAAGTAAATAAATCTAGGTTTAACTGGGATGGGCGTCTTCATTCACATAAATGTCTTTGGCTATGACAAATAATTGTTAAGTTTGTTCCAGCATTTCCCACTATGTCTGATGTACGGGGGCCAGAGGCGCTCCAATTCTTCCCTATAGACGGAGTTGGCATTGGGAAGGAGCACGATTTGGAGTCGCTAGCACGTGCAGCCTGTTTGGGGAAGGAGGATACCAACAGAGTATCGATTTGCATGGCTAGTCCTGGCGGCTGCTGTAGGCAGCGACCTGATAACCCCAACTCAGAGTGAGTGCCAAGCCAGGGGTATCAATGTCAGACAACATTGAGTCTTGTTGCAATTCAAGAACGCTCCATTGTAAGGCATGTCAGGCAGCAACACCTAGTAAAGGGTTGCAAAAGTCCCCCCACTCAAGGGTCGGAGTGGTCGAGAGAGTGCTACAGGAGGATGCACATGTGCCTGAAGCAACACCTGTTTGTAGGGTTGCCATTCCTCCCACTTGGTGCACCACAGTGGTCGAGATAGTGCTAAAATACATGCACACATGCCTAAGGTGACGCCTAGTAAAGGGTTGCCAAAATTTCTCACACTCAAATGGCGGAGTGGTCGAGAGAGTGCTACAGGAGTATGCACATGGGCCTGAAGCAACACCTGTTTGCAGGGCTGCCATTACTCCCACTCGGTTTCTCCGTAGTGGTCGAGATGGTGCTAAAATACATGCACACAGGCCTGGGGCAACTCCTGTTGCAGGTTGCATAAGTCCTCCCACGTGGATGTATAGTGGATGAAGATGGAGCCACACACATATGTGATAAGATTGTGGGGAATGGAGTCGAACAACATGCTTGGTACAGAGGCATGTACAAGCAAATGGAGGAGATGGATGGTGATACCTGCTTCAGCTTCGATAAGTCCCACTCTAAAAGAGTGTCTAAGGTTAGTATGGATTAACTCCAAACAGGAAGCCAAACATAGCTATGAGCCGGGATCCCATGCTGAATGCATGAGGGTAAGCAGTGGGCGTTTGCCTCTAAAATTGCTGCTCAGTCGCTGATTGCTGATCCATCCAGAGAAATCCAAATTAACACCTGACTATTTGGGTCACAATTGATTCAATTAAGTGCTCTGCCCAGGGAAAAAGGGTAGAGCTAATTGACAGCTGTATCAAGCTAATTGAGGCATTAAGGATTCATTTGGGTCATTATAATAGACCTATGCAGTTATCAGTAAAGACTATGCTAATTTGCAATGGTTTCACCATGTGTCCAGGAGTTATAGCAATGTAATGCTTGACCAGCCTTCCATGATTTTGCAGATGAAGGTCAGTGCACTCGGGTGGGGTGTCACGGATACGAGTTTCAACTGTGGAGGCAGATGGACTGAGCAAGAGGCATCGCTTCTGCAGACATGGGCAATTAACTATTAAGAGGTTTTAAGGACAAGGCTTATTGCTCTAACAAATGTATCTGCATGTTCAGTTTCAGATTGACAATACAACGCAAGTGGCATATATATTAATCACATCGGTGGAATCAAGTCGGTATTTTGTGACAGATTGGCTAATCAAATTTGGGCCTGGTGCATTGGAAAAGATATTTCAGCTAATTATCTACCAGGTAGATTCTACATAGTAGCAGACGTCAAGTCACGAACTTTCCATGACAACATAGATTGAATGTTCAACAAGGAGGTGTTCAATAATATAGTACTTGTATATGAATGCCAGATATCGATTTGTTTTGCATCAAGGCCAACCATCAGATGCCTAAATAGGTTTCATGAGAACCAGACCAGGTGGCAGTTGCAATTAATACTTTGACGTTGAGGTGGTATATAATAATAATAATATATATTTTTTCCTACCATTTTGCCTAATATGTCGGAGTCTGCAAGAAATCAAGCAGGATGCCACTTTGGGGGTGCTTGCAATACCTAATTGGCTGAATCAAGCATGGCTTCCTTTTGATGTTACAGTTAGGGATCCAACCTCTTTTTGGTGGTTCCCAAGCGTAGGAATTGAATGGAGCATCCGCTAACACGGGAAAGTCATCTGTTATGTGATTGTATTGACTTGTTAATTTGCAGGTTTTAAGAAGGCCATACCTGGAGCAAGGACTGTCTGGGTTTACGGTGGACATGCTCACTGTAGCCTGGAGAAAGAGTACTCAAAAGGGGTATAATACTTATGTAAAAAAATGGGACCAATATTGTGTACAAAATAATATTGACTATAATACTACAGGTATTGTGGATATTTTAAAGTTCCTGTTGACCCTCTATGATGATGAGGGGCTCAGTTATAGCACCATTAATACAGCTTTAAGTGCTATGTCATCCTGTGGGTTGGATGGGGTCAGGAAAGATCCTATTGAGTTTCATCATATCATAGTTGGATTGATTAAAGGAATTTCAACTCTAAACCTCCTAAACCCAGGTATATGGCGATCTGGGATGTGTGCGGTCTGCAAGATGTTTCGACAGTAGGTTCTTGGCATGTCTCTGAATTTGCCAAATTAATCATGACAGGGGTTATGCTCTTGGCATTGGTTCAGCATAGCAAGTGCAGACTTTGGGGGAAAAAACTTCTGCTAGACAGGATGGAAGTTGCTGAAGAGAATGTTATGTTATATAATTGCGTACTGCTTAAGCAGAGCAGGCCAGGTGTCACAGGTTTGTTAAAATTGTGTTTCAGCATAACCTACTGATCCATGTTTATGTGTAATGGCACATTTATTTTCATTATATTAAAGCTATAAAGATCTTAAGGAATGTGGAAACAGCATTGTTTATCAGTTACATGAAGCCACACAGGAGAGTGTCAGTGCAGACTATCTCAAGTTGGTTTAAAGCAAATGTTGATTAAGGCAGGTATTAACACTGAAGTGTATATATCCGTTTTCCTCTAGTGCAGCAGCAATGTCGTCGGCTAGGACGATGGATGTTCACAGCGGCCATATTTTATTGGTGCCGGGTGGTCAAATTATTATTATTTTTTTTTAATTTACCATCGGCCGATTGCCGATCAGAGAGAGGCTGTTTGCAAATTCAGTATTAAGTCCTGTTTAGTTCCTCTGGGATAGACGGGTTACTGTTCGTTTTGATTATTCAAATCAATTGATATTGCATGATATTACCATTTCATGTTTAACGCATTATTGATTGTTTCTCATCGAAAGTCAATCAATGCAGTGAGGCCGGGATTTGGATCTGCGGCATAAAATCAGAGCTTTGAACCCTTCACGTAGTCACAAACGTGACTCCGAAGTAAAATAGTAAGATTAAACGAGAACTTACCAGTTTGAAGTTTGATCTTTATTTTATGAGGAGTTACGTTGGTGATTACGTGCCCGCCACGCCCAACCCTCTCTCATAAAAAAGGTCATATGGTAGTTCTCATGTTGCTCATCTTAATATGTTACTTCAATTATTGTGTTGTCTGTGATTTCATACCGCTGCTTTGAAGATTGACGCGCATGCGCCCTGACGGGTCTTCTTCACGTAATCACCAACGTAACTCCTCATAAAATAAAGATCAAACTTCAAACTGGTAAGTTCTCATTTAATCTTACTATTACATCCTTTATAAATATAAAAGCAAAAGAACACTGGTATTGTTCAGCAGGTCCTGCAGCATCTTTGTAGAAAGGAACATTAACTTTTTTTCTAGCTTGTAAAGATGAGCCGTGCCTAATTGGTATTTCTAGTGTTCTTTGGTTTAATTTTGGATATGTAACATCTGCAATATTTTTGCTTTTCCATTACTCAATTAATTTCATAAATTAGCATAATTTTTCATTAATTAATTTTACTTTAATAGAAGATAGCCCTGTATCATTAGACTTTTTACAACAGTGGTAGAAAATACTCAAAAAGTAATCACACAGCATTACCCATATAAATGAATTGCTCAACATTCACTGCAATAGATTTTTTGTGACTTATGGAATATCCTCAGACTAAATGTAATTTATTTTTACTGAAGTCCAACGGTGCATAACAATAATTTTCAAAAAGTATTAGCTTTATTTTCAGAGGAGCTCTTTTACAAAAATGATGACCATTTTGAGAAATATGTTTGAAAACCTGATATACCAGCAAAGATAAGCATCAGGTCCAGCTGAGCTACATTACATATGAGGTATACAAATGAACCTATATGTTCAAATGATGATTTTATGGTAAATAGACACCAGGCTGCTGCATCACCTCACTTATCTAATTTATATAAGCCCTAGAAAGTCAAACTCCACTTTCCTTAGCCTTGAAAGGATTTGCTTTTAATTAAAAAATCTGGAGCTTGAAATGATCAATTATTTTATATGATACCATCTTCACTTGTAAAAATCTCTAATTATTCTACTTCAAACAACCAACCATTCACACATACTGGACTGCAGCCAATCATCAGATCCAATGTGGACACAACAGCAAAAAGAAGAAAGTATTATCTCCAGTGTAAAAAACAAATTACAGCGTTTACCTCCTGGTGCACTTGAAGTCTTGACACAAACAAATCCCCCATAAAACACAGAATTCTGGGTGTGAGCGAATTATGCATGTTAATTACAAAATGGTCATGTGAGTTCATTTTGACATTTTTAAAATATTGTATCCTCACTGAAAATTGTTCTACATCTTTGTATACTAATTTTACTGGTGGGGGTATAGTTAGTGACAAGGCTAACAATTATTCCAACCTATGCCCCCACTACCCTTATCTCATGATCTGTTTTTTGAAGATACGATAACGAGAGGATTTGAGTATCGGAGTAAAGATGTCCTTCTGCAGTTGTACAGGGCCCTGGTGAGACCACATTTGGAGTATTGTGTGCTGTTTTGGTCTCCTAATTTGAGGAAGGACATCCTTGCTATTCAGGCAGTGCTGCGTAGGTTCACGAGGTTAATCCCCGGCATGGCGGGACTGTCGTGTGAGGAAAGATTGGAAAGACTGGGCTTGTATTCACTGGAATTTAGATGGATTAGAGGGTATCTTATAGAAACGTATAAAATTATAGAAGGACTGGACAAGCTAGATGCTCCCAATGTTGGGGGAGGCCAGAACCAGGGGCCACAGTCTAACAATAAAGGGGAGGCCATTTAAAACTGAGATGAGAAAAAACTTTTCACCCAGAGAGTTTTGAATTTGTGAAATTCACTGCCACAGAAGGCAGTAGAGGCCAATTGACTGCATGCATTTAAAAATAGAGTTAGATAGAGCTCTAGGGGCTAGCAGAATCAAGGGAAATGGGGAGAAAGCAGGCACAGGTTACTGATTGTGGATGATCACAATGAATGGCGGTGCTGGCTAAAAGGGCCAAATGGCCTCCTCCTGCACCTATTTTCTATGTTTCTATGATACAATGATAAAACTTTATTCATCCCCAGAGGGAAATTGGCCTGCCAACAGTCACAACACACAAGGTACATACAGAAAAAAAAGAAGAAGATATTACCTGGCAGTATTTTATCATTAAAAGCAGAGTTTTCTTGTTGGCCCTCATTCTGAAAAGTTATGCCTGAAATGCACTAATAATGATGAAATAATTAAAGTGTTGATATTCAAAGAGACATGGTCATGTGAGCCTCCTTGAATTACATTTGGACGACTCCAATGAAATTTGAAAGGCATTTGGGGGTAATTTAACACAAACTGATGGGGAAAATTGCTAATAAAGACGAGACAAACAATATTGAAGGAGATAAGCCTGATGAAACCTGGGAAGTAGTACATTTTTAATAACTAAAATCTCCTCTTTCGATGTTGGTGCAATCAAACTCTGTATAGTGAGTGGATTGCAAAGAATTATTGCACAATGTGGTATTTGTTCAGCACTAGACTTAAAGGATGTGTTAAGTCAAGTGTTAAAATTACAATGAAAGAACTGTGATAGATATTTAAAAAGCCTTATCATAGCCTCCAGATATCCAAAAGGATTTATTATTCCACATGTCCATCATTGAAAATATGATGTATTTCTTTTTGGCTGTGATTCTACAAGATGGAAAATGCATTCTTATTTCATTGCCTGCCTGTGTTTGAAAATAGCAGTAGGCACAATATGTTATCCTTGCTGATGTGATTGCATCATGGGGTGTGCTTTGTATGTTAGCTGCAGAGAAAAGCAAAGCTGGTTGCAACTGGGTCTGACAAGCTTAATCCTAATGTATGCTGAAAGTATCAGAAAGTTCAGCAGCGGTCGTAGTGGGATAGCAGTAATTGAGTATTAGAGGTTTCATCATCGATACTGGATTTAAATAAACCTTAGGGCCTTCATTCTGAAAAAAAAGTTAAATCCATCTGTTATATTCTGCTTCTACTAACTCTGAAGGTTTCAGGGCCAACTGTAATTATGTTGGAAATGTTAAAATTTTAATTTAGGGTGACTGCTGATTTTTTTCTTGACTCAGACATTAAACAAGGCACGTTGTTCTGTGCACTTTGTAGGGGGAGGGAAAGTGGTCATGACATAGATTATGTTGTCTTATATAAACTTGGCAGCATAGAAACTGGCTATTTGGCCCAACAGATTTATTGCAATGCTGCCTTTCATCTACTCTATCCATAAAGCTTTCTATTCCTTTCACCTACAAGTACTGATCTGGCTTTAACTTATCTGCTACTTGTCCCATTGTTCAGTGTGAGGAGGAACTTCACATTGACGGGACTCCTCTGATCAGATGGATTCTCTGGGATTTGCTATTGGTAACGACTGGCACTGACTTGATATTTACGGTAATCTGAATTTAATATTGGAGTCAACAAATTCAAATAACTTGCCTTTCTAGTTTGTAACAGAACTCACAGGTCCTGCTGAAAAGTCATCAACCTGTAAAATTAACTCAGCTTTTTTCCTCTCTCCACAGAAGCTAACTGATGGCCCTGTCCCACGGTACGAGTTCATTCCAAGAGTTCTCCCGAGTTTGCCCTGATTCGAACTCGGAGATTTACGGTAATGGCCGCTCATCCATACTCGGGGCTCTCGTGGACATTTTTCAACATGTTGAAAAATCTTCACGAGTCTTCCCGAGCTTACCTGCCGTTAGCGAGTCTTCCCGAGTACCTGCCGTTAGCGTTACGAGCCCCTAAGAGACGTCCCCGAGCTCCGACATACCTGCTACGTTCATTCTCCATGCTTACCACGAGTTTGATTTTTTTTTTAACTGGGGAGAGCTCTTGGAATGAACTCGTACCGTGGGACAAGGCCATTACTTGCTGGACATTTACAGCATTCTGTTTTGTTTCAGATTTACAGCAAATGCAGCGTTCTGCCTCTTGTAGTTCCAACAGTTGTTTTTTTAACCTAGCTTCTCGTCTAATTCATCTTTGTCCACCACACCTTCTCAGGAAGATCAACTTTACTCAACCACCATCAACAACATTTGTACTATTCAGCCTCTTTTGTTCAGCAACCTATGTTTGTTTCCACCACCCCTCTCCCTTCTATTCAACTTAAAACAAACTTGTTTGCTTCCTCTTCCTACTTTTGAAAAAGCATCATCAACCCAAATATTATTTCTCCTTCTTGGCCCACAGATGTTTTCTGATATAGTGTAATTCATGTATTTTCAGCATTTACAAATATCGTAAAAACAACACCCATAATTCAACAGTTATATACCAAGCTCTGTCTGAAAAACAATTTTTATTATGTACACTTATATCACAGAAGCCAATGATAAAAATAGGATTACAATTCAAATTTCTTGTGGGGTCTTAAATTCCAAGGCCAATTACATATTTTCCTTCTTAATATAATTGAAAACATACTTAAATTAATGTAAACAAGTCCAAAGTTATGGACTTGTTAATGAATTTAATAAACCCAATGTATGTTCTTGCATTGTGAATGTCAGAAGTCATTTTAAGATGTCTGTCTTGCATCATTGGAGGTTATTGTGGAATAAAAATTGGCCAATATATCTCTCTCAATGTGCCATGGGAAACTAAGGGGTTCTGCAATGAGCATTTCATATTAATTGTGAGCTAAGAGAAACGATTAAGGCTGTTTACATAAACACAAACAGGCTTTTGCAGTGTGACCATCAGCACTGATTTACAAGCCAACACATAAGTAATGAAGATGGTGGGCATGACTGCTTCTGACCCCAACAGCCTTTGAAAGTGGAAAACATCAGTAAAGTTAAACCCATTTGCCAATTTTTTCCGGAATCTGATAAGCACAGACTTTGCACCATCAAAACATTATTGTGGTTCTAATGGTCATACATCAAACATTTCTATATTGAACAGTTCATGGTTTCACAGCAGGCCACAGAAGATGGTACAATCAAAATGGAGGGTGCAACAATCAAATTGTCATGGGTGTGATTTTTTGGCTTATAAATTAAGGAAAGTTCAGGGCAAATTTTAGCAATTTGCAAGGATAGATGCAGACTGGACTGATTGCCATATGCAAGAGAGCAAATTCCTCTGAGTGATTGCCAAAGGCGTTATGTTCAAAATCATCTTCTATTAAAGAATGAGTAATACTTAAAGTTAAAAACCACTTGCAAGGGAAGTATGGACAGGGTTGACTTCCAGTAGAAGTAAGAATCACACTCCTTCATGTGATTTCTGCAGTGAGATGTGCCCTGATTCAGAGGTACAGAAAACAACATTATACAGCTGCAGTTACGGGTTAAAACATTGCAAGGTGTCATTTAGACAGTTCAAATTACAGCACAATAGTTCTTAGTATTCCATACGATATAATTTTTAATATAATTTAACATCTTCTATCATCTAATTTGCAGTGCTTGTGCTTATAATATTTTGTGTGGCATTTTCTAAGTTTTAATTTTTTTCAACGCTCAGAGACACCTCAAGTCTGCCTGCTCTGTCCCCTGCTCCATTCTCTCTATACACATGACCATGTAGCCTGACATAGTTCCAGCATATCACCAATGATACCACAGTTGTTGGCAAATAACGAGAAGTCAGAATACAGGAGGGACATTGATAATCAGATTGAGTGGTGGTGGAACAATAACTTCATTGTTAATGCAATCAAGACCAAGAAGATGATTGTTGACTTCAGGAAGGGAAAGCCACTCATCCATGTACCTATCTTCATTGGCAGAATGGCAGTGGTCAGAGTCAACAGCTTCAAGGTCCTGGGCGCGCACATCCCTGATGATCTGTTCTGGGCCCAACACATTGACGCAATTACACAGAAAGCTCACTAAGGCCTTTACTTTCTCAGATGTTTGAGGAGATTTGGCATGTTGCCAATCACCCTATCAAGCCTCTACAAGTGTACAGTAGAGAGCATACTGTCTAATTGCAACGTGGCCTAGTTCGGTAACTCAAATGCCCAAGATTGAAGGAGGTTGCAGAAAGTGTAGGACATTGCGTGGTCTATCATGGGTATTGACCTCCCCACCATTGAAGGGATCTACAGGGAGCATTGCCTCAAGAAGTCAGCTTATAGTCTACTGAACCAGGCTGTGATGCACCAGTTGGTGTGCTCTCTACTTTACCCGTAGAATGGGAACAAACCTGTGAGCAGATACAGTGCTTGTTAATGCATAAAAGGACATAACGTTCTGGAGTAACTCAGCAAGTCAGCAACATCTCTGGAGAACATGGATAAGTATTGTTTCTGGCCGACCCTCTTCAGCCTTCTTCAGGCTCCTTCGGCAGATGTGCTAAGTGTGGGCTCGGCTTTATTGATCACAAAAAGTGTTTGCGACCGAATCTGAGGAAGCATCTGTAAGCCTTTGCATCTCTAATGGTGGCTGCAGTTGATGCAATGATAGGATGCAGTGGTGCCTATAAGCCGATTGGGGTCTTGCCTCCCGCGCACTCTGGGTGCAATGAGATGGCTGCGGGGGTGCCTCCGGGGCACAGAGACTGAATAGTGGCAGGGTGAGGCGAGGAATAACCGTTGATATGTCTGTATCGAGACATGGGTGGAGTAGTCCACTGGAGACCCTGCAACAGCCTGGCACTCGATTGGATTTGACGCCGCTCCAAATGGCTGAGCGCGCATATTGGCACTGCCTGCAGTGGCAAGGAGTGGTGGAATTGTGGTGGTGGACACCAACAAATACAAATTGGCCAGGCCAATCCTGCAAAGCTGCCAGGACGATGGGCCTTTATGGACAAGTTAAGAACTTTACTTTTATAACAACAACAATAAAGTATAATTGAACCATTGATATATTATCAAAGACCCACACTTTTCTAACTATGCTCTCATCTCACTTCTACGATCAGGAGAATGTACAGAAGCCTGAGAACTATTACCTTCAGGTTCAAGGAAAGCTACCAAGGTCTTGAACTTTGTATAAGTTTCACTACATTACCTTGTATTATTGATAAATTATTGTGTTGTTGATTATCATATATTTATTTGTAATGTTATTGCATTAAGTTGCCTGTGAAACTAGCAAATAAGAATGTTCCATTCGCAGAACATTCAACAAATCAAGACTTTAAACTTGACACTTGCCTTGTGCTGCTCTCTGAGCCTTGACTAGAGTTACCTGGCTATACTCAGAGTTAGCCGAATGAGTATAATTAATGGAGACACCCGCACACTAATGAATTCATCCAATGTTCCCGACATTGCTTACATTCATTTTCAGTGTGCAATACACCTGCTTATTCCGGCCCACCAAAAAAACCTCTGGTGGCTAGCTACAGTTTCTGAATAAATGCCCTTCATTTAGATGAATGACAAACCTGTGTAACCAATGAGCCAAACTTTTCTGTGTGTTTATCATACCCTTTTCTGCATATGGTAACAACATTCATCTGCACGTTTTCCTTCCCATCCATTTGTTTGTACTGCCCATGAAAGGGTCGAACCGAGTCTTACGATGGTAACATTTGTTGCTTTGTGACTGGAGTACCATTCATGTATTCCAATAATAACACAACCTCATGGGGTCATTGTGTTATACAGCACAGAAACAGACACTTTGTCACAACCCGTCAATGCCGACCATGGTGTCATCTGAGTTTGTCCCATTTGCGTGCATTTCACCCATATAGGCGGTGGGCCGAGTATCAAAAATGTGTCTAGAAATCAACTTTTGTAACCCATGTCTCGGAACTATATGAAATTTTGCACAGTTAGATAAAATATAATTGAGAAGGAAGTCATAACTCGTTAGTGCCAAAGGTTGCACATTAATTAATTAGAAAATGAGATAGAAAAAGTAAGCGCCATCTAGTGTCCAATGCCCATATTACACCATGGGGAGCCTATTTCCGTGTTGCAGTCTATTTAAACCATATATTATTATAATATATATATATATATAATGAATATAATTGTGAGTGTGTTTTTTGAATGAGATTGCTGCAGAGGTCCGGCTCCTGAACCAGCCTAATTAATGGGTGAGGGCAGTTCCTGTGGGTTCCCCCGTTTACTGAACCCCACTGACTGCCAGTGTGCAGAGTGGGATTCACGGCCATAGTGGGACTGGAGCAGCGCCAGGCTGAGGGAAGGCTAAGGCATCTTCCACTGACAGGAAAATGCCTAACCCTAACCCTAACTCGCCCCCCTTCCAGAGCTGCCCACGGCTGGAGCTGGAGCCACTTTGGGACTGGCTGCGGGCTCCGTACGTGTGGCCCCGCAGCGCGTCCACCTCGGCCAGCATGCCCTTCTGGATCATCGTGGTAATGATGGTGGGGAGCAGCACTGCCCTGCACGCCGCCCGGGCCGCCTTCAGCACCCCCATAGCGCCAGCTCTGTCAGTCTGCCTGCTCACTCGCTGCAACACCAGCCTACCGACAGCCCGACCGACACCTCGCAGCACCCACCGGCCGTCCGACCACTCGCAGCATCCACCGGAGGTCCAGCCCGACCGACCGCTCTCACCACACACCGGAGGCCCGGCCCAACGCTCACCACCCACAGGAGGCCCGGCACAACTCACCACCCACTGGAGGCCCGGCACAACCGACCGCTCTCACCACCCACCGGCGGCCTGGCCCGACCGACCACTCTCAACACCCACCGGCAGCTCGACGGCCCGACAGCCCAACCGATCCTCCACAGCATCCATCCTAATCCTAACCCTAGCTCTACAATTGTTATTTATCATTTTTACTTAACAAATCACATCATAACTTTATAAAGATAAATCAATTGAAAAATAAAATGATCAGCAAGGTGAGCATTACATTTATTCCTTCGAAACCTTGTTAGTGTTTTGATGTAATTAGGAGGCAGCCATGATCCCAGGCTCCTCGTTGCCTAGCGACCTTAAAACAAAGTTGAAACAAAGTTGGATTGGTCAATTTGCGTCCGACCTCAATGTCAAACGTGCATTGATTGGGCAATTATTAATCGGAAAATTTAATGTTTTTCTCATATTTTTATAAAAGTGTAGGTTTTGGTCTTGTCGAGTATCAGGTATGATTTATATAACAATTTTTCACAATATGTTAAAAATTCAGGTCGTTCCGTGAGTTGGGTCACGAACCTGAATGAAAAAGTTCCTCAGCCCACAACCTAATATCACTCTGAACCTTTTCATTTCATGTACCGGTCCAAATTAATTTACACATTATAATTGTAACCACAGCTACCATTTCCTCTGGCAGATCATTCCATAAATCAACCACCTTCTGTATGAAAAACCGGCCCCTCAGATCCATTTCAAATCCTTCCGCTTTCATCTTAAATCTGTGCCCTGTCGTCTTAACTACACCCCTCATTATTTTGGAGATCTCAATAAGGTCACCCTTAACCTCCAGCACTCCAGGATAAATAGTTCCAAACTATCCAACCTCTCTTTGTAATTAAAATCCTCCAGTTCCAGTAACATCTTAGAGAATCTTTTTACATCCTTTCCAACTTAGTTACATTATTTCTGAAGCTAAATGGTCAGAACTGTGCGTATATTCCAAGCATGACCCCACCAATGATTTACAGTTTCAACAAAATGTCCCAACTTTTTTATTAAATGTATTGACAGATAAAGGCAAGCATGGGCAATGTCTTTTTCACCACTCAGTCTACCTGTGGCACCACCTTCAGGGAACTATGTTTTTTACTCCTATGTCTCTCTGTTCTGCAACACTCTCCAGGGTGTAACATAGTATTTTTACTATGTAAGTCCTCAACTGGTTTAACTCAACAAAACACAACACCTTGCACTTGTCGGAGTTAAGATCCATCTGCCATTCTTTGGTCCACAAGTTTCCTCCCACCATCCTCTTTTTATTCCAATTGGCTAGTTCTCCCTGAATCCAATGTGATTTAGCCTTCCAGACTTGCCTGCAATGTCGGACCTGGTCAATGTCATTGCTAAAGTCTATGCAGACAATGTCTACTGCTGAGCCATAATTTTGCATTCACAAAGCAAATCTGACCATCCGAAAACCAGTCCTTGCCTTTCCAAATACATATACTGTAGATCATGTTGATACCTGACATGGAGTTATATCAATAATAATTCTCATTGTACTATCCATTTTTGATATGTCATACGTTACTACCAGTCAAAGGCTCAACTGAACAGTCAATCATAAATATTCACCTCGGACTGTTCAACAATTCAACAGGCTTCTATATGAGATTTCATCATCTATGGACATTTTCTAGAGGGCAAAACCAAGTTTGATCTTAGGTCAGACAGATACCCAAATGACTTCTTAAGTTACACCACCAATTTGGTGTCATCTGCAAATTTACCAATAATGCTAACTAAATTGTCATCTAATTCGTAAATGTAGATAACCAATAATGGTGGACCCAGCACAAAACCCTGCAGCACACTACTGGTCACACTCCTCCAATCAAGAAAGTAACTCTCCACAACAATCCATTGTCTCCTTCGTTTAAACAAGTTTTGAATCCAATTGGATTCCTTCCAACAAATGTTCCCACCATTGATTTCAGATTCACCAATCTGTAGTTTCCTGGCATTTCATTGCTGCCCTTCTTAAATTACGGTATAACATTAGTCACCCTCCAGTCTTCCAGAACTTCAACTGTGTTCATTCAAATGATCCACCTCTGGGCAAAGGCTTCTACAATCCCTTCTGAGCTTTCCATATGTCCAACCATATACTTGGTCAGGCCCTGGAGATTTATCCACCTTAATAGTCTTTAAAATTGCCAATACTTGTCTTTCACAACTCATGTGCCTCATTTCCTTAGCTTTTACGATCTTCTCCCCAGTAAAAACAGATGAGAAATATTAATTTAATATCTCACTCATCTTTTGTGATTTGACCCGGACGACAGATGGCGCAATGGGCTAAGTGTTCGGCTGGCAACCGGAAGGTAGCCGGTTCGAATCCCGCTTGGAGTGCATACTGTCGTTGTGTCCTTGGGCAAGACACTTCACCCACCTTTGCCTGCGTGTGAATGTGTGTGAATGTGTGTGAGTGATTGGTGGTGGTCGGAGGGGCCGTAGGCACAGATTAGCAGCCACGCTACCGTCAGTCTGCCCCAGGGCAGCTGTGGCTACAGAAGTAGCTCACCACCACCGAGTGTGACTGAGGAGTGAATGAATAATGCGATGTAAAGCGCCTTGAGTATTAGAAAGGCGCTATATAAATCCCATCCATTATTATTATTATGATTTAAATGACCATGCTGATCTTTAAAGGGATCCATTCTCTTCCTAGTCACACTTCTACTACTAATATGCCTGTAGATTATCTTCCAATGTTCTGTTGCCTGGGCTGCCAGATCCACTTCATGTTCTCTATTTGCCTTGCTGATTGCCCTCCAACACATCTTATACATGAATTGGGATTCAATTCATCCTGAAATTCTAAATCTAACATATGCCTCCTTTTTTTGAGACCCGAGCCTCAACATCTCTCAAGAACCAGGAATTCCTGAACTTGCCAGCCTTGTTTTTCATCCTAACAGGAACTTGCTGCCCTTGTGCTCTTGCTATTTCACTTTTGAAAACCTCTCACGTCCCAGCCATCCCTGTTTATAAGTGATCCACACGGTGAAATCAATCTTTATTCCATAGGCAAACAGGAACATTCAAACAGCCAGCTGCTTGCGTCTGGCTCCGCTGGCTTGTGAGAGAGACAGTTTACTGTCCTTGTGTAGTACCGTAATACCATGTGAAGGGTGGCATGCACATATGTGTGGCAAAGGTTATAAATGACATGAATTAATAAGGGTTAATCTACATCCTTCCTCTTAAAGAAGTAAAGCATATATATATATTGGTTAGTAGGCCCTATTGTGAAACAGCAGTATAAGGTGCGGCATTTATTACTTTACTGCATATGAGAGCAATTAAAACTAAACAGGTCATGCACAGTTCAGGTGTAGCCGGTATATTTTCCAATCAGCGGGTTTGGTTTGCAGACACGACCTGCTCGTGTACGGTAATAACCCCCACCAGACACCTCAACCTTCGCTGGGGAAGCAAGTCCCTTATCGGGCAAACATGGAGGAGAAGACACCGGTGGAGATGAGGACACTGGGGAAGGCAGGGATGGCACTGGCACCGGCAGTGGAATCACTGGAGAGGCATTCGCAGAACATGAGGGAAGACTGGTGGGCTGGTCTGGGTAAGGACGTGGAGGTGCTGGTTCATTAACCGGGAGGAGGTGTTGGCAGGTTCGCCGATAGATGTCGTTGTCAATACTGACCAAGTACGAGCGTGGCTCTGCGGTTGACCCCAGAATGACTCCGAGGCGGACGTAACCTCGTAGTGACCACAAACGGACAAGCTGTCCCTTGTTGAGCGGTTGAAGCGGCGAGCTGGTTTTATTGTAGTATTTACTTTGTATGTCACGGCAGTGTTGGAGCTGGGATTGGATCACTGACGGTGCATGAACTTGTTGGAGCTGGGATTGGATAACTGACAGTGCATGAACTTGTGCTTTCAGTAGTTGCTTGGCCATATCAGGGTGGAGCGGGTTCGCCGTGACACCAAATCTGTCAGGTCATTATAGCCATAGAGGGAGTGCAGAGAAGGTTCACCAGACTGATTCCTGGGATGTCAGGACTTTCATATGAAGAAAGACTGGATAGACTTGGCTTATACTCGCTAGAATTTAGGAGATTGAGAGGGGATCTTATAGAAACGTACAAAATTCTTATGGGGTTCGACAGGCTAGATGCAGGAAGATTGTTCCCGATGTTGGGGAAGTCCAGGACAAGGGGTCACAGCTTAAGGATAAGGGGGAAATCCTTTAAGACCGAGATTAGAAAAAACTTTTTCACACAGAGAGTGGTGAATCTCTGGAACTATCTGCCACAGAGGGTAGTTGAGGCCAGTTCATTGGCTATATTTAAGAGGGAGTTAGATGTGGCCCTTGTGGCTAAGGGGATCAGGGGGTATGGAGAGAAGGCAGGTACGGGATACTGAGTTGGATGATCAGCCATGATCATATTGAATGGCGGTGCAGGCTCGAAGGGCCGAATGGCCTACTCCTGCACATATTTTCTATGTATCTATGTATCGATGAGCCGTTCGACTGCAGATCCCAGAAGAGGGTTGCAGACGATGTTCCGTACGTTGAATAAGTCGAGATAAACATCAGAGCCGGCCCTGTGTGAGCATTCCATTAGTTCTTTTGCAATTTTTACCACGCGCTCAGCCAGGCCGTTAGACTGCGGGTACTCTGGGCTACTGGTAATGTGGTGAAAATCCCAGTTTTTCGCAAAATATTTGAAGACCTGACTGGAGAATTGAGGTCCATTGTCTGAGAGTAGCTTTAGGGGTGCTCCGTGGACAGAGGAATGGCGAGTTAGTTTCTGAATAACCATGGCTGAGGTCGGGCTACTGAGCAGGTCAATTTCAAACCATCCTCAGTAGGAATCGACTAAAACCAGGTATTGGTTGCCGCGCCACTGAAAGATGTCGGCTGCTACTGTGGACCAGGGTAAGTCTGGTGTGGGGTACGGGAGAACTGGTTGTTTCTGTTGGTGCAGGGTCAAGCTATTGCAGATCGGGCAGGCAGCAACCTTCTCGAGAATGTAGTTAGCCATGTCTGGCCAGAACAGCATGCCTTTTGCATGTTGAAGGGTTATTACTGCAGCGGGATGGCCCCCATGGACTATGTCGAAGTACTTGCTGTGAAGAGACGTCGGGAGAACTACCTTATGTCCTTTCATTATCATGCCGTCCTGATTGACCAGTTCGTCGCTGACAAGGAAAAATGGGCGGACAGCTTGTGGCAGGTGGTGCGGTTTATCTGGCCAGCTGTAGCGTTTCGTCTGCAGCTGTTTGTGACACTAGGATGTCTAAACCGGCAGATGGGAGGCAGGAGACCATCATAACCATGTAGCCCTCGTGCTCATCATCAGACAGTTTTCGCAGGTTGGGCGAGGTGCCCGTGAGAGGGTGTGAGCTACGTGCATGTCCATACCACATATATAGGATAGTCTGTTGTCATATCTCTGTAGTTCCATCATCATGTGTTGTAAACGCGCTGGTGCCGTGTGGATCGGTTTACTGAGGATACGGATCTGTTTCGACCATGATCGGGTTGCCAAAGATAAAGTCCTTGAATTTCTTGCAGGCAAAGGTTACTACGAGTAGCTCCTTTTCGATTTGAGCGTAGCGCTGTTCAGTGTTGGTCATGGTACGGGAGGCATAGGCAACAGGTCTGGAACCCTTTCCGTCATCTTGTAGACAAGCAGTGCCCAGTCCGTACTGCGAGGCATCGCAGGAGGGTGGCAGGTAACTTAGCATCAAAGTATGCGAGGGTTGGAGCGCAAGACATTAGTTGTTTGAAGGTTTCAAATGCCCTCTGCTGGTGTTGGTGCAGAGGGCATTTGTAGGCATCGTAGGCAGAGTGTGGCCACGGTCCCAAGGCTTTGGTATGGGTGTCAGTGTATTTTGCAACCCGGCAGGCACGTTCAACCTTATGTAGTGTAAGCACCTCATCCCGGAGTAATTGATTTCTCACCTTGTCATTCAGGATGCCATATACAAGTCTGCCGCGGATGAGTACGTCGCGGTCTTGGAAGTGACATCTGGATGCAATGCTCTTGAGGGCACCAATGTAGGATTCAACCGTTTTGCCCTCTTGTTGGCTGCGGGGAAAAAAACTTGTGGTGCTCCATGATAACATTAGTGCGAAGTTGGCACAGGTCTCTGAAATTTCGGAGAAGGCAGACCGGCTCTCTGATGGAGTCTGCTGGGGTCACAACATGTGTTACAGCATCGGTATGTTGTGGGGAATAGTGGAAATCCTGTGCCTGCAGGGCAGCCTCTGTGGCCGCCACATTGAGGAGAATTGATGCAACAGGGTGTGGTGCAGCACCAGGGTGGGCAGCATCAATGAAAATCCTGAATTCCACCTCGAAGATGCGCCAACGTTCAGCAAGTTCACTGTCGAACACCAAAGGATCTGGTCTCCGTAAGGAACCTTCCATGACTCGATGTAAAATAATTAACTAAAGTAAATTCAGGCAAAAGAGCTGGAGACGTGATTCAAGTCTCTGACACCATGTTTATAATTGATCCACAACAACACACACATGGTGAAATCAATCTTTATTCCATAGGCAAACAGGAACATTCAAACAGCCTGATGTTCGCGTCTGGCTCCGCTGGCTTGTGAGAGAGAGAGAGCCAGGTGACACCTTGTATAGTACCGTAATACCATGTGAAGGGTGGCATGCACATATGTGTGGTGAAGGTTATAAATGGCATGAATTAATAAGGGTTAATCTACAATCCCCTTACATGCAAAGGACACACCCAATTAAAATGAGTAAGTTCCTAACTCCATCTAACACTGCAAGAAATTGCAGCTATTTGTGGACGCAGCCCAGACCATCACACAAACCAACCTCCCTTCCATTGACTCCATCTACACCTCAAGCTGCCTCCACAAGGCTACCAGCATAATCAAGGATGAGTCCCACCCTCTCCCATCAGGTACAGAAATGGGAAAATGCATACCTCCAGTTTCAGAGACAGTTTCTTCTCAGCAGTTATCAGGCTGAACTTTTGGACTTGAGTGGACTTTATCTTGCACTAAATATTATTCCCTTTATCATGATAGACACACGAAGCTGGAGTAACTCAGCGGGACAGGTAGTATCTCTGGAGAGAAGGAATGGGTGACGTTTCGAGTCAAGACCTTTCTTCAGACTGGTTAGGGATAAGGGAAACGAGAGATATAGATGGTGATGTGGAGAGATAAAGAACAATGAATGAAAGATATGCAAAAAAGTAACGATGATAAAGGAAACAGGCCATTGTAAGCTGTTTATTGGGTGAAAATGAGAAGCTACTGCAACTTGGGTGGGGGAGGGATAGAGAGTGAGGGAATGCCGGGGCATCCTGAAGTGATAGAAATCAATATTCAGACCACTGGGCTGCAACCGAGCCAAGCAAAATATGAGATGCCATTCCTCCAATTTGCATTTTGTAAGGGACGAGTTGACCAGAGATTTATGGAGGGAACAGCCCCTGCGGAAAGCAGAAAGGGGTGGAGATGGGACGATATGGCCAGTAGTGGGATCCCTTTTGAGGTGGAAAAAATGTTGGAGGATTATATTTTGTATACGACGGCTGATGGGGAGGAAGGCGAGGACAAGAATGACTCTTGAAAGGTGGGAAGAGGTGTAGTCAAGATACTTCTTCCCACCCTTCTTCTTGTAAAGACTCCATCCCCTACTTCCAATTCCTCCGTCTACGCCGCTTCTGCGCCCAGGACAAGGTTTTTCATACCAGGGCATTGGAGATGTCCTCATTCTTTAGGGAATGGTGGTCCCCCTCTTCCATTATAGATGAGGCTCTCACTAGGGTCTCCTCGATATCCCGCAGCTCCCCTCTCACTCCACCTCCCCTCTCTCCTAACAAGAACAGAGTCCCCCTTGTCCTCACCTTCCACCCTATCAGCTGTCGTATACAACATATAATCCTTCAACATTTTCGCCACCTCCAACGGGACCCCACTACTGGCCACATCTTCCCAGATCCACCCCTTTCTGCTTTCCGCAGAGACCGTTCGCTCCGTAACTCACTGGTCAACTCGTACCTTCCCACCCAAACCACCCCCTCCCCAGGTACTTTCCCCTGCAACCGCAGGAGATGCAACACCTGTTCCTTTACCTCCCCCCTCGACTCCAGCCAAGGACCCAAACAGTCTTTCCAGGCGAGACATCGGCGATCGTTTCACTGAACACCTCCGCTCATTCCGTCTTAACCAAGCTGATCTCCCGGTGGCCCAGCACTTCAACTCCCCCTCCCAATCCCAATCTGACCTTTCTGTCCTGGGCCTCCTCCACTGTCAGAGTGAGGCCCAGCGCAAATTGGAGGAACAGAACCTCATATTTTTTGGGGGTAGTTTACACCCCAGCAGTATGAACATTGACTTCTCTAACTTCAGGTAGCCCTTGCTCCCTCTCTTCATTCCCCACCCCCCCCCTTCCCAGCTCTCCCAATAGTCCCACTGTCGCCGCCTACATACTTTATTTGTCCTACCCCAAACCCTGACATCAGTCTGAAGAAGGGTCTCGACCTGAATCGTCGCCAATTCCTTCTCTCCATAGATGCTGCCTCACCCGCTGAGTTTCTCCAGCATATAGTGTCTACCTGCCCTACTTTGTTCCCTAAAAGGAGGTGTAGTATTGCGCCTCGGAGATCTCTTTTTTACTGATAATGGAACCTTTTTAGACACATTAAACAAATTCCATCTCTTCCAAGCAAATTTAACATTAGGGAAGTTGAAATCTCCCATTAATACTATCCAATTATTCATACCTGGAATTATTATTACATACAATCTTCCCACCCATCTACTCCTACAATTCACACAGATTATTGGGGGAATAGAATGTATAATAGAATCCTCTCAAGCTGATTATTCCCTTTCTAAGTTCTACCCATATCGCTTCAGTGGATGATTTCCAAAGAAAATCCTCTCTAAGCTCCCCCACCCTCTTCTCTTATCTTTACCTCTATCACATCTGTAGCGTCTGTTCTGAATATTTAGTCCTGAATAATATTACTCTGCCTTGAAAAGATATCTCTATACAATTGTTTAATCATTTCCTTTCTCCATTTAGTTGTCCCAAAGCAACACTAATGCCATTAAGTAATGCATCACAGAGCAGCAGTTACAGTTTGCTGGGTCATGATGGATAGTGATGTATGAATTCTGGAGACACTGGTTCCACTCTTGGTATTTCGGCTACTTGTGCTTTTGTCCATTCTCACGCTATCCTGTACTTCAGCATCTCATAGCTTGAAAATTGCAAAAAAAGGTCCAATGACTGCAGAAAATGTCCAAAGTCCTATTTATAGCTGGGGACTGCAGAGCTCTTATTCACAAAAAGGTTGGCATGCAAGTACTGAAGTAATTAGGAAACCTTACATAATGCTATTGCTTATAGCGAAGGAAATTGAAAAGTAGTGAGATTATGCTTCAGTTAAACAGGGCATTGGTGAAACTATATTTGGAACCCGTACAGAACTGGGCTTATTAATGGAAGGAGGTCATTTGAGAGATGGTTTACAAAAATAGGTGGATAAACTTATGAGGCTCTGCAGTGGAGTTTAACAGAGTTTAGCAGAGGGGAATGATTGGAATATCTTTGATCCTAAGGGCTTTTACAAGATAGATTGGAGAGGATGCGTGCTCTTCTGAGAAAATCTAGAACTGAAAATAAGGGGTCATTCATTTTAGACAGAGATGCATAATTACTTTTAATAGTAAGATTAAACAAGAACTTACCAGTTTGAAGTATGATCTTTATTTTATGAGGAGTTACGTTGGTGATTACGTGAAGAAGACCCGTCAGGGCACATGCGCGTCAATCTTCAAAGCAGCGGTATGAAATCACAGACAACACAATATTTGAAGTAACATATTAAGATGAGCAACATGAGAACTACCATATGACCTTTTTTATGAGAGAGGGTTGGGCGTGGCGGGCACATAATCACCAACGTAACTCCTCATAAAGTAAAGATCAAACTTCAAACTGGTAAGTTCTCATTTAATCTTACTATTTTACTTCGGAGTCACGTGAGTGACAACGTGAAGGGTTCAAAGCTCTGTGATTTTATGCCGCAGATCCAAATCCCGGCCTCACTGCATTGATTGACTTTCGATGAGAAACAATCAATAATGCGTTAAACATGAAATGTTAATATCATGCAGTAACAATTGATTTGAATAATCAAAACAAACAGTAACCCGTCTATCCCAGGGGAATTAAACGGGACTTAATACAGAATTTAAAAAAAAAAATCATTTGACCACCCGGCACCTATAAAATATGGCCGCTGTGAACATCCATCGCCCTAGCCGACGACGTCGCTGCTGCACTACTGGAAAAAGGATATATACACTTCAGTGTTAATACCTGCCTTAATCAACATTTGCTTTAAACCACCTTGAGATAGTCTGCACTGACACTCTCCTGTGTGGCTTCATGTAACTGATAAACAATGCTGTTTCCACATTTCTTAAGGTCTTTATAGCTTCAATATAATGAAAATAAATGTGCCATTACACATAAACATGGATCAGTAGGTTATGCTGAAACACAATTTTAACAAACCTGTGACACCTGGCCTGCTCTGCTTAAGCAGGACGCAATTATCTATCTATATACTTTTAAAACTCTCTGGCTGTCGTCCGTCTGTACGTCTGTACGTCCGTACGCCGCCTTTGATACCGCCCCTGGCCCACACAGTGCGTGGAAAGGCCCATATTTTTTACCATTTCCAAAGAGATGACATTTATCTTTACGAATAGCCACTCCTGATTAAATTCGGTCCTGTTTATGTACACGTTTTTTAATAAAATCCATTCCCCCCCCCCCCCACCCCATGTGATTTTCTCCGATTGTCTCAGATTTTCTCCGAAAACGACGCCATCTTTTTTTTGCCGATTTTCTCCGAAAACGACGCCATCTTTTTTTCGCCGATTTTCTCCGATTTTTTCCGAAAACGACGCCATCTTTTTTTCACCGATTTTCACCCCGGGGTCTGAAGCACGTTCGGGAACAACACCCCGGGGTGTCAAGCACTTTCGGGGACCAGACCCAACGGGTCTGCACTTGGTCTAGTATAACATAACATTCTCTTCAGCAACTTCCATCCTGTCTAGCAGAAGTTTTTGCAAAATCTGCACTTGCTATGCTGAACCAATGCCAAGAGCATATCCACTTTCATGATTAGTTTGGCAAATTCAGAGACATGACAGGAACCTACTGTTGAAGCATCTTGAGGACCTCACTTACATCCCAAATCGCCATATACCTGGGTTTAGGAGGTTTAGAGTTGAAATTCCTTTCATCAATCCAGCTATGATATGATGAAACTCAATAGGATCTTTCCTGACCCCATCAAAACCATACGATGACAAAGCACTTAAAGCTGTATTAATGGTGCTATAACTGAGCCCCTCATCATCATAGAGTGTCAACAGGAACTCTAAAATATCCACAATTCCTGCAGTATTATAGTCAATATTATTTTGTACACAATATTGCTCCCATTTTTTACATAAGTAATATACCCCTTTTGAGTACTCTTTCTCCAGGCTACAGTGAGCATGTCCATTGTTCACCCTGACAATCCTTGCTCCAGGTAAGGCCTTCTTAAAACCTGCAAATTAACAAGTCAATACAATCACATAACAGATGACTTTCCCATGGTAGAGGATGCTCCAGTCAATTCCTACGCTTGGGAACCACCAAAAAGAGGTTGGATCCCTAACTGTAACATCAAAGGGAAACCATGCTTGATTCGGCCAATTAGGTATTACAAGCACCCCCAAAGCGGCATCCTGCTTGATTTCTTGCAGACTCTGACCTATTAGGCAAAATGGTAGGAAAATATATAAAACATACCACCTCAATGTCAAAGTATCAATTGCAACTGCCACCTGGTCTGGTTCCCATGAAACCTATTTAGGCATCTGATGGTTGAACCTTGATGCAAAACAAATCGATATCTGGCATTCATATACAATCTATATTGTCATGGAACTTTCGTGACTTGGCGTCTGCTACTATGTAGAATCTACCTGGTAGATAAATAGCTGAAATATCTTTTCCAATGCACCAGGCCCAAATTTGATTAGCCAATCTGTCACAAAATACCGACTTGATTCCACCGATGTGATTAATATATATGCCACTTGCGTAGTATTTTCAATCTGAAACTGAACATGCAGATACATTTGTTAGAGCAATAAGCCTTGTCCATAAAAACCTCTTAATAGTTAATTGCCCATGTCTGCAGAAGCGATGCCTCTTGCTCAGTCCATCTGCCTCCACAGCTGAAACTCATATCCGTGACACCCCACCCGAGTGCACTGACATTCATCTGCAAAATCATGGAAGGCAGGTCAAGCATTACCTTGCTATAACTCCTGGACACATGGTGAATCCACCATTGCAAATTAGAATAGACTTTACTGATAACTGCATAGGTCTATTATAATGATCCGAATGTATCCTTAATCCCTCAATTAGCTTGATACAGCTGTCAATTAGCTCTACCCTTTTTTCCCTGGGCAGAGTCACTTAATTGAATCAATTGTGACCCAATAGTCAGGTGTTAATTTGGATTTCTCTGGATGGATCAGCAATCAGCGACTGAGCAGCAATTTTAGAGGCAAACGCCCACTGCTTACCCTCATGCATTCAGCATGGGATCCCGGCACATAGCCATGTTTGGATTCCTGTTTGGAGTTAATCCATACTAACCTTAGACATTCTTTTAGAGTGGGACTTATCGAAGCTGAAGCAGGTATCACCATCCATCTCCTCCATTTGCTTGTACATGCCTCTGTACCAAGCATGTTGTTCGACACCATTCCCCACAATCTTATCACATATGTGTGCTGCTCCATCTTCATCCGCTATACATCCATGTGGGAGGAGTTATGCAACCTGCAACAGGAGCTGCCCCAGGCCTGTGTGCATGTATTTTAGCACCATCTCGACCACTACGGAGAGCCGAGTGGGAGTAATGGCAACCCTGCAAACAGGTGTTGCTTCAGGCCCATGTGCATACTCCTGTAGCACTCTCTCGACCACTCCGCCATTTGAGTGGGAGAAATTTTGGCAACCCTTTTCTAGGCGTCACCTCAGGCATTTGTGCATGTATTTTAGCACTATCTCGACCACTGTGGTGCACCAAGTGGGAGGAATGGCAACCCTGCAAACAGGTGTTGCTTCACGCACATGTGCATCCTCCTGTAGCACTCTCTCGACAACTCCCTTGAGTGGGGGGAATTTTGCAACCCTTTACTAGGTGTTGCTGCCTGACATGCCTTACGATGGAGCATTCTTGGATTGCAAGGAGACGCAATGTTGTCTGACATTGATACCCCTGGCTTGGCACTCACTCTGAGTTGGGGTTATCAGGTCGCTGCCTACAGCAGCCGCCAGGACTAGCCATGCAAATCGATACTCTGTTGGTATCCTCCTTCCCCAAACAGGCTGCACGTGCTAGCGACTCCAAATCGTGCTCCTTCCCGATGCCAACGCCGTCGATAGTGAAGAATTGGAGCGCCTCTGGCCCCCGTACATCAGATATAGTGGGAAATGCTGGAACAAAACTTAACAGTTATTTGTCATAGGCAAAGACATTTATGTGAATAAAGACGCCCATCCTAGTTAAACCTGGGATTTATTTACTTTTAATATGAGTAATCCGGCGTCTTGGGGAAGAAAACGTGCAGAGTCCCTTTTAATGAGCAGAATTACTATGACGCCACCTGGTGTAACTCCCACAGGTGACTGATAATACAGCTCAACAAGGCTTCCCATTTCCTTAATTGAGTAAATGATAATCACCTGTCTCGGTATAATAGTCACAATGTGACCAAGTGGTAACTATAATGTCTACCCTTTTGAACGCTTCCCAAAATTGCGTTCGTCCTTACTTTGGAGGGCAACCTGAAACCTCCACAGAATTAGCAGAAAATGCTACTGCCATAGACACATAAGGGTGATAAACCCCTAATTTCACTTCCTGAGTTGGGGTTGGGGTACACTGACCCCTTGTACCCCGCTCCACTGAGGAATTGGTAAGCAGCCCTGAGACCTTACTCCTCTCCACTGAGGACATACATATATAACAGAGGGGACCCTCCTGGCCAGGCTCCACACAATTCAAACTCATATGGGCTGCCAAAGTCGGCTTCCTTCCCTCAATGAGCCAGGTAGTAACCCGATGACCACGCTCAGTCTGCACCCCGAATACCCTCGGGAGTCGCTGACCTTACTGTCAGCGACTCTAACAAGAAGTCCGACGGCCACCGGCTCCTCACTTTACCGCGGACCGTAGCCGGTATCCCCGCGGTCTAGTGAAACCCTGCGGCCCCTATTTAAAACATATCTCTCGAGTCGCTGACCTGCCTGTCAGCAACTCGAAATAACAAGCCCAACAGCCACCCGCAGTGACCGCAGCTTGCATAACCTGCGGTCGATTAAACCCCGCGGCCCGAATTAAACCTCGGGAGTCGCGGACCGTTCTGTCCGCGACTCAACCAGCAAAACCCACCGGCCGCCTGCTACCGCACTCCCACGGTCCGAAGCCGGCATCCCCGCGGTCCACCGGGTTTTGCTGAATTTCATGTCCAGCAGGAACCTGCGAGAAAAGATTCCTGCAACGGACAACCTGAAAAGTAAGTTTAAACTTACCTGTAGGATTTTTTCAAACTCACCGCTGGAGTACTTTGTTCCTCCCAGCCTGTCTGCGCCAATGCGACTGACGTAATGACGCGCATGCGCCCTGACGGGTCTTCTTCACGTAGTCACTCACGTGACTCCGAAGTAAAATTATGTCTAGTGTTGTAAGTCTTCAGAGCTCTCATTGCAAAGGCAGAGAAAGCAGAATTCTTGAATATTTTACTCAGTTAAGCAGTAGATAGATATTGATAAGCAAGGCAATGAGGTGTT
Source organism: Malacoraja senta (assembly GCA_038087875.1). Taxonomy (NCBI): domain Eukaryota; kingdom Metazoa; phylum Chordata; class Chondrichthyes; order Rajiformes; family Rajidae; genus Malacoraja; species Malacoraja senta. The sequence continues at coordinate 37,855,723 of CM075983.1, forward strand.
GTTGTGGTTGAAGGGAGTGTGGAGTTGAGGTTACAATCAGATTAGCCATGATTTATATAACAGTGGATGGATTGGGGCTGAGTTGCCCACTGTTGCCCCTCATTCCTACGTACTTATGTCCCTATGTTTGCATTGAAGATCTTTTGATGCCTTCATGTAGATCTGAAGTTTGTCAGGCTAGATTCATCCAAAACTGCTTTAAATTTGTCCATGATTGAGTGGGCTGCTTCAATATCTATTTTGCAACAAAATCATATTAATTCTAGGCATCATTTGTCTTTCCTCAAGTATGCTCCTACTTCTCGGAATCATTGGAAGTATACCTAAATATTCAAGGTGACCTAACTAATTGGATACATAATTGGCTTCATGGTAGGAAGCGGAGGGTGGTGGTGGAAGGTTGTTTTTTATCAAATTGGAGGTCTGTGGCCAAAGGGCCTGTTTCCATGCTTTGACTCTATGACTCTACGACATGTTTAGTAAGCTTGCAGATGATATTAAAATAGGTTTAAGAAGGAATTGCAGATGCTGGAAAAATCGAAGGTAGATAAAAATGCTGGAGAAACTCAGCGGGTGAGGCAGCATCTATGGAGCGAAGGAATAGATGACATTTCGGGTCGAGACCCTTCTTCAGACCCTTCAGATCCATATTAAAATAGGTGGTATCGTAGACAGTGAAGATGGTTATCAAGAAATATAATATGATCCTGATCATTGGCAATTGAGCTGAGGAAAAGCTAAAGGAGTTTAATTCAGATAAGCGTGAAATGTTGTATTTTGGGAAATCAATGCCGAGCAGGCCCTTCACAGTGAATGGTAGGGTCCTGAGCAGTGTTGTATAGTAGAGGGATCTGGGTGTACTAGTACACAAATCCCTGAAGGTAGCATTGCAGGTGGATATGGTGGTGAGGAAGGTGTTTGGCATGTTGGCCTTCATCAGTCAAGGGATTGAATATAGAAGTTGGCAGTGTCATGTTACAGATGTACAATATGCTGGTGAGGCTGCACTTGAACTATTGTATTCAGTTTAGGTCACATTGCAAGAGGACAGATGTAATTAAGCTGGAATGAGTGCAGACAATTTATGAGGATGTTGTCCGGACTCAAGAGTCTGATCTATAGGGAGCGGTTGGGCAGGCTAGAACTTTATTCCTTGGAGCAAAGGAGGTGAGGTGTGATTTTGGGTGATCTTGTAGAGGTCTATAAAATCACGAGGAAAATAGATAGTGAATGCACATTCATCTTTATCCCAGAGTAGGAAAATCAGGAACTAAATGGCATAGGTTTAAGGTGAAATGGGAAAGATTTAATAGGAACCTGAGGGGGAACTTTTTCTCACAGAGAGCGGCAGATCAAGCTGCCCGAGGAAAGGGGGTGTATGGAATGAGCTGGTGGAGGAGGTAGTTGAGGTGGGTACAAACACACTTTTTTTTAAAAACATTTGGACAGGTACATATAGGAAAGGTTTCGGGGCATATGGGCCAAACATGGGCAAATGGGAATAGCTTAGATGGGCATCTTGGTTGATACGGATGAGTTTGGCCGATAACCTGTTTGCATGCTCTATGACTATGATTCAACCTCATCGAGCCTTTATTTAACTCAGCTCTGCTGGTTAACATGTGGCATGTTAAGACATGAGCAGGACTATCCTTGTAGCTGAGCAAACCATTCATCATTGAGAGATAAGGGTATCTGCCTACCCTTGTTTTGCTAGTGGTAGCTAGTTTGTGATCTCCACAAATTCTTATGGTGCTATCTGCTTCCACTGAAGCAAACCAATCAGAAGCCTCATCCATTACAATGAGACTTATTTCCTGCATTTTCTTCAGCTCTTCCTCGGCCCATGTTTGCACTATTAAGGACAGGTCTTGTTTGAAGAACAAACACATAGCACTTAACTCAAGTGAATCCTGGTTCCCGTACCATGAATGCTTTTCATCAAAAACCTCAGGGTATTTTTCACACGGTTTCTTGCTAATCCAGCTTTATCTCTCATATCCAGTTCTGTCCAATTTTTGCCCTAGGATAATCAGCGAAAGCTTTACTTCACTTACATCATTCTTTAATCCTGGTTCACATAACCCTGCCACTTTTTCCTATCCACCACTGTAGGTACAAAGGCAGGCAGATCATAGAGGTCATAGACTCATGGAAACACACCCTTAAACCAAACATGCCCATGCCAACCAAGATGCCCCATCTAACTAGTCCCACCTGCCTGTGTATGGCCATTATCATTCTCAACCTTTCCTATCCATGAACCTGTCCTAATGTATTTTAAATATTGTTGCAGTACCTGCCTCAAATACCTTCTCTGGCAGCTCGTTCCACCCTCTGTGTGAAAGATGACACAGTGAGTTTCATTGAGCAACCTGATCAATATTGCTTAAATTTCTGCTCACACTTTTTATAGGGCACAGGATGTAATGTTGACAGCTTGTGCTTATATGATGTTAGTCTAATTTGTCTAATCGACCAGAGTTACAAGCAGTTAGGCAGGCCACATAATTTGCATGCCTGACACCAGCCTCTGGAAACAAACAAGAGAAGAGATTGCCAGACAGTGAGAGAAAAAGATTCAAGGAAGTGCTCAAAAATTCTTTGAAGAACTGCAACATGGTAGACCTCTGAGGGGTGTTGTAGAGCAGAGGGATCTAGGAGTGCAGGTGCATGGTTCTTTGAAGGTCAAGACGCAGGTAGATTGTATTGTATTGTATTAAATTTATTGTCATTATCTCATTTTAGAGACAACTAAATGGATTTTCCTTACAGTCAAGTAACATAAAAATAAATAATAAATAAATAAGCATTTTTTTTTTTTAAAGCACATACACAGAAGACCACACACAACATAACCCCACAGCGGCACCAAAGTTAAGGAAGGTACCATAGACCAGCCAGCCTCCCCGCCGATCTTCCCAGATGTTCACCTGTGGTCGGGGCCTCCCGAGCACCCGCACTCGCCGCCACAGGCGGCCCGATGCTCGCCGGGAACGATGGAACCTCGACGGAGAACATCCTCAAAGGCCAGATCATCCACCTCCCACTGGAGTCCGCGGCTCCCGAAGTCCACAGGCCGAGCCGGGCGGAGTCACAGGACTCCGCGATGTTGGTCAGCGCCGCCCGCGTTGGGAGCTCTGCGAACCACTGCTCCGCGATGTCGGTGCAGCAGGCCCAGCACTCCGGAGCTCCAAACGGCGATCCCCGGTAAGGCATCGCCCGCCCCGCGATGTATCCAACGCTGCACCGCTGCTGCTGGAGCTCTGGTCGGTCCCGGCAGGCAAGGCCGCGCCAATCCAGTAAGTAGGGTGTGGGGGGCAAAGACGCGACTCGAATAATAGTTGCATCCTCTGCAGGAAGCAACTGAAGAATGGTATCCCCCTTACCGTACCCTCTTCCCCCACATAAAAACATTTTTAAAAAACACTAAAAACGCTCCTCAAACATAACAACAACAAAAAAGATACCGGATTGAAGGCGGCGGCAGCTAGCAACAGTGCCACCGGATGTGGTGGTCATAAAGGCTTTTGGCACATTGATCTGCATCAGTCAGAGTATTGCGTGTAGAAGTTGGGAGGTCATGTTGCAGTTGTATAAGACGTCGGTGAAACCGCATTTAGAGTATTGTGTTCAGTTCTGGGCACCATGTTATAGGAAAGATATTATCAAGCTTGAAAGGGTTCAGAGAAGATTTACGAGGATGTTGCCAGGACTAGAGGGTCTGAGCTATCGGGAGAGGTTGAGTAGGCTGGGTCTCTATTGCTTGGAGTGCAGGAGGATGAGGGGTGATCTTATAGAGGTGTATAAAATCATGAGAGGAATAAATTGGATAAATGCACAGAATCTCTTGCTCAGAGTAGGGGAATCGAGGACCAGAGGACATCGGTTCAAGGTGAAGGGGAAAAGATTTAATAAGAATCAGAGGGGTAACTTTTTCACACAAAGAATAGAGGATGTATGGAACAAGCTGCCAAAGGAGGTAGTTGAGGCTGGGACTATCCCGACGTTCAAGAAACAGTTAGACATGTACATGGATAGGACAAGTTTGGAGGGATATACTGTAGATCAAACGAAGGCAGGTGGGACTAGTGTAGTTTGCACTTGTTGGGCCGAAGGGCCTGTTTCCACACTGTATCATTCTATGACTCGATGACTATAATCCTCACCAACTCCTGGGAACCTCTAGTTTATGACCACTCAGAGTGAAGAAGCAGCATGTGGGATGACATAGAGAACCTTGACTCCTTGTGTCAAGAGCACACAGAAGCCTTGCTTGGGCAGCTTACAACCCAGCGGTATTGGTATTGTTTTCTCCAACTTCAAGTAACCCTTGCTTTCCCTCTCTCTCCATCCCTCCCCCATCCTAGATCTCCGACTAGTTTTACTGATTAAATATCACTTATTTTACTGATTATATTGTCACCAAACAATGAATCATTCTACATTTCATTATCATTATCTACTTTGATCAGTCATTTTCACACCTTACCCTTCCATATATCAGGACACACTCTCCCCTGACTCTGAGTCTGAAGAAGGGTCTCGACCCAAATCACCACCCATTCCTTCTCTCCAGAGATGCTCCATGTCCAGCTGAGTTACTCCAGCATTTTCTGGCTATCTTCCTTGCATAAGTAACTGTGTTTGTGCACCCCTTCACAAACTACCCACCCATCGGTGCCATCGATTGAAGAGACTGAAGTTCCCTCATAAAGGTCCTCAGCCACCTCAGAAAACATTGCTGACGGGTTGCCCAAAATAAAACAAGACTTCTTTTGAATCTTAAGGTGTCCTCCAGTTTTAATGGTAGCTCAAACTGATCAGCATTTCCAACCCAGACTCAAATACATAACATTAACCACAGCTTGTTCAGTAAAAAGTCCTGCTAATATGCACAATGAGTCCATTAACTGAAATTAAATCTATATTACTAAAAGTCTGATCTTGACCACTTCCTGTTGTTCTGTATATTGATTTTAGAAAAAACACTGCCACTTACGGCTGTGATTTTTGGCCATCTTACTCAAAGTCCCCCTCCGCTGCGCAGGTCAAGAGGATTTTTCCCATCAATGAAAAATAAAAGAGTTATTAGTGTTTAAAAAATGTTGAGATTCTCTCTCCTGAAGGCCACGCCCCTTCTGGAGTGTCTATAAAACCCGGAAGTGTTGAGTGCCTCAGTCAGTCTCTGCAAGATGGGGGAGCGGGAGGGTCATGTCTCTCAGTCTGAGCTGTGAATAACTCCAAACACATGTCTACTAAACTGTGAGTGTGGTTTTACTGACCTTGAGTGCCCTTAATGTGGTTTGAAAATGAAAATGTGATTGGTTTGAAATAAAGCACAGCAAATGGTTGGTGGTGGTTGGTTTGAACTAAAGCACAGCAAATGGTTGGTGGTGGTTGGTTTGAACTAAAGCACAGCAAATGGCTGGTGGTGGTTAGTTTTAATTAAAGCACAGCAAATGGCTGGTGGTGGTTGGTTTGAACTAAATCACAGCAAATGGCTGGTGGTGGTTGGATTGAACTGGCAAATAATTAAACGTCTAAACTTGACAACTACCTGTTTGCACTCTATATTGATTTTAGGTAAAACGCTACCACTTACGGCTGTGATTTTTGGCCATCTTCCTCCGTCCACCTCCGCTCATCAGATGCAGAGGATTCTTCCCATCAATGAAAAATAAAAGTGTTAAAAAATGTTGAGAATGTCTCTCCTGTGAATCACGCCATGAAGGCCACGCCCCTTCTGGTGGGAGGGGGGAGGGATTATAAAACCCAGAACTGTGGGTGTGGCTCAGTCTCTGCAAGATGGGTAAGGGAGAGGTCACGACTCTGTCTGAGCTGTGAATCAACTGAACACACTGAATGTCTACCGAACTGTGTGTGGTGTTTATGTGGTGTTTATGTGGTGTTTATGTGGTGTTTAGTGTGGTTTTATGGTGGTTTTATGGTGGTTTCACCGTGCTTAAAATGGTATGAAACTGCATTTGTATGTGGTGGTCTTGCACCCTGCATGAAATGGTATGAAACTGCACTTGAATTTGGTGGCCTTGCACCCTGCTTGAAATGGTATGAAACTGCACTTGAATTTGGTGGCCTTACACCCTGCTTGATGTGGTATGAAACTGCACTTGAATTCGTTGGCCTTGCACCCTGCTTGAAGTGGCATGAAACTGCACTTTAATTTGGTGGCCTTGCACCCTGCTTGAAGTGGTCGGAAACTGCACCTGAATTTGGTGGCCTTGCACCCTACTTGAAGTGGTATGAAACTGCACTTGAATTTGGTGGCCTAGCACCCTGCTTGAAGTGGTAAGAAACTGCACTTGAATTTGGTGGCCTTGCACCCTGCTTGAAATGGTAGGAAACTGGCCTTGCACACTGCTTGAAATGGAATTTCAAGGAATAGCCGTGAGTCAACTGCCAGCCCACCAGCCGTGAGTGAGCTGCCAGCACATCAGGCTTGAGTGACTGAGCTTCCACCACAAGAATCCATTTGGCCTACAATGTCCATACTTGCCCTCTGGAAACCAGTCCCTTCACCCTTTTTTATTTTATTTTTAGTCCTGTTAAAAACAAAATGTTTGTTGGAGGTCTTCTTTTATGTGGTGCGTGGGGGGAGGGGAAGGGGGAAACTTTATTTCCTAGTACTTACATGGGCGGAGAGGCAGCTTCCCTCCAAGCTGCTTCTTTGCCCCTTGCTCGCGGCCTACCATCAGACTGGAGCGGCGTTTCCTGTCAGGACCGGCCAGAACCCCAGCTTCGGCGGTGGCACAGCGCTGCGACACCATCACGGAGTGGGCGGGGCCTTACCGGGCCACCGTGCGGTAAGCTCCGGAGTGCTGTGACCGCCGACTCCAACATCCGAGGAGCTGTGGCTTCGGGCGCCCAGCCGCGGGCGGCGCTGGATTTAAAACAACGCGGAGCCTGGGATCTGAGGTCGACAGAGTCGGAGTTCCAACCAGCATGGCCTGAGGACTTTGAGTGCCGCGGTCTCTGGGGAGGGAGCGGCCATTCCAGACATTCCAAGCCGCTGAGGAGTGTTCGCCTGATGCCAGAGTTCCATCTTCCCGGCAAGAGAGCCTGAAAACTTTGGACAGGCTGCGGAGGACACAAATAGGACCCGACCTCGGGTGATCACAGAGGAAGAGGACTGAACTTTCTGATGCCTTTCCCCACAGTGGAAAATTTTGATTCTGTTGTGGGGGGACGTTTATGTTGTATTCTATAATGTGTTGTGTCATTTTTATTTCTTTCTTATTTTTCTATGGATGTACGGAAACTTAATTATTTCATTTATGTAAAGCACTTTGGTTTCAACGTGAGTTGATTTAAACGTGCTATATTAATATAATTTACTTACTTACTCACTTACTTACCTTCAGCCCACAACACCCATACTAGCGCTCCAGAAAGCCCCCCCCCCCCCCACCCCCACTGGCCACCAACATTGGAATTGGTGAGAGGTGGAATATTGCATTGGGGGACCAGCCCTCTCGTGTGAACATGGGACCCAGCGGGTCCCACTTAGTCTAGTTTAATCTAAAAGTCTGATTTCTATACCTGGCTAACATAGGTTTGATATAATGATTCAAACTATTAAATCTACAATGCAGGGTCTTGTCGATGGAGGGTGGATGATGCAGCGGAGTTGTTTGGAATATGGCTGCAGATTAAAGTGGTCGGCAAAGCTTTACTGCTTGCATTTAATGGGTAATTTTGTATCTTGTGCTGCCAGTGGGAAGCCTCACATGCTGGCAGAGTTAATTGAAAATCCAGTCATGAACTGCTCCCCATTTGAATTAGAAGCTGGAAAATCATGCACAGAGCACTTGAATTTCTAATGTGTGCTGCCCGCAAGCAATATTTCCCTCCAGTTGAAGGTGGAAACATTACCACTCTTGTGTATATGTTTGGATTTAAACAGAAAGCTGAAGGGCAACAGGAGATTTTATATTGTGAAGGCTTAAACCAACAATTCCTGTGTTGCTTCTCTTTTACTAATATGCAGCGATTGAGTGTTCATTCTGTGAAACTTCAGAAATGGGATCTGGCAAGAAGTACACTGTCTTATTGCATCCGTCGGTCTGCATAATGATCCACGATAACATAACATTTACTGCATTGCTGTAGGTCACTCTGCCCAGCTCATCCATGCCACTGTTTATGCTCCACTTGAATCTCATCCCATATTATTTCAATTAACACGAAATATTTCAATTTATTTTTCTTTATGTTTATCTAGCACCCTGAAATGAATCTAAGCTACTTGTTTCAACTTGTGGTATCAGTTTTCACATTCTCAACAACAAGAGTGGATGCTTATTCCCTGAAATCCTTATTGAATTTATTCATGATTATCTTAGATTTAACATGAATAACAAGCAGATTTTCTATGTAGTTACAAGGAACTGATTGTGTCTGAACTTGGAATATCTTCAAAAATGACCTCTAATATTTGAACAGTTCACACTATTTCCAGTCATTTCTTTGACCATTGGTCTAGTTTACAGAGGATGTGACTTTATTGGTTTTAACAAAGTAACATAAGGAATAGAAGGATTGAGCATTATGTTGCTGCCGTGGGAGGTATTGCTGAGGTTGTGGAAAAGTGAAATTAATGACGAGACTGGGTAGCCTAGGGGAATAAGAGAGCAACATGCAATACAAGAAAGGGGCAGGAAGGTTATTGGCAGCATGTGATTTGCTGGTTAATGTTGTTAGAAGATTTGCTGGTTTAATATGTGGACAAAGCTGACAGCAGTGATTTTCATGCCAAGGATTAAGTTTGTGAGATGAGAAGAAGAGGGATACAAAGTGCAGGAGTCAGGTTGGAGAAACTTGAGAAACATGATCACAATGAAATGGTCAGCATAAAATATGAGCAAGGAGATTGTGGTGTAAATATATACATTAGTTAGGCCATCGAGAACAGTTTTGATCAATATCTTACAGAAAGGTTATGATCACCTGAGAAATAATATATATAGGATTTCAGAAGATGTTATCAGCAATGAAGAATTTTGCCTTGCCCTGATAGCCTGAATGACAACTCGAGTGACCAGGTTCAATCTTCACCTCAGGTGCTCTCTACATAGTTTGCTTGTTCTCCCAGTAACTCTGTGTGTGCTCTTGGATTCTTGTATCCCAATGCGGTGTGGGTTGGGAGGTTAAATGGTCAATGTAAATTGCACCTTGTACGAAGGTGGGTGGTAGTATTTCGAGAGAGATGATGAGAATGTGAAAGGAATAATATAGAAGGAGATTAGTGTAGAATTAGTGCAGCTGGGTGAAATTAAGTCCTTATTTCCAAGCTCTAAGACTCCATAACATTCTTTGGGGAATGTACATGGCCTTGCTGTCTGCTGTTCTGTCAAGAGAGAAGCATGATGAAGTCTACTCTCCTTCAATCTCCCTGATGAATGGACCTCTCATATGCTCGGGATAAATTTCCTGAACATCCCGACTTGTTGTGATCCTTACATTTTTATACCTGCACATTTTCTGTAGCTCAGATTAGTTTAGAAAAACAGTTTGGAAACAGGTCCTTCAGCCTACCAGGTCCGCGCCAGACACTGATCACCCGTTCACACTAGGTCTACGTTATCCCAATTTCTCATCCTCTCGCAACATACTAGGTGTAATTTACAGAGGCCAATTAACCTAAAAACCTGCACGTCTTTCGGATGTGGGAGATACTAGAAAAAGCAGCCTACCAGAGGACTGGGAGAAATTCAGAGTCCAGCAGAGGAGGACAAAGGGCTTAATTAGGAAAGAGGAAATAGATTATGAAAGAAAACTGGCAGGGAACATAAAAACTGACTGCAAAAGTTTTTATATATAAGTGAAGAGAAAGAGATTAGTTAAAACAAATGTAGGTCCCTTGCAGTCAGAAACAGGTGAATTGATCATGGGGAACAAGGACATGGCAGACCAATTGAATAACTACTTTGGTTCTGTCTTCACTAAGGAAGACATAAATAATCTGCCGGAAATAGCAGGGGACCGCGGGTCAAATGAGATGGAGGAACTGAGTGAAATCCAGGTTAGCCGGGAAGTGGTGTTAGGTAAATTGAATGGATTAAAGACCGATAAATCCCCAGGGCCAGATAGGCTGCATCCCAGAGTACTTAAGGAAGTAGCCCCAGAAATAGTGGATGCATTAGTAATAATTTTTCAAAACTCCTTAGATTCTGGAGTAGTTCCAGAGGATTGGAGGGTAGCTAATGTAACCCCACTTTTTAAAAAGGGAGGGAGAGAGAAAATGGGGAATTACAGACCAGTTAGTCTAACATCGGTAGTGGGGAAACTGCTAGAGTCAGTTATTAAAGATGGGATAGCAACACATTTGGAAAGTGGTGAAATCATTGGACAAAGTCAGCATGGATTTACGAAAGGTAAATCATGTCTGACGAATCTTATAGAATTTTTCGAGGATGTAACTAGTAGAGTGGATAAGGTAGAACCAGTGGATGTGTTATATCTGGACTTTCAGAAGGCTTTCGACAAGGTCCCACATAAGAGATTAGTATACAAACTTAAAGCACACGGTATTGGGGGTTCAGTATTGATGTGGATAGAGAACTGGCTGGCAAACAGGAAGGAAAGAGTAGGAGTAAATGGGTCCTTTTCTGAATGGCAGGCAGTGACTAGTGGGGTGCCGCAAGGCTCAGTGCTGGGAACCCAATTATTTACAATATATATTAATGATTTGGACGAGGGAATTGAATGCAACATCTCCAAGTTTGCGGATGGCACGAAGCTGGGGGGCAGTGATAGCTGTGAGGAGGTGCTAGGAGGCTGCAAGGTGACTTGGATAGGCTGGGTGAGTGGGCAAATGCATGGCAGATGCAGTATAATGTGGATAAATGTGAGGTTATCCACTTTGGTGGCAAAAACAGGAAAGTAGACTATTATCTAAATGGTGGCCGATTAGGGAAAGGGCAGATGCAACGCGACCTGGGTGTCATGGTACACCAGTCATTGAAAGTAGGCATCCAGGTGCAGCAGGCAGTGAAGAATGCAAATGGTATGTTAGCATTCATAGCAAAAGGATTTGAGTATAGGAGCAGGGAGGTTCTACTGCAGTTGCACAGGGTCTTGGTGAGACCACACCTGGAGTATTGCGTACAGTTTTGGTCTCCAAATCTAAGGAAGGACATTCTTGCCATAGAGGGAGTACAGAGAAGGCTCGCCAGACTGATTCCTGGGATGTCAGGACTTTCATATGAAGAAAGACTGGATAGACTTGGCTTGTACTCGCTAGAATTTAGAAGATTGAGGGGGGTTCTTATAGAAACTTACACAATTCTTAAGTGGTTGGACAGACTAGATGCAGGAAGATTGTTCCCGATGTTGGGGAAGTCCAGGACAAGGGGTCACAGTTTAAGGATAAAGGGGAAATCCTTTAGGACCGAGATGAGAAAAACATTTTTCACACAGAGAGTGGTGAATCTCTGGAACTCTCTGCCACAGAAGGTAGTTGAGGCCAGTTCATTGGCTATATTTAAGAGGGAGTTAGATGTTGCCCTTGTGGCTAGAGGGATCAGGGGGTATGGACAGAAGGCAGGTATAGGATACTGAGTTGGATGATTAGCCATGATCAAATTAAATGGCGGTGCAGGCTCGAAGGGCCGAATAGCTTACTCCTGCACCTATTTTCTATGTTTCTATGTTTCTATGTCTAGAGCACATGGAGGAAATCCACATGGTCACAGGGAGAACATGCAAACTCCACACAGCAGCCAAGGTCAGGATCAAATCTAGGTCTCTAGTGCCGTGAAGCAGCAGTCATACCAGCTGCACCACTGTGCTGTCCGCTATCACTAAAGCTGTAACACTATATTCTGCATTCTGTATATTTTCTCTTTTGCACTACCTGATGCACTTATGTAACATATGGTTTGTCTGAACAAAATACATAACTAAATTTGTCATTGCATCTCAGTACACTTGATAATAATAAACCAATAGCAATTCCAATGACGCAGTAGTGTTTTCACAACTGGGAAATATTATAGAATTCCCCTCCAGCAACCACAGAAAATACAAAAACTTGGAAATTGATACCACTATAATATTCACTCCCACCAACAACACAGTTTAGAGTTTAGAGATACAGCATGAAAACAAGCCCTTCAGCCCACCGAGTCCATGCCGGCCATTGATCAATCATTCGCACTCTTTTGTGTTATCCCTCTTTTTCATCCATTCCCTACACACTAAGGGCAATTTACAATGGCCAATTAACCTCCAAACCCATATGTCTTTGAGATGCAGGAGGAAACTGGAGCACCCAGAGGAAACCCACGGTCACAGGAAAAAAGTGCAAACTCCACACAGATAGCACCCGAGGACAGGATCAAACCCAGGTCTCTTGCACTGTGCGGCAGCGACTCTACCAGCTGTGTCACTGTGCTGCCCCTTCTTGCCCAGCTTTACAGCTGCAAGATAAAACATATCTCCATCAGTACTTTGTTAAATAAGATGAATCTCTAAAAAGCATTGTTACTTTCTAAAGTTCATATGTGTTTTTCCCGGGACACTTTTGCTAGGCAGGGATTCCAGCTGAGTGCCCATTTATTGGTCATTATCCACAATCCATTCACCCTCTCACTGGACCTCTCCTCACCCTCCCCAATCATACTATACACCCAGAGAAAAGGTTATCAAGACCTTCAGCTCTGGGAGTACCTGAATTTGATTAAAGCCTGGAAGGTCAAGAGTCAAGAGTCAAGGGTGTTTTATTGTCATATGTCCCAGATTGAACAATGAAATTCTTACTTGCAGCAGCACAACAGAAGATGTAAACATAGTACACTGTAAACAATATGATAAACAAAAAAAGTTCAGTGTGTATATATACACATACTCACAAGTACACACACATAAGGTAGTCTTACTCTTACTGGACCACCTCCCAGTTGATGGCCCCAACACCTAAGGTGAGGTCTTCAGATAGCATTGTAACAAGCACCAATAAACATATGAAAAATATGAAAATTACATATTCTGGATGCCTGAAATATATTCTGGAAATACTCAGCAGGTGAGACAGCATCTGTGAAGATGGAAAATGAGAAAAATCACCAGAACTTTGTTTCGAACAACAAATTAATGAACAATGGTTGTCTCTGTTAGAATCATTATGTGTTAATGAAGCAAAATATAGAACATAGAAGAGTACACCCACTATAGCACACAATGTGCCAAAAATGATCCATGTTCTGATCTTATAGAAACATTAAACTTATCTGCTTGTACATGATTCATATCCCTCTATTCCATGCACGTCCATGTGTCTATCTAAAAGCTTCTTAAATGCCACTATCATATCTGCATCCACCACCACCACCCTTGGCAATGCATTCCAGGCCCCCACCACTCTCAGTGTAAAAAGCATTTACATTAAACCGCTCATCCTGTAGAGGGTAACACATACGTTAAAAGCAAGAGAGTAACTAGAGAGAAGGTAAGACCACTCGAGGATGAAGGAGAATATCTGTTTGATATGGAGGTGAGGTACTACATGAGTACTTTGCAATTGTATTCACAAAGGAGAAGGACATGGAGGACAGTGAGAGCAGCATGGAGAATAGTGATATACAAGGATAGTTTGAGATCAAGAAGAAGTGTATGTGGGGCCCTTGAAGAACATTAAGGTGGTTAAATGACCAGGCCTGATGGGATCTATCTCAGATTATTAAGAGAAGCAAGAAGCAAGACGATTGCAGGGCCTTGATGAAAATTGTTGCAACTTCTCTGGCCACAGGTGAAGTCCCAGAGGACTAGCAAGTAGCAAATATTGTTTATTTGTTTAAAAAGGGAAGTAGATTATTTGAGAGAATTTACTCTCATTTGGAAGAGAGTGTGCTAATTAAGGACAGTAAGCATTACTTTGTATGCAGCTGGTCACGTCTTACTAACTTGTTTGAGTTTTTTGAGGAAGTAACAAAGGTGATTGATGAGAGCGGGCAGTGGATGTTGATAACATTTCTCATGGTAGATTGATCAAGAAGATAAAGACAAAGGTGCTTAGGATTCATGGTGATGTGGACATAAAGATTCAAACTAGCTTATACATAGAAGCCAGATAGTTAGAATGGAAGGGCATTATTCTGGCTGGAGGTCTGTGACCAGTGGAGTCTGTGGGGATCTTTTCCAGTATTATTACTTATGTTAGCCTACAGAGACATGGATGCAACACAAAGCAACAACTTGTGGACATTCTTATTATATGTATGTCCAATGAATAGTTGTGGACGAGAGCCAGCCACCTTACTGCCAGCCACCTTACTGACAGTTACCTTGCTCCTTATTGTGCTGACACCCAACATTAAAATCAAGCTCCTGCCACTGATTCTCAAAAGAGTATCATGGTAGCTCTGCATAAAGAAACAAAAGAAGTGAAATTAATGGATCTCGTGGAGAGATATATAGGAATGGGAGTGAGCTTTGTGGAATCATTAGAGAAGCATCTGGGAGCTCATTGGAACAGCTCCAATCTTTTCAGGGAGAGATTAGGTTGTGGAAATTCAGATTTTTTGTAATGCCCTGTCATATGCAAATGTTAGTACATTGTGTTATCACAATGTCTCAAAAGTACAATAAAAAGCAAAATAAAGTAAGATTGTTGTATTGATCAGACAGAGAGCCGAGTACTCAATCCAATCCCCCAACTGTTCTCACGAACTATAATTAACCTCTGGCAGTGTTGATCACAGCAATTAGACTTAAAAGGGTGGAATAAATTACACACACATTATCTTAACAGTGAAATTATAGATTGTGAATCATATTTATCTTCTTCTCCGTTGATAGTTTCATAAAGTTGAAAATGCCTTGCTTCCTCATAATTTCCCTAAGTTCTGAGGTAACTGTACTTATAGAGACATACAGGATGGAAACAGGCCATTCAGCCCAACTTACCTATGTTGATCTACACTTGTCCCACCTGCCCATGTTTGTCCATATTCCTCTAAACCTTTCCTTTCCATGTACCTGTCTAAATGTATTTTAAATGTTGCTATACTACCTGCCTTCACTACCTCCTCTGGCAGCTCATTCCATTTTACGACCACCCTCTGTGTAAAAAGCCCTCGGGTTCCTATTAAATCTTTGCCCTTGCACCTTGAACCGATGTCCCCTGTATCTTGATTCCCCTAATTTGGGTAAAACTGTGCATTCACCCTATCTATTCCCCCCATGATCTTCTACATTGCATGGTCTATGATGAATCATATGTAGGAACCATGTCAGGTTGAGTTGATTGTCATATACTGTATGTAAGAATGTTGAAGTACAATGAAAATCTTGCTTGCAGCAGCATAACAGATGTAGACACAGACTACACACAGAAACATAAAATATGCAGAAATTATATCTAAATGACACATACATTCTGCAATACTGGGCAAAGTGGGTTGGCGGCGCGACTCACGTTGCAGCGGCCTCTGCAGTCCATCTGTCTTTTTTATTTATTTTTTTCGTTTGAGTTTCGTACAGTGTTTTTTTTTTTTTTTTTACTGGGTATGTGTGGGGGGCGGGGGTGGGGTGGGGGTGGGGAAACTTTTAAAATCTTTTCCCTGCACGGGAGACCCGACCTTTCTCTGTCGGGTCTCCATTGTCGTTGGGGCCTAGCACCGTGGAGCGGCCTCCATCCGGAACGACCTGGGGCTCCAGTCGCGGAGCCTGCG